>CM035815.1:48849392-50049392 GCA_020458035.1 Magallana ariakensis | reverse complement strand
ATGTATTTTAATAGATAAAAGTTCATTTCTAGAAGCAATACTAAAAAGTTATATATTCCAGTTTATTCAATATTTACTTATACCTAATTTGAATTTTACGTTTATTTTAGGTTACCTTTTTTAACTAACACAACAGGTTTCGATTGCAGAAGGTAAACCGTTACTTGGATTGCAGCCTGAACTAGTGTCAACGACGGTATTTGTCAGCAAAACAAGTACTCGTTTGTTCCATGCATTGCTTTCTTTATCTCTTTATCTATAAATTAAATTTAAAACAATATTCTATTATAGTATTGCATGAATAAAAGTATTCGAAAATATACTACATGGAAAATTAGATAAACCTCTTTAAGAGTCAACGTGACGTACTTGCGTATATTGAATATGAATAAGAATAATCTGTCAATATTTCCCATTTGATGCAACGATACATTTCATGTTGGGCTCCAAATATATCTGCTCTTTGCTTTGACCTTAAACGAATAAAAGGAGGAAACTGATTTAAAAAATGAAATGGTGATATTATTAATATTTTTTCATAGTGTGTAAGTAGCTTTACTTTAAGGATATATTCTACTCTCAAACAAATAATGTACCAAATTTACTTGAAAAGGAGAAAGTTGTTAGACGTGTCTTCATCTACACAAGTCCAAGAAGTAATAGTACTTTAGAATACATTAATACTCTATCCAACAACGTAATTGTTGGACCAAGTGATCGTGATGTCTTGTGTTGTATCACTACTTTTATGATGTTCTCCCTCCCAATCTGCTGGAAAGCTACAACCAGTATCACCTGTGACATAGAAATGACATTTTTTATAACATTTTATAAATGTTTATATATGTAGGTTCAAAGAAAAAAGGGTTGGTAATCAATATAGGTATTTCAGTTAAAATAATGATTTACCTATAATGAATGTTTTCTTTTGTAAGTTGAAATAAGTCAATAAGTCCATAAATAATGAAAATAGACAAACGTTTTCGTTAAACGTCCTTTTTGGCGATTCGATGGTATACACCGTGTGTAAAACATACATGAAGTATACAACCACTCGTTGTAGTATACATGGTGGGTTTCTTTGTATTCTTTTTTACACTAGCGTCGAGATAAAGATTTTCTTATTTGTTTATATAAATACTAGTTATCAAGCATTCAACAAAGAGAAAGGAAAAGTTAGAACTCAAAGAATGAAGTATTGTTCCTTTTCCGAGGAAGCATTGGTTTTTTCTAATTTATGGTATACCGTGGTTAGAAAATATTACAACATTTTACTCTCCTCTGGAAAGTCCATAGAAGGATCGGCTTCGCCTCGCCTTCTATGGACTTTACCGACCCCACAAATTTCTTTAAACAGTCAGTAACAAACCTAATAAGTAATGTTGTTTATAGATTTTAAGATTGTAGAAAAAAGTGTAGTGAATGGCAAAGCTCCCCTAGACCGACGATAACAAATATAGCTATATGTTTTGGAAAAAAAAACCATGCCTAATAGAATATCCATTGGATCACTGAACACATTAGGACCTGGCTTCGCTATGTAAACTAACTATAAAGTGCCTTTTAATTCCTGATAACGAGTATTTTAAATCCTGTTATTGTAAATTTTGACATCAGAAATGTACATGAATTGTTGAATATTTACATATACCTGCAATTAATGCATACTTGTAAAGCATTTTTTTATGTAGAAGTATTTGTATTGACGTACTGTGTCGTTACAAACCAAAGGAGTTTTCAATTTAGGATTTCAAATCAGAAATCATTTTGAGAACTGCATTTTATTTTTTTTTCAGTATATTGAAAAAGACAATTTATAACACAGATCTAATATTTTTTTCAAAATACATTGTAAAGACGAATACTATTTTCTTTATATCATTCCCATATCAAAATCTTACCCCCTCCCTCTAATTTCATTACTTGTCTAAATTCATTTGATTTTGTATTTTTCAAAATCATTTGAAAATCTGAGTTGAATATATGTAAAATGTTAATATAGGAAGAATGTATTTAGTAACTTAGTTAATCTTATTGTATATCTTATTTTTATAAACACATAAACACATATCACATTAGTCTCATGCTATTTTGTAAGTTATAAATTATAAATTGAAGGGATGGATGTAATTGCAAAATTTACAATGTGAGATTGTAATATTGTAATTTGTTTTATCTACATATTAAGATGGGTCCCTACTAAGCAACTATTAGTTAAAATGATGTTTTTTTCCTCTTGAAATTATAAGTTTGATACCTGAGTTTGGTACAGAAAGTGTTCGGAAATAGAATTAATCAGTCCAAAACTAGCAAGTTTTTGTGCGCCGTAAATGCAATATTTTAACAAATACGGAACTGTAGTACCGAATGTTTTTTTCAGACCGGGAGCTACAGACCTGCAGCTTATTATTGCAATTATTTATTTCCTTAACATTTCAATACTTTAATCTATAATATGTAGAATATACATAATTAAACGTAGTTGTGTATGGGAGCCTCTCCCTGTTCATTACATCATCTTTCTCTCAATATTCTAATTCGTTACAATGTTATTCACTGTGCTATGTGTAGTTATAAAACAGGTATTGTGCCACATCAAGGTTTAATTGAATATGAAATAAAACTAATAATAATTATTCATCAAAACATACTATATAAAGTAACGCATTGCTACTCTTCAATTGTGGCTCAGCAAACACACTCATAATTAGGCCTTTTCTGATTAAACTATGGGATTTATAATATTCAAAGCCATCTTTGACAAAAGAAACTTCCCCAAAAATATGTTTTAACTAAATTAGACCAAAATGTTGCAATCTTAATCTGCCACTTCCGAAACAACAACAAGGAATCTTGCTTAACACAAAATTAACTGCTTGATTACTATTGCAATCAAAATAACGGAGGTTACATGTATTACATGTACCAACTGACCAGTGAAACCCAAAATCTACTACAGTAACTTCTGTGTTTGGATTCTAAAACCTGGAATAAATTTTCCAATTTATTGTTATAACAATCTGCAAATAAGTCAAAATCACAACGACTCCATTTCCTGTTAAACAATTAAACTTTATTTCCAACTAAACAATCATCAAAATAAAAAAATTTACTGTAAGCATTGCCACTTTCATTCTCATATCCCGGAAATCCCTGTATATCCTGTCCAGAAATTGAACGGATTTTACGCCTAAAAGGCCTCCTGTTGTTTCTTTTCTTTGTACATGTACTTATAATAGCTTGCCAGAGCTTATATATAGTAGCTCTATCAGCGTCGTCAGTAATAGGATCATCTTGACACTCTTGCACAACATCCTAACCGTACTTGTCGGCAATACGTACAATTTTCTTTCTTTTGTTCAAGTCTTTCAAAACACATTTTAAGATGTAAATAGCAGAGTCAATATCGCTATTTTTCAACAAATTTACTGCTTTAAGAATGTCATTTTCTCTTTCGTGTTAAATTCAAATTAGACTTTATTATTTTAAAACCTAGAGTGCCGAACTTTTGGTATGTTGTTTTCGATATCACTTTTTTCATGTTTATGTCCCCTCAGTGAAGTGCTTTCTCTAGCTTATCAGAAAATATGGCTATGCTTCTGCAAAAATTAAATCTTACATGGAATCCAGCTGCATGAACCCTGGATGAAAACCTCTAGTCGCTGCAGGAAAAGCTCGCTCTTCTCCCACGTTACTTAAACTCGTTAAAGTCATAAGTTTGGCCAGTAATGATTTGTGTTTGAATGGTTGATTTCTCTTCGATTATCGTTCTATGCCTGAACGGTTCTCTATACATGTATACTATAACCAAACTACTACTTGTATAGAGAATTTGTATTCCGTTTTATGGATTATTGAGATGATTGACGGATTGTTATTGTCATTTTATCATTTGTATAACGACGCATAATAAATTAGTCCGTAAACAAAATACAACTTACAGAAATTACATTATTCAAAATCCGTCTGTTTATGTCATGCATTTATTTGGACTTATTTCATTTTGGCTAATCAAAAAACCTAATACTGATTAAACAAAACAATGACATAAAGGGTATATGTATAAATAACACAGAACACAAAATATCACAATATGCAGATGACACTTCTCTAGTCCTTGATGGTTCACCTAAATCTCTTTTTGCAGCTTTAGATACTATAAATTTCTATTCTAGTTTTTCTGGTTTAACGATAAATACCGGTAAGACAAAAATAATTTGGATTGGTTCCAAAAAATTCTGCGATGAAGTTTATCATCATATAAGATGGAAGTTGGATTGGGGATCTACAACTTTTAATCTATTAGGTATTCAGTTTTCAGTCGATCTTAACGAAATTATAGATATTAATTTTGGGCTTCAAATCCCAAAAATTATTGCACTTATTGAACAGTGGAAACGAAGAATTCTTACTCCTATTGGCAGAATTACTGTTATTAAAAGTTTGCTTATCCCAAAACTAAACCACTTGTTTATTTCACTGCCTACTCCAAAAAGGGAGACAATTCTATACCTATATAAATGTATCTTTGAATTTTTGTGGAAATCTAAGGTAGATAAAGTTATTAAAGACTATTTTTCAGGGTTATGAAAATGATTGATATAAACAACTTTATTACATCCCTTAAATGTTCATGGTTAACAAAATCATATAAACCATGGATGGATATTTTTTTTACCATCAATGGACATGATTTTTTTTTACAGAAATTATATGATTTTGGAGACACTTTTGTATTCTAATACCTACATAAAAAAAACAATGCCTTTTAGAAAGATGTTCTCTACTCTTGGTCATGTTACATAAAAATTATTAATAAGATTTATTTATAATATAAAATAAATCAAATTATTATAGCAATAATATATTTTTGGCTTGACTCATGTTTAGCGCCATAATTTTTTGCGCGTAATGGCATACCATAGATGACGTCGATCTGTTTATATTTGACGTCATTACACTCCTAGCTGTTGAAATTCGAGAGATGGGCGCATTTATGTCTTTGCGTTAAAAACTTAATTCCTTTTTAGATTTCTTAATTTTCTTTCAATTTTATTGTAAATATCAATTTAAATTACATGTTTTGAGAAAAGGCGAAATTTATTGAATTTAAGCATTATTTGTTATTATTTGCAAAATGTTTAGCCCCTGCCCTGGATACATACATATTAGTGATTTCAGCATAGTCAGACTTCTTTTATGAATTCAACTAAAATATTAATCTTTCAACTTAATGTTAATCAAGTTCTTATTAAGTTTTACTCTGTTATTTTGAGATTCGATGCAACCAATGCAGAAATTGCACTCCCTTGAGGAAGGGGGGAGGACGTCAAATGCAAAAAGGAAATTTTCCGGGAGAGCAAGACTACCGGGAGTAAAAAGAAAATGCAAGGCAGTGGACCCGGAAAGAGCCCAGGAAACTGTGCCAAATCACGGAAGAACTGGTCCAAGTATCACAACGGACCTGGAGGATGTTGTATTATCCGTGGAAGAGAGGATGCTCCCAGAGATAAACAAAACAATTGAAACCATCATTTCTAAAAGATTGGACACATCTGAAGGTAGCCATGTCTTCTTTAATCAGTTTTAATGATTTTCTGTCGTAGATGAAAAAAAGACAATAACAAACCGTCAACCATCTCAAAAATCCATAAAACGAAATACAAATTCAAAGCAGAGCAACACGGACCTCCAAGATAGAGGTAGGATCAGGTGCCTAGGAGGAGTTAGCATCCTCTGCTGACCGGTCACACCCGCCGTGTGCTCTTTGTCGTAATCGGGAAAATAAAAACCGCAAAAGTCCGTAGACAATTAGGCAATTAATTATGGTCTAACAATTAGTATGAAAAACGTCAGTCAGCATGCGACTCAGTGGAAGATTATATTTGCTGACAAGGTCGTCGTATCGACCATAGAACTTACAAAAAGATGATTTTAAACGAGACTGTTGATAGTCCTGTTTTATCAACTTGTTTGTCAGTAGCTTGCCTCGTCTTAGAAACTGTTCATACGCTATTTTCAGATAGCCAGAAAAATGAAAGCCAACAGTTTAAGCGTGTGATCAGTGAGTGACTTTGTGCAGAGACTTGCAGTGATTAGTGAGTGGCATCTTGCCGACACTTGCGGCTCATCTTTGAATAACAATATTTTTTTTTTCGTCACGACCTGCATGTCATAATGAGAAAGCGCTTATTCGAGACGCATTTTATCTAATTTAGATAGCTTACGACTTCTGCTGAGTATCTGCTCACCCAGTACCAGTATGAATGTTGTCATTGTTTACAAGTATTATGAAACTTCTATAAGGATAAAGTTATAAGGATAAGGTTTATAAGGGTAAATATGTTGTAAGATTTTATACAAAAATACATATGTGAATATTATATAGATTATATTATGTAGGTCGTGGCCACAATCGCCAAAATATATAGAATAAAACAATTAATGAACTTTACACTTGTCTTCATTGTCTATAATAATAACCATTAACCATCATTAAAGAAAACATTTTAAATGTTCCAGTATGGTATAATTCCAATATAAAAGTAGCCAACAAAACAATTTTTTATAAATCCTTGTATAAAAATGGAGTAAAGGTAGTGAAAGATTTTCTTGATGAAGATTGTAATCTTTTAGTTTTTGATGTATTTAAACGCATACATAACCTCAAGGATATATGTATTATACAATATACATGTAATAGCATTACAACATTAATTTTAAAATGTTTGAAATCTATTGATAGGACTTCTGTTTAAAAAAAATTCCTAATCCATGTATGCCAGTTTTTTGGCAACCTGTTTTAATATCAGAAAAATGTACTTAAATCATTTACAACTATTTGAATGAGAAAGAGGTTGTCCCAACTGCTATAAATAAATGGAGGACAGAATTAACCCCATATGGTGTTGCTGATACTTCAGTAAATGATGTTTTTAAGATTTGTTTTAAAACAACCAATGATTCTTCTGTTCAATGGTTACAGTTTAAAATTTTACACAGAATTCTTCCAGTTGGATATTACCTTAAAAAAATTAATATTAAGTCTTCTGACAGCTGTGGGTTTTGTAAGAAAAATGTAGAAACCATAGTCCATGTTTTTTTTTCTTGTGATATAATTCATACTCTGTGGAGTGAACTGAGTATACATATTTGAAGGAAGACTACTGAAAGGATTGGATTCAATGTATTGAATATCATTTTTGGTGAACTTCCATTTACATGCCATAACAAAGTTATTAATTTTATTATTCTATCTATGAAGCAATACTTATTTTCTTGTCTAATGGTGAACAAGGTGCCAACACTAAATAGTTTTCTTTGTCATTTAAAGGTGAAATTTAATGTTGAAACATATGCTGCAATTCAAAGTTTCAAAGTGCATAAACAATGGGATATTTGGAAAGCTATATTAGACTGATAATTTTCTTCTCTGTTTTTGTTTTTGTTTCCTATGTTTTGGTTTTTTTTTTACTCTTCTGTATTATTAACTTTACAGCTATTAATCCTTTTCCTTACTTTAATTAATTGTTTTTTTTCTCTTCAAGCAAGTAACCACTGCTTAGCATTGTAAAAGTGCATGTACATATAGTTTGTTATTTAAATATGCAGGCGAGTGTGTGAGCTGGGGTGCTTGTGTGTGGTTTTGGTGGTTGTAGGTGTGTGTATCCTTGTATTTCATAAATAAATAAATTATAAAAAGAATTATTTGGACTTCTTTCAATTTTGGTAATCAGAAAACCTAATCGATCGTTTTGAATATGTACATGCGTGCGACGTCTTGTTTGTAAAAGTTCTGTGATTGACAATGCTCACATTCAAATAAAATGAAGGACAATAGAGAGACGTTTGTGGATATTTCGCACTAAGTTAGGTAAGATACTTTAATCATTAGCGAAAGAACATTTTACACTTGACCTTAATTTTTGCTCTGAATTGTAACGATAGAATAGTCGATATAAAAATACTAATGACATCCAAGATATTGCATAATTTTCTTTGAGTTTAGCCGGGGTGTTTTATAACTACACATAGCACAGTGAATAACATTGTAACGAATTAGAATAATTGAGAGAAAGATGATGTAATGAACAGGGAGAGGCTTCCATACACAACTACGTTTAATTATGTATATTCTACATATTATAGATTAACGTATTGAAATGTTAAGGAAATAAATAATTACAATAATAAGCTGCAGGTATGTAGCTCCCGGTCTGAAAAAAACATTCGGTACTACAGTTCCGTATTTGTTAAAATATTGCATTTACGGCGCACAAAAACTTGCTAGTTTTGGACTGATTAATTCTATTTTCGAACACTTTCTGTATCAAACTCAGGTATCAAACTTATAATTTCAAGAGGAAAAAAACATCCTTTTAACTAATAGTTGCTTAGTAGGGACCCATCTTAATATGTAGATGAAAAAAATTACAATATGACAATATCACATTGTAAATTTTGCAATTACATCCATCCCTTTAATCTATAATTGACAATATGACATGAGATTAATGTGATATATGTATATAAAAATAGGATATACAATTAGGTTAACTTAGTTAATGAATACATTCTTCCTATATCAACATTCTGTATATACTCAACTCAGATTTTCAAATGATTTTGAAAAATAGAAAATCAAATGAATTCAGACAAGTAATGAAAATCGAGGAAGGGGGTTAGTCTATAGATTAAGATATGGGAATGATATAAAGAAAATAGTCATCATTGTAAACAACTTCAGTTCACTTCAGTTCAGTTCTTTATTAACTTTAAGCTGTATAGCTTATCAGTGCAATAAGTACAAACAATATACACGTACAGGTAGGTTAACAGGAGAATATTGCAGAAGTGTACATATGATATCTACATCTATTTGCCTTAAGTAAATCTTGTCTTATTTTCAAGCTATAGTGAATAAATTATAATTTATAATTTACAAAATAGTATGAGACTAATGTGATATGTGTTTATGTGTTTATAAAAATAGGATATACAATAAGGTTAACTAAGTTACAGAATACATTCTTCCTATATTAACCTATTACATATACTCAATTCAGATTTTTCAAATGATTTTGAAAAATACAAAATCAAATGAATTTAGACAAGTAATGAAATTAGAGGGAGGGGGTTAGATTTTGATGTGGGAATGATATAAAAAATAGTCTTCGTCTTTACAATGTATTTTGAAACATTAAATCTGTGTTATAAATTGTCTTTTTCAATATACTGAAAAAAATAAAAAATAAAATGCAGTTCTCAAAATGATTTCTGGTTTTAAATCCTAAAATGAAAACTCCTTTGGTTTGTTAAGGCACAGTACGTCAACGCAAATACTTCTATAGAAAAAATGCTTTAGAAGTATGCATTAATTGCAGGTATATGTAAATATTCAAGTATTCATATACATTTCTGATGTCAAAATTTACAATAACAGGATTTAAAATACCCGTTTTCAGGAATTAAAAGGCACTTTATAGTTAGTTTACATAGCGAAGCCAGGTCTGAATGTGTTCAGTGATCTAATGGATATTCTATTAGCCATGGGTTTTTTTTTCAAACATATAGCTTTATTTGTTATCGTCGGTCTAGGGGAGCTTTGCCATTCACTACACTTTTTTCTACAATCTTAAAATCTACTAAACAACATTACTTATTAGGTTTGTTACTGACTGTTTAAAGAAGCCGAGCCTTCTATGGACTTTACCGACCCCACAAATTTCTTATAACAATCAGTAACAAACCTAATAAGTGTTTTGTTTTGTCGAGGACCTAAAGTTTGATATGTAAACAAACGTTTGTGTAAAGAATCAGTTCAAATAACTTTACGTCCGCCATGTTGCCCTATAAATTTTGACGCTTGCCTTTTTAAGAAATTTGTAAGGCAGTCACGTGATGCGTTTCATCCAATGACGTCGAGACATTCTAGTCTAAGGCAAAACAAAGTAAAATGTTGTAATATTATCTAACCACGGTATACCATGAATTAGAAAAAATCAATGCTTCCTCGGAAAAGGAACAATACTTCATTGTTTGAGTTCATTTAGGGGTCAACAATACAATAATTTCTGGTTTTCTATTGCATGGCTTCTAACTTTTCCTTCCACTTTTTTGAATGCATGATAACTAGTATTTATATAAACAAATAAGAAAATCTTTATCTCGACGCTAGTGTAAAAAAGAATACAAAGTAACCCACCATGTATACTACAACGTGTGGTTGTATATTTCATGTATGCTGTACACACGGTGTATACCATCGAATCGACAAAAAGGAGATTTCACGAAAACTTTTGTCTATTTTCATTATTAATGGACTTATTGACTTATTACAACTTACAAAAGAAAACATTCATTATACGTAAATCATTATTTTAACTGAAATACCTATATTGATAACCAACCCTGCTTACTTTGAACCTGCATATTTAAACATTTATAAAATGTTATATAAAAAATGTCATTTGTATGTCACAGGTGATACTGGTTGTAGCTTTCCAGCAGATTGGGAGGGAGAACATCATAAAAATAGTGATCCAACACAAGACATCACGATCACTTGGTCCAACAATTACGTTGTTGGATAGAGTATTAATGTATACTAAAGTACTATTACTTCTTGGACTTGTGTAGATGAAGACACGTCTAACAACTTTCAAAGCGACGCACAGAGGAAACGAGTACTTGTTTTGCCGACAAGTAACGTCGCTGACACTAGTTCAGGCTGCAATCGAAGTAACGGTTTACCTTCTGCATTCGAAACTGGTGTGTTAGTTAAAAAAGGTAACCTAAAATAAACGTAAAATTCAAATTAGGTATAAGTAAATATTGAATAAAATGGAATATATAACTTTTTAGTATTGCTTCTAGAAATGAACTATTATTTATTAGGATACATTGCGAATGCTAAACAGAATTGCCCGTCGCCTTTATTAGGGAGTTTCACCTATTCTTTTAATGATGGTTGTTCTACATACTGTAATGGAAAAAGTGTTTGGGATGTCTTTTCCTATCGAACACAATTATATGGGCAGCAGAAAGGGTAAAAAACACGCTAATGCAAAACGAACAAATCAATATGCTAGTGAAAATAAAGGTGCTTGTGTACAGAACCAGGACCCACAAATGAAGTCGGCGACAGGAACAGGAACATTATTCCTATCTGTTTATAGTGGGTTTATAATCTTTTTGAAATCATCGTCATAATCTGTACTGGATATTAATATTACTTTTGTTTGATGATTATTTTTAAAGACTCAAATACATTTTTAAAAAATATTTTTAGAAACATGCCTTAAGTATGATGTAGATAAATTTTTTACTCAAAATTTTGATATGTTTTAAGGCTTGGTTTTCTAACAATTTAGATTATTTGCTATTTGATTTGTTTTTCTAGCATTTACATAACATGTCGTAGATACCTCAAGTGATAACATTTGTGTTATTGCTGGATATATATGTGACGGGAACAGTTCTCCTAGTAGCTGCAGATGTGGGAGGAATTTTGATATATAGACAATATATGCAACAGGAGACTTAATCGAACACGGTGATTTAAGAACTAGTTTATGATAAAGTATTAATAAATAATGAAATTATAACCGATAAAATCCCAAGCAATTTGTGTCATAAAATATTTGTTTCTCATTTGATAAATTTTGTAGATCTACAATTGGTTTTTGGAATGAGTTTTATTTGGAAATAAAAACAATACCAAAATTTTACAAATACTTCACTGCTAAAGATTTAATCAATTGCAAATGATTCATGATAATGATATTGAAAAAAGATTGTAAATAGACAATTTCTTTTTTTTTTTAAATCAGCCACATTTAATTTGGCACTTTGCGTCACTTAATTTTTTCAATTTACAGCCGATATCAAAGAAATACAGAGAACATAAATTTTTAATACTAGTATACCACGCACATTGTCAGTACATCTTCAGATCAGAATCACATATTAACATTGCATTTTACGATTGGGACGTAATTATCATACTCATGTCTTCATTCTAGTGATCTCTTTTACTTTAAGATGTCTTACTAAGTCAATTTATCTTCACGCAATTGCTCTGAAAAATATAGTTGTACTTAGTAATCCACAAAAGAAAAAAAAAGAAAACGTCATCTTTATGACTGAATTTTTTTTTTTTTTTTTTGGTTGTTAAATGAATGTATACTCTATTTATACATTAGATGTGCAACACTTTCACGTATAGTAAGGCGACTTCTCGTATTGAAAAACATTGCAGGGATAAGAAAAAATAGAAAATAATGGATGATAGTTCGCGTCTGACCTTAAATAAGGTTTATACATTAAAAACTGACAATACCAGGAATATATTTTCAATAATTAACAACTGAACAATTGCAGAAAGGAAAACAAAGAGAATGTCGATCTCTCTAGGATTTTAAAAGGAAAAACAATCAGAAATTAGAGGAATTTAATAAGCACTAAGTCTAACAGTCCGAATTTCCTTTGCTGTATCTTGTGTGACCACCTCTTGCTCTTATCGCCTTTCTACATTAATTTTGCAAACTGTTAATTAATAAAATTATCAGTGCCCATTCTTGTAAATTACTTAAAGATATTTATTTCTAGCATGTGTTCAACTTAAAAATGACAAAAACAATTCGGGGTTTTTTTTGGGGGGGGGGGGGGAGAGGGGCGGGAGGAACCAAAAACCAAACATTTATAAATTTTACCACTATTTATAAAAATAAAAGTCTCTGCTTTCGAACTGGTTACCTGCGGGTCTGTAGATCGAAGCTATAACCTTTGCGCTACAGAGATATACATCAAATTCTGGCGATATATACATTTTCACAATGGTTCAAATCGCCAGATTGTAGCGTACTTTCATAAAAGTAGAAAGTACGGGGTATCGATGTTCCTTACCATTTCTGGTCAATGTATAATATTTCTTTTACGACGAAAATGGGTCTAATGGCTTACTTTATAACAAAAATAACTTTAAATAGACTACAGAAAGTTTTATAACAAAAATAACATTTAAATTGAAACGCGAATTTAAGAAAAAAGTTAATTAGATTACAGTATAGCTAATAACAGTAGAACGGTATTTTTGAATATATTTTTGATTCTGTCCTAGCTGAAAAAGAAGGGTTTTTTTTAAGTGTACCGAGCACCATGAAATATATAATCGTTTATGGCATTGTGAGTGTACAAGAAAAAGGTAAGCTAAATAAAATTTGTGTCAAACTTCACATGTTGACCTTGTATGCAGAAGTTAACGCATCTCCAAAAATTCATAACTTTCAATGTGGACAACTTGTGATACAAGTAATAAATAACTAGATGCTGTCATTAGACAGTAATACCCGCACCAAGTGTTTGCCCCTAAATAACAGTTTTAGTAAAAACAAAGGCCACGTGCACATAATACACCATCATCGGAACCCACAGGTTTTCTATCCGTTACACTGCATGCAGTATAACGGATAGAAAACCTGTGGGTTCCGACGATGATAATACACATGAGCGGCCCTTTATGTACAGTTGTGGTTGAACTGTTTGCATGTGAATTTTCAGTTAATCAATAATCTTTTCATTTCATAGAAAGTATGGTCTATATAATTATTACAAACAAAATTAAATTATGCCCCCTTCCCTCGGCGGTTGCCGGCTTAATTTAGATTTGCTTCTAGGTGCCAACATCATCGCGTGCACAGATTTAGAGAAGGGATTGGAGTGGGTGGGGGGGGGGCGGGGGGCGGGGTCCAGACCCTCCCACCCTTGAAAAAAATAGTTTATATTAATACATTATATTAATACATGTAGTAAAATTACCAAACAATACACCTCGGACGGGACCCCAATCCCCCTACCCCCTGCAAACACAGTTACATACTACTTTGCCACCCCCCCCCCCCACACACACACACTCCTCATGGATAAAGAAACATCAGAATATTTTGATAACAACGAAAGCCTGTACATGTAGTAAAGTGCATTATAATCAAAATTCTTTCACAGTGACGTTTTATAATTTTAAATTTTTACAATACAGGTATGTAGCAAAAAAAGATAAATTTTCAAAATTTTGGAATCTGAAGTAAAAAATAGAAAAGCCCCAGCAGCATTTGAACTCTCTATACAGACATGTAGTTAACGCTCTAACCCATTGCACTTCACTGTTAGGTAACATTATTTTGGGGGGAATTATTATATTTATACTTTTTTGTTCATTTCTGCAATAGGGAGTTCATTACAATATGCAGGTGTCCTGTACTTACCACCTTAAAGCTGAAATGTGTGCTTTACATATTTTTACCGAATAAAACAGTACAAGGGGTTTAAAAGAATAAAGTCATGAAAATACATGCATGTAACAAGAAAATGTTCTTTGTCCGAAGTTACGTACACAACACAGGTCTATAGGTCGCATTACCGGGTACTAGTTTTACCCAGCTCTTCAGTTAGATGGGTTTCACGTGGTGTACATAACGGTATGTGTTTTCCATGTGCAG
The DNA here is from genome assembly GCA_020458035.1 of Magallana ariakensis. Taxonomy (NCBI): domain Eukaryota; kingdom Metazoa; phylum Mollusca; class Bivalvia; order Ostreida; family Ostreidae; genus Magallana; species Magallana ariakensis. Next base: position 50,034,894 of record CM035815.1, on the reverse strand, counting down.
AATAGAATTAATTAACATGCATAAACATTTCTTTTGTGATGATCAGCTAATTAATGGATTCATATTGTGCTCTAATTGGATTATCATTATGATGTTGACCAATATAGGTAAGCATAATACATGTAGTACTCGCACAATATTATGAGACACCGGTATACATATGTATTACTTTCACTTTCTAAATAAGTGATCTCCCTTTGCCAGCATACTGTATCATCTTCTTTTTTAAAATATCTAAATAAGCTCATCATTGTAACATGTCCTATCACATTTGTACAGTTTCTGTCATTTTAATTGCAAAAGTTATTTTTTCATTTGTCAGATTTAAATATTAAGTTGACCCCATATTGACCCTGTGACAGTTGTATTAAATTTGTGTATTACATTTAAATAGAGACTTATCATGTCTATATGAGTTTTATTTAATAGGGAGGAAAGGGTCTTTTTTCTTAATGTATTATGATGCATCAAATAAAATGTAGGCCATGATGTTCTGACCCAATGAAACAGGAAAATACCATTAATCTTGAAAACTGTTGAGATCCCCACCACTAAACCAACTATATTCTTGTTTCTAAAATCATTATGATGCATCAAATGGTGTAAGTACATGACTCCCAGGAGTTGTCTTTAAACCACCCCCACCCCTCTGAAATAGGAAATGATGAAATACTTTGATAATTCTTAACTTTTGAGATCCCCCATATTTATTCTTGCTCTGTTGTGCGCATCAAATTGTATATAGGTTATGCCCCCTTGGAGACACCCTGACTTTCCAGAACTGGATATAATAAAGTATTTTATCTTATTCATATGTATAGTGTTTGATCCATGTGGGTAATTTCTAGCCTATTGATGACCCTGCTTTGTTTAGGATTACAATTGCCCCGAATACATATATATAACATTTTGTTTATCTTATCGATAAGAATTAAAAAGCAATTTCCTAAATCTTTATGTACATCTAGAGAAAAATACCAATCAAGAAATGATTTAAGATTTGCTACTGTACACATGTTAGAATGTATTAAGGTGGCTCACTACACCTTGAAATATTTTCTCAAATCAGCAGAAAATTACTTGATTATGATAGATATCATAATGGATAAGAAGTATTTAAGTCAAATAGGCAAAAAAATGTGCAATTTTGGATGAAAAATTACATTTTAGAAAATTTAATTCAGTAAACTTGAACAAAAGCTCCAGGCGGATTCAAACTCATGATCTGCGGTTCAGAAACCCAATACTTTAACCACTGAGCTACGACAATATACAACCGAATCGAACGATATTAACAGTTTATCAAAACATTTAAATCGCCATCTTGTGACGTAGTGTCTTAAAAATTATAAGTCTGGGTGTAGTGAGGTACCTTAAAGAAGACTCTGAATCTGATGGGGGGTGTGGAGGATAAACAAATAATTTTAATCATTTATTGTTATTAATTTTAACTAGAATAATTGGCAGAAAATAAGACTTCTGATGGTTTACCGGTATTCCCCGAACGGCTACTCGCCAAAACAAACACCTAATTATTTTAGGCAATTATGGGGTCCTCTAAGGGGGTACAGGTAGAATGTACCTGTGTCCACCTGGATTCCCCTAATCAGTTAAATTAGCATAAATTCAGAAGAAATAAATGCATGTTTCTATAAATGTAGTAATACACATTTTTTAAACCTACATAAATGTTGCAGTTTTCAGTCATTTTTGTAAAATTCTGTTACTTTTCAACAACATGTATTACATGTATAAATACTAGTATGCTGTAATTTAGTACCTTTTTATATCGAAAAGACTCAATTTTAAGTCCCAAGGTGAATGATACTGTGATAGTGGGTTGTCCCAAAGATTAACAAGTCCACTTCAGGGTTCTTCATTTATTCAGATATAGAGATTAAAGGATTCTATTGGCTATGGTAAACCACCTGATCATGTGCACATGTATTAAAGTGACCATACAGGTGAAATGCCTTAAGGCTATAAAATATCAGAAGCCACTAGAATAGATAATTAAATAATAATTACTTGATAGGTGCATAAAAGACAGGGAGTTATAGGGATAATAGTCTGTTTCTAAATATGTACATGTAAAATATAAATGAAATGGAGGATGAAGATGATGATGTTGATGAAATATGAATAATGTATGAATTTAATTATTATCATAATGTAACAGAGACACTTATTGCCTCTGCTGGGGTTTGGACCCGGGTCCTCTGGCACGCCAGTCCAGCACTCTACCGATCGAGCTAAAGGGTTAACCCACTAGCCAGAGCTAGTAGGAATGCCTTATACCTGACTCTACCACAATAAAATGCACCCTATTACAATACCAATCATTTTATCTTTCTAATTATCCATGTATATTTTATAATTTTTGTTACTTTGATTAACATATCAGAATCAGCACCCATAATCAACCACACCACCCCAGTCCGAGCCATTACATGTAATCTGTTTTAGCTCTCTCTCTCTCTCTCTCTCTCTCTCTCTCTCTCTCTCTCTCTCTCTCTCTCTCTCTCTTCTGGTGTTTTGATGCTTTCTTGTGATGAGTCTCTCTCCATGTGTAACATTTAACTAATTCTGATCATATCTCAATAGATCATTTGTCAATTATGCAAGGTGTTATGTGATTTTTTTTTTAAGAAAAACATTTTTTACCAGTTTATAAAACTTTTAGACCCCAAATTATATTTTAATTTTAATACATCATTCAACAATTAAGAAAAGTGTAAATGTAAGGTTTTTTTTAATTTTAAGCAAAAATAAATGCAAGGTTTTTTATTTTAAGAGAAAAACCGTCATTTTATTTAAAGTCTAAGTAGGGATACATACATACAGAAAATTCTTCCAGAGGAAGGGGGGGGCAACAGTTATTTGAGTTTGCCGGGGGGGGGGGGGGTCCGAAGCATTTTTTCGGCAATTTTTTAAATTAAATGTAATTTAAAGAAATTTGAATTTTGAAGGGGGGATCTGGACCCCTGACCCCCCTCTAGATCTGCACATGGGATAAATGTTAATTTCATGCTACTATTTGTCTACCAGGATTAAATTAAATTTTTCAAAATCTTATTGCACATCTATAGGACAGTCCCTATCATATCTCAAGATATTATGTATCTATTTATTAAATCATAAGAGGAGTTCTGGGATCTAGGTTTTTTTAGGAGTGATAAACGTCAATTTTCTGCTATTATTTGACTCCCTAGAGGAAATTTAAATTTTTAAAACCTTACTGCACATCTTTAGGACAGCCTCTATCATATCCCAAGATATGATGTGTTTATTCATTAAATCATAAGAGGAGTTCTGGGATCTGGGTTTATTTATGAGTGATAAACGTCAATTTTCTGCTATTATTTGACTCCCTAGATGAAATTTAAATTTTTAAAACCTTACTGCACATCTTTAGGACAGCCTCTATCATATCCCAAGATATGATGTGTTTATTCATTAAATCCTAAGAGGAGTTCTGGGATGTAGGTTTTGTTTAGGAGAGATAAACGTCAATTTTTTGCTACTATTTGACTTTCTGGATGAAATTAAAATTTCTAAAACCTTATTGCACATCTATAGGACAGCCCCAATCATATCCCAAGAGATGACAGAGCTACTCCAAAAGTTGTAAAAGGAGTTATGGGAACCAAACTTTTTTTGCAAAAAAACGTCGTTTTTTGTTGCCCACTGATCCCTGTGTTGAAAAAAAAATTTCTGAAACCTGATCACACTTCAAAATGACACCCCCAATCATATTCTAGAAGATCATTTGGCTACTGCCAAAAAAAAATGACGTTTTTTAAATCAGTTTTTTTGTAAAATAACGTCATTTTTCAGCCACCAAATGACCCCCAGGGCAAATTTGAAATTTCCGAAACCTTATTGCGCATCTATAGGATACCCCAAAACATATTGCAAAAGATGATTTGTCTATTGTTGAAAATGTAGGAGGAGTTCGAGGAAGAAGGTTTTTTGTGAAAAAACGTCATTTTTTACCAATTATTTGACCCCCAGGACTACCAGAGAATTTTTTAAACCTTTTTACAAAACAACATGATACCCCAAATCAAACTCCAAGAGTTCAGTTTGCTGGTTTATAAGATGTAAGAGCAGTTTGAGAAAGTAAAACGTGACAGACGGACGGACGGACGGACGGACGGAACAGGACAACAACAATATACCCGAACTTTCTTTAGAAAGTGCGGGTATAAAAAGTTTATTGGCGAGTATCAAAAAAGAAGAAAGCTTCGTTTTATATGCAACTCAGATAAAGTCTTGGTGTAGTAACATTTTTATAGTAATCCATTGTAGCTTGCATTTTATATACCTCTATTCGAAGTACATCAAACAAGACAACAACTACATTTTAAACAGTTTAGATTACAGTATTAGAAAAGGTGTTGGCAATACGGCCGATCGCTGTAAAGTCTTTAGACTTTAGAGTGATTGACATATTTTTTCACTCATTTGTGATTATATTATATCTACTGTACACCTTCTCGACAATTTGCAGTGCAAGGTAGCGAGATGGGGGAAAATGAGGTGACGGACACCCAATTCACAAACATGTGTACATGTATATACACACATTTCTTTTAAGATCTAAATGGTCGGTAATGATATTAAAGAAGTATATGCATTATTTTGTTTAACCACACTGTTAGGAATTTCTTTTCCAATCTGTCAGGTGAAGAAAACCGATATTGAAAATTTAAATCATAAGTTTTAAAATTTCATGTATAAAAAGGAAAACCTATAAATTTAGTCATGTTTTGACACAGTCATACGAATTTAATTGTATGGCTCTTTTATATTTTTCCCTAAAAAAATCCTAACGTATGTAAATGGGATTTAAATGAATGTGTGATTTTTTACTTTTCTAAAACCCTGAACATTATTTTAAGATCATGTATATACGTTTCGCTGCGTTATTTGTATAATTATTGAATTATGATATGAACTGTACTCGTTGCTTTATCATGTTTATATGTAAGAGGAGACAGATCTGTAAAATAATGCATATGAATAATAAAAAAAAAACTGGACAATGCACACAAATGCACATAATAAAATTGAAAAGTGTTTCCTTTTACAAATTTTAAAACACGGTCATTTGTGAAAATACATGAAACGATCTATCGCCATATATCTGTGTTAATTTTAAGGCAAAAGTATTAGCTTTTGTAATGGTATTGCCCTCTGAATTGATTAAAAAAAACCCATACAGGCTGGTTTTTAAACGAGTTATTGATAATACATGATTGTACAGATGAAGTAAAAGTAAGAACAAGCACCGTCTAAAATATGAATACTTTTCTTGCTTTCCATTTCCTTATGTATCACAAATTACTAAATATATATTTTTTAAAATCCGAAATATTGATGAAAAACTATTGTTTTATCTGAGCAAGCAGTTAAAGACCGTACATGAGGTGACAGGGGCATGTGTAGGGGGTGAAAGGGGCTAACAAGTGCAGATAGGGGGTGTGTACAGTGAATGACAGGGGATCGCAGGGTGTACAAGAGATGTGTACAGGGGCTTACAGGGGGTGCGCAGGGGATGACAGGAAAAACACAGAAGGTGACAGGGAAAGACAAGGGATTTTCATAGTGACAGGGGTTTTAATAGCTGGTAGTGTTATTACCAAACATAATGATTTATACTTTGTAAATTGAAATAAATCGTTATCGAGATAAATATTAACTGCTGAAGTACGTTCAACGATAGGAAATATTTATGCGAAATCAATATACCCCGTGTATATCAGTGCTGTTGACTTTTTGCGGAGAAAATTTACGATAATATACTTGTAGTGTAAGAAATTGGGATCTTGTCCGTTTTGAAAATGAAATTCAAAATATATTACATGGTTCTATGTTTTTGGATAACACTGTTTTTCAGTAAGATAACGTACATTTTTTTAAAATTACTGTAAGTAGTGATGTTTTGATGCGCATAGAAAGATATCTAATGGTAAAACAATAGTATATGTTTCTTCATTTTCATGATGAAAGCTTAATTTGAAGTTTCTCAGTAAGGCTTTTATAATACGCATAAGTTTTATGACGCCTATGATAAAAAAATCAATAGATATCTAGAAATATAAGTTTTGTCGTTGTGCATAAGCTATTAGAAATCATTTATATCATTTTATTTAAACGTAGTGTTATGACAGGCAAAGACACTGACAAAAAAAATAGAGCCAATAAACTGCGACTATTATCATAACGTAAAATTTATAACGTGTTGATAAGAATTACTTTTATGTTAAAACCCCTTCTTAACTTATCAAGGCAACATTGATGCTTGTTTATTTCCCTTTGAATAAAGACAGTAACACCTCTTGATTGTTAAAATATTGTCATTTATTTAAAAATGACGCAAAAATTATAGAACATATAAACATAAACAAAAGTGGCTGGAAGATCCACAAACATTTGACTAGAAAACAAATTGGAGAGTATAGAACAAACAAAATGATAAGATACCGGGGAACCTGAATGAAATTGAAATAAGGGTCCATTTCTGTGTTTGTGAGCGGACAAATATAGTTGGAGGGTTGTGACTGGGCAGACTTGTGGTGGGGATACTTTAGAGAGAGATATGGTTATAGGGTGGGTATTATGCATGGTGTTTGAATGTCTCAATATAATTTCAACCGAAGAGTTCCCATTGCAACTAACATCTTTCCGTTGAATTATGCATGCATTATTTGATGATGTTTTAGCAATCAGTTCCCCCATGGGAAAAAACCCATGAAAAGCTACAGAAAAAAGACATTGTAGCAAGAGTCTATTGAAAAAATTTGGAATAGTAAATTGCAGGGCATTAACTAGTTTGACTAAAATTGCAGATGTGATTGGTAGTCTGTAATCAGGTGCCTTTGCTGACTTCTTCGCCCCAAAAATAATTTTTTTGACTAAAAATGATTGGGAATGGTCCAGTATGTTAAAAATTTTGTGAACATAGCTAATAGCTGACACCATGGAGGCAATCGGAGATGGGTTATAGTTTTGTTCAAAAAGATGAGCAATAAAATTGCAAAGAGTTATTTCAGATATTGGTAATTTATTGCTTACATTTCCTTGTAAACAAAACTGTTGAAAAAGCATCCAGCTCCGCTTATACGAAGCCTTTGTTGACTCTGAAAGTGAGGAACGAAGCAAAGCTAGAGCTGTGGTACTCAAATGTGAAGTCGGTTGGCTGGAATTTGCACTGGTGTTTTGTTCAGCCATGGTGCAAGAGTTAGCGCTTCCTGAAATTCGAGGCGAGACAACCTGTCAGCTAAAACATTGAATTTTCCAGGGACATGTTTTGCTTTGAAAAAAATGTTATTTTGTAAGCAAGAAATAACTAATCTCCTTACTAACTTCAGGATTGTTTTGTCTTTACTTGAAGTTTTATTGATAATTGCCACCACTGCTTCATTGTCAGTGAGAAATAAAATTTTGTGGTTTTGAAATTGGGAACTCCACATCTCAAGAGCTAGCACAATTGGGAAAAGTTCTAACACTGTGATGTGAAACTGTTTGAATGGTTCTAACCATTCAGATGCAAACCAAGTTGAACCTAAGATTGCTGCATAGCCCTTTGTAGATGCAGCATTCGTATGCAAGGTAAGATGGTCAGAGGAGGACCATGTGTCATTCAGAAAAACAGACTTGCCATTAAAATGTGAAATGAACTGAAGCCAACATTGAATGTCTGCTCTGGCCTCACATGTGAGGCGGATGAAATGCCGAGGATTGGTAACCTTTACAGTCAGGTCTATTAACCTACGTAGAAAAGCCCTACCAGGTGCAATGACTACACATGCAAAATTGAGCAAACCAATGAGAGATTGTAAGTCATGCAAAGTGACCTTTTTACGATGAGACATGTTTGTTAAATGGGTTTGAATTTTCAATACTTTATCATTCGGTAAACGACATTCCATTGCAATAGAGTCAACTTCAATACCATAAATGATAATATTTGTGTTTGGGAGACAAGTTTTATCTGGGTTCAAAGGGAGTCCTATTCTGTCACAAAGAGTAATGAAATTGTTTAAATCATGAAAACAGCTTTTGGATGCAGGAGGGCCAATAAAGAAAAAGTCATCAATCATATGAGATATGCCCTTGGCAAATTGTTGAGCATAATCCACTGTAAAGAACTGCTTAGTTTTTCAAAAATCTGACAGGAGCTACTGGCACCCATAGGGAGACACTTGTCATAATAATACAAATTATCCCACATAAAACCCAGTAAATGATAATCATTGGGGTGTATGGAAATATTCCTAAATCCATCCTGAATGTCACACTTTGCCATCAAGGCTCCACTTCCAAACTGTTTGACAAGGTTTATAACTGTGTCGATTGAGTCATAGGAGACCTGGCTGTTAACTGCAGGTATTTGAGAATTAACAGAGTTATTTTCGGGATAGGATAAATCATGAATTAAACGAAATTGGCCTTGAACTTTTTTTGGGACCACTCCCAGCGGGGAGATGACCAGATTTGGGTATTGGGGATTTGGAGATGCCTCGGATATTCTACCATAACTTTGTTCTTTCTTAATTTTCTTAAGAACAATTTCAGGATGTTTATTAGTTGACCCATGGTTTTTGGAAGGGGTTGAAGAAGGGGTATTAAGGCAGCCTAAATGAAAACCATAAGTAAAACCTGAAATGAGGTAGTTTGCCAAGTCTTGCTCATAACCCTCTTAGTATGTTTGAAGAATTTCTGGCTTTACTGGAGTGGGCATTTTTTGAGGGTAACCGTTCCTCATTTGAGGGGAGTTTGGGACACTTGAACCGAGGGTGTTGCTCTTTACAGTACTGACAGGCATGCTTGTAGGTGCATGGGTCAGATCTACATGCCTGTCCTTGATTGAAGGAGTAGCAGAATTTTGCTTTGGAATTTTGAAAATTGTTGGATTTGGATTTTGCAAGAAAGGGCTGGTTTGAGGAACGAAATTTAAAGGGTTGAAGATTTGCCCTCATAACTAACTCTTGTAATGGCTCTTACCAAGGCAAAGGGGCAGACTGTCGTAATTTACGAAACTCTTCATCATAATACCGCCAGGAGTCGGTCTTGGTGGTAAAACTCATATCTCTGATCATGTAGATGTATTTAAAGAGATGAGCTGCATCAGAAGGTGTTTTCTGAATGAAGATGGATGCATAGATGAGAAATGCTGATGTCCATTGATTAATGGAAATAGGAAATTTTTGAAATTTACCTTGTTGAAAATTGATTGCCCCTCTTTCAACTGACACAGAAAAATTGTCATCTTGTTGATTGGGGAGCAATAGCCGAATATCAAAATATGAGTTGTCCCAAATTTTTTGCTTAAGTTTAGCTGACACAGTGGCCCCGAGGGGAATATTGTTGGAGAAATTTAAGGGCTGGGGATCATGGTTGGTTGCTGACTCGCCTCCAAATAAAGAATTTAGCACTGCGGGGACTGATAGTGTGTCTGGCTCCAGGGAGGGTTGAGGGCAGGGTTGTTGGTTAGGATCCGGTGATACATGTAGTGACACAGTTTGACTTGCTGGGACGGTGTCTATTTGGCTTAATGCTGCAGATGGTTGATTTTGTTGGCATACATTTCCGCTTGGCACTACTGAGGACGTGCTGATTTCTTCAGTGTCTGGTGGTGCCACATTGTGATGTAATATGGATGAGTTTGGATTGAATTGATTTTGTTTCTTCAGGATCGCGTCGGCTAGCAGATCATAGTCAATTGATAAACTTTGACTTTGACGTCCCTTCGTCTGTCGTTTAGAGGGTTGATCAATCTCAGGAGGTGGTGATGTTGTTGATAAAACAGTAAAACAGGTCGTCTACTTCTTTTGGGAGGCATTGTCTGAGGAAAAAGAGAGTAACAATCAATAATATAGAAGAGCTGTTACTTTGCACCAATTAACAAACTGAGCTCATACCCAGAGAAATCTAGTTTTTCAAATCATTTTTTAAAATTGCAAAAAATTTGGCAACAATTGATACTGCTTCAAGACATTATATAGAACAAAATGTTCCTAAATGCAATGGCACTTTAAATTAGAGATCAAACTCTGTGCAGATAAATAATAGAACAGAAAAGTTCATAAAGGTTATGATAATTGATAAAAGAGCTCAAACTCTGTGCAAATAAACAAACTCAGCTCATACTCAGTAAATTTTGGTGATTAAAATAGCTAAAGTGTTTAGCTCACCAACTCTGTAAGAATGGGAAAACACAACCAAAGTGTTTGAGATTGGCATAAATGAACAACTGAACGCATACTCAGTAAATTATAGGAATCAAGCAGCAGACTTGAATTGCAATTAAACTTAATGTAATAAGTACAAAAGAGGCACAGACTTGCAATTTAAAGCACAAACTCATAATAATTGACCAAAGTCATATTAAGGCAAATAGACCTTAATAAAGTGAATCAAGTAAGTGATATAAATATTGTAAACTTATTGTTAACTTGGGGAGTAATGCGACAAAACATTACACATAAAATAAGTTAACAATTTACAAGAACATACATGCATTTTCTTTGAAATATTCCAAGTAGATAGCTGTCTGCTATAATTGAGAACTAAAACCCCACCTAAAGGTATTGGGTAACATGCAGAATAGCAGATTTAATGCTTTGTAGATACTTTCTGGAGTATTTGCCATTCATGTCTTCTCGGATATGCACTCCGTCGGAAGACAGGAAATCAAGGGAAGCCCAAAAACCTCGGTGCTTCCAAAAAGAAATGTTATCATGTAATGCACATGCCGAAGCGAGTTGAAGGTTCAGAGAAACCACCTCCGAGTTGAATGTTGCTGACACGCGTTGGGAATTACGCCTGAGAATTTGTCCAATCACTACATGTTGCACGTTACAACTGCGCATACGAAAGAATTTCTTGCGCCAATTTGGATATGTTAGGGGAGCTGCAGCACAGGTCATTTCCTCCAATTTGAATGAACACAATGTTTGGTCGCGCAACAAAATAGGTAAACTCACGTAGTGCACAAAGTCTAGAAATTGTCAAACCTCCTCTTGCCACACAAGTTACATAGTATTGTTCCCGATTCAAACGTAGATTGTTGTCCTCAAGACTATTGTTCATGAAATCTCTGAGGCGACGTATGAAGGAATGACCCACCAAAGTTACACGCAGGGGGTCTCGACCATTCGCCCTCAGTGTTCCCGCCATATTGGTAAAAGGCCTGGATGTTGGATCGAGTAAAAGAGTCAAAAATACTGACCTGAAAGTCCCGATCACTGTATCCAGATAGTATCTTAGTATTATATCAAATTCCACCCATGCACAAGCAAGAAAATAAAAATAAAGCTCTGTCTTGAACGATCAACAATATCTGTGCAGCTTCCCCTAGCATAAACAAAGAATGTAAAAATAGCCCCAGAGTATGCAGCTTTCTGATTGGCTGATCGGTGATAAAATTTGCATACGGTAATGGAAAATCTTAAAGACCGGATAAAAACGGTGATGTACAACAATAAAATTATGCAAGTCCCCATAAATGTTACACAAGTATTAATGACATGGTATGTAATTAAAAACAATAAGATATAACAATTAACAAATCAAGGATAAACATAAATTGCTTTATTTACAAAATAAACCCTATTTTGATTAATGGATTTTAATAGCAAATCAGTTCACATTGTGGTCCTGAAAACATATCTACAATACAGACAGCAATCAAATACAGAAACTGATGTAACATACACAATCCTATTTTTGTCCAAGGAGAAATAAATGTACTTTTAGTGTAAATTAAACTATACTACATGTATGTGCCTAAAGAATTTTAACATAAAATAAAATTTCATTGAAATACAAACTGTCACTGCATCGTTGAATGAAAATATTCTAATGTAAGAAAAGTTTCTCAAGTTCGCTGACATATTTTTGAATATGACATTCCATAGATGCGCGCCTTTTATTGTAAAAGATCTAAACTATTCATTTCTGTCTTTCATCTTTTGATGTATACTACTTTACTTTGGCTTAATCTTAATGATCCTATATTTATGTCATTAACATTTTTGAAAAAAAGTCTAGCTACTTTGTAGTTAAGTAATGTAAAACTTAAAAAAAACAAGAATAATTCTGTACACAAACTAATATGCAGGAGACATCCAATTTAGTTGCTGTGGCATTTCTGATGTAGCTGTACAAAATGTTTGTATAAAATCACGATAGCGGCTCACTTTTGAAGTTTTTATAGATTATTAAGACCGTTTTTGTTCCTGGTCGTTTTTTTCTCAGAACAGCAGTAATTAAAGTGTGGAAAACAATTGTGTTAAAAGTTTTCAACAATTCAGATGACATAAATAAACATAATCCACCCAATACCATTATTTTACTTGCAAGTTTTTTTTAAAAATGAAATAAAACATCAACACATTCTGACCAAATGAGACATCTTTCATTAAAACACTTAAGAGTTTTGCACACGATACATTTTCAATAACAACACTGTCAACTTTTATTGATAAATTTCTCCTATTTCTAAGCCTTTGTTCCGTACGTACCAATAACTATACATTGTGTTTTCTTAGGATTGTTTGTAAGCTTATTTTTGTTCATTCATTCTAAAGTATTGATAAGATCTCCATGTAATTTATTTTCAACATCAATACATTTATCTGATATGTCTTGCATTGAGTGGTGTCACGTGAGCTGATGAGTAATGTCGACAGCCTGCGTAATCATTAACATAAAAACATGGACAACAAAGGTCCAAAATTTGATCCTTCAGGTACACATAAAGATAAACCTAAATTATTTGACTAAATTACACCTATCACACTGTGATCGATTTGTCAAATAAAAAAAAATAAGCAGGTGGGTGTACTGCTGCATTTGCTAAACGATAGTAGCTTGTGCAATAATACCTTGTGATTTACCGTAGCAAAATATTTGCTGAGATCTACAAATAAAACACCAGTTTTTTTTTACCATTGTTAATGTTTGGTTGCCACTCTTCAATAATACTAGTATTGTGAGGTCTTTTTTCTATCTTTTAAGGAAGGAGTCTTTTCGTTATCAGACATACTTCTTATAATAAGAAATTCATAAAATTTTGACACAGCCAAACGGATCGTATAACCAAATGATTCTATCACCTAATCAAATTTGACTATCATGTTTCCGCATAAAGGTCAGGTCCAGGTCTCTACTTTTTCCATCAACTTAAAAAATGATATGACAAAAATAAATGTAGTAATTTGCAGTTATGTAGTCATCTGTTTAAGATGCCTAAAAGGCAATTTTACCCTGATAAGGATTTTTTTGTCAGTATTTTTGATTAAGCAAACTTTTTTCTTCAAGTAGTTTTGATAGGGCATAACGATTGAATTCGCCGTGATGGAGCACATAGACTGATTAAGACTTGATGGGGCACAATGATTGTTTAAGTCTTGATTGCGCACATAAATTGATTGAAAATCTTTATTATGATATTTTAGCCTTTACGTGGCTTTATGAATTCCGTTTCTGATATTGTTAAATTGTAACTTAAGATCGTATGGAGAGACGAATTATTTATATATCATTTGGTTTTTCTTGAACGTTTGCTTTAAATAATTATTTAAATTTATTATTTCAGAGTACATGTCCATTTTCACATTGAAAACAAATTAGAGCGATTCAAGACTCAAAAGTATTGTGCTGACTAATGTATGATATGGTATCAAACAGCAGAAATGGAAACGCCTATAATGATTAGTATAGAAATTATTTTCTGCAATTGGTCTTGGTGTGAAACATTTTATTTTATATCAGATAATTACCAAAAAAGTACTAACATTAATATACTTCATCTCAGCATTAAAAAAACTACTACAAATAAAAAAATACTTTGATTTGCGTTATTTCCGGTAAGTCTAGTATACCACCCCTTTCACAAGATATGGATTAAGAAACAGAAATTAATCAGCTTGAGAAACATGAAGAGGCGACCTCTGTTACTTTTTATCACTTAATAAACTTTTGCACAGATCGATCATATTTTTTTTTAAAGAAGATATTTTGCAGAAACCATTCTGCATGTATTGTAAAACAGGAACAGATCCAATCCATTTTAACAGCTCTTTGACCCAGCCTAATCATTCCAATTCCTATTATATTAATTCAATATTTTTTAAATGAGGTTGCGTACCAGTCTTGCTGACATTCGAGAATACAGTCCTCTCTAGGACCCCCTCCTCTCTTTCTCACCTCCATCGCGTTCATTGTTTATGCGTTTAAAATTTAAAAAAAAAATCAGAAAGGTTATGAAAGGTTTGGAAACTTTATTTTTACCTCCTCTACTTTAAATTGGTGAATAACAAATTGAAGCCGTAAAGTACATGCTTGTACTAATATTATTGTGTCTAACTACACCTTGGAATACTTTCTGAAATCAACAGAAGTTTACTTGATCATCAAAGACACAATGTAGCATACTGCATCAGAAGTATAAAAGTCAAATACATGTAGGCGAAAAAATATATAGTTTTGTATTTAAAAACGAATTATTTCAAAAGTTTGATTTAGTAAAAATGAACAAAATCCGCATGCATATTTAAACTTGTGATCTGGAGTTCACAAGTCTCAGCACTGATCTTTGGTTGCCCCCCCCCTCCCCCGGAAAATTAATCAAACTTGAATTTAAATAGAAATATCACAAATATATCACGGAATTATACATCGGGACCTCGAGCTCCCCCCGGAAAAATAATTATGAACCCGCACATCCCAACCCACTGAGCTACATATATTATTATATTTATCAACATGTCTACGAGAAACCCATGCAAAAGGTGGTGGAAGCAAGGTTCTCTAATCAACTTCATATTTTGTGTGTAACAGTGTGCATCTATATGGATGAATTAGCCACAAACATTTTTTTGAAGTGTTCAACCAATATAGGTTCTGCAGCTCTGTTACTAAAATTGCATTTTTGTCACTTTCAAGAATAAAATTGTGCATAATTGACCAATTTTTGAGTTAAGTTTACATATACATCAATGAAAAATCATTTAGAGTTAGTAGTAACAAGACATATTGATGTAAGTCAGTTTGTGAGAATTCCCAAATACTTTTTGTTAAATGCAGATAAGTCACGAATCTGGCTTGTTTACAAGTTTTTGTAAAATTGTGAAAATCTACATTTATTAAATGCTTCAAATTCAGAAAGTGGCACTTAAAGTTCACTTAATCTGTTTTTAGTTATTTGATTCGCATTAAAACATAAATATGTATGGTGCAAAAATAGTATGCAATTTTTTAAAGTATCTTACCCGAGATAAATGATGATATAATTGAAAATATAACTATGAAATATATATTCGATTTCATTTTCAATATGGACAAGTTCCGAATTTCTTACACTACAAATAACTTCTTGACAAGTTTCTCATAAAAAATCAATAACACTTATAGACATGGGACCTTTTTATTTTACATAAATATTCCCATAATAATTGTTTAACGTATTTCAACAATTCTTTCTAGTTTGGAAAAACACTTTTTTCCATTCAGACAATGTAAATCATTGTGTTATTGATAAATATAGGATGATATTTAAATCAATTAAATAACCTTTTCATGTAAAAAAAAAAACCATGAAAATAATGCAAACAATCTAATGACAAAGGAAAATCTATAACAGGGAAAAAACGAAAAATCGAACAAAATATAATTTAAGGAGGTTGGCACCTGAAATAATAGTAATGTCAATAATCCAAAAACCACTTGGATATAAAGATGGGGACCTAAATTGTTCATTTATTTTATTTGTGACCCATGTCACATGCCATTTTTTGGAAATATAGGGCCCCAAACAGAAATGATAATTTTCCTGAAATTTTTGCTAAAATTTGAGATAGAAATTGATAATTTGAAGAAATCAAACAAATATTTATAGTTGATCTATTATCTAGTTATAATTTTAATACAGTATGAAGTTAAACACATGTAGTGGCTATAAAAGTAAAATCTAAGTCAAAGTTTAAAAATTCTTGCTTTACTGGTGGCTTCAAAGGCCAGTACATAATGAACACAACAACATATGTTAAACAATTTTGGAGTAATTAAATTATAACGCAAATAAAATAAATTATAGTAATGTCATCTTTCCAAAACTTTGCATACAAATAGGCGTACATTTACTGTCTCATTTAAAAGTAAAACAAGTAGGGGTCACATCTCAAAAATTTGAGATATAGCATGAAATAAGCTAATTTTAGGCCAAAATTGGAGTTACTTTTTTCTTAACTTCTATCAAATATAAGTTAAATATGCCAAAATATATCGATAGAAGTATCGAAATATTATGAAACATCATGAAATTATCGTAATACACAAACTATCTAGAAGTTTGGTCTGCGCTGAAAATTAGGAAGCTAAAGTAACAGTACTCTAAAACTAGAGAGTTATGAAAATTGTTCATTTCCATCTTGAAAACCTTCCGCCACAAAATATAGTGCCTTACCTTATTCTGTAAAAATAATTAAAAAAAACAATTCTATTCAATATAGTTTATTTGGCATTGTAGAATATAAATACACTACTAGAATTAATATGTGATGCAGAATTTTCAGACTAGAGGTGATCCAAAATGGCTACCCAAAACCTTAGGACGAACTTCCTTAAACAAGTCCATGTTATCTCCTTCTCCAATTTAAAAAGCTAGCATTCGGGGATTTCACACACTAGCACAAAAAGATCTATCGGACGGAATCAATATTTCTTTTCACACAGTAATTATGGATGGATGTATCTAATCTGTTATATTTTGAAGTGTCAGTTATACCAGTGTCGTATCCATTTAGTTTCTGTATTATATCTCATGATTTATAAATTATTATAAACTAATTGATTCATCACTGTGTGAATGGTTCTATTTGTGGGGTTTTTTTATCAATGAAAATGTTTGCCATCACTGCTGCTACATTGTACTACGATAACTGGACACAGACCACAATTATTTTTCCCTCTTATTCCTTTATACAACAAAAAATCATATAAAAAATTCCACCGGCTCAAATCAATTCAAACATAGCATACCTATAGAATGACACTAGTCCAACAACATATCCAAACCACAGGAAAATCAATCGAGAGGGGACTGAGATATGGCCCCTAAAATAACCCCTACCATGAAAAATCCACTTTCACTTTGGAATACGTGTAAACATTGGCCTCTTTACACCCTTTCTATTGCGCCTTTAAAGATAATTTTTCTGAATTTTTTCCTGCCTGTATTTTTTTTCAAACCTTCTTCTTTCCATCCATACCCTAAAAAGAACCAAATTCGCCTAGTTAGCACCCCTGGGAATTTTTGTAATAATACATACATTTTTAGATTGGAACTACTTGCGTGGTCAATGAGCACGGGGTAAAAATAGTGGTATGTGACCTAATAATTCCACAATTCTTCTCTGATTTTGATAAAACTTGGTAGGTTGACACTTCTATGCATAATACATCTCCCTTTGAAATTTGGCTAGAATTGTGTATTCTGCATCAGAGTTATGGGCCTTTGAAATTTGACTCAGGAAGGCTGAAATCACACGCAAAATTTAGCAAGTTACACACAATATTCAAATTTCAAGAGCTACATTTAACACTAATTACTTGTTAAAAGTTTCATTAACCTATTGCATTTATTAATATAACATGTCTACTTGATGATGATAATGATGATTTAACTCATGGAACTATTTTTTGTAAATTTTTGAAAAAAATAACCCAAATATGGCAAAAACTCTTAGAAAATGCCAAAAATGAACAATTTAAACAAATGCTAGGAGCTTGAAAAAATATTGAAAAAATTCTACATTAAGTTTGCTATAGAAATGATGGGTTTTGATAAATATACAGTGGCTAATCCGTTTACATTAAGCAGATAATCACATAGTACCAATGCACACATTGCCAGGAAATGGCACTTGCTAACCAAAGTAGATTAACTCTGGGTACACAGGGTTGATATGGATAGGCATAAAATGTCTTTTGAAGCAAAACTAACAATTTAGAAGAATTAAAAATGAATTCTATCCATCTATTTATTACAAAAACACTGAAAAAATAACTTAAATGTACCTTCATTAATAAGGAGCCTTGATTCATGAAAACTGTACTCTTGAAACAAAGGGAAATAACTCTACACATTAAAATCCAAAAAAAAGAGTTTCTAAAAATCTTAACAATAAGCTAGTTTAGAAATTACAGGTTCATCACCTTCTTTCAGCTCTATCTGGTGCGATTAACCTTGAGGAGATCATACCTTTTGTAATGAGGGTTCACCAGTTAATACAAAGTCATGAGTTTCTACATACATTGTGCATTTACATGTGAAAATGTCTGGTATGTTACCATGAACAATGACACCCAAGACTCAAAATAACGATGAGAGTGCCAAAAAGATATTACTACAGTATAACAAAGAGTAAAACTTCTAGCAGACCTCATACATCTTGGGCAATCATGGTTCAATGCCAGCAACCAAATTCAAATTCATACACATATATGCTACATTTGTTGGTAGTTACATTTCTAGGCCACAAAAATGGAAAATATATGACATAATAAGAATTTTAAAGCAATCATTGAAATAAAACTTTGCAAGGCATTTATAATTGAAATGCTAAAATGACTATTTCTAACCAGTAAAATGAATGTGTCTCATATTCTGTATCAGTACATGGAGGTTTACATACTCTTAACTACAGAGGAAAATATTGTGTTGCCTACCCACCATCAGAATTTAAATGTTAAAGTGCAAGAAAAATATTGATAAAGAATAAAAAATTAACTTACCATTGGTTGTTTCCTTCATTATTTCTCTGTCAGAGGGTGTGAATGGGGGGGGGGGGGCAGCAGGTGCCCCTTTACCAGCTTACATGTCCTGTCATGCAATCTGCTAGGCAGTGATATATGTCATGATTAATAGGAATTTAAAGTAATTATATGCATACTTTTTCTTATAATTTTAATCAAAATAATATAAAAGTTGATTTTTACATGTAATATCTACATAATTATATAATTAATATGAGAGAGAGAGAGAGGGGGGTACATTTAAGGCTTTATTTATAAAAGACAAATCGACCAATTCTTTTTAAAATTGGAAGATAAGTGTAGTTAACATCAAAATTTGATTTTAGACATTTTACATGTACTTACATCCCCTGTTTGACTTATTGATGAGACCAGGCTGTTCACACCCCTTGCAAAGCCCTTCAACACCATTTTCACCGTTATTTTTTCATATTATCTGCTTAAATTGAAAAACAACCGGCAAAGATGTCATTATTCCTCCTAACTGTTTGAAAAATAACGAAAAACGAGACGTAAGTTGATAAACATGCATTTTGACCTTTGACCTGATAGGACACAGACTACAATTATTTTTCCCTCTTATTCCTTTATACAACAAAAAATCATATAAAAAATTCCACCGGCTCAAATCAATTTAAACATATCCAAACCACAGGAAAATCAATCGAGAGGGGACTGAGATATGGCCCCTAAAATAACCCCTACCATGAAAAATCCACTTTCACTTTGGAATACGTGTAAACATTGGCCTCTTTACACCCTTTCTATTGCGCCTTTAAAGATAATTTTTCTGAATTTTTTCCTGCCTGTATTTTTTTTCAAACCTTCTTCTTTCCATCCATACCCTAAAAGGAACCAAATTTGCCTAGTTAGCACCCCTGGGAGTTTTTGTAATAATACATACATTTTTAGATTGGAACTACTTGCGTGGTCAATGAGCACAGGGTAAAAATAGTGGTATGTGACCAACTAATCCCACTACAGAGTTAGCAATAACACTAATTCTGTCACTTGAACGCCTGCGTCGGGAGTGAATGCTGCAAAACAAAGCAGATCTTAAGCAAACATATGCAGTTTCCTAAAAGCCCAGCCTTTGCTTGTAATAAATGTCTGAGAACAAATTTTGATAAATAATTATAATTGCGAAAAAAATCTAAAAAGAAATCTTGCAAAAATGTTGTATTTTTTAAAAAATACAACCTTAACAATCCATTTTAGACGATGGCTAAATAACATTATGCGTTTACTATAAGCAGATATGATCAATCTTCCAGTTTCTGTTGCTGATTGTGGGTCCTGGTTTTGTACACATGCTCCTTTATCGTCACTTGCATAAACATATCGATCGGAACTCATAATAACCCGTAGATAAAAAAATGAAATAAAAACTTAGCCATTGGTATACATGTACTATCTATTAAAAAACTAAGTCTCATATGCACTGTATTTACAGAACAAGTGAATCGAGACTTGGTTGTTAAATCCACAGTGCAGTCAGTAATGACCACTGTGACAAAATAATTACTTACATTTGACATCTTTAGTATAGACGTCGAATACGTACAAAATGCAACACCTATGCAACAACTATTTGGGTTCGATCGGTACAGACATTCCCAATTCTTGTTTTATCGCAATATGCCGAAGATCCATTATTAAGAGAATATTTTAAGCTCCCAAAGAAAGGCGTTTAGCAATTTTGTGTAATATTCTCTATACATTCTTATTAAAACAAGTTAATGCATATTAACAGGATAATCAAAAGCTATTTTTCCACTTTATTCTTCTTTTAACCTTGAACTTAAGATATTTTCATGATTATGGAGAAACATATAATTCAAATTTTAATATTAGATAAGAAATTACACGCAACAAATTATGATTACATAATATAGCAGAAACCTTATGCAATTCGAGTATCTAACCTGAAATGAAAATATATTTTTATATTTTGAAATTCGTTTTCAGGACGGACAAACTCCTTATACTTCAGACTAAAGACAAATACCCCCCTCCCCATTTAATTACGCTCATGCAGAAGGAACAGATCAATTCCGCATACTTATACCTATCGTTAAACTTAATTAAGCAGTTTTGTTTAAGTTTGAAGAAAAAAAACGTTTTTTTTTTACACTATCTGAATCAATATGTTAGTACTATGAACATTTAAAACTCAGCAAAACCTTGTGTCAAAGAATTCATACAGGAATACTTACGTCAACAATCAATTGACAAAGAATTAATTGTAAAAAGGATATTAGGAAGAATCTATAGACTTTCTAAACTATATTATTTTGTATGCAAAATAGCAGTATTGTAGTTACAGCTTAGAATTTTCGCATAATCGTTTTCGTAAAGCAGAAAGTCTGAGGTCTTTTAGACTGTTGGTCCGTGTAACTATTCAGGTTTTATTAGTATCAATTTACATATGCTTCGATTGCAGACAAAAGATTGACATCCAATGAAGACGACATATATTTTTTTGGATGTAAATGTTTTTTCATAATATAAAAATATTGTTTTAATGTATTCTTTACTTAGTATTTAGGGTTATAAAATACAATACTCATATTACATATTTGAGCAAAAAAGTACAAATATGTTTAAGACGTCTTTGAAATAGCCACATTAAGTTCTTGGAAATAAACAATAGGAGCGAAAGATATATGGAACTAGGACGGGATATCGACATACTTTTTAAAAGTATTGCTGCTCTGAAAATATTACCTTGTAAAAAAACTCAAGGTCAATTTAATTGAAATCATCAATCTCTCATTCTAAATGAGTTAATAATTTCAGATTATCAGGTTTGTTATGATAGTTCTCGAGAAAAAAACACCTCACTTATTAGGTTTGTGACTGACTGACAACGGAAATATATCGGGTTGGTCAATCTCATAGACGGTGAGGCGAAGCAGATCAACCTAATGTATTTTCGTAGCCAGTTAGTGATAAACCTAACATAAAGGTGTTCTGTTTTCCCGAGGACAATCATGTTAGACATATGCATTTCTTTTAAAGAAACGCCATGTATATCCAGGTTTTAAAAAAATGGCCGATCGAACTCTTCAACATTCCCATTCTCACCTATTTTATATACTCTTTGAAATTTTCGGTGCACCCTTGTTCACTTTCAAAGATGCTATCGTATTTTAAAGAGTTCCCCTCTTTTATCTTCTGAAGTCTAAACAAATTTCAACACTGTCCTTTTATTCTGCTCCAGGCATAACAAAGTTACATCATTTTATAGGACAGCTACTCTAAATTGAACGTAATTTCAAAGGACGACTAATGCAAATAAATGAATTTGTATGGAACGCAATTTATGTATAATATGAAATGAAGAAACAAGTAGGCGAAACGTCGGCTGAATTTAAATCCCAACAGAAGCACATAGAAATAAATTCAGCATTAAATGAAAGTGTAACATTTTAGTCCGAGAGAAAACAAGTGTTTTAGATCTTATAATTATTTACTGGTGATGTTCGTTATACATTGTAGACATATGTCGCCGGCAATTCTTTGATCTTGGCCATGAATACAATAAAATAAATGATCCAAAGTCACACATATGAATAAACAAAACAATATGTATTTTTTTTATCATCTTTATATGTTAATCACATGTATGAATCAATTCTCTTTGCTTAAATTGGTACTATTTTTTAAAAGAAAGTCATTTGAATAAATTTATTACTATAAAGATGCAGGAATAAATTCTTTTGAAAAGCCATTTCATTCTTGTGTAGTACCTATTATTGTTCCGGAGTCTGAGGATTCAAAATCCAAATAATATCTAACACTCCATAAAATTTGTTGAAACCCCTGCTTTCCGATATATCTTGGGTTTACACAGATACGCGCCGGCAATTACTTTAAAAAGTGAAGTAGGATAGTTAGCACCAAGGTGTCACAAGTCAAATAAATTCTATATATATTAGATTATTATGTGTTCCTACTTTGATTTTATCCGCATCTGTGACATAAACTAATTTAAATCTAAATTAATTAAAATTATGAAGATGAGTGGAAATTGAAACAATGTCTCTACCTAAGCTCAGGACATATGTAACGTTCAAACAAAATGTTCAGAAAGAATACTACATAACAATTTACATAACCAAACAGGAGTGGTATTTAATGGCACAATTCAGATGTGCAATCCTTCCTCTCTGAGTCGAAACTGGTCGTTATCGAAATGAACCTCTAAAAGAAAGTTGTGTTTTGTGTAAAGACTAGAAATGTCAATTTTACTCGATCGGCTTAGTCGATTTATCGGAGCCTTTAGTCGAGCACAAAACGAGTACTCCCAGATTTATTTGAAACTGAGTTCTTTTCAAATCAAATAATTCACATGCATCGTATCTTAAACCATAAATATTTATAAACATATGATAATACGCACTAGATGTATTTGATTAAAATAAATTAAAAAAGTATGTTATCTAAATATCCATTAGCTAATGTCATCTTAAGCAAATCAAATGTGACCTGTTTTCTGTTAAGTCATTGTCCCGTGCCTTGCCAAATCAACAATTAAAGTTATGATAATAAAAACAAACGCTTTGAGATGATATGATTGATTATTTTATTAACGTAAACATCTAATCCAATAGATACCTAATTAGAAGAACCCCAAATTAATCTATTAACGTACACGTTCGCATAAATACTTCTATTCAAAACAATAATTTGATCTACAAATTCAAAAGCGATCAATTTTTAGCCGCTTAAAATATACCAGGGACATCTGTTCGATGTAAAAGAGTGTAATAACCTAATCAAAAATGGCGATGAAAGAAAACTTTTTTTAATTCGTAGTCCAAAAACTGCCACCTTAAAAATAAATGTTTTGAATTGTTTTCGTCACTTTATAACCAATAATCGACCAAGAAATTTTAGTCTAATAGTATGAACGGTGTGACCGAGCGATAGTACTCGTTGACATCCCTAATAACGACGTATCAATTGAGGATGAAACACATTTTCTTTTTAATTGCAAATTTTATTGTGTAAATTAAAATAAAAATCAGGATGATACTTTCAACTTCAATATCATAACGGATAAAAATCAAAGACAAACTGCCAAATATCTGAATTTAAGTTAATCAAAAATACAAAATTATCTGTACAATTCAAAGTACATGTAAATCCATTTGCTCAATCTACTGTATATACTATATTAGATACTCAATTTACTGTATCTACTATATTATATTGTATATTAAAAGATTTTAAACTAACATATAGGTCCGATGTGCCAAGTGTAATTAAAATGTTCTTTAATATTGAAATGAACTATAATTTTTACATACACATGCCACTTTAATAAAATAAAATCTACTTGCTTACTAATAGATTTTAGACTAACAAAAATAATCAAATAAGAAGCTAAAGTCCATTGACATAAATTGCTTGAAATTATATCTATTACATCTCATGATATATTAATCTTTTATCACTAAACCAATTTATTCATTTCTGTCCTTTATTTATGTCCGATTGGTCGTACTCGTGCTTTATATTTTTTATAAATCAAAATTATTGCCACTACTGCTGCCACAAGGATAACTCCAGCGGCTACAGAGCCAGCAATTATACCGATGATGTCGTCGGAAGAGTTTTTGGCAGAGTCTAAAGAGAATGCTGGTAAATCAAAGCAGAATTTCAAATTACCTCTTTTTGTCGGAAAAAATGTATTCCTTTCAGAAAAGATATGTCTTTTCTCATGCCAAATTTTTGAGAACAAAACTGATAAATCAGATCAATGATCATACTTACGACATGTTTCTGAAAAACAATTATAAAAAATGTATTTGTAACTTTTAATATAATTATCAAAAAAATTAAGTATAGACGATGATTTCAAAATGAATACACATACTATAAGCAGAGAGGGTCAATGTTCCAGTTCCTGTTGCCGACTTAATTTGTGGGTCCTGGTTCTGTACACATGCTCCTTTATTGTCACTAGCATACACGTATCCGCTAGAGCTCCTTACAGCCTTAAAATATATAAAGATCAAAACTATGTAATTTATCGTTATATCTTTGAAGTGAAATTTGAATCATAGAATTAATGTACTTACATAACAAGTGAATCGGAATGTGGTAGTAAAATCCACCGTACTGTCAGCATTGACCACTGTGACGTAGTAATTACTTCCTACAGACGTCGAATAGGCGCAGTATGCAACACCACCGTCTGAAATGGAGTACAATGTCACATGTGTATACTAATATTTTAACAACACATAGAGGTGAAATATAGTTAAAAGCCTACTTGAGTAAAACTGGTGTGTTGAACACAAAGTATAGTTTACAACTAATTGTGTTCGATCGGAAAAGACATCCCAAACACTTTTTCCATCACAGTATGTAGTAGAACCATCATTAAAAGAATAGCTGAAACTCCCTAACAAAGGCGACGGGCAATTCTGTGAAGCATTCGCAATGTATCCTAATAAAATAAAGTTCATTTCTAGAAGCAAGACTAAAAAGTTACATATTCCAGTTTTTTTTCAATATTCATTTATTACATGTGAATTTTTGGTATATTTTAGGTGTACCTTTTTTGACTAACACAACAGTTTCGACTGTAGAAGGTAAACCGTTACTTGAATTGCAGCCTGAACTAGTGTCAGCGACGGTATTTGTCGGCAAAACAAGTACTCGTTTGTTCTGAGCATTGATTTCCTTATCTATAAATTGAAATTAAAACAATATAGACTTTTATAGTATTGAATGAATAAAAGAAATCGAAAATATACTAAATGGCAAATTAGATAAACCTCTTTAAGATTCAATGTGACGTACTTGTGTATACTGAATACGAATAAGAATAATCTGTCAATTTTTCCCATTTAATGCAACGATATAAATCATACGGGGTCCCAAATACATATGCTGTTTGGTTTGACCTTAAACGAAAAAGAGGAGGAAACTGATTAAAAAAATGAAATGGTGATATCACTAATATTTTTCAGATTGTGCATGTAGCTTCACTTTAAGAATATATTCTCATTGCAAACAAAAAAAGGAACAACTTTACTTGAAAAGGAAAAAGTTGTTAGACGTGTCTTCATCTACACAGGTCCAAGAAGTAATATGGCTGGAGTACACATTAACGCTCCATCCAACAACGTAGTTGTTGGACCGAGTGATTGTGATGTCTTGTGTTGTATCACTACTATCATGATATTCTCCCTCCCAATCTATCGGAAGGCTACAACCAGTATCACCTGTGGCATACAAATGACATTTTTATAAAATGTAGGTCCAAAGAAAAAAAGGTTAGTTATCGATACAGGTATTTCAATTAAAATACATGTAATGATTTACGTATAATGAATGTTTTCTTCTGTAAGTTGAAATAAGTCAACAAATCATAAAATAAAGAAATTAGGCAAAAGTTGTCGTTAGACCTCCTTTTTGCCGCTTCGATGGTATACAACACAGTATACAACCGCACTTTGTGGTATACATGGTGGGTTTCTTTGTATTCTTTTTTACACTAGCGTCGAGAGAAAAATTTTCTATTTTTTTTTTTTTTGGTGTTATATAAATAATCAAGCATTTAAAAAAGAGGAAGGCAAAGTCAGAAGCCATGCAAAAGAAAACCAGAAATTATTGTATTGTTGACTACTGGATGCACTCAAACAATGAAGTATTGTTCCCTTTCCGAGGAAGCATTGATTTTTTTCTAATTCATGATATATCGTGGTTTGTTTAGTTGATTTTAAGATTGTACAAAAAAGTGTACTGAAAAGGCAAAGCTCCCCGAGACCGAAGATAACAAATAAAGCAATATTTTTGGAAAAAAACATGGCAAAAAGAATATTCATTGGATATCTGAACGCATTCAGACCAAGCTTCGCTGTGTAAACTAACTATAAAGCGCCTTTTAATTCCTGATAACGAGTATTTTAATTTGTATATAGTGTTATCGTAGATTTTGACTTCAGAAATGTATATGAATCCTTGAATATTTACATATACCTGAAATTAATGCATAATTATATATCATTTTTTTTCTATAAGAGTATTTGCATTGACCTACTGTGTCTTTACAAACCAAAGGAGTTTCCAATTTAGGATTTCAAATCAGAAATCATGTTGAGAGCTGCATTTTATTTTTTCCAGTATGATTTAAAAGACAATTTACAACAAATTCAATATAGTCGAAATACATTGTAAAAACGATGACTATTTTCTTTATATAATTCCCATATCTAAACCTATAAACTAATCCCCTCCCTCGATTTTCATTACTTGTCTGATTCATTCGATTTTCTATTTTTCAAAACCATTTAAAAATCTGAGTTGAGTATATGCAGAATGTTGATATAGGAAGACTGTATTCATTAACTTAGTTAACCTTATTGTATATCCTATTTTTATATATACATATCACATTAGTCTATTGTCATATTGTAAATTATAAATTTAAGGGATGGGTGTAATAGCAAAATTTACGATGTGATATTGTCATATTGTAATTTTTTTTATTTACATATTAAGATGGGGCCCTACTCAGCAATTATTGGTTAAAGTGATGTTTTTTTCCTCTTGAAATTATTAGTTTGATACAAAAGTGTGGTACAGAATGTGTTCGGAAATAAGATTAATCAGTCCAAAACTAGCGCAAGTTTTTGTGCGCCGTAAATTGCAACATTTAAACACAGATGGAACTGTTGCACCAAGGTCTTCCTTCCAAATTTTTTCAGCCCGGGAGCAAGAGACCTGCAGCTAATCAGATAAAGGGGTACTGAACCATAGCAATGATGTCAATAAGTTCTGATTTGTACTTGCAATTATTCATTGCATTTACATTTCAATACGTTAATCTATAACATTTCGAATATACAAAATTAAACGTAGTTGTGTATGGGAGACTCTACTTGTTCATCATATTATCTTTCTCTCTATTATTCAAATTCGTACAAAAATGTTTTCCCTGTGCTATGTGTAGTTATAAAACACCCATACTAAACCCAAAGAAATTTATGCAATTTCTTAAATGTTATTACTATTTTCATATCAGACTATCCTATTGTGGCGATTCAGCGCAAATATTTTGGTCGAGTGTAAAATGTTCTTTCGTTAATGATTAAAGTATCTTACCTAATTTAGTGCGTAATATCCACAAAGAGAGAAATAAGCAAAATGTCGCTTTCCCCATTGCGAACGAGCTCTCACGTCTCTCTCTTGTACTACATTTCATTTGAATGTGAGCATTGTCCATCACAGAACTTTTAAAAACAAGACGTCACACGCATGTAAATATTCAAAACGATCCATTAGGTTTTCTGATTAGCTTCTTGGATAGAATATTTTGATAGCTAAAAAGAAATAAGTCCAAATAAATGCAAGATATGAACAGACGGATTTTGAATAAATTAATTTTTTTCTGTAAGTTGTATTTTATTTACAGACTACTTTATTATGCGTAGTTATACAAGTAGTAGTTTGGTTATAGTATATAAAGAACCGTTCAGGCATAGGACGATAATCGAAGAGCAATCAATCATTCGAACACAAATTTTTACTGACCGAACTTATAACTGAAACGAGTTTAAGTAACGTTGGAGAAGAGCGAGCTTTTCCTGCAGCGCCTAGAGGTTTACAACCAGGGTCCATTAAGGATTCCGTGTAAGATTTCACTCCTGCAAAAGCATAGACATATTTTCTGATAAGCTAGAG
Organism: Magallana ariakensis; assembly: GCA_020458035.1. Taxonomy (NCBI): domain Eukaryota; kingdom Metazoa; phylum Mollusca; class Bivalvia; order Ostreida; family Ostreidae; genus Magallana; species Magallana ariakensis. The sequence goes on along the minus strand of CM035815.1, from coordinate 50,006,364 downwards.
AAAGCACTGAGGGGACATAAACATGAAAAATGTGATATCGAAAACAATAGACAAAAAGTTCCAGACTTTAAGTTTCAAAGTAATAAAGTCCAGTTTGAATTCAACACGAAAAGAGAAAATGACATTCTTAAAGCCGTAAATTTGTTGAAAAATAACGATATTGAGTCTGCTACTTACACCTTAAATTGTGTTTTAAAAGACTTGAAAAAAAGAAAATTGTACGTATTGCCGACATGTACGGATGAGATGTTGTGCAAGGGTATCAAGATGATCCTATTACTGACGAAGCTGATAGCGCTACTATAAGCTCAGGTAAGCTATTTTAAAAGCCAAGAAAAGAAACAGCAGGAAGTCTTACGAGCACACAAATCGTTCCCATTCTGGACAAGATTCACTGGGATATCCGGGATATGAGAATGAAAGTGGCGATGTTTACAGTAAGGTTTTTGGTTTTGATGATCGTTAAGTTGAAAATAATTTTCAATTATTTAAAGGTCGAACATTTTTACTGGGTGGTAAATTTCAGGTCAGGGCGGGGCTTAATTTTTTTTTTAGAGGTGTGAAAGCCTCCGGGGCTTGTAGTCCACCTGCGGTCGTGAACGCTGCTAATCTCTATACACATGAAGCAAATTAATACACAGGAAATAAATAATTAGTAAGAATTGATCTTAGTTGGAATATCTTATTGTTCTAAATGTCTATAAGAAGCGATTTTATACGAAAAATGAATACAATATAACAGTTGAACTGTTCTACAACTTAGTATGTGTCGTCCGAATTTTCTCTAAACAAACGTGTGTAAAGCTCAAATGAATAAATGCAGTAAATTCATTCTGCTTTAAAAATATAGTTCAGTACTCAGTACTGTAGTTAATTTTAACAAATAATTGTATATAAAAAAAAAACAATGGGATCAGTAAGAATGTGGAATGTAAATGCAGCCATGTTAAACGTAAAGATTTTGGTCGGGGCGTGATCAAATAAAGCCCGAAGAGTTTATGATAGATTTGATCACGCCCCGACCGAAATTATCACCTCATAATATTCTAAGAATGATTCCTTATTACTTATATTTACATAATTTTAAGCCACCGCACGATTGATTATTAAAAAATATCAATAGGCAAAGCCCGCTGGTGCCTCAATTTGGCGTCAATAGTTATGGGTTATCCATAGGAAATATAAAAATGAAACGAATATGTGCAATACAATGTGCGTGTTTGTGTGCGAAAATATTGTGGGTTATATTGTACAATTTTGATTTTTGGTTTCGTTTCGATTGGTTTCTTTTCGTTTCGTTTGGTTTCGTTTTGTTTCGATTGGTTTCGTTTCGTTTCGATTTCGTTTCGCACTTTACAGGCGCCCCTTGATCGGGCACATTGACTGGTTAAGCCTTGACGGGGCACAATAATTGATTCAGCCTTGATTGAGGACATTATTTTGTTGTTTTAAACCTTGATGGGACATTGTAACTATATATTATAATATTTTAGCCTTTATGTTGCTTTATATATAATATTTCTGATATTATTAACTTAAATCTGGACATATTTTTCACAGGATGGACAGCTTAGTGCTGGGGACCAAATTCTCGAGGTTGAGGATAAACCATTAACGGGGGTTTATTATGAAAAGGTAAGTCCAAATAGGTGACTTAAAATGGTAGATGCGTTTTTTGTAGATGCATATGAAACTTCTATTTTGAAATAGAATCTTCATTTGCAGACAATAGAAATTTTAAGAATCATGCAAGGAACAATCAAACTTTAACTTCGATAAATAGCTCAGGAAAAGCTAGGGTTTTTTTCAACTTCCAATCAGATCTAATGGAGAGACGAATTTATATTTCAATTGGTTTTTCTTGAACGTGTGCTTTTAATAATTATATTAATTTATAATTTCAGTTGGCATGTTTTCACGTTGAAAAAAAATTAGAGAGATTGAAGACTCAAGGGCACAGTATTGGGAAGCTTAATGTCTAATTTAGTATTGAACAGCAGAACTGAAAACGTCTATAAATATTAGTATTTTCTGCAATTGAAATCTTGGTGGAAATTTATAATTTAATTGTTTTATCATCTACAGTTGCAGTCTATTTATCTTATTTGATACAATCGCGGTTATTAATGCAGCATATTATAGTATTCAAAAGGCTCATCAATCTGTGTAATAATCCTTATGATAACAGTTTTGCGAATTTGAATCTTGGATTGTGATATCTTGATATTTTTTCATTCATAATTAATATCCCTTTTTGTCGAACTGACTGATTGCTTACATACTCTCATAGTGTTGTTGTTATGATTTATAAAATACTTAAACTAGAAATACTATAAGTTTGATTGAGTGAAACGAAGGAGAACATAAATTAATTTCTAAAAGTTTTATTTCATTTACAGACTACCTTATTATGCGTAGGTATACAAGTAGTAGTTTAATTTAGGTATATACAGAACCGTTCAGGCAAAGAGAGGTCATTTTAATTTAAGGTGGTATGGGACATCTGTCGATATTAATGTGGATTAAAGTACATTATAATTAGACTACTTTCACCGGTTTAGAATTTTCAAATTTTAGTATATTTAGCCCAAAAATAGCTTTTGAAAAAATTTGGAGAGGTAAAAAATGTAAAACCTCCAGCGGGATTCGAACTCATGGCCTACAGATTCGTAGAAAACCCTCTAACCCACTGCGCTACGCTGTAAGTCGACAATATTAGGAAAGAAACTACCTATATGATAACACTTCATTTTATTGTTTATTTAAATAAACAATACGTCATAACATGGAGGTGTCCCATACCACCTTAAACATATTTGATAGAATAAACTCAATAGGATTGGACAACTGGCACAGCCTATGTATATCCTCTCCTTGTATAATAGGTCAAGTTACATAAATTTATAAGTATATAGTATAAAATACATATCTAGCTATACCCATGTATGTGATAAATAACATAAGTATGTTATTAGTGAATTGTAGAGCTATAACAATTTATGAGTATCTAAATTATTAAATACTGAGAGGTCATCGAAGAACAATCAACTATTCGAACACGATTTTTTTTTGTGTGTATATCTTAGTGAAATATATTAAATACGTATTAAAATTTGCATTTTGTTTGGTACACTGTACATTTTATGAAATGCTACAAAGATTGTATTTAAAAATGCTACATGTATTAAGCCAACTTCCGATTGATCTCTGATAAAGTCGCGTACATATTGTTTATTACGGCAAATAAACTGGTTGGTAGCTCACATACTGTAATAGTATATTCTGTGTTGTTGTTTTGATACTAAAATAAAAATACTACGTTCGCCTGAGCAAAATGAAAGAGAACGTAACTGAACCGTATTGAATGTTCTTGCAATCAATCAATACAGTCCAATCTTCCTTGGTATTCTCTTTATTTATTATACCCCCCGCAAACGAAGTTTAAGGGGGAGGGGTATAGGAATCACCTTGTCCGTCTGTCCATCTCTCCGTCTGTCTGTGCAAAATTCGTGTCTGGTCTATATCTTTCTTATGAAGAAACATTGAAAGTTCTTACTTCACACGGAGATTGCTTAAGACCTGACAGTGTGTCATGATCTTGACCTAAAGTCATTCGGGCAAGGTCAAAGTCACTGGCAGAAAAAGTGCAAAATTCGTGTCAGGTCCATATCTTTCTTATGGAGAAACATTGGAAGTTCTTGTTTCACACAAATATTGCTTATGACATGAAGGTATGTCATATCCTTGAGACAAGGTCATTCGAGCAAGGTTAAGGTCACTGGCAGGAAAAGTGAAAGTTCGTGTCCGGTCCATAGCTTTCTTATGGAGAAACATTGGAAGTTCTTAATTCACACAAAGATTGCTTATGACCTGGGGGGTGTCAATACCTTGTCCCAAGGTCATTTGTGTTGAACTGAAAGCTCAAGTGAGCTATTCTGATCACATTTTGTCTGTCGTCCGTCTGTCCGTCTGTCTGTCTGTCTGTCTGTCTGTCCGTCTGTCCGTCCGTCCGTCTGTAAACTTTTCACATTTTCAACATCTTCTCAAGAACCACTGGGCCAATTTCAACTAAACTTCGCACAAAGCATTCTAAGCCTAAAAGGATTCAAAGTTGTGAAAATTAAGGACCAAGCTCTCTTACAAGGGGAGATAATTAGGAATTAATGAAAATTTTCGAGAAATTTTCAAAAATCTTCTTCTCAAGAACCATTTGGTCAGGAAAGCTGAAACTTGTGTGGAAGCATCCTCAGGTAGTGTAGATTAAAAGTTGTGAAAATCATGACCCCTGGGGATAGGATGGGGCCTAATAGGGGGGTCGACTTTTTACATAGGAATATATAGAGTAAATATTTAAAATTCTTCTTCTTAAGAACCATTTGGCCAGAAAAGCCGAAACTTATGTGGAAGCATCCTCAGGTAGTGTAGATTCAAACTTGTGAAAATCATGACCCCCGGGGATAGGATGGGGCCACAATGGGGGGATCGACTTTTTACATAGGGATATATAGAGTAAATCTTTAAAAATCTTCTTCTCAGGAACCATTAGGCAAGGAAAGCTGAAACTTGTGTGAAAGCATCAGGTAGTGTAGATTCAATGTTGTGAATGACACCCGGGGGAAGGATGGGGCTACAATTGGGGGGGGGGCGAATTTATACATAGAAATATTTAGAGTAAATATTTAAAAATCTTCTTCTCAAGAACCGTTAAGCCAGGAAAGCCGAAACTTATGTGGAAGCATTGTCAGGTAGTGTAGATTCAGAGTTGTGAAAATCATGACTTCCGAGGGTAGGGCAGAGTCACAATGGAGGGTCGAATTTTTGCATAGGAATATATTGATTAAATCTTTAAAAATCTTCTTCTAAGAAACCATTTGGTCAGGAAAGCTGAAACTTGTGTGGAAGCATCCCCAGGCAGTGAAGATTCAAAGCTGTAAAAATCGTGACCCCCTGGGGTAGGGTAGGGCCACAATGGGGGGGGGTCGAATTTTTACATAGGAATATATAGAGCAAATCTTTAAAAATCTTCTTCTGAGAAACTAATCAGTCAGGAAAGCTGAAACTTGTGTGGAAGCATTCTCAGGTAGTGTATATCTAAAGTTGTGAAAATCATTACCCTCAAGGGTAGAGTGGGGCTACAATTGGGGATCGAATTTCTACATAGGAATATATAGAGTAAATCTTTAAAAATTGTCTTCTCAGAAACTAATAAGGCAGAAAAGTTGAAACTTGTTTGGAGGCATCCTCAGGTAGTGTAGATTCAAAGTTGTAAAAATCATGATTCCTGGGGGTAGAGTGGGGCCACAATGGGGGTGGAACTTTTACATAGGAATATTAAAAGTAAATCTTTAAAAATCTTCTTCTCAGAAACTAATCAGCCAGGTGATTGTTTAATATTGTTTAGACTTTGACCTCTAGATGATTCCTGGACGATTGGGTCTCACAAGGGGTTCAGAGTTTGATGGTGTTTATATCCCATATATAAACAATTGTTTAGGATCTTTTTGAGAGCTGTAATTCTCAACATGTGATATTACTATAAAATCATCCTGTTAGAAAAGGGACTAATGATAAACATTAGAATATCCAGTGGAAAAAATAGATTTTTACTTATACAGGATCTACATGTATTATACTACATTGTCCAGATAGTTTTTATTATGACTCCATTAAGCTGATTTTATCATACCTATTGTTCCTCAGGTGAGCGATGTGGCCCATGGGCCTCTTGTTTTTTTAAATTGAGTGGGGAAAATTTTTCGGAAAAAACAAAATCAGGCTCAGTATACCAAAAATTCAAAACAATTAATGGCTGCTTGACATATGGATTATCGTTTGATTCCAGTCATGTTTGTTGTTAATTGCAAATGTCTTTATCCATTAACAGTTAAGTTGAAATAAAATGGAATTTAAAGAATACAAATTGTTTTGTGTACTCATGTAAGTATTTACAATTAAAAAAAATAGAGCAGTTGTTATTGATAGAATATGGACGGTTAAATAGATAGCATCCATCATTTTCTATAATAGAAAAATACTTGAGTTATGATTTTTTTTTCTTAGCGGGGGGTATCATTTGAAATTAATGAAATTAATTGAGCTTGCTCACAGTACCTCTAGTGTGCTTAAATTTTAAATTTTTTGTTGAATTTGATACAAAAGTTCATTGTATGAGTATGAGAGGTTAACAAAACAATCATAATAGTTTTTTCAATATGAGAAATTTGGAATTTTGATAATTTTTTCTTGAAAAAATTTTAAGCAAAGAAAGATAAGCGGAGATCTGAAACTTTTAGTTTGTATCAATACTGTACAAACCCTGAAACGCACTGCTACACCAGCTGTACGGTTCTATCACGCTTCTCACACGCTAAACGGTTTGTACGATACGATACGTTTCTCGCACGGTACAGTACGCTTCTCGTGCGATAGGATACGTTTCTCACACGGTACGGTACGTTTTTCATACGATACGATACGCTTCTTGTCCGATACGATACGTTTCTTATACGATACGATTCGTTTTCTATACGCTTTCCATACTGTTTGTATGGTTTTTGTACGATATGAATTAATTTCTAACAATCGATGATTATTTACTTAGTCACATTAATTTCAAAGTATTTCATTATTTAGAATTATCAAAAATTTATATTAATATATCGTCATTGACAATCTAAAATATAGCCTTATAGACAAATACCCGCCCGATAACGTGAATTAAGATAACGGGATAACTATGGCAAGCCAAATTCACAAAATTGAGCTAAACATAGTTTTCCATTTGATAAATTAGGTTTATCGACTGTTAACTATAGTTTACGAACCGCAAACTATAGTTAACGATTTGTTAACTATAGTTTCCATTTGTAAGACTATATTTAACGGTTGTAAACTAAGTTTGACGCTCAAATATTGTTAGTAAATAGAAGATAGTAAACAATTAAAACAGAAGAAACATGCACTAAAACAAAGAAGGAGCACAATTTATTTTTCAAAATGAATCATATATATACCTACATATTTCCGTCAGCGATATTAAACTCTGTTTAAAAAAAAATGCTGAGCATCTTAACAAAACACATTGTATTAATCAACCATTACGCAAAGATCGTATCGAATTTCCGATTGAATGAATTGTATTTATGTTCTTAACGCATCCGATTTTGCTTATTTTGCGTAGGTCAGCTGTCTGACATACCGAAGTCTTTGTTTGATTTGATACGTAAAAATTATAAAATACAGGCGATAGATCCCCAGTTACAAAGTATAATTAATGAAAATGAAACGAAAATCAAAACAATCTAACACTACCGTCAAAAGTGAAAACTGTCAACGCATTGAAATATTTAACCTCAATTTACTTCACAAAATCGGCACCAATGTATCTTGCATGTTTCAAAGATTCCCTTTGCACGCGAACTGTTGCACAACAAACAAATTCATCTTTGTATCGACCCGTTTTTCATACGTTCAACATGGCCGCTTCAAAGAGGTTATCGACATATGGAATACCGAACGTTATAAACTGATTGAAGAAAACTTTTAACTATTCAGTATAAAATAACTAAATAGTTAAAAGTTTTCTTATATGATTGTATAAACTATGTGCGAGATATGTCACGTATGTACATGTATGTGTTGTGAAAGGGAAAAATTCAATTTAAAAAAAAAAAAAAAAAAAAAAAAAACTGATTAAAGTCCACCCCCTTTCCATTATTTTATTTTCGTAATAACTCAAATATAGAACAAAATTAGCCCTTAAGTTTTGCAATTTAAATTTTCCTTTCCATAAGGATGATTTATGCTAAATAACGTTGAATTTGACTCAATAGGTCTTGAGAAGGAGATTTTTGAAAATGCACCCCTGTTTATTGCAGTTTGGAAGTTTTCTTCGCTTTGAATAGAAACTGGCCTTTGATTTTAGCAATTTATAATCATCTTTCCATTGGGATGTTGTGTGCCAAATTTGGTTGAAATTGGCCGAGTAGTTTTAGAGAAGAAGTTCAAAATGTGAAAAGTTTACGGACGGACAGACGGACGACGGACAAACTGGGATCAGAAAAGCTCACTTGAGCTTTCAGCTCAGGTGAGTTAAAAAACTAGAAATCAAGCTGTCCTCGTGGAAATAAGGAAACATATAATATTTGTTTACAATTAGATATTATTCAATGGGCATCAAAACATAATTATTTACGGTAAAGAAAACTGTATGCAATTTTAAAAGTATCATACCTGAAATAAAAAAAGATAAAATCCATAAAAATAGAACTATATAATATATTTTCGAATTCATTTTCAATACGGACAAGTTCCCAATTTCTAACACTACATAATAGTGTTCGCCAATTTTCCCCACAAAAGTTCAATAGCACTTATACACATAGAGCATATTGATTTCGCATAAAAGTTCCTACAGTTGAACGTAATTCAGCAGTTCTTTTTTATTTGGAAAAAGATTTTGTTCTTTTCACAGAATGTAAATCATTATGTTGGTAAAATGAGGATACTTTAATTAAAAAAATAACCTTGTATGTAAAATAATCAACAGATAAATAATTATGTAAACAATCTAATGACAAAGGATTAACTGTAACAGGGATATAATGAAAAATCTAACAAAACATGATTTAAATAAGTTTATGTTATCTACATCTCCTATTTAAAAATTAAAGCTAGCATACAGGGATTTCACACTTTAGCTTTAAAAGAGCTATGGGATAGAAGCAGTATTTCTTTTCACACAGTAATTATGGTTGGGTGTATGATATTTCGAAGTGTCAGTAATACCTATACCGTATCTATTTAATTGTATTGTATCTCATGACTAATAAATCTTTTATCATAAAACTAGTTCTCCAAGCACTGATTGATTGGTTCTATTGTGTTTTTTTATTTTTTATAAATCAAAATCACCGCCACCACTGCGACTAGTACAGTAGGATAACTACTCCGGCTATAGAGCCAGCAATATTACTAATGTTGTCACTTGAAGTGTCTGCGGCAGCGTCTGTGATTGCTGAAAAAATATACAGTTTCAGAAAAGCCCGTATCAAGCGTTTCAGAACAAAATTTGATAAATAATTATACTTACGACATGTCTCTGAAAAAACAAGTTTGAAAAAATGTAATAAAACATTTTTTTTAAATATTATAACCTCCAAAAATTTAGTTTAGACGATGGCTCAATAACATTATGCACTTACTATAAGCAGAGAGGATCAATGTTGCAGTTTCTGTTGCCGACTTGATTTGTAGGTCCTGATTTTGTACACACGATCCTTTATTGTCACTAGCATAAACATATCCATCGGAGCTCATCACAGCCTGTAGATAAAAAAATAAAGACTTTGAAATTGTGATACATGTATGACAGTGTAGGAACGGAAGTGTACAGTTGTGGGTAGCGCTGTTTGTCGAAGCGAGAGAACAAGTAGCTTTGCGTACAGTATTTTCATCGTAGATGGAAAATACGTAAATAACTAATATCTGGAGAGACAGAAACTCGATTTTTGTACGGTAGTAAACTAGAGTAAGTGTGTACTCTTCATTTCAGTTTTAAAGTCTTAAAATTTCTTTTTGGCAAAATTTTTATTGGATGAAAACAGTACAAAAATCCAAGAAGAAATTGGATCGCAATATTCAGAGACGTGTTTCTCATTTTCTGTGACAAAAAATTTTCTAGTTGAATAAATATGTTTCTAATATGTTAACGTTCAGATAAAAAAGTTTATTATAAGAATGGAAAAATGGAATCTTCACATTTAAAGCTTTTCTATCCATGTCTTGATATTGTTTATTGTACGCGTAGCCCTTACAGGTATGTACGGGTAGCTCTGATTTGCAGTTTTAAAATCTGTAGCTTCGATCAATAAGCTAAGATTTACATTTACATTTAAATGATTTGTTTTCAATCTACACCATCGCTGAGATATACAAGTTTATTGCTCGTTGAATATTATCATATAAATGAAATGTAAGACAATTAGTTTTAATACCAAAAGTATTTAGCTTTTTAATTTGACATACAAAATACAAGAAACATTTTATATGCTTGCATATGCATAATACGTAATTAGAGGTACAAAATTCATTTATATCAATATATTCAGTATGAAATATTTGGAAGTTTTAAAGCTTCGTTTAAAGTAAATAACTATTTATAAACTAATGGTTTGGAAACTCTCCCTGCTACGTGTAAACAGCTGAATGAAAATATTTTAATGCATGTAAAAGAAAAAAAAGTTTGGCGCAAGTGAAGGATCTAACAATTATAGAATATCTTAGTACGTAAAATTAGTAGAGAATGTAATTACCCATGTGAATCATACCTGGGAAACCTACGGAAATACCCAAATTTTATGAAAATCGCTTTTGATTGGTAAAAATGTGCCTGTGCCTTTTTTTGGTTCATGATTTGGCGAAATATTTTAAGAACATTTTTAATAAACGAAATATGTATTCACAAGTAAGCCCAAATAAGAACTTCAAAGTATATGACATAACAAAGAGTTTTTCTTTAAGATATTTATGATTTAATGTCATTAATCACCTGCGCCGATGCGATTTAATAAGATCATTTGCAATGTCAGGATACGCACGTCACGTGACTACAAGTACATATGACGTCACAAAAATGCATCATATATAACGTTTAACATCTTTGTCAATTATGTAATAAAGATTTTAAGAAATACTACAGGTCAAAATATTTTTTCGTTGAGTAAAACAATACGTTTTCTATCCGTATTTTAGCTCCTGGACACCTTAACATTGCTGTGTTGTTGTCTTTAGCTTAGCAGTCGTTCATAAGACTACCGATTATGACATATTTTTGCATTAATTTTCAAGTTACTGTTGATAAAAATCTTTCTATATACTATACTATGTATAATAATTATTACCAATGTTATATAAAGAATGCAAAATGAGTTATTGCGCTTAAGATGATTATCATTTAATCGACTGTTTCAACTGTCTGCAATCCTAAGCAAATTGTATATTTTGCAAATCATGCATATTTTGATCACTCGATTAACATGAATTTGAAATTGGCCAAATAATAGATTTAAGTAACACATAGAACACTCGAACCAATGTTTGACTAAGGCTGTCTACCGTGCGGTATATATATATATATTTTTTTTTATTTTCCAGATTTATTTACAAAAGTACATGTTATAAAACAATGTTCACATGTGTATGTGGTATATCTATTTTTTGAAATACTTGCTATCAATTTCAGTAAAAGCCGTGACATTTTTTCCCGTTTCTAAAGCGGAGAAAATCAACTACCCCATACGTTTGACGCGATCCCTCATTCTTTTTGGCAACCCCTCCCTCTGCGTTAGGTGCTTTATAAGCGAAAATGTACAGCCTGTACATACCTCATATCGTTATCATTTATACTTAAAAGTAAACTTTAAAAGAACTACTGAGATGATCATAATCCCTTAGAATTAAAGCTTCAATTATTAACAAAAAATGTAATGATAAATGCAGTTGTGTTCTCATTTACATATGCGTAGACATCTTGTGTCTGGAAAGCAATACATTTTAGCAGTTTTATGCAATTGTCACTTCTTGCGTGGAAGTTGCAGAGTAGACATTTGTTTGGTCGCAGATAATTGGAAGGTAATTTGGTGTTCAAACAATATTTAATTAACAGAAAAGGGAAGCTTGTGGATCGCCAATGAATAATTTACTTGGTGATGTGGGTGGTGGATTCTGAACTGATCAAGACATAAGACATAGCTCATGACAAGCAAAGTATTTCGCTCACCTTCAAATTTCGATATATTCTTGTGAAATTTTGAAAAAGCTAACACCATCTCCCATTAGGAGACGGTCGTTGGAACAGTCTACATCGTCAAGAAAGAATTTGTAATTTATGTATTAATAATCAAATTGGGGACCTGTTTTCAACTTGATAGAATGTAATGTAATATCTTCTGTCTCCCATTAGGAGACGGTCTTTGGAACAGTCTACATCGTCAAGAAAGAACTTGTAATTTATGTATTAATAATCAAATTGGGGACCTGTTTTCAACTTGATAGAATGTAATGTAATATCTTCTGTTAGAAAATAGCATGCTCAACCAAATATATACTCTAAATTTTTGTAACTTATTGTCAAACACCAACTCTGTATTACTTGAAAAACTTCGTATATTCAAAACTAAACTTTGTGAGATCTGTTCTTCACAAATATAATGATCTACCTTTGCTATTCCACATTAGAACCATTTTAACAAGAGCTTGGCCTTTAGGTAGTTTTGACAAACAGCAATGTGACGTAGTCAGCCATGGCTCTTTGAAATCAACAAGATTTGTCTGGCTTTTGAGCTAAGAATACGCAATTTACGCATTTTTCATTCAAACCAGCGTCATTTTAACTTGTTTTGATGCAGGAACTAGATAGTTACGTCCTACCAAAAGTCCAAGGTCTTGTTAAAATGGTTCTATTTGGCATGTATTTTTGTAAATAGTTTGCATAAGTTGTACCTCTTATACCATCCCTTTATTAATTGTTTGGAGAGAATAAATAAATGAAATTGAAATGTATTGTTATAATACGAGGCATTATATATGGATGATCAATGTTTGCTGAATTCCTGAAAGGAGGAGGAGGAGGGAATAGGGCCGGACTTAAATTTTAAACACAAGTCATACACAAACTATATATTGTGAATTTGATATTGTACATAGTGCAACCTGCAATCCTCTGGATTTATTTTCGTTGATGATTGAGTTCTGTTTACTTTAATTCTAATTATAATTTGGGAAAACAGTACAAAAATATTTGTTTTTCAGCAATGAAAAATTATTTGACAGATTTCTATCATTTAATTGTATTTCTGTTGAATGAACTTATCCTCAGACATCAAAACTCCGCTATAACAGCTCTACGCGTACAATAAAGTTCTGATGGTTTTGCGCTATGCGTACAGTATGAAAGCTCTTTATATTTTGAGGTATTTTCGCCGGGTCAGATTATTTTCTTGATATATATATATATCTACCTCTTCATATCATCAACTTGGTCGTAATGGTTGTATTTTGTATATTAGAATCATTTTAATCTTGAAATGTGACCCTGGACATTGATTATCAAAATGTTTACATGAATTTATATTGTAAAAAGAAAACATACAACTTCAATACTTGTGCCAGTTTATTACCGTAACGTACTGAATTGTTCCAGAAGCTTTTTCAGTCCATTGATCAATTCATTTGATTAAAATCACGCTCACACTATCTTCGACTGTACGCAGTGCTACGTGTTCAATTTGTCTAATCGTTTCGACAAACAGCGCTACCCAAAACTGTACACTTCCGTTCCTGTAATGTTCATTAGAAACAATTAATACTTAAATCCTTATCTATAAGTGAATCAGCCAGCTCGCAATTAGTGCTTGCTGTATGTTTATGTTTATGGAGCTGAGACCAACATACATGTTTACATTATGAATATAGAATGTATGGGAAAGTATTAATCTGTGTAAAAGTTTAGTCAGAATAAATGTAGCATTAGAATTCACTACATGTGTTATCTTTCTGTCCGATACTAAGCAATTTTACAGTTCCTACACTGTGTGTATTATCTATTAAGAAACCGATCCTCATAAACATTGTACTAACATAACGAGTGAATCGAAATGTGGTAGTGAAATGCACGGTACTGTTAGCATTGAACACTGTGAGTAAGTAGGTTATGTAAAATTATATATATATATATATATATATATATATATATATATATATATATATATATATATATATATATGTAACCTACTTAGGTAAAATTGTTTTGTTAGACATAAGGTATAGCTAACAACCATTTTGGTTCGATCGGTAGACATCTGAAATACTTGTTCAATCACATAATGTTGCAGATCCATTATTAAAAGAATAGTTGAAGCTCCCGAAGAAAAAGCGTTGGGCAATTTTGCGTAGTATTCTCGATGTATCCTAATTAAAACAAGTTTATGCATAGAAACAAGATAATCAAAAGCTTTATTCTGCACGTTATTGTTTTTCAAGCCCGAAATTAAGATATTCTAATGGTAATGGAGAAACATGTAATCTAACTTTAATATTAGAAAATAAATGACGGGCAACAAACCATGATTATTTATGCTACAAACCTGTATGCGATTGAAGTATCGTACCTGAAATGATTGATGATATCCATAAAATATAGAAACATACGATATATTTTGGAATTCATCTTCAGAACGGACAATCTCCCAAATTCTTAAACAGGTATTTCAGATAAATGCTCGACCCCCCCCCCCCCCTCGAATTTAATTACCATTATGTGAAAGGGGTGGATTGATTTCGCATAATTATTCCTATCGTAAAACTTAATTTCAAATAAAAGCAGTTTCGTTTTAGTTTGAAAAGAAAAAAATGTTCATTTCACATTATGTGAATCAATATATTAGTAAAATGAACATTTAAAAGTCAGTATAATAACCTTGTGTCTAACAATTCACAGAGGAATAATTACGCCAACAATCTAATGACAAAGAATTAATTGTAACAGGGATATTATTTTAAAAATCTGACAACATAATTTGAACACGTACATATTATCCAACATATTCAATTTAAAAGCTAGAATACAATAATTTCACATTTTATCATTATAAAGAACTATGGGATAGAGGCAACGTTTTTTTCCCACAGTATTAATGGTTGACTGTATTTCATATGATATATTGTAAAGTTTCATTAACACATATTGTGTCACTCCAAGAAAACTATATAATAACCTGTACCGCTATTGAACATTGTCGCCATTTTGCCGAGATATATTCACCAAAGACTACACTTGTTACATTTACATCGGTAAAACAATAAAGAATATTAAAATTGCATTTAAATATCATATGTATTTTATTGCTACATTAAAGCAATATGAGCTGCAATTTTCATGTTGAATTTTTTTTTTACGGAAACGTTATTTTTTCTGAAATGACAAAAAACATCATGGTTTTTAATTTTCATTTAGCCATATTTTTGTGGAAAAGGCCGTTAAGAAGCCTTTATTGAAGCAAAATTGAATTATTGTCGTCCTGTACAATAATCGATCTGCTATATATTCCTTAGAAGAGAAATCTTTCCTCTGACAAGAATTAATGATTTTTTCAAATCGTATTTATCATAAAAGTTTAAGTTACATGCAGACTTATCATACTAGCAGGTTTTTGCAGCAAAATAAAATTCTAAAAAATACAGCTCATATTGCTTTAACACAAGATATTCATTATGATCATTGTTCATGATAAATGCAGCACTACTTTTTTGCTGGGCAAATTAAAACAGTTCGATGAGATGCGACATATCAGTAATTGTTTAAACATTTAATGATCAAGCATCTATAAACTTTCTTAACTATATAGTCTTGTCCTGCAAATTAGCAGTACTGTAGTTACGGCTCAGAATTTCCGCATTATCGGTTTCTCTACAGGAAGACGAGGGAGGTCTTTTAGACTGCTGGTCCTTGTAACCCTTTAGGTTTTCTTTGTAGCAGTTTATATGTGTATCGATAGCAGACAATAGATTGGTATGCATTGTAGACGTTATATAATTTGTTGATCCAAATACCCTTTAATAATTATAAAATATCGTTTTATCGTTTTTCTTACTCATCCGTAGGGTAATAAAAGACAACTATTATTCATATTACATTTATTTTACATTTGGTTTTTTTTTGGTTGTTCGGGGTTTTTATTGGGGGGGGGGGGTGTTTCAATTTATTTTTCTGGTTTTTTTTTTGGGGGGGGGGTGTTGGTATTTTTCTGCAAAAAAGACGAATTACAAATGTGTTTGGGGCGTCCTTGAAAAAAACATTTGGATCGAAAGATGTCGCAGTGGCTGGAACTAAAATGTGATATCGACGAACTTTTTCTTTAGTATTACTGTTCTGAAGGTATTAATTCATTAAATTGCAAGGTTGATATGTGTTTTTGATTTGATATTGAAATTCCAGTGACGTTTATGATATATTGGCTATAAATGTAATAAAATAATCCTTAAATGATCCAAATTAAATATGAATAATCAATTGCAAAACAATGAATTTTAATCATCTTCATATGATAATTATAAATCAATTGCATTTGATAAAATTTGATATTATCTTCATTTAATTATTTCAATAATACATTGTAGACCAACAAAAATAATTAGATGAGAAGCAAAAGTTTTATGACACAAATTGCTTGAAATTATATACATGTATATTACATCTCATGATATATTAATCTTTTATCACAAAACTAATTTATTCATCACTGTGTTCGATAGGCACTACTTGTGCTTTATATTTTTTATAAATCAAAATCCCTGCCACCATCCCAGCCAGCAATTACACCGGTGTTGACTCCGGAAGTCTTATTGACAGAGTCTGAAGAGAATGCTGGAGAGAAAAAACAGAATTTCTAATTACCTGTTTTTGTTGAAAAAAAAATTCTCTTTCAGAAAATTCGTGTCTTTGCAAATACCAAACTTTTGAGAACAAAACTTATAAATCAATGATCACACTTACAGCATGTTTTTGAAAAACAAATATGAAAAATGTATGTGTAACTTTTAAAATAATCATCAAACAAAAACAAAATAAAATTAAGTATAGACGCTGATTTCAAAATGATTACACATACTATAAGCAGAGAGGATCAATGTTCCAGTTCCTGTTGCCGACTTGGTTTGTGGGTCCTGGTTCTGTATACACGCTCCTTTACTGTCACTAGCATAAATATATTCACCGGAACTATTCACAGCCTATTAATCCAAGATCAAAACTATGTAATTTATCGTTATATTCATGAAGTGAAGTTTGAATCTCAGAAGTCATGTACTTACAGAGCAAGTGAATCGGAATGTGGTCGTAAAATCCACCGTACTGTCAGCATTGACCACTGTGACGTAGTAGGTACTTCCTACAGACGTCGAATAGGCGCAGTATGCAACACCACCGTCTAAAATAAAGTTTATTTATCTATGACAAGTGTATATTTAAAGAAATTATATGTAATTTGATTTTACCTACCTAAGTATAATTGTTTTGTTGGACACAAGGTATAGTTAACAACAATTTGGGTTTATTCGGTACAAACATCCCAAACACTTGTACCATCACAAAATGCTGTAGATCCATCATTAAGAGAATAGTTGAAGCTTCCTAAGACAGGCGTTGGACAACTAAGTTAAGCATTCTCAATGTATCCTAATGAAAAAAAAATATAACTTGAAACAGGGTAATGAAAATAAACATATCCTTGTTAGATTATTTTAAATATTCATATTTAATTTACTGATTTGGATTTTGTGGGTGTTTTTAGTATTGTACCTTTTTTGACTAACACAACGGTTTCAATTGCAGAGGGTATACCGCTACTTGGATTGCAGCCTGAACTAGCGTCAGCGGCGTTATGAGTTACAAGTACACGTTTGCCCTGCGCATTGCTTTCAACATCTGTAAACAAAACAATACTAAATGTTCTAAACTACTGTTTGAATTAAAGTTATTAAAAGTAAAGACAACGGAAAAATGGATTTGTTTTCCTATTAAGAGCAAGCATCACGTACTTGCATAAACCAAATACGAATAAAAAAATCTGACAACTTTTTCCATTTGATGCAACGATATATATCATGCGGGACTCCAAATATATCTGCTGTTTGATTTGACCTTGGAAAAAAAAGGGAAAAATTGAAAATTTGTTTGTAGCTTTAGAAAAAGCTAATTAAAAATGCAATCAAAATCTACTCTATCCTAGAAAGAAAGGTGAGATAATGCATACAGAAATCTTTTAAAGAAAAGCTAAGCAATTTTGCTGCTCATTAATACTTCAGATTGATATGGATAGATGAGAATTTAGTTTAGAAACGAAACATTTACTAATTTAAGTCAATAAATTTAATTTTTTTTTTTTTTGGTAAAAAGGCTATTTTCACTCATTTTTTTCTTACTGAAAAAGAAAGTTCATGTAACTTTACTTGAAAAGCAGAAGGAAGATTGTTAGACGTGTCTTCATCTACACAAGTCCAAGAAGTAATAGTGTTGAGGAACACAGTAACGCTCCATCCATCAACGTAATTGTTGGAATGTGTGAACGTGATGTCTTGTGTTGTATCACTGCTGTCGTGCCATTCTCCATCCCAATCTGCTGGAATGGTACAACCATTTACCACTGTAACAGAAATTTATTTTGGACGCATTTTTAATTGTAAACCTTGTACATTACTCACTTTACTAATTTTCGTGAGTCTAGATTGATAAATATATCATAAAAATCTCAGTCATATAAATCACTGTATGTTAAGTTATTTATTCTTTAAAGTACTAAACAAAGTTTTATGAAATAGTTTCTCAATAAGTACATTATTACCAAGATGCAGGTGCCGTGATCAGGATATTTGACTATCATTTGAATAATGCAACCAAATACAGGGTGATCAATAAATTCTGATACCATAATAAAACTTCATAAAATTCTTACCCGATGATATAAACTGTTAAATAAGATATCATTATAATTTTCTATGGCTACAATTTTACAACATTTGTAAGGTATGAAAAAAAATCTACTTAAAAAAGAAACAATGGCGTAATATAATTGTTGTTGGGTTTTTCATAGTGCCATATTTTCATCAAAAGGCTACAATATCGATCTTTTGTATTCTGAGGCTCGTCCACCTTAAATTGTGATTCATGAAAGACGTCAAATAAACCATATGCCGTAATTTTACTATTTTGATGTTAGTATTTAGTTTCCTGCTCTGCTATGTCAGGCACGCAAACATCAATTAACCTACATAGTATATATAGTATAAAACTGTATTCCTTGTATATTCATATGTGATAAGTTCTATTGAACTTTAATTTGTTTAATTTGTTATTTAAAACTGTAATGGGCATTTAGTACAGTATCAGAATTTATGGATCACCCTGTATTTGATGAAATATTACTTTTTACATACTTTATGGGAAAACCATTTCTTCAAAATTCAGACACAAATATTCACAGTATGCATGAATTTTATCTAAGCAAATTATGAATATACGTAAATATACTTGAAGAAACAATGAATACTGAGTACGACCTATCAGAAGGTACGTTCATATTACAATGCCATTATTTTAATAAAATATAGATCATTTTCAACCTTGTCTTTATCAAATGTTTTTGTTCTTGTTTTGTTTTTTGGTTTTGTTTTGTTTTGGGTTTTTTTTTTTTGGTCCTTTTTTTGTTGTTGCTTTCTTTAGTTTCGATAAATTGATGATTTATAATGCATAAAATGATAATACAAGAGATGTGTAATACAACCTTGACCTCCAACTTAAATCACATAGTTTAAAGCAAAGCCAAATACAATTTTAATGAATATTAGAGTAAGGGATATTACAACTGAATAAATGTTTGCTTTTCATTTAATAATTTTTTTTTAAAACTTCAATCAATTTTTTTCATTCGTTCGCTATTGTATGTTAAAATTTTCCCAAGTAGCTTCCATTCTAAGGAATATATTTTTATTCAAATCAATTATGATAAGTTTTCATAATTAACGTATTATTGACAACTTGCATGTCAAGACAACAACACTACAAAATTTATTACAAAGTGAATTGCTTACATATAGAAGTTCTTCGGTGCCAGATGAAAAAAAATGACCGCCAGACAATGTAGCGGCGGCCGCAAAATAATCATCTTGAGACCGCCAAATAAATATCTGTACATAATTTTATGGCTATATTATAGCTAGCATCATGTAAAGAAGAATTTCATTAATATTCACTTTAAAGTTTCAATGTTTTTTGTATATTTATACAGAGCTCATCATCTTAAGGCGATTTATATAGTCTAAAATGGCCACGACCTTCCAGCCATCTCAAACTTTAAATATTTTCTCGATTGTCTTTTTAAGTATCATAACTATAATCAATAGTATCTAGGAAGTTACACAAAACAAAATCAAACATTTTCATTTAAAAAACATTTTTGCTTTTCAATACTTTTACACTTCAGGTAACATTTAGTGCACGCAAGTTTTTTCATTAAAAATTACATATAGACTAAGAGTTATTATCTGAATTGGTTGTATGAATTTTTATTTTAAGCTTTAAAAAGTGAAATAGTGTATAAAAATAAGCAATTCAATTTTTACACAACGTAACGACAAATAAAAATATCCCTGTGTAACCTACATAACTCTACAAACCAATTGTTGCTAATTTTACCACCGACAAAATCGAATCCGAATTTAACTAGTTTAAAGCAATAAGTCTGCGAATGATCATAGGCTTTCCTTAAATTGCTTCAAACGTATTACCTGGCAGTAACGTATAAATAGCTCTCTCTCTCTCTCTCTCTTTCTCTCTCTTTCTCTCTCTCTCTCTCTCTCTCTCTCTCTCTCTCTCTCTCTCTCTCGTAATAATTCCTATGTAAAAACACAACCTTCTTTTGTGACCCCACCCAATCTTTATGGATCATGATTTCTACAAGTTCGAATCTACACTATGTAAGGATGAATTTACACATAATTTATTTTTAAAAAGGCAAACATACCTTTTTATTTGCCTATTGATTTTATGATTAATGTAATCCAATTCAAGGAATATAGTACATTTTATCGACATCTCGACGCATTACGATGTTACCACTTTACGTTAATATGTGGAAGAGGTATTCCTTTTATGTAAATTTCTGATAGACAATACATAAAGAGAATTAACGTGCTTTTACTTATTTGTTTTTAATTTAAAAGATATTTTGATAGACTTGAAAACAAATAGGAGGGCTTTTTAAATTTGATTTTAATTGATCATTACAGAACATTTTACAAAATCGTTGACGCTTATCAATCAAGATGATCAACTTCAGTTTACTGAAGGGCGTTTTTTATTCCTTAGTTATATAATTAAAATTTTCTGTAAACGTATTACATTTGGCTGTGTTTTCTTTTTAGCGTTTTTGTCGGAAAGCGGCTTCCTCTTATTCAAGTACATCGCTAAATGCCTTTTATATAAGTATAAGAATGAGCACATTCAGAAAAACGACAATTCAAATCCACGCTAAATATAATACGTTTACAGTATTTCACTTTATATAATTATTGAAAACAGACCATAAAAAGTGTCATTATTTTTTTAATTCATGAACTGAAATACTAAGAAAAATAAGAAATATGATTAAGAAAATTAAAGGAAATAAGAATTGATTCAATTTTTTCTGTAACAGTTGAGGTGATGAAGGGGTTTTCTTTACATTGTAAAAATACCAATGAACGAAAGAAGTAAGAAGTCAGATCGTGATATTAATGATAAATCGACTCAACTTCATGATTATTCTTATTGAAGTCAATTAGATAAAGAAAAAATTCTTTTCAACATTTTGAGAAAATCAATATTGAATATTTTTCCTTGTAATGTACCGATAATAATTTTACTAGAATTAACAACAGGTTTTACACCGAACTTTTTTGTATAATATACAGTAGTATCAGTGCAGTTTTGATTTATATTCTGGTCGACACTTAAAATGCTTTTATATTGATAATGTTGCTATCTAGTTTGTAAGAGTTATCTCTCTTGCACCACAATACCAAATTCCTGGCATCTTTATATATGGTTACGGAATTGATCTCGCAGTGTGTAACCAATGGGATAGTTTCGTGGGAAAATTGTGGGTGTGTCGTTTCGTTAGCGTGGGTAATCACTTTTTCACTGGACGCCGGTCAGTTTACAGTCTTTGGACATTTTAAAATCGCTTTAACCACCTCCACCACTCCACCTTCCTTCAAAATGTATTTTGTATGTGTTTTGCTTTATTTGAGTTGTTTGGCGGTTTCAGACCACAAGGATTGTTTTTTACAACGCGGGTATGATAAGGCAACAAATCGAGTAAAAATTCCTCTGATCGATATGACGTCACAATAAGCAGCATGATGTCATATTTTACTCAAGAAATTTGTCAATTTTAACTTTATCTCTGGTCCAAATTATGAAAACTCCAGGCGTAAAATGTCACTAGAAGCTCTTTTAACAGAATATATCTTCGATTTCTCTGTATTACGTATCGTTAACATTGATGACGTCACGAACATGTTTAATAGAGAAGATCAATGTCGGGAGACAAATCATCGGAATGCAGTGTATACAATGCCAAAATAAGACTTATTTAATAAAGATACCAAAGATTTAGATGAGTGTCAGATAGGATATAACCAGGATAATACAGGCATGGATATTATGTTTTATCAGCGAGTGTTATAAGGTAAGCAGATAAACATGTATGTGGCTTGAATGGCCTTTCCTCTGTCAGTGTGTACAAAAAAGACAAAAGTGTAACACTACCCCGAATATTATGAAAGATGAATTTGGCAAATATTAAAAGTTCATGACCTTAAATACTTGAAAAATGCTGCTAGAATCCTTTGGTTTGTTGTTGTAAATGAAAAATACGTAGTATTTTCAATGAAATTGAAAAAGATGAGGAGGTTTCTGGTATTTAATGACAATATTTATTTTATGCGATTTACAATAGGATTCTAGCAGCAATATTAATAAACATGAACTTATTGCCTTTCGAATTATTGTATCATACATACAAATAAACTTCAGGGTAGTGTTACACGTTTTGATTTTTTGTTAAGGTAAAAAAATGATCTATTTTTAACTGTCACGTGATACCATGGCATGGCAGCTTTAAAGATCGACTTGATTCCGAAGTAAAAATATAATATCTTGTTGAATACATTCACTTGATATTAATATTCAGCACTGTTTTCATAAAAAATAAAAAAAATTTAAAATGACCATAATATCGGCGATCATTAAACTCTAAGTTGCCTTAACCTACCCGCGAAATTATGTAATCAATTTCGTCATTAATTTTAGGAGTTATTGAATTATCATTATTTTGGTTGTGAAATAATTTTGGGCAGAAAGGATCAAATATTCATAATTTGATATTAGTATTATAAAGGGGGATTATTACATAATCATCCATTGTCATCTAGTTTTATTTGTAATTTTATTTGGGATAAAAATAAAGTCACAATAGTTGCAGAGTGCAACATACATCTTTTGTTTCTAGTACTTTATACAGATGGAGGACTCAGGTGGGTAATAGATGATAGTGATTTTATAATCGTAAATTTGGAACATTATCAATTATGGATAAAAGATTTCTTTAATAGCAAATACATATTTGACAAACACTCCATGTTAACAAGCATACTTTTGATATTGAAATACTATTTTCATCCAAATCATTTTCAGTTACCTTGACGCCTGTTTTATCATTATTCATTCTGTACATTGCAAGACATGAGAAGGTTTTTTTAATACGATAAGGTGTGTACGATAGATATTGGACATTTTTTAAAACAACTTTAATAATATTCATGCGTAACGACAACACATGTGTATACTTCTAGATAATCATATACATGTGTGCTATATTAATATCAAACGTCCTATAAACATAGTCGCTTATTATGATATCCGTTTATTTTAATAATTTTTCAAGGAGTCGCCAGACTGATAGATAAACATATAATCTTATTTTAGCATTGAATAATAAATGATTCGAAACAAATCATGATTATTTCTGTTTCGAACCTGCATGCAATTCAAGTATCTTACCTAAAATGATAGATGATATCCATGAACATAGAAACATATGATACATTTTTAAATTGATCTTCAGAACGGACAAGTTTCTAATATTCTTATACTACAGAAAAGAGTTCGGCAATTTTCTCACAAAAATTTACGAACACTCATTATAAATAGGGCGTATTGAATTCACGTAATTATTCTTATCGTTAAACCTAATTCAGCAATTTCTTTCTAGTTTGAAGGAAAAATTTGTTCATTTCACACTATGTAAGTCATTACGTTGTGAATATGAACACATTTAACTCAATTGAATAACCTTGTGTGTAAAAAAAAAATCAACAGATAAATAATTATGCAAACAATCTAATGACAAAGGATAAACTGTAACAGGGATATAATGAAACATCTCACAAAACATTATTTAACTACGTACATGCTATCTTACATCTCCTATTTAAAAAGCTAGCATACAATGAATCCACACTTCGTCATATAAGATAGAGGCAATATTATTTTACACAGTAATAATGGTGTAGTGTATATCATGTGCAATACTTCGAGATTTTAAATATGAAAACGTACATTGTGTCACTCTTTAAACTGTGTAATTACCTGTATTGCTATTGAACTTTGTTACCTTTTTTTATTAATACCTCTACAAAAACTCTACTTGTTCCATTTACATAAGTGAAACGTCAAGAATTCAAGAAACGACAAGAATTCAAGCACTCGAGAAAATAGACAATGTATATTTTATTACTCGTACAATTACAAGAAATGTTATTCGCAGTTGATTTTCTTCATACTACAAGCATTATTTTGCAGGGTACATTGAAATAGATTTATGAATACGGCGCATCAACCGTTGTTTACACATTTCATTATCTAACATCTATAACCTTTCTAACTACATTAATCTTCAAGCAGTACCGCAAATACAATAAATAATAAAATGTAATATACTTGACCTTTATTTAAGAAAGGAATTTTCTGATAATAAATTGTATTCCATACAAAAAGATTATACTTATATTGAGACGTTTCACATGGTGATAATCTTTAAAGACTTTGTTGGCTGCATTGAACTTCACGGAACACGATAATTTGGTATTTAGTTAATTGCAAAAAGTCACTTCGATGGAAATCTTTAAATATATATATATATATATATATATATATATATATATATATATATATATATATATATATATTCGCTTATTTTTTATTCATTTATTTATTGTTTTGCAAAGTACAGACATCTTGTTGTACATTTATGATATATACCCATTAACCATAATAAACAATGAATTCTTACCAAGATATCAAAAGCTTTATTAATACAATGACATACAAATATTCAAAAGTGGATGTAGAATGACAAAATTTTTACCGAGAATATCTCCATGTAGCATTTAATAGTAATTTTTCCTCCATAGCATTTTAAAGCAAACAATAGTAGTCTGGCTAATCTAGCACTTTGTCTTTGTTGATAATAATAAGTGGTTCAATTTGTATATTGAGTTTTATAAGTCATTTTCTCTGTGTTCATGTTGCAAGATGATTCGTGCTTTATATTTTCTATACAACAACGTCCCAAACACACTGCTGCTGCTGCTGCTGCTGCTGCTAAGACATGTGCCTCTGCTATAGCGCCAATCACGATACCATGTAGCTATTCGAACTCTTCCAGAGGAAACTGATTTAAAGACTTAAAATTAACATAAAAACAAAAATGATTTGATGCATATATGTTCATTAATAAAAAAAATAAAATGCTATAAAATGCTATCGCTTTATACTGAATTAGGAAACATGCATTTACGTGCGTTTAACTTTTCAATGAAAGAAAAAGATAAATTATTATCCTTACAGCATGTTTCTGAAAAAAGAACAGAACACAATTATAAAAAAAAAATAATTTAAACTTTATTAATCGAATATTTTTAAAAATATATCTGGATTTTTAAAAGTATCAATAAAAAGATAATTGCCATACCATAAGTAGATAA
This sequence comes from Magallana ariakensis, assembly GCA_020458035.1. Taxonomy (NCBI): domain Eukaryota; kingdom Metazoa; phylum Mollusca; class Bivalvia; order Ostreida; family Ostreidae; genus Magallana; species Magallana ariakensis. The sequence continues at coordinate 49,980,723 of CM035815.1, read as the reverse complement.
TATCAGTGTTCCAGATCTTGTTGCTAACTTGGTTTGTGGGTCCTGTTCGGATACACACGCTCCTTTATTGTCACTTGCATAAACAAATCCACCAGAACTAATCAAAGTCTGTGGATAAAAAAGAGATAAAAATATAAACTTATGATAAATGAACTATCTTTATATATAATTTGGATTCAGAGTCGTTTTACTTACATAACAAGTGAATCGGAACGTGGTGGTAAAATCCACCGTACTGTCAGCATTGACCACTGTGACGTAGTAAGTACTTCCTACAAACGTCGAATAGGAGCAATATGCAACACCGCCGTCTAAAATGAAGTTTGACTATCCATGTTTGTGTGTTTTTCACTTAATACACGTAAATTGAAGGAGTATTGTAATTGGACGAGTGACTTTCTTGAATAAAATTGTGTCGTTGAACACAAGGTATATTTAACTACCATTTGTGTTGGATTAGAACGAACATCCCAAATAATTGTACTATCACAATTTTTTGTAGAACCATTATTAAACACATCGTTAAAACGTTCTATGAAAGGGGAAGGACAATTCTGGGCGGCATTCTTCATGTATTCTGATAGTAAAAGAACATTTTTATTTGAAATAATTTGATTTTGACTAATTTGGTATATTTGATAACTCACTTTATACTTTTCTTGCCTAACACAATGGTTTCAATTACTGTTGGTTGAAAGGCTTCATCGACATTGCAATAAGAACTGATGTTAGCAAATAGATGTATAGACAAAATGGAGACTGAAAAAGAACCCAGCATTAAAATGTACAGGTTTATGGTAAATTAATTTCTTGATTATCTTGATGAAGACATATATACAAATTTGATTGGAAAAGTACATAACTTTGTATATTAGGTACGTATATGAAAAATCCGGAACTTTTTCCAATTTGAGGCAAGTTTGGTGTATCTTGGCACAGTAAATGCAGTATAGAAGATAAGATGCTCATAATAATTCATTTAAAATTATGCAATGATAAAAAAAATTTAAACTGTCCCGATAAGGAGATAACTGTTCGGCCCCTATATCATTCTTTCTCAGATATCTGAAAAACGCTGAAAATCACTTTTTGAACACAATGTCTTAAACATAAATAATCTTTCATTTGATATCAAGGAAAGGGGACTGGTCTCTCAAATTAGGGGATAAAATGTGGTTTAAATGTATTCAACTAAAGCTCTTACACATGAAACAAAAGAGCCTCTGGTCCTTAGCATAAAGACCCCTTGTTTCTATTTCCGAATCATGTTTAGCTGTTTATTAGCAAGATCAAGGTCTTATATGTATATCAACAGCTAAAATCGGACGGAAGACTTCCTCGTTGCTCGCAACGAGATCGTGTCTAGTTATTATTATTATGCGTCGTATCAATTTAATATCTGTATTATATCTCATGATTTATAAATCTATCATTATAGACTTATTGATACATTACTTTGAGAATCGCTCCTCAGGTTTTGGGTAGCTATTTTGGGTCACCTCTAGGCTGAAAATTCTGCATATTATATTTATATTTTACAATGCCAAACAAACTTTATTGAATAAAATTTTTTTGAAAAAATTTCATTTTTACAGAGTTTAGTAAGGGACTATATTTTTTGGCGGAAGGTTTTCAAGAAAGAAATGAACAATTTTCATAACTCATTAGTTTTAGAGTACTGTTACTTTAGCTTCCTAATTTTCAGCACAGACCAAACTTCTGGATAGTTTGTGTATTATGATAAATTCATGATGTTCTAATAAACATATTTAAACATTATTTTAATATTTCTATCGATATATTTTGACATATTTAGCTTATATTTCATAGAAGTTAAGATAAAATTAACTACAATTTTGGCCTGCAATAAGATTATCAAATTTTGTAGATGTGACCCCTACTTGTTTTACTTTTAAATGAGACAATAAATGAATGTTTATTTGTATGCAAAGTTTTGGAAAGATGACATTACTATATTTTTTTTATTTGCGTTTTAATTTGATTACTCCAAAATTTTGTAACATCTGTTGTTGTGTTCTTTATGTACTGGCCTTTGAAGCCACCAGTAAAGCAAGAATTTTTAAACTTTGACTTAGTTTCTACTTTTATAGTCACTACGTGTTCAACCTCATACTGTATAAAATCATAACTAAATAATAGTTCAAACCATAAATATTTGTTTGATTTCTTCAAATTATCAATTTAAATGTCAAATTTTAGCAAAAATTTCAGGAAAATTATCATTTCTGTTTGGAGCCCAATATTTCCAAAATATGGCATGTGACATGGGTCACAAATAGAATAATTGAACATTATAGGTCCCCATCTTTATATCCAAGTGGTTTTTGGATGATTGACATTACTATTATTTCAGGTGTCAACCTCCTTAAATGAAAATATTTGCCATCGCTGCTGCAACATTGTACTAGGATACTAAGTAATTAATCCGGCTACAGAGATAGCAATAACATTAATTCTGTCACTTGAAGTTTCAACACCTGCGTCGGAAGTGAATGCTGCAAAACAAAGCATATCTTAAGCAAGCATATGCAGTTTCCTAAAAGCCCAGCTTTTGCCTGTAACAAATGTTTGAGAAGAAATTTTGATAAATGGTCATACTTTCGAAAAGTCTTTTAAAAGAATTTTTTAAAACAGTAATTTTTTTTTACATACAACCTCAACAATCCATTTTAGACGATGGCGAAATAACATTATGCATATACTATAAATAGATAAGATCAATCTTCCATTTCCTGTTGCCGAATTGGAATGAGGGTCCTTGTTTTGTACACATGCTCCTTTATCGTCACTTGCATAAACATATCCATCGGAACTCATTACATTCTGTAGATACAAAAATACAAATTAAGAACTAAGACATTGTGATACAATTACTATCTATTAAAAAATCAAGCCTCATATGCATGGTACTTACATAACAAGTGAATCGAGACTTGGTTGTTAAATCCACATTGCAGTCAGTAATGACCACTGTGACGAAATTTTTTTTTCCTATTTGACATCTTTAATTTGGTACAGACGTCGATTAGGCACAGTATGCAACACCTGTCTAAAATGGAGTTAAGCTATCCTCTGTATTGTTATGCTTTACGTTATTTAATATAACCAACTTAAGGTATCCGATCCCTAATAGCCCAGATTCAATGAATCTGGGTGCATAACAGGTATGGGCTTAATATTCAGTATACTTGGACATAATTTTCATATTTAAGTATCAATATGTAAGAGTGAAAAGTGTCCTAATTAATGACCTTTTCCTTTTCTTGAAGAGATGTCCCCTTCGCTTTTATTCTATAAAAATTAATTCTAAAAAAATGAATACCGTATAAAATTTATCTTCAATAGTTTTTGTTTTTGTCATGATAGAATATATATCTTTTCACCAAAGCATTTATTGATATTCATATTTTTTACTTTTTTATTTTAAAAAATGTGCTCGTCCCCATGGACCATAATGCAATATTCATTAAATAATTACTGCATAGTTTATTATATTTTTGAAAATTTCTCTCGGTAAATCTTTTTCAACAAAAAAAATCTTTAAATTAATATCAAAGTATTAAAAGATGGATATTCAAGGTTGGAAAAATTAGGTCCTAATTTGGATCGGATACCGTAAGTAAAATTGTTCTGTTGGACACAAGGTATAGATATTAACCATTTGGGTTCGATCGGTACAGACATCCCAAATACTTTTTTCATCACAATATTTTGTAGATCCATCGTTAAGAGAATATTTTTAACACCCAAAGAAAGGTGTAGGGCAATGCAATTTTGTGTAGTAATCTCTATATATTCTTATTAGAACAAGTCAATTCATATAAACAGATGACCAACAGATGGGTTTTTTCCACTTTATTCTTCTTTTAACCTGAAATTAAGATATCCTCATGATAAAGGAAAAACATATAATCTAATTTTAATATAAGAAAATAAATGACACGCAACAAACTATGATTATATATGATAGCAGAAACATTTATGCAATTTAAGTATCTTAAAATTCTTGAAATGAAAACATATTTTGAAATTCGTCTTCAGGACGGACAAACTCCCAATATCTTTTACTGCAGACTTCAGACAAATGCTCGCCCCCATCCAATTAAATTACGCTTATGCAGAAGAAATGAACTGATTCCGCATTCTTATTCCTATTGTTAAGCTTAGTTAAGCAGATTCTTTCTGTTTGAAAGAAAACAAGAGGTCCATGGGCCACATCGCTCACCTGAGGAACAATAGGTATGATGAAATCAGCTTAAAGGAGTCAAAATACAAACTATCTGGACAATGTAGTATAATACATGTAGATCCTGTATAAATGAAAATCCATTTTCCCCCCTGGATATTCTTATTTTCATTATCATTAATCCCTTTTCTAACAGGATGATTTTATAGTCATAACACATGTTGAGCATTGCAGTTCTCAAAAAGATCCTAAACAATTGTTTATGTATGGGATATAAACCTACATCAAACGCTGAACCCCTTGTGAGGCCCAAGAATCATCAAGGGGCCAAAGTCTAAACAATTTTAAAGAATCACCTGGCTGATTAGTTTCTGAGAAGAAGATTTTTAAAGATTTAATCTATATATTCCTATGTAGAAATTCAACCCCCAATTGTGGCCCCACCCTACCCCCGGGGGTCATGATTTTCGCAACTTTGAATCTACACTACCTGAGGATGCTTCCATACAAGTTTCAGCTTTCCTGGCTAATTAGTTTCTGAGAAGAAGAATTTTAAAGATTTACTCTATATTATAATTCCTATGTAAAAATTCAACCCCCCATTGTGGCCCCATCCTACCCCCGGGGGTCATGATTTTCACTACTTTGAATATACCCTACCTGGGGATGATTCCACACAAGTTTCAGCTTTCCTGGCCAAATGGTTCTTGAGAAGAAGATTTTTAAAGATTTACTCTATATTATAATTCCTATGTAAAAATTCGACCCCCAATTGTGGCCCCATCCTACTCCCGGGGGTCATGATTTTCACAACTTTGAATCTACACTACCTGAAGATGCTTCCACACAAGTTTCAGCTTTCCTGGCTAATTAGTTTCTGAGAAGATTTTTAAAGATTTACTCTATTTATTCCTATGTAAAAATTTGACCCCCATTGTGGCCCCACCCTACCCCCAGGGTCATGATTTTCACAACTTTGAATCTACACTACCTGAGGATGCTTCCATACCAGTTTCAGTTTTCCTGGCTAATTAGTTTCTGAGAAGAAGATTTTTAAAGATTTACTCTATATATTCATACGTAAAAATTCAACCCCGCATTGTGGCCCCATCCTACACCCGGGGGTCATGATTTTCACAACTTTGAATCTACACTACCTGAGGATGCTTCAACACAAGTTTCAGCTTTCCTGGCTTTATGGTTCTTGAAAAGAAGATTTTTTTAAAAATTCTTGAAAATTTTTAATAATTCCTAATTATCTCCCCTTGTAAAAGGGCGTGGTCCTTAATTTTCACAACTTTGAATCCCCCTATCCTAAGGATACTTTAAGATTGGCATGCAATGTAGACGATATATATTTCGTTGGATGTACATATAAATGCTCTTAGAATATTGTTTTATTGTAATCTTTAGTAATTTATAGGATATCTAGATACAACGATAACTCATATTACATTTTTGTGCAAAAAAGTGAAAATACGTCGAAGACGTATTTGAAATAGCAACATTAAGATTATTGGAAATAAATAGCTGGAGCGAAAGTTATATGGAACAAAGACGGGATATCGACATACTTTTTAAAAGAATTGCTGTTCTGAAAATATTACCTTATTAAGAAGGCAAGGTCAGTTTAATTGAAATCATCAATCTCTCATTCTAAATGAGTTAATAATTTCAGATTATCAGGATTATTACGATAGTTCTCGAAAAAAACCTACTTATTAGGTTTGTGACTGACTGACTACGGAAATATATCGGGTTGAACAATCTCATAGACGGTGAGGCGATGCAGATCAACCGGATTGATTTGATATATATGTAGTCAGTTAGTGATAAACCTAATATAAAATTCATTTGTTTCCCCATATTAGGCATTTCTTCACATGAAACTTAATGCACATCCAGGTTTTAAAATAGTGGCCGATCGAATTCTTAAAAAATCCCACTTATTTTAAATACTCTTTGAAAATCTTCGATGCACCCTTGTTCACTTTCAAAGTCTAGATGCTATTATAATTTTAAGATTTTCTCTCTTTTATCCTCAGAGGTCTAAATAAATTTCGACACTGTCCTTTTATTCTGCTCCAGACTTATCAAAGTTACTCTAAATTAAACGTAATTTTAAATGGCGACTAATCCAAATAATATGAATGTGTATGGAACGCGATTTATGTATAAAATGAGATATAGTAGGCAAGGCGTCGACTAAATTTAAATCCTAACAGTCGTAAATGAAAGTGTATATGTCGCCGGCAATTCTTAGATCTCGGTCATGAATACAATACAATAAGTGATCCAAAGTCACACATCAAATATGAATAAAGAAAACAATGTTATCATCTTAATATGAAAATTACATGTATAAATAAATTTTATTTGCTTTAATTGGTAGTATTGTTTAGGAAAGTCATTTCAATAAATTCATAACTATAAAGATGTTGGATTTCATACTTTAGAAAGGTTATTTCATTCGTCTGTATTACCTATTATTGTTCCGAAGTCTGGGGATTCAAAACATACCACTCCATAGAATATGTTCAAAACCGTGCTATCTGATATTTCTTGGGTTTACACAGATATCCACCGGCTATTTCTTTAAACATTGAAGTAGGATAGTTAGCACCAACACAGAGACGATGTATATAAAGAAGGTAGTACAAAGTAATCCAAATGAATGATAACCATCTTACCAAAAATTGTCTTCTTGTGGAGATATCGTAACAACTTAACATTGTGCTCACAAGTAAAAGAAACTCTATATAAATTAGATATGTTTTCCTACTTTGATTTAATCCGTATCTGTATTTAAATCTTAATTATTTAAATATTATAAAGATGAGTGGAAATTGAAACAATGTCTCTACCTAAGCTCAGGACATATGTGAGGTTCAAACGAAATGTTCAGTAAGATTCCTATATAACAGTTAACATAATTAAACAAGAGTGGTCTTTGATTAATGACGATGGCAGATATATAATCCTTCCTCTCAGAATCGAAACTGGTCGTTATCGAAATGATTCACGGAAAAAAATTGTTGTGTTATGTGTACAGTCAATTTTATTCGGTTGACTTCGTCGATTAATATGTGCTTTAGTCGAGCGATAGACGAGTACTTGTTGATTTATTTGAAACTGAGTCCTTTTCAAATCAATTTATAATTGTTTTGAGTTTTTTTTTTCACTTTATAACAAGTAATCGACCAAGAAAATTTTAGTCTAATAGTATAATCGATGTGACCGAGCGATAGTGGAGTACTCGTTGACATTCCTAATAAAGATGGATCAATAGAAAATGAGACACATTTTCTTTTTAATTGCAAATTTATTGTGTAAATTTAGATAAAAATCAGGATGATACTTTCAACTTTAATATCATAAAGGATAAAAATCAAAGACAAAGTGCCAAAAATTAAAGTTACTCATTATGACAATATTATCTGTAAAAAATCAAAGAACATGAAAATTCATGTGCTCAATCTACTGTATCTACTATATTTAGGTAGTATATTCCATGATTTCAAAGTGACATATAGGTCCGATGGGCCGGGTATAATGTAAGTGATTGTTGTGTACTATATTTTTTACATACATAGAATAAAATATATACTTGCTTACTAATACATTTTAGACTAACAAAAATAACCAAATAAGAAGCTCAAGTTTTTTGACACAAATTGCTGGAAATTATATCTATTAAATCGCAATATATATTTATGTTTAGCACTAAACTAATTTATTCATTACTGTGCCCGATTGGTCGTACTCGTGCTTTATATTTTTTATAAATCAAAATTACTGCCACTACTGCTGCTGAAATGATAGCTACTCCGGCTACAGAACCAGCAATTACACCGATGATTTCGTCGGAAGTCTTTTTGGCAGAGTCTGAAGAGCATGCTAAAGAAACAAAGCAGATATTCAAATTACCTCTTTTTGTCGAAAAAAGTATTCCTTTAAAAAAAAAATCATGTCTTTTCACATGCCAAACTTTTGAGAACAAAACTTATATATCAATGATCATACTTACAACATGTTTCTGAAAAACAATTATAAAAAATGTATTTGTAACTTTTAATATAATTATCAAAAAAATTAAGTATAGACGATGACTTCAAAATGAATACACATACTATAAGCAGATAGGATCAATGTTCCAGTTCCTGTTGCCGACTTAATTTGTGGGTCCTGGTTCTGTATACACGCTCCTTTATTGTCACTAGCATACACATATCCACCAGAACTCCTCACAGCCTTAAAATATATAAAGATCAAAAGAATGTAATTTATCGTTAAATCGTTAAAGTGAAATTCAAATCTTAGAATTAATGTACTTACATAACAAGTGAATCGGAATGTGGTGGTAAAATCCACCGTACTGTCAGCATTGACCACTGTGACGTAGTAAGTACTTCCTACAGACGTCGAATAGGCGCAATATGCAACGCCGCCGACTAAAATGAAATTAGACTATCCATAACTATTTTATATTTAAAGCTGACATTAACTTATAAAAGCATTTGGTCGCCATATTAGTTTCGATTGCTCCTCAACTGCCACTGGGGTATAAAGTTACGCTCTGCTGCTTTCCGATCGAGGCATTCAGGTTGCACGGACTTCTAAATGCAAGAACTACACATTGAAGTAAAATGTTTGTAAACAAGAATAAAAGGAAACTACAATCAATAAAACACAAAATATATTTATTCTTTGAACGAATTTCCAATGTTCCCTATTATTTTGCACAGATAGTACTGCCTTACTTCGAATGCACATCGAAAACGTGTATCGTTCATACAGAGTGCATGACGTCTGCATCTTTTTGAAGACCCCGGCGGCACTACATCCAACAAAGTATATAAATGATGACTTCAAGAAAGTAACAACGTAACATCGTTTACATCGGTGTCTACAAAAACACTCTGTTTCTAATATCCATGCGGTTATTGATATTTCTCATCTGCCACAATGTGTGGTTTGCGCATGTGCGATGTTAAAACTTATACAGGATAACGTTCTAAAATTATCGAGGATTTTTAAAATATGTGTGCTTGGATTTCAGTCTGTCTTGTTTTGTGTTTTATTAGATATTCCTTACCATTGCAGCGATTGTCATAATATTTTTGTTAAGAACGCGTTCTACAAGTCTTTTCGTCATATGTAACATGTTTGAATGAATGCAGTACCTGAATGCGATAAAGCATGAATAGTGCTATCTGTCTTATATGTGTTTCGCGATGAGCAAAACTATAGAAATCGACAACTAATATGGCGGTAGTCGGAGATAAATAGGCGATAATGCGTATTTATGAATTCATGTCAGCTTTAAAGAAATTATACGTAATTTGATATTACCTACCTGAGTAAAATTGTTTTGTTGGACACATGGTATAGTTAACAACCATTTGTGTTTGATCGGTGCAAACATCCCAAACACTTGTACCATCACAAAATGTTGTAGATCCATTATTAAGAGAATAGTTGAAGCTTCCTAAGAAAGGCGTTGGACAACTAAGTTTAGCTTTCTCAATGTATCCTAATAAAAAAAAATATTATACCTGGAAACATGGTTATAAAATATAAACATTTACAAATCCTTGTTCGATTATTTTTCAAAATTAATATGTAATTAACTGATTTGGATTGGGTGGGTTATATTAGGTGTACCTTTTTTGACTAACACAACAGTTTCAATTGCAGAGGGTATACCGCTACTTGGATTGCAGCCTGAACTAGCGTCAACAGCGTTATTAATTGGCAACGCATATAAACGTTTGCCCTGCGCAACTATATCAATATCTGTAAACAATACAATACTAAATGTTCTAAAGTACTGTTGAAATTAAACTTATGAAAAGTCAAGACAACGGCTAAATGGATTTATTTTTCAATTAAGATCGAGTCAGATTCACGTACTTGCATATATCAAATACGAATAAGAAACATCAGACAACTTTTCCCATTTGATGCAACGATATATAGCAAACGTCATTCCAAACCTATATACTGTTTGATTTGACCTTGAAAAAATGTAAAACAAAAAAATTAAAATAAAAAAAAATATAATAATTATTATTATTATTATTTGCTTGTAGCTTTATAAAAAGCTTATTACAATGCAATCAAAAACTACTGTATCATTGTAATAAAAAGTGATTTGATGTATACAGAAATCATTTGAAGAAAAGCTAAGCAATTTTACTGCTTATTAATACTTTAGAACGATGTACATAGATGAGAATTTAGTTTAGAAATGAAAAAGTTCCTTATATAAGTCATTTATTTAATTTCAATTTCCACAAATGCTTATTTCAATAAATTGTTTTCATTAGAAAAAATGTACATTTAACTTTACTTGAAAAGCAGAAGGTTGTTAGACGTGTCTTCATCTACACAAGTCCAAGAAGTAATAGTGATGGGGAACACAGTAACGCTCCATCCAACAACGTAATTGTTGGAATGTGTGAACGTGATGTCATGTGTTGTATCACTGCTGTCGTGCCAATCTCCATCCCAATCTGCTGGAATGGTACAACCATTTACCACTGAAACATAAATTTATGTTGTACGCATTCATATTTGAGTAGACCTAAACCTTGTACATTACTCTCTTTACTAATCTTTGTGAGTCCAGATTGTTAAATATGTCATTAAGTCATATAAATCACTGTATGTAAAGTTATTCACTCTTTAAAGTTACTAAACAAAGTTTTATGAAATAGTTTCTCGAAGAGTACAATATTACCAAGATGTGGGTGCCGTGATCGGGATATTTGACTATCATTTGAATAATTCAACCAAATATTTGATGAAATATTACTTTTGACATACTTAACGGGAATACCATTTCTTCATCATTCAGACACAATGCAGTATGTATGAATTATATCTAGTAGGCAACTATCATATGAATATAGATATCCTTGAAGAAACAATGAATACTTAGTGCGACCCATCAGAAGGTACTTTTCTATTACAACGCCATGATTTAAATAAAATTTAGATCATTTTCATCCTTGTCTTAATCAAATGTTTAGTTTTGTTTTATGGTTTATTTTATTTTTTTTTTTCTTTGTTTGGTTTTGTTGTTTTCTTTAGTTTTAATAAATTGATGACTTTTAATACATAAAATGATAATACAAGAGATGTTTTAAATAATTGCTTTCTCCCTAATAAAAAAGACATATTTTAAAGCAAAACCAAAATATTATTTATAAAGATCGGAGTAGGGGGATATCACAATTGATGAAATGTTTCAATTGATAATTTTGTTTAAAACTTTAATCGTTTTTTCCAATTGTTCTTTTCTGTATGCAGTTTTTCCCAAATAGCTTCTATTTCTTCCGGTGTGGTCAAAAGAATATTTTTATTCTAAACAATTATAGGTAAGTTTATTGCTAATTTGCATGTCAATAGCAGAACACTACAAAATTTATTACTAACTGAATTGTTCACATATGGAAGCTCTTTGGTGCCAGATAAAAATTGACAGCCAGACAATTTAGTGGCGGCCTGAAATGATCATCTGGAGGGCGCCAAAGATATATCTGGCGGGCGGTACATAATTATATTGCTATCATGTAGTTAAGAAAAATTCCTTAGATTTTCGCTTAAAAGTGTCAATGTGTTTCTCTATAACTATACAGAACTCATCTTTTTAAGGTGGTTTATATAATAATATAATATAATCAGGACCATCCATACTTCTCAAACTATAAATATTTTCTCGAAGTATCATATAACATGAAAATATAATTTTGGAATTACGTAGTAGAAATCTTCACATTGTGGAGATAAAAAAAATAGAAAATAATGGAGTATAGGTAGCGTCTGAACTTAAACTTCAGATAACATCTAGTGCACGCAAGATTTCTCACTAAAACATACATAAGAGTCATTATCCAAATTAGTTAAACGAATTTCCATTTTAAGCTTAGCAAAGTGAAATGGTGTATAAAGAATTAGCAATTGAAATTTTAGACAACGTGACGATAAATACAAGATATCCTATTTTAGCCTACATAATTCTACAAACCAATTGTTGCTAATTTTATCACTGACAAATCGAATCCTAATTTTACCAGTTTAAAGCAATAAGTTTTTGTATGATGATAGACATTTCTTAAATTGCTTCAAACGTATTACCTGGCAGTCTTAATGGTTAAACCATTTTAATTGCTCTCTCTCTCTCTCTCTCTCTCTCTCTCTCTCTCAATAATTTTTATTTATAATCACAGCCTCCTATCGTCACTTCCTTCCGTCTGCGGGTCTTTAAAACAATTTCGAATCTACACTATGTAAAGTTGAAGAGATAAATTTACACATAACATATTTAAAAGAAAGCAATCGTTTCTTTTTATTTGCGTTTTATGATATGTGGAAGAGGTACATTTTATTTCTTTTATGTAAATTTCTAATAAGGAATTAGGAATTAATTTTTGAGTATTATGAGGTGAGAATTTATGATAGATTTGACCACGCTCCGATCGAAATTATCATCTCATAATATTGAAAGAATGATTCCTTATTACTTATATTTAAGTTATTTCCAATTTTTACACTTTAAAACAATATTTTAAAACAACAATTTTTTCATGTATCGCTATGTATTACTACGCGGCGCAGCGGCGATTTTCGGTTATGCTATATGGACAAAGACAGTTGAAAATGTAAATATTTGACAATAAACTAAATAGAAATAACGTTTTTTTTACTCGTTTCTAAAAAAATATATTTTAAGAGATACATGTATTTTAATAGACTTGAAATCGAATAAACGGCTTTTATAATTTGTTTATTACTGATCATTACAGAACATTTTATAAAATTGTTGATGCCTTTAAATCAAGCTGATCAAGTTCAGTTTGCTGAAGAGTGTTCTTTATTCCTTAGTTAACTATATATTTTAAAAGGTTATTTTCTTTATGATTACTGAAAACAAAGAGGAACATTAATAGTCTCATCATTCTTTTAATTTATGAACTAGAATACTAAAAGAAATAAGAAATATGATTAATTAGAAACTTATGATAAATAAGAATTGATTAAATATCTAGACTTCGAGAAAAAATTTCTGTAACAGTTGATGTGATGAACGGGGTTTCTTTCGTTGTAGAAATACCAATGAATAAAAAAAAGGAAAACGCCAAGCGTGATATCTAATGATAAATCTACTCAACTTTATGGTTATTCTTGTTGAAATCAATTAGATATATAATCAAAAGAAATCATTTTCAACATTTTGAGAAAATCACTATAGTTTTGTTTCCTTTAAATGTATCGATAACTTTAGTAGACTAAACAACAGGTTTTACACAAATCTATTTTAAATAATATACAATAGTATTAGGGCATATTTTATTATATTCTGGTCGATACAATACTAATTTTTTTTAAAGAGTAAAATTTTATAAATGGCAAATACATTTTTGACAAATTGCACTCCATGTAAACAAGCATAATGTTGATATTGAATTACTATTTTCATCCAAATGATTTTTTTTGACCAGGACATCTGTGTTATTATTATTTATTCTGTTCATTGTAAGAATTGTACGATGAATATAGAACATTTTATTATAACAATTTTAATGAAATTCATGCGTAACGACAACAAATATATTTCTATATAATTATATACATGTATGCTATATTAATATCAAGCGTCCTGTATGCACACTCTCTAACTTTGATATTCGGTTTTTGTTTTAAAATGTTTTTTGCAAAGAGTCCTTAGAGTAGTAGAGAAAAATATAATCTTATTTAAGCATCATATAATTAATGGCATGCAACAAATCATGATTATAACTGTTTCAAACTGGCATGAAATTCAAGTAACTTACCTAAAATGATAGATGATATCCATGAAAACAGAAACATGTGATAAAGTTTTGAATTCATCTTCAGAACGGACAAGTTTCCAATATTCTTATAAAATAGAAAAATGCTAACCAGTTTTTCCCACAAAAATTTAACAACACTCATATATATGGGCCGTATTGAATTCGCATAATTACTCCTATCGTTAAAACTAATTCAGCAATTTATTTCTACTTTGAAAAGAATAAGTGTTCATTTTACTCTATGTGAATCATTACCTTGTGAATATTTGTACATTTAATTCAATAGAATAACCTTGTGTGTAAAAAAATCAACAGATAAATAATTATGCAAACAATCTAATGACAAATGATAAACTGTGCCATGGATATAATGAAACATCTAACAACCATCATTTTACCACGTTCATGTTATCTAACATCTCCTATTTAAAGAGCTAGCATACAATGAGTTCACACTTCGTCATATAAGATAGAGGCAATATTATTTTTATATCGTAATAATGCCAATATTTCGATATTTCAATGTGAAAACATACATTGTGTGACATTTTTTTACGAATTCCTCTACAAAGACTCTTCTTGTTCATTTGTAAAGCGTCAAGAATTTAATTTAAGGAGCGACAAATATTCGAGAACACAAGAAAATACACATTGTATATTAACAATATTTTATTACTGGTTTAATTACAATAGATGTTATTTGCAGTTGATTTTTATCATACTACATGTACGATTTTGTAGGGTACATTGAGATAGATTCATGAATACGGCGCATCAATCATTGTTTAAACATTTCATTATGTAACATCTATAACCTTTTCTATACTACATAAATCTTTCGAGCAGTACCGAAGTTACAAAAAATGACCAAAGGAAAATATACCTGACGTTCATTAAAAAAGATGTTTCTGATAATACATTGTTATTCCATACAAAAATATTTCACTGATATTGAGACGTTTCACAGCACGATGATAATCTTTAAAGACTTTGTTGGCTGCATTAAACTTCACAGAACAAGATATTTGGCAATAAGTTAATTTAAAAAATGACTTTATTAAAAAATCATTACCTATTATATTCGTTGTTTATTTATTTATTTTGCTTTGCAATGTACAGACATGTTGCTGTACATTTATGATATATAATACCCATTGACCATAATAAACGATTAATTTTTACCAAGAGCTTTATTAATACAACGACGTACTAATATTCAAAAGTGTCTTTAGAATGACAAAATATTTACCGAGAATTTCTCAATGTAGCATATTATAGTAATTTTTAGACCATGATTTTGAAAGGAAACATTCCTAGTTTGGCAATTCTAGCTCTTTGACTTTGTAGACAACACTTAACAAGTGTTTCAATTTGTACATAGAGTTTTATAAGTCATCCATCTCTGTGTTTATGTTCCTTAGTTATAAAGAGGCAAGACGACTGCACTAGTTTTTTGATGAAAGTAGAAAAAACATAACATATTGTTGAAGATGAAAATAGGCCATTTATTCAAATAAATGACAAAGATGTAAAAAAACTGTAAATATTAAGGGGGTCAGACGAGACTAGAAAAAACCACTGATACAATTTCAATATATTTGGCAACATATAATATAGAATCTGACCCCCTTCATAAAAACATAAAAAAGTATGTCCCTGATATGGCAATCATCAAAAAAGGGTGGGATATACAAGATATAAAACACGCCACAATCCAATTGCAAATTGGATCCACCCACCCAAAGGAGTCTTGGCTAATAATAACCTTAACTATTTTATGTGGCAAAACCCGTGCTTTATATTTTCTATAAAACAACGTCCCAAAACACAAGTACTGTTGCTGATAAGACAAGTGTCCCTGCTACAACGTAAACAACGACACCACTGATTCAAAGCCTAAAAAATTAACATAAAGATAAACATTATTGGATTTATGCCTGTTCATTATTAGACGAAAATTATCCCAATAGCTTCATACTGAATTAAGTAACCTTTGTTTCGCGCGCGTTAGTTTTTTTTTAATGAAAAACAATAATAAATAATTATACTTCCAGCATGATTCTGAAATACAAAACACGATTATAAGAAAGAAAACTGATTTTAACCCGATCAATTGATTTAATTTCAAAATATGAGATTTTTAAAAGTATCTATAAAAAGATAATTGTCATACCATAAGCAAATAAGATCAGTGTTCTGGTTCCTGTTGCTAACTTGATTTATGGATCCTAGTCCGGTACACACGCTCCTTATTGTTACTTTCATACACATATCCACCGGAACTCTTCACAGCCTGTGGATAAAAAAAAAAGAGACAAACAAATATGAACTAATGATACATGAACTTTCTTTGTTAAAAACATTTAGATTCAGAGGCGTTTTATTTACATAACAAGTGAATCAGAACGTGGTCGTAAAATCCACAGTACTGTAACCATTGACCACTGTTACGTAGTAATTACTTCCAACAGACGTCGAATAGGCGCAATATGCAACACCACCGTCTAAAACGAAGTTTTTTTTCCATGTTCGTGTGTTTTTTTTTTTTACTGAAGACAAGTAATTTAAAGGATTATTGTAATTGAATGAGTGACTTACAGTTCCCGCAACGTTATTTTTTACAATCCTATCCTATCGTATCGTGTATCAATCCTATCGTATCGTGCGTGTATACTGTTCTATCGTGCGTTAATGCTATCGTATCGTGCGTGTATACTGTTCTATCGTGCGTTAATCCTATCCTATCGTGCGTTAATCCTATCAGGTGTATCGTTCAATTTTAACAGTTTTTTCCGTTTATCCTATCGTGTTAATCGTTTCGTGCCTTTTCATAAGCAAGTAATTTTTTTTTCAAAGTTGCAAGTCGTTCAGTGCGCCGTATAAGAAAATTTATCGAACAAAAATTGTAAAATCCTATCCAGCATTCTATCATGATACTAATTTCTTAATTTTTAAGATCAAAATTAACCTATATTACATGTAAATCATATCTGTAAGCATTGGGAAAAAAATGTAAACTATCGAAGTTCTTAGGAACAAGGTAACATATTTACCTGTATATCGAATATATTAAATCGTACGCGAAGTCCATACCTGCGTAAACATTAACTTTTATGCAATATAATTCGTTTTTTATGCATCATATTTTACAGAAACAAAAGTATTTATGATATAATTTATATTTTATTAAAACCAGAGTTGTATTATAATTGAACCCGGTTTTTTTCGTGTGATATTTGATTTTGGGCTGAAATGTTCTCGGCAATCGGAAAATGAATGAAAATGAAAACAATGTTAACAAATCGTACGCGGAATGTATATCTGCGTAAATATTTATTCAACTTGTATGTTATATAATTCGCTTTTAATGCATCATTTTCTTATACAGAAAGAAATGTATTTATGATAGATTTTATATTTACTTTAGACAAGAATTGAACCCGCTATGTTCTGTGTGACTTGATTTCGGGCTGCAATATTCGCGGCGATCGGCTAGGGTGTTCGGTAATGAAAGCAATGTTAACAATACAGAAAGTTTATTGATCATTTAAGCTCATAATTTTTGTTAAAAAAAATTACCTGGTCATTCTTATACATTCTATAAATGATGCAGCGATGATTAACAACTCGGCAATTGTTACTAAAAAGAAATTCCACATAAAGATTTATTCGTACGTTTTTTTCCCAAATTATGCCATTATCAGGTTATTCATGAAGATCGTTTAAAGCGATTATACGTTTATCATGAACATCGTTTATCCTTTCCTATCGTGTATCAATCCTATCGTATCGTGCGTGTATACTGTTCTATCGTGCGTTAATGCTATCGTATCGTGCGTGTATACTGTTCAATTGTGCGTTAATCCTATCCTATCGTGCGTGAATTCTATCATATCGTTTATCTTGCAAAAAAATAACGTTGCGGGTACTGTACTTGAATAAAATTGTGTCGTTGAACACAAGTTATATTTAACTACCATTTGTGTTGGATTGGAACTAACACCACAAATACTTGTATTATCACAGTATGTTGTAGAACCATTATTAAACACATAATTGAAACTTCCTAAGAAAAGGGTCGGACACTTCTGGGCAGCATATTCAATGTATCCTCATAATAAAGGAAAATCTTTATTCGATATGAATTAATTTTGACAAATTTGGTATATTTTGATATCACAATTTATACCTTTCTTGACTAACACAATGGTTTCGACTGCTGTAGGTTTGAAGTAATCATCGAAAAGGCAGTGAGAACTGATGTTGGAAAAGACAACATATATATAAGGGAGACTGAAAATGAACCTACATAAAGTCTACAGGATGATGTTAAACTTAATTGTTTGTATATATATATATATATATATATATATATATATATATATATATATATATATATATATATATATATATATATATATTAAAATCATAACAACAGAGATTTAAAAAGTACATACCTGAATATATTAAGTACGTATATAAAAATCCGTTAGTTTTTCCCATTTCAGGCTAGGCTAAGACCGATGTATGCTGGCACAGCACTAAATAGGTAAACGATTTGATCTGACCTTAAAAGGGAGTATAAGTAGGAAAAGGATAGGAAAAACCTGTAATTATCATTAAATTCAAGTTATTGATTTAACTAATGTGCACAATAGTTAAATCAAATACATTATATTGTTTTTTGGGTAATATATCATTACTAAGAAAATAAATCGAGAGGTTGCATATTCCGAAAAAATTAATAAGATGCATCTGATTTGTAGATTCGTTGTCATTGACGTTAATTAAGTAAAAGTCTTACACTATAAAATATTATGAAATTCTTGACCAATTTGGCATTTTGACTAAGAAAGTTGGAGCATCGTTTGCTTTAAGGTATTATATGTCGTCTGTCAGTTTCTACTGATAAACTAAAATTTATGACTTGTTGTACGGAATTAATTAATTTTAAAAAAATTGTACATGTGTCCAAAATTCCAAAGCAAAGTTAATTAAGTCATAATATACAATATACAAAACAAATATATGCGATAGGGTGCTACGAGAACAAAGAGAAAATTTTCAGTTTTTAGAATTGCCAGGTTATTCTAGTGTAGTTCCAATGGTAGACCACGAATCGCGTAATACCGTTTTATAACGAAAAAATAGAGTAAAGGACTAAAGTCATTTACTGAATTATTGAACTCGTATATTGTATGCTGTTTGAAAAGACTCCAGACAAAATAGACTAGACTAGCCTCTTAAATAGCTAATAGCGAGCGCAGCTCGCCGGCGCGCAGCGCCGGCGCGAAGCGAGCTCTAACGGCAAGGCGTGTGTGAATAGAAAATTCGGACCAGTTGCACATTCATTCAACGGATTTTTTTGGCGTCAGTAAATCGGACCAGTAATGCATTGTTTTAATCGTCCCAGTAGTTCCCTGTAATCATGGCAATTTTTATCACTTCACACTCTCACGAGAATCAGCAAGACAATCAAAACAATAACGATGTATACGACATACCTCTAAAGTTCACCTCAGTACACTTTCAATCAAAAAAAAAAAAATAATAATCGAGTGACGTCACTAAGGTTTGCACATTGATCCGATAGATTTTTTCGGCGTCAGTAAATTTTGACCCACAATTCATAGTACCAATGGTTTCCAACTCCTCACGTTCTCGCGAGAATCAAAGTAAAACTTTTGAGAAGCATATAAGATGTGTAATTTTAAGAACATCATGCTTTTTAAGTAAATAAAACAGTATACTTCGCTTACTTTTATTTCTCAGGGGAGTTTTAAAGAGTCAGACGACACTTAACCAACGTGAACTTTGACGTCACAATAAGGGGAAATTACTCTAACTGAAGTTATTGTAAATCTGCTGAAATTACCAAAATATTCTCAAAATCTTGCAAAGCTAAAGAATGAGGACATTTCTTCAGATATAGGAAACAGTTGTTACTTGCACTCATTTGGATGAATGCTCACATTTATTTTATTCACTATAATTACGGTAATTTCCAGGAACGTACACGTAGCATCGGTTTTTTTAAAAGGGGGGGGGGTGGGTGGATGGCAGCCTCATCCAAGAAATCTTTACAAGCAAAAAGAAAAAAAGATAATTCTCAAAATTCTGAAAATTCTAATCCATCAGCTCTTTAGCAGTTCAATGGTTTCTTTATTTTCACTTCCATTTATTACATGCTCCCAATCCCAAGGGGGGGGGGGGCAACTCCATGTCCCTTTAATATGATAAGAAAAATATTTTTAAGCGTAAATTAAAAAATAATAAGAAGAAGAAAAAATGTCGACTGAAAAAAGGGGATGAACTGACGTTACAATTACTTTAAAAGAGGAGATACAGTGCAATGAACATTTATATTAAAATCTTTATTATTCAACAACATTTTATCTCATCTGAGATTAAACTATTGTTCTACTTATAAATAAATAAATAACAAATCTTATAACATATGAAATCTTATAAACTATGCATGGATAATGGAAATTTACTGAAAAAATAGGTATGTTTTATTTTTTTGGCAATCAAATTTATTTACGTTGTTAATTTTATTTTTATTGATTTATCATAATTCATTGTTTGATCACATGCTGCGCTCGCCTAAACGGTCGCACCGTAAAACATATTAAAACATTGAAGGCAGCCGACTTTAGCCGGTAATTTATGGACCTAGACTGCCGAGTTACTATATATTGGTATATACCGGTTGTGTACCAAATAAGAGGATCTTCACAAAAATAGGATTATTGTTAGACACTGGTCCGAATAGATTTCAATTATTTTTCATATTTTGCTAAAAACAAGTTAAGGAGGCTAGGTGGTCAAGAAAGTAACCATCAGATCTGCCGTAAACTTTAATATATGGTATTTGGTAATAAACTAATATTTAGTAATGAAAATATTCAGCTCTTTTGTCTTTAAAATTTGAACATTTTCAGTTATCTTTATATAGACGTATTTGCCAATGGCCAAAACAATCCAGCCTTTTTAATGGACTCTGTGCACAGGTTTTGGCCTGGATAACAACCAAATTTGATGTTTAAACGATCATTTAAATTCTTTGTAACAATCATGACAATGAACCAGAGTAAAAATGTATAAATTATAATAGAGAATGGATTATTAAAAAGTGGATAAAAGAAATAAGTTATGCAATATTATTTTTTTTTCAGTACGTGGAATTAACTTCTAACAAGATGCCATGTTCCAAGACATAAATTATATGATACATATATAATAAGCCAAAAGCCATTTTCCCCATAGTTTATCTAAAATACAAAAATGTGTCAGCAGCCGTCGACCTCAACGGAATTGTGTAAAATAGCATAAGATTGCCATTAATATCACGGAGGTAAATGACTGCAGACACATTTTTAAAAAAAACTAGCGAAATTCTTTTCTCTTTTGATGATGTTACAGTACGCCATATGCATAGATATTGAGGTTAAATGATCAATGTTTTGATACAATTGTTAAAATCGAAATTTTCATAGCTTTAAACCAACCTTCAGTGATCTAATAACTAAATTTCAATTTTAAGCAATGATTTCTAAAATGAAAAAAATATTGCATATTTGGCATATTTACCCACGAAAGGAGGTAAAGGTTAGGAAAATTTAATTTTTAAATTTAATTGAGAAAAAGACCCAAAAATAATATAATAGCATTTAATATCATTTACACGTATATCATGGTTGACAAAACATTAACTATGATAACTACATACTTATTTCATCAAAATATCTTACCTATGAATAATGTTATTCATGAAAATTCAAATGAAGCTTTTTCATTTAAAGGATATGCTCGCTTTACAATATTCTTGTACTGCAATAATTTTAAAGCACAACAATTTTCTAACTAATAACATGTATAAAAACTTGGTGTAATAAAGCTGAATATTTGAAATTAATTAGAATTCTTTAAATGAAAAATAAAATATATGATAATTTCACAAAATGAAAGCATTTGTACCAAAATTATCCATTTTTGACGTAACTAAGTAACTCTTTGGATGACAACCAGACTTTGAAGAGTAACACAACAGGTATTTTATTTCAAATTATATTCATTTTTAAAAATACATTGTAGATCAAATCAGAAACATAAGTTGAAGACACAAATAACTTGTAATTATATATATTATCTGTCCCGATTTATAAAAAAAAATTATCATAAACTCATCAATCTCTGCGTTTGATTCAATTTAATTGTGCTGATATTTTTTGTATAGCAAAATTCCTGCCACTACTACTGCCACTAAGAGAAATACACCCGTCACAGAGCCAGCAATAACACCAATGTTGTCACTGGAGCTCTCCGTAGTATCTGAAATAAATGCTGGAAAAACAAAGCAAAATTCCGAATAACCTTTTTTAAGGAGGCTTGGTGTTAACCAAATTAACCATCATATATTTCTTAAACCTTTATACATGATTTGCTTTAAGCTTTAAACTATTATGCAATAAATAAGAAATATTATGGTCTTAAAATTCTTATATTTTTTTATATAGTTATACAAAGCTCTTTGTCTAAAAGATGTAAATATAGCCATTAAGACCTCTCAACAGGAAAAAAAAAGATTCCGTTTAGAAGATCAGGTTTTTAAACGTATTTAGTTTTGAAGAACGATATTGATCATACTTACGACATGTTTCTGAAAAAATAATAAAAAAATGCATTTGTAACTTTCAAATTATCATTAAACAAAACAAAAAATGAGTATAGACTATGACTTCAATATCATACACATACGAAAAGCAGAAAAGATCAATGTTCCGAATCCTGTCGTCGTTTTGGTTTGTGGGTCCTGATTCGTTAAACACACTCCCTTATTGTCACTAGCATAGACAAGTCCACCGGAACTCTTCACAGCCTGTAAACCAATGCATACAGATCAAAACTATGTTACTTATCCATGAGCTAGTTCGAATTTCAGAGGTCAGTTTGGCACTTACATAGCAAGTGAATCGGAATGTGGTGGTAAAATCCACCGTACTGTCAGCATTGACCACTGTGACGTAGTAAGTACTTCCTACAGACGTCGAATAGGCGCAATATGCAACACCACCGTCTTATATGGAAAACAATATGTATGTGTATATACATGTAGATATATGTTTTTCCTCACCTAGACAAACAAATAGCAGGATTGTTGTAATCAAAAAGGTGACCTACCTGAGTAAAATAGTTGTGTTGAACACAATGTATAGTTAACAACCATTTGCGTTCGATTGGAACAAACATCCCAAAAACTTGTACCGTCACAGTATGAAGAGGATCCATCATTAAAAGAATAGTTGAAACTCCCTAGTAAAGGCGACGGACAATTCTGTGTAGCTTTCACAATGTATCCTGATAAAAAGAAAGTTCGTTTCTTGAAACAAGACCGAAAAGTTACATATTCAAGTTGTGTCAATATTCCGTTATAACTGATTTGAATTTAAGGTTTATTATAGGTGTACCTTTTTTGATTAACACAACGGTTTCGATTGCAGAAGGTAAACCGTTACTTGGATTGCAGCCTGAACTAGTATCAGCGACGGTACTTGTCGGCAAAACAAATACTCGTTTGCTCTGTGCGTTGCTTTCAATATCTGTAAATCAAAATTAAAGCAATATCTGTTTTTGAAGTAATGCATGAAAAAAAAAGTAATCGAAAATACATGTATAATGAATGGCAAAGTAAAATAAACTGATTTACTGTAACATACTTGCGTATATTAAATACGAATAAGAATAATCTGTCAATTGTTTCCATTTAATGCAACGATATGTATCATGCGGAGCTCCAAATATATCTGCTGTTTGATTCGACCTTAAACGAAAAGAAGAAAAGAAACTGTAAATTTGCCTGTAGCTTGAATTTAGCTAATTACAATGAATCAAAAAACTACAATATCCTAGTAGAAATGGTGAGGTGATGTATACTGGGCCCGCCGTCATTAACTTTTCTCAAGGCAAACCTCAACCTCAGAGTCTGAGTATTAACATTGAAATGCACTTTCCTTTAAAGGGTTTGAGTTGAGGAATGAGCTGAGGGATTCGAATTAGTGATGGTAGAGCCGGAAGTGATAAGTCATTAAAAAGGAAAGCTATGCAATATTGCTGCTTATTTATACATAAAAACGATATTCTCCGATGAGAGTTTATTTTAGAGAAGGTACTTTCACTTATATAAATCAAATATTTTTATTTATAAATAAAATTAATTTTACTCATTTTGTTTGATTTGAAAAAATAATTGTGCATATGTAACTTACTTAAAAAGGAGAAGGTTGTTAGATGTGTCTTCATCTACACAAGTCCAAGAAATAATTGGACTGGAGTACACATTAAGGCCCCATCCCACAACGAAGCTATTGGACCGTGTGAACGTGATGTCTTGTGTTGTATCACTACTGTCGTGCCACTCCCCGTCCCAATCCAATGGAAGGGTACAGCTATATACACCTGTAACACAGCATAAATTTACTAAAATGTCCGGTGATGATTTTTTCTGCGTTTCTCGGGTAAACAATGCCAAATACGAGCAGTTAATAAGGAAACAAATACATTAGAATAAATGAAGGAAATGATTGGTGTTACAAAATTTACTCGTGTCAAAAGAAAATCGAAGTCGTAAAGAATATACCAGGTACGATAGGAATATTCAGTTTCGTTGAAAATAAGAAATTACTTTAAGTTTGTTTATCCTGACTACTATTATTCAAGACAATATATACAATAACAAGCAATCAGTCATGAATAGTCCCCTAAACCTGCATTTACTATCATTTTTTTCGTTCTACTTTCAGACTACTTTTACTATGTTAATAAAAGTCATTTAAAGATTACATACGACTAGTAGTGACATTAACATAAATGATGATTGCAACAGTTTTTAAATGTGATTTTTTATCATTAATTTATATATGACGACTATAAAGCTGGAAAGACAGGACAGTGACATATTTTATCCAATATTTACTCAATAATTGAAATGTGCAGTTTAAATTATAACTGATTTGTTATATAATAAATCATATAATATATGTGATTGAATAACACCTAACTTATTTCCCTCACCGATCTCAGTCCCTGTGCTTTAATTACTTAACTGTCTCCCACTTAAGTTGACGACGTGATGAAAATAACTTTTATTGCGCTAAAAACAGGTATATAATTAGGTCTTTCCACCTTTCTGGTGAAAGACCTTTTGTTTTTCTTGTTTATTTTCTATGGATTTTTTTCTATTACTAACCAATTTCTGAGTTTGTAAAATGTTACCGTTGTTACCGCAGAGTTACCGGTTAATCGTTTACCAATGTCCATTCATGGTATATCATTTTGTGTTTAATTCTATATGTTTCTTACCCATGATCACTATTATCCAAAATAATACAAAGAATAAATCATTTTCATCCGAAGTACAGTTTCACTTTAAAATGTTTTTACATTTCAGATACTTTCAAGAGAACGCTAAATTTCTCACTAAACAGTTGTATACAAACTAGGTGTAATATTTTCAATCTGAATAAAATCAGCCGTTCTGATACGCTACCACTCTCGAGAGCGGTAGCGTATCAGAACAGCTGATTTTAATCATATTTTAATATTCTAACATAACTTCCCCCCAGTTGAACTTTCGTTTTTTTAGATTTACTTGAATTGTTTATTTTAAATCAATTTATTCAATTTATATAAGCGTAAATGTACAAATCATGCTTATAAAAATATTGCATATGATTTATTGCATATGATTTATAAATGATAAAACACTTCAATGTTTACACATTTGAGTTCTCAAATTCGGGTTGTTATAAAGTTCAATGCCATGAGTGAAATTAGTTCTAAACACAAAAAGTATTAATGAATTAATTATTAATGACATAACATTCAATATCTCAACTATATTATGCAATAAGGCTCAAACAAAATTGGACTTTTAGCTAAACAGAGGAAATTCGGACTAAAATTTTCAGATTTCGTTTTTCACTGAAATAATTTTGGTAATACTGTAATATTTAAAGTTAAGATTTTATTTGTTAGTCAACATAAATTTGCATATCTTCTGTGTGTTTTATCTTACTTTTTCATTTAGATAATCGTATGGCACGCATTACAAAAATATAAAAAAAAATGTTTAAAAACGATAAAAGACACCATATCGCAAAATTTTGATCATTGACCTCATGTAAATTTTATGCCAGCAAAGTTAGGTCAATATACGTAGTCTTATACTATAAATGTTTTAGCATTATCATCATTCAATTTTTTGTAAAATTGGATCAAAAATGGGTAGGGATTTGAAAACTGATAGAGGAAATTCGGACTATAATATTTGTAAAAATTGTGAATGAAAATTCAATGTTTTATATCTATTTAGTGTCACTGCCATTTATAAACAGTATTTCGTTCTTAAAAGTGTTTAGCAATTTGTATTATGTTCACAATTAAGACAATCTCAATCATAGTGTAAATTTATAAGGGATTTTTCTTAAATTTTCAAAAAATATTCAATGGCCATTATCTCAAACAATAGATCATTCACCTACTTTTTTGAAATTAAAATATAACACTACCATGAAAGGTCTTTATCACACAATATATGGTTTTTCATTATCATGAAAAAATGACAATAACAAAACGTCAACCATCTCAAATATCCATAAAACGAAATACAAATTCAAAGCAGAGCAACACGGACCTCCAAGATAAAGGTAGGATCATCAATAGATTTTTTTTTCCTTCTGAGTAAACGTAATCCTTAAGACACATTGATAAGTTAATTGCGCTTACACAAAGACCTCGTTTGTGATGTTACAAGAAGCATATGAATTCGTGGTTGCTCAACTTTCGTGGTATTCGTGATACCCCTACCCTACGAATTTACATCCTCGACGAAAACAAATTTAGAAAGATCTTTTTTCTAAAACTAAAATTGATACATCCACGAGATTAAATCTCCAAAAATAAGCACCCCGCTCCCCACAATTCAAGAAAATTGGTTCACGCGAATTTAAATGATTACACTATATTCCAGGACCTCTTAAAGGACGAATATGGAATTCCTGCCATTTTTTCTGATGTTACTAGCCTTTCTATGTCTAACAACTGGTAACTGTTGTTTGTTTTGGGGGTTTTTTTTGTAAACCGGTCTTCTTATATTTTGGTCTTTCACAATTCATTAAGAAACTAGTTATGTTTTAATTACAACCTACCTTATTTCATTAAAGGGACATGGTCAAGATTTTGGTCAAAAATTATTTTTCCGATTTTAATGTTTGCAATGCTTCAGTAAGGCATTTTTAATAGGCAACCAAAATGTGAGTGTCATTCGTTGTGTTATAAGCGAGTTGCAGAGCTTACAATTCTTTGCTATGTAAACAAACTTTTGTTTACATTTGAATGTTGATGTGAAAATTCCAGTTTTAAACCTAAAATGTATGTGTAAAACATTAGGAACTGTTTATTTATGCATAAAGTGAATAAGAATGTAGACAAGTTAGCTTGAAAAAGATTTGTTACTGGTATATTGAACCTATGTAAACAAAAACAGTGCACGAGCCTTGTTTACATGACAAAGAATTGTGAGCCTTGTATCTTGCTTATAACTCTACGACTGACTCTCAAATTTTATTTGATCATCAGAAATGCATTCCTTAAGCATTGTAAATATTAACCAGAAAATAATCAGAAAAATAAAATTTGACCAAAACCGTGACCCTTTAAAACACACAAAAAGTTTTTTATCTTTAATTGCTAGTTGTAAAGTTCAAAATTCTTGTTTGTTTCCCGTACAAGTGTACAAATTAAAATTGTCCTACCAATAAGTAAAGAACGTGAAGAGAAAGTCGTGGACATCTTGATCGCTTGGCGGACACTCAGCAAGAGCGTATTCGATCGGCAAGTAAAACTGTGGAAGCACAATTACGCCGCGGGAGCTCCGTAGAAACGCCTCGGTCGCCGTCAGGACGCCGTCACAACTTCACTTATAAATATCTCAAAAATTTGACATTTTGTCTGAAGTTTTCCAGCGATCCTATGGCGATTCCATGTATTTTACAACGCCGTGAACACGCTGTGGGAACGCAACTTGGTCTGAAAGGGCCTTAATAGTGTAATCGTTAATGATAATCAATTTGAATTCAGTGTATGATTTGTATTTTAAAAAGTGTTTTTTCATTCAGTCTATGATTAGTGTGCATCGGTATTTAAGATAACATATAACAATATGACAATTAGGACTTTAAATGTCCTATTTTTGAAGCTTGGAAACACTTTGGAAATATTTTTGTCATACCAATCATTTTAGAATTTAGTGTTTATATGTCGCATTGGGACTCATTGTAGTTTTTTTTTACTTTGGCCTGATATTGGCCTTGGCATACCATCGCTGTTTATGTCAATATCATTTACAAAACATTTTCAATTTATAATTTTATATAAACAAACGCAGAGTTTTAAAGGTTTGTCAAGGATATAATTAAATACGAGCTTATCATTATAAATCAAGACACTTTCTTCACATCGCAGTAAGTAACATGTTAAGCAGTATTATCCTGCATAAACAAATAAATGTCAGTACTCAAAAGACGGACGTAATGTCATTGACAGTTTCTGACGTCAATTTTACGATTGATTATAGTTGTAAAAATAAAATATGTCTAATGTATGTCTCCTAAGTGATAATAAGGATTTTGGTTTAGAGGAAGTTTGAATAAAGAATCAATAAACAATTTTAGTACATGCATCCCTCAGGGTATTTTCTCCGTTTACCATGTCGATGACGCTAAAATCGTGTTTCACTTTATTTTACATAATTAACAAGTTCCATACAATCAACAATTTCATTAAAAAAAAAACATACTGGCGACCTTATCCTCTTTTGTCCTATCTTGTACTTTTAAGCTTTTGACAATTTATAATTATTTAAATATAATCGGGGAGCACAATAAGTAATAAACAGTATTGTAAATCAAATCAATCTCATGATTTTACAAAACTGATTGCTAGTAAGTGTCACGGATCAGTATTTACTGTTATATATTTTTTACATATTAGTATCCTGTAGGGAACCTCTTAAACGTTCCTGTGTAACTAGTTTTATACCCGTAGTGTACCTCTCTGGACACGGTGTCAGCTATAGTACGTATTGGTCAGTTCTTTTCTATTGTTTGATTACTTTATTTAAACTGCCGCATTGCAGACCTGGCAGACAGTGGCCACGTTTTCTACATGACAGGTATGAGCAGCTAAGGTTTTGAGTAACCCTTTCTCCTATTAGGGGTAAGTTAAACTATTTTATACTTTTGTAATTTAACTACGGCTCAGTCTTTTTACATTACTGTGGAGTTTATATTAAGTATTTTTTGTTACTTTTGATATACTGGTTTTACGAGGTATAACTGTTAAACATAGGTGCTTGCTCGCGCGTGTTCCTGTGTGGTCACGTGTCGAGTGTGTGTGCTTTATATTGGGATATAAATGCATGATATACTTGTATTTTGCCGTGTAGTTCGGTGTACTTGTATATTGTCCGTGTAGTACGGAGTATTTGTATATCGTTTTGACGTGGTTTTTCTGTGTTAAGTAGTGTGATACTCTTAACGTTATGCAGTGATCGTATTCGCTGTGGTTTCGTGCTATTGTATGGCGTGCTGTTGTTGCCATAATGTTATATATTTAAGTCCGTGTGACTTAGCCTATGTTTATGCAAGGTATATTAATCATGTAACTCAAAATATGTTTATCGTTTAATTTAATAAGGTCCCTATCCAGTTTCTGGCAGTCCATCGCCGTGGTTATACCTGTCCGCCACTGTCTCACGCCATGCCATATATACCCACTCCTATTCTACATGCCCGTGACGAAGACTATGGACATCAGAAAACTTAAATATCTTATTGTTTATAATATGTATATTTGTTTGGTTTTATTTTATATAAAAATTGTAAAATATAAATCAATCCTGTTGTGTTTGACTGAACAGTCACGACGGCTGTCGTGACAGTAAGCTTAATCTAAATCTAGTCAAACTACAGTAATGAGCCTGCGTATGAGCATAGATATTCCTTAAATTGCTTCCAACGTATTACTTAGAGCGATTAAAACATTCTTATAAATTAATTATAAGAAATATCGTCGACTTTGCGAAATTATGGCTTATTTTTCAGTTTATTATGCTTTTGTATTCTGTAATCTATGGTAATCGACTCTCGCTTGCTTAATCAAAAATGCGGAATGCATAGAATGACGACAGATTATTAATAAAAGCATATCCCTATTCAAAAGAGACAGTTTAGGTCGGCAATAAAGATTATAATAATGAACTTTTACTCGCATTTAAAGAGCATTTATGGGAGACTTGTTAAAAAGAAAAGAAAAGGCTTCACAGTATCATTGAAAAGTGGCAACGACACATGACAATGGTAAACTACCCTGGTGTTTTATTTGTAGATTCCAGCAAAACTTTGATACGGTTAATCACTATATAATGCATAATTGCACAAGCTACTATCGTTTAGCAAATGCAGCAGTACACCAACCTGCTTTAAATTTTGATTTTTTTTTATTTGACAAATCGATCACAATGTGTTAGGTGGAAAAGGAACTCAGTCAGACAATTTCTCTATAGGTGAACCTCAAGGATAAAATTGTAGACCTTTGTTGTCCATGTTTTATGTTAATGACTGCCCTGATATCTACATTACTCACGTGTATGCAGATGATGCCACTCAATGCAAGACATATATATTAGATAAATGCATTGATGTTATTGAATATAAATTACATAGAGATCTGATCAGTAATTTAGAATAGATGAACAAAAATAAGCTTACAATCGATCTTAAGAAAACACGATGCATGCTTATTATACGTACGGAACAAAGGCTTAGCAACTGTAGAATTTTATTTTTACAAGTTGACAGTATTTTATTGAATATGTATCGCGTGAAAACTCTAACTATAATTGTTTAAATTACATATCTCTTATTTGGTCGAACATGTTGATATTTTAACTAAAAAGCTTTCTCTAATGTTTGTTGAAACATAGGGGGGAAAGTGGTCTTGATAATCTATGTAAACTTCAAAAGTGAGCCGTTGCAGTGATTTTGAACAAATATTTTTTTACATCTTCATCAGCAATGCAACATCAATCAAATTGAATGTCTCGTGCATATTACTTTGTGTACATAATTATTCATGATTTCAAACTTTTTAATGGCTTAACTACAAACTATTTTGACTTTTTTTAAATATGTAAATTTAAATTTAAAAGAGAGATCAAGAAGAATAGACCAAAGTAATGCATTTTACATATGGCACGCCAAATTTACAAAATTGAGCTAAACATAGTTTCACATTTGATAAATTAGGTTTATCGACTGTTAACTATAGTTTACGATCCGCAAACTATAATTAACAATTCGTTAACTATAGTTTTCATCTGTAAAACTATATTTAACGGTTGTAAACTATAGTTAACGAATGATAATCTAAGTTTATCTGTCTGCAAATAACGTTAACGATAGATTTTGCTGAAAAATATATTAACGTCTGTAAACTATAATTTACATTCGTTAACTATAGTTTAGAGTTTTTAATCATAGTTTCACAATCGTGAAACTATATTATCAGATAAACTATGTTTTGCAATCGCAAATGGTTGTTTTCAGTGTTAATTATAGTTTTACACTTCTGAAACATATATGATCGCGTTAACTATGGTTTACAGATGTAAAATATAGATTATCGTCGTTAACTATAGTTTCTGTCCGTAAACTAGAGTTTACAACCGTTAAACCTAGTTTATCGACTGTGAAACTATGATTAGCTCATTTTTGCGAATTTGGCGTGCCATATTTACATCCCACATCTCAAGGGTAAAGAGAGAATATTTTAGATGATCTTTTACAATGTATTGTGGGTTTTTATGAAATGAGGTTTCTCTATCTTTAATATGTCCCCCAACTATAGAAACTTTTAAGTAGGCTTACCATAGAGAATATTTTTATTGAACGTTGCGGTGATAGTCTGTATTTTATTATTATTGAAGGGTTATTTTATGGATGTATTTAGGCACATCATGTAATGAACATTGATTTCTCATTAGACAAAAATACAATGCTTGTATGTTCTAACAAGTTTTTTTATCTTAATACTGTATCCTGTAATGTTAACAGGACCACAATGTGAACAAGTGTAAACTAGTTGTGATATCTTATATTAATAAAGGACTTTATTATGAATACTATTAAAATCCATTTATCAAATGTTATTTGTTTTTCTTATCAACCCTTTTTAATTTCCACGTCTTTATAACAGTGACAACGCAGTTTATTACCTCAACTCAGTTTATCTCCTCAAATATCTATTTTTATGAATTGAACAACCTCTTGTCCCCAGCCATGCCCCAGAACTCCAAATTATCCGGATTTTTATATTCGTGCCATAAATCTGCATTTTAGATAAATAAATGTAATAAGTCTTGTACTGCCAGTATGACATCAATTTTTCAACAAAATCCTTGGCTTAGTAGGTTCACGGAGGTCTACAGTAACTAAACATAGGTAAATGGGTTCAAGCCAGCGATATCGATGCACAGACACAACCATCGTCGCATAGCAACGGGTGATAGCGTAAAAGACGCAATCAGCAATCACCCGTGGGTATCCGACGATGCAGAAAAACCTTTTTTAATTTGCTCTCAACTTGTATATTTATTCCATCATATCAATCTTGAGCGCAATGACTTTGTTAAATGCATTGATATCATAAATAAATTTCTTTTTATTTCATTTCATTCATAATGTTTGAAGGACGAATGACATTTTTATGATAAAAAATATTTTGAGGCTGAGGATCGGAGAACCTTAATGCGGCTGTTCAAAGAAAATTAATAGTAATATCAAAGTATGGCATTGTATCATCCAAAAAATTAAATGAGTATCGTACAGAGATATTTTTTTTAAATGCATTTTGCATTCTACAAAAATGTATTGGTAAGGAGATTACGAAGGAAATTGAACATTTATTTCTAACAGCTAATGCACAACGACAATACCGTAGTTTATTAAGAGAAATGTATGGTTTTATATTTTTGAACAAATGTAGGCGTCCTTAAACAGTTGCTTATTATGAAAGCCCTACTTAAAATCATGAAATCAAGCTGTCCTCATGAAAATGAAGAAACACAAAATGTTATGACATTAGATATTATTCGATGCGCAAAAAAAATTGAAGAAAAAAAATGTTGCAAATTTGTTTATGTGTCTTACCTGAAATAAATGATCATATCCATTAAAATAGAACCATATACATGTAATTATATTTTCAATTTCATTTTAGTTCTTAAGTTCTTACACTACAGAAAAGTGTTCGACGGTTTTTCCCACTAAAATCTATTACCATTTTAATACATGGGACATATTGATTTCACATAAATGTTCCTAACGTTGAATGTTATTCAGCAGTTCTTTTCACTTTGGAAAGATTTCGTTTATTTCACAAAATGTAAATCCTTATGTTGGTTAAATGAGCATACATAAATCAATAAAATAACTGTATGTTAAAAATTCAACTTCTAAAAATTATGCAAAAACTAAAAAACAAAGGATTAAATGTAACCATGACATGATGAAAATTTAACAAAACATGTTTTAGATTCTTCTATTTAAGGTGGATCTCTAAACCAAATAAGTGTAGGAGATTTTTGTTGCATGCATTTGTTACTAATACAAGGCATAGTATTCAACAATAATAGACCTTAAATACAATACTCTATTTTCTAGAGAATTTTTAAAAATATCAGTCTGGTTCCTGATAACCCATTATTTGTCAGATTAGAACCATTTCTGTTTTAAAATTCTTATGAAAGTGAAATGTTATAAAGTTTAGAAATGAAAAACAAAATAATCATGAATTAAGTTTGTATGGTGTTTATTGGAACCCACATAAATATGAAAATAAACTATAAAAAAATTCTTTTAAGGCAATCTGCTCGACGTAATCCCACAAAAAATCTGAAAATATAAACAATATTCGGTGGTTAAAGAGATGAAGAAAAGAAATTGAATGAAATTGAAAAATACCGAATTACTGCAAAAATCTTGGTACATGTATGAAAGTTCCTGTTTAAGAGTTGTCTTTCCTTATTTTACATGGTCTCAATATCTTGGGTCCAACTTTTTAATTAATAAAAATCACGAAGAAAAACTAAAAAAGGAACAAGTATATGCTTATTATGTAGATATTAGGTTAGTAGTGCTTATGATAATGTTTGAATCTGAAATTTTTTTGATGAATGCATTATATATATTTAACTCTTTTATAAAACAAAATGTTAGTAGTTAAATTGCCCTTTACTTTTTTATATTCAATAGCAATTATAAACAACAACCATACGCATATTAATACATACATTAGATGTCCATAGTGATACACATGTATGTGTGGTAATGTAAAACATGCTTTTTCTCAGTATTCTCTCGTTCCTTCATTTGGCTTGCAAATCCGGGCCTCCGATGCTATTGCTTCAGTGTACCTAGCTATATTTAGTTTAATTAAAATACATTAGTTCAATGTCAAGTTTACAATACAAGTCTTTTTCTTTCACTGCAA
Organism: Magallana ariakensis; assembly: GCA_020458035.1. Classification (NCBI taxonomy): domain Eukaryota; kingdom Metazoa; phylum Mollusca; class Bivalvia; order Ostreida; family Ostreidae; genus Magallana; species Magallana ariakensis. The sequence continues at coordinate 49,946,067 of CM035815.1, read as the reverse complement.
ATGTTTTACATTTGGGTAGTTAGGATCAATTCAAGAGATCGTGCTACGGTACTATACGATTTAATATTCTTCATACATATAAAGTTTAAGTGAAATATTATATCTGCTTACCTTTATCGATCATCCGTCACATATGTATCATCGTTTGTTGCAGATGACTTGACAAAAATGTATTGCCAATAGCAGGGAAACAGTATATCATTTAGATTCCACGTTTTCCGTACAACACAGCTGATAATCAAGTTTTAACCATGAAGAAAATTGACATATCTTCTAAGCGTTTTAGTGATTTCATTCCTATCTCATCTCCCTCGCTAGAAGAGTTCAATAAACGGTGTATAGCTATTTTGTACCACGACATAATGTTATCAATCCGGAACAAAATGGCGTTTCAAACGGATGTCAGACATGTGACGATGTAGACTTCAACCTTAAAGAGCTAACACACAGAGATTTTACACATCAGCTTTTAAAGAACTGTGGAATAGAAGCAATATTTCTTTTTACATAATAACTCTGATTGGATATATCTTATATGAAATATTTCAAAATTTCAGTAATATCATATCTATATTGTATCTACGAAATGTATTATTACATTTCATGATTTATTAATCTCAATCCTTAAACCAGTTCTTCAAGCACTATATTAAATGTTTTTGTTTTGTTTTGTTGGTTTGGGGGGTTTTATTTTTTGTTTTTTGGGGTTTTTACGGTCTTCCGTCTTCAGCGGAAGACCCTACTATTATTCTATTGTTTCTTTTTCACTTTTCTTCTTCTTATTATTATTCTTTTTTTTTGTCTTACAAATTTTGTGCAGGCGATTTCTCGGAGATGACCCGTTCGATTTTCTTTAAATTTTTTGGATTAATGTGTCGGCATTTGAAGTTTGTACCGCCGTTTCAATTTGTCGATAATTACTTCCGATCGGAAGTTATCGTCCGTTTAGGATTTTTAAAAGTCAATTTTGTCAGCTAGAGATCTAATAAACGAGTAAAGATAGAGGGCTGAAATTTTCAGTGATGATAGACATCCCGTTTTCCTGTTGCAACATGGTCATAAAAAAGTCCGCCGTCACTTCCGATTGTCACCGGAAGGAAAGACAAAAAATCGAGTTTTTCAACTTTATCTTTTTTTATAATTTTTCTGTAGGGTTGATAGTGACCCTTTTACTGATTCAGAATATGTAATTTATTTTAAAATCGATCAATGCATTCTCGAGATATCAAGCATCAAAGTCCTGAAGCGAGAGTCCGAGTAGGACGGAAGACCCACTCGTTGCTCGTAACGAGAACGATCTAGTTTCTTTTGTTTTGATAAATTGATGATTTATAATACATAAAACGATAATAAGGAATAAATAAATGATAAAAAAAAATTAAAAAGATAATAACAGGATGTTCAAAATTAAATAAATAAATCTATAAATTTTCACTATCAAGTTTCAATGTGTCCCTGTATATTTTTTTAAAGACCTCATCTTTTGTTTAATTCCATAGATATATTTATTTATTTCACTTTTTGATTATTGAAAACAGAGAGGGGCTTTAATAGTGTCACTGTTCATTTAATTCATGAACAGAAATACTAAAAGAAATAAAAAATATGATTGATTAGAAAATTGTGATAAATAGGAACTGATTCAATATTTAGAGAAAATGTTATCTGTTACTGTTAAAGATTTTGGTCAAGAATTAAATTTCCATTTTAATGTTTACAATGCTTCAGTAGAGCATGTTTAATATGCAACCAAAATGTGAGTGTCATTCGATGAGTTATAAGAGAGTTACAGAGCTTCCAATTCTTCGAAATGTAAGCAAAGCTTTTGTTTACATTTTGAATGTTGATGTGAAAATTCCAGTTTTAGACCTAAAATGAATGTGTTAAACGTTAGGAACTGTTTCTTTATGCTAACAATGAATAAGGTTATAGACAACTTAGCATGAAAAGATTTTTTACTGGTATATTGAACCTATGTAAACAAAATCAGGTCACGAGCCTTGTTTACATGACAAAGAATTGTGAGCCCTGTATCTTGCTTATAACACTACGAACGACTTTCAAATTTCATTTGATCATTTGAAATGCATTTCCAAAGCATTGTAAATAATAAAACAGAAAAATAAAATTTGACCAAAATCGTGACCATGTCCCTTTAAGATGATGAAAGGGGTTTCTTTACGTTGTAAAAATACCAATGAACAAAAAGAAGCAAGAAGTCAAAGCGTGATATCTAAAGATAAATCGACTCAACCTTATGGATGTTCTTGTTAAAATCAATTAGATATATAATCAAAGTAAATCATTTTCAACATTTTGAGAAAATCACTATTATTTTATTTTTCTTGTAATGTATTGATAACTTAAGTAGAGTTAACAACAGGTTTTACACGAAACGTTTTTATATAATATACAATAGTATTTGGGCAGATTTTATTATATTCTGGTCGACAAAATACTAATTTTGTTTTTTTAGGTTTTAAAAAGAGTAAATAGCAAATACATTTTTGACAAATTGCACTCCATGTAAGCAAGCATGATTTCATTTTGAACTACTATTTTCATCCAAATCATTTTCATTTACCTGGACATCTGTGATATTATTATGTATATTGTTCACCTGTACGATGACTATTGGACATTTTAATTAACAATGAAATTAATGCGTAAAGACAACACATATTTCTATTTAATTATATATCAGGCGTCTTATTTACTTAGTCGCTGATTATTATATCCATTTATATTCATATTTTTCAAAGAGTCCCCAGACTGATAGAGAAATAATCTTATTTTAGCATTGGATAATAATAAATGAAGCGCAAAAAAACCATGATCATTACTGTTTCAAACTGGCATGTTTCTTACCTAAAATGATAGATGATATCCATGAAAACAGAAACATGTAATATATTTTTGAATTCATCGTTAAAACAGAGATGTTTCCAATATTCTTATGATATAGAAAAGTGCTTGACAGTTTTCCCACAAAAACTTTACCAATACTCATATACATGTATAAAGATTGGGCGTATTGAATTCGCATAATTATTCCGATCGTTAGCTTAATTCAGCAATTTCTTTCTAGTTTGAAAAGAATAAGTGTTCATTTTACACTATGTAAATCAATACATTGGAGCATTAACACGTTTAACTCAATAAAGAAGCCTTGTGTGTAAAAAAAAAAATCAACAGATAAATAATTATTCAAACAATCTATCGACAAAGGATAAATTGTGCCAGGGGATATAATGAAACATCTTACAAAACATTATTTAACCACGTACACGCTATCTAACATCTCCTATTTAACATAACTAGCTAACAGTTCACACCTCGTCATATAAGATAGAGGCAATATTAATTTACACAGTAATAATGATTTAGTGTAGATCATGACAATATTTCGATATTTTAATGTGAAAACATACATTGTGTCACTCTTGAAAGCTGTGTAATTACCTGTACTGCAGTTGAACATTGTGACCTTTTTGTAGTAATACCTCTACAAGGACTCTGCTTGTTATTCCATTTACATTGGTGAAACGTCAAGAATTCAAGAAACGACAAGAATTCAAGAACACAAAAAAATAGACAATGTGTATTTTATTACTTGTACAATAATAATTTAAACATATTTTATTAAGAAATCAAATGGATTGGGTAACAGGCAAAGCCAATGTGAACCCTCTCCAAAATACAAAGTCAAGTAGTGGTGTTATAAAATAATCTATAGAAACTAGTATTATCATTTTACAGAGTGATATATTATTAATATTTTTGTATACAAGACAAGGAATAATTGGATATTAAATAACAATCTTGACTTTTGTCATATATAAATTGTAAGTTAATTTGTTGTCTCACATATACAGGTACACATTCATACTTACATTTATAAACCCACCACCTCATTCATTCATACCGACAGACAAACATAAGTATGGAGTTTTCATGATCCAGCCCATTTGAAAGGAACAGTAATTAAAATGTAAAAGAGTAAAAAAACGCTTAGAAACTACAATATAACTGTGAACATAGGAAAATGTTTTACAATTTAACTTGTATGAAAAGTCAGAACTACCATAAAGAATATTGTTAATATGAAAAGGTACACTTATGTCATTAAATTGCTTAAAAAGTTCAACTGTTTGTTGAGTGTATCCTGGGCATTCGAGAAAAAAATGTATATTTCCTTCAGATTCAGACCCACAGTATGAACATCGACCCTCATCAATTAAAATATCCTTCAATAAGTGAGCATTTAAATTACTAGCTTTATTTTGTGATTGACATAAAATAATATCTTCTTTCCTATTACCAAAACTAGAGTGTTTGTAAGCTTTGGGTATATTTTTTTTTCAGTTTTGACATAAAAATAGATAAAGATGATGAATTTTTTATTTCTGCATCAAAAATATTTAATAATTTTATTGTAGACGGAATAAAGCTATTGTTAAAAGAAGTAGTCTGATATAGTGGCAGACAGTAAAAATTGCCATTAGACTTAAGATTATATGCATATCCAGTTGGAAAATATGGTTGAATAAATCTAACAAGTATTGTGTGCTAAACCTTGAATTTTTTTGTAGAAAAGAATAAGCTTATGTTTATCCCTTCGAGATTGTAGGATTTCCCAAGCCAAGTTCACTACATAAGATTCTTTTAGAAGCGTAAACTATCAACCCTGTTATTTCCCTTGCTGTTTCTATTTGCACTTTTTCAAGTAATTCAGAGTTTTCCTTGGTACAGTTGCCCTACACAACATCACTATGTTATATTCCAGAATGGGTCTTATAAAAGCCATATATATTTATACCCCCGCTCTGAAGGAGAAGGGGGAATACTGTTTTACCAATGTGTGTCCGTTTATCTGTCTGTCTGTCTGTCCGTAACAAATTTGTAGCATTTTCTCAACAACTATTCATTGCAGATGATTGGAATTTTAACACAGTATTTGTTTAGGCATGTCGTTTGGTGGGATATATTTTTGTACCAATCGGACGTCAACTTCCTTTTAAATGACGACTTTGTTTATTTGTATTCTAAATTTTCCAACAAATTTTCGTCAAAGATTTCTCAGCAACTATTCACCGCAGATGCTTGAAATTTAAATATACTGTTTGTCTAGACATGCCATACGGTGGGATATATTTTTGTACTAATCAGACGTCAACGTCCTGTTAAATGATGACTCTGTTTATTTTTAGCCTAAATGTTTACACAAATTTTCGTCAGATTTCTCAGCAACTATTTATCAAAGATGCTTGAAATTTTAACACACTTTTTGTTTTTGCATGCCATATGATGGGATATATTTTTTAACCAATCGGATGTCAACTTTCTCAGCAACTATTTATCGCAGATGATTAAAATTTAAACACAATATTTGTTTAGGCATGCCATATGGTGGGGATTTGTACCAATCGATTGTCAACTTCCTGTTAAATGTCGACTTTGCATAATTTGCATATTCACATCAGAGCGGGGGTATTACCAATCAGTGAGCATTGGCTCACAAATATCTTGTTTAACAAGTGTTTCTCTATTGATTGTATACTTGGACAATCTTAATATATTCAACCTTTTACATGCTTTTCCATAAATACCATTAATATTATTTGACCAAGCCATCAGACTGTAGATTCAAACCTCAGTGTACATGACTTTTTTTTATTGTTTATCAATTCACCATTATATCCAAACAGAATTGCAGGAAAGGTTACATTTCTTGTAGTAAAGTCAACATTTACAGGGGTTTTTTTTGCATAAATAATCTACAGCTCATGCGTTGGACCATTTTTTATTATGTCAATGTCATTAGTAATTGATTATTTTTGTTGACATCATCATCAATAATAGCAAATAGATAGGTATTATATGCAAATAATTTGATATTGATTGAAATAACATTAGTAATGTCATTAACATATAACAGGAATAGGAAAGGACCAAGTACTCAACCCTTGGTAACCCCAGCATCTAACATCTGAAGTGAAGATGTAAATCCTTCTAATGTTGCTCTCTGTTGCCTATGAGTCAAATAATCTTCTATCCAGCCAAATATGTTACCCTCAAAACTTAGCCCCTCAAGTTTATGAATAAAACTCTATCGAATGCTTTAGAAATATCACAGAAGATAAAATGAATATCTCTTCTTCTATCGAAACTTGATATAATTTTATCATAAATTTCTACTAGTTGGTTTACAGTTGAATCCCCTGGCTGGAACCATGACTGGACGTTACAATTACAAGAGATGTTTACTCCTAACTAAAATTCTTAGAGTAGTGAAGGAGAAACTTCAAAAGTATTGTACAACAATATACTCCAGAAGCGGTGTGAATCAGTTGTGGATATTGGGTGTGACCGGTCAGCAGAGGATGCTCACTCCTCCTCGGCACCTGATCCTACTTCTATCTTTTAAGAGGTCCGTGTTGCTCTGCTTTGAATTTGTATTTCGTTTTATGGATTTTTGAGATGGTTGACAGTTTGTTATTGTCATTTTTCATTCGTAGTTGATTTTCTTTATACTATATATACTATTTTGCAGAGTACATTGAAATAGATATATGAATACGGCGCAACAACCTTTGTTCAAACATTTCAATATCTAACATATATGACCTTTCTAAACTATATAAATCTTTCGAGCAGTACCGGAGGTACAGTAAATGACCAGATTTTAATAAACCTGACCTTCATTAAAAAAGAATTTCCTGATGATACATTGTATTTTTTTTTTCGCCCATGAGTTTGAACGGAAATATTTCTAGTTTTGCAATTCTAGCTCTATGACTTTGTTGACAATAATAAGTGGTTCAATTTGTGTATTGAATTTTACAAGTCATCCATCTCTGTGTTCATGGGACAAAATCCGTGCTTTATATTTTCTATACAACAACGTCCCAAACACAAGTACTGCTGCTACTAAGATAAGTATCCCTGCTACAGCGTTAATCACGGTACCAATGCAGCTATTCTAACTCTTTCAAGAAGAATTTGATTTAAAGGCTAAAAATTAACATAAAGATAAAAATGATTGAATTTATACCTGCCCATTATTAGAAGAAAATATGCCATTCGCTTTATACCTAGTAAAGAAACTTGTGTTTCGAGCGCGTTCAGCTTTTTTTGTGAAAAAGAATGATAAATAATTATACTCACAACATGCTTCTGAAATACAGAACACAATTTTAAAAATACAAGAAATGATTTGAATTTGATTAATGGATTAATTTTCAAATTACAGTAAAAGTATCTATAAAAAGATAATTGCCATTCCATAAGCAGATAAGATCATCGTTCCTGTTCCTGTTGGTAACTTTGTTTGTGGATCCTGTTCCGGTACACACGCTCCTTTATTGTCACTTGCATAAACAAATCCACCAGAACTATTCACAGCCTTTGGATTAAAAAAAGAAATATAAAATATGAACTAATAAAACAAGAACTATCTAAATAACAGAATCTTAAATTCAGAGGCGTTGTATTTGCATAACAAGTGAATCGGAACGTGGTAGTGAAATCCACCGTACTGTCAGCATTGACCACTGTGACGTAGTAAGTACTTTCTACAGACGTCGAATGGGCGCAATGTGCACCACCACCGTCTAAAATGAAGTTTGTATTTCAATGTACTTGTGAATAAGAAGAATTAGGTATCGTCGTTGTAGAACCATTATTAAACACATAGTTAAAACTTCCCAAGAAAGGAGTCGGGCAATTGTGGGCGGCATACTCAATGTATCCTGATAGTAAAAGAAAATTTTTATTTGATATTTGATTTTGACAAATTGTTATAATTTGCAATCTCAATTTATACCTTTTTTGACTAACATAATTGTTTCAATTGCTGTTGGTTTAAAGGCATCATCGACATTGCAATGGGAACTGATGTTAGCAGAGACACCATGTATAAACAAAAGGGGGACTGAAAAAAAACCGGTGTAAAAATCTACAGGTTTATGTTAAAATTTATCGCTTGAACATTTTGATGACGTAATAACTACAAAGGACTATGTGCGGTATTATGCAATTTTCGCCCTTAAAATTAAAGTTTTTTAAAAACTTTTAAAAATAAAGTAGAAGACAGTTGAAATCATATCGGAAATAAGTGTGTAGAAGGTTATCACCACAGTGACGTCATAATGTAGAACCGACGTCATGAAGTTGCCTTATTTTGATAAATTGATGTTTTGTAGCAAAATATGGGTGTTTTCCGAGGGTTTTTCGAAACATCGAGCGCAGGCTTGCTCAAGTACCATTTATTAGTATGATGTGTATAATTATATGAGGAAAACATATGTTAAAATCCTACTTGAGCAGATCTGCGCTCTATACTTCCGAATGCAAAATATAAAGAAGATGACAATATTTTCATTTGTTTGAAAAATTGCGGGAATTCGGTCATTTAGGTGACGTCATATATTAACAGCAAATGAGCAATGGTAACTTAAATCAAGATTAAAGTGATAGGCATCCTCTGTACAATGATTTATGAAGATTTGATTTTGATACGACACTATTTAGAAATTGGTTAAATTGGGGGCAGATATTTGACCATACCAGATATAGTCCTATGATCAGTAGAGTACGTACCTGTATATATTAAGTTCGTATATGAAAAATCCGTTTGTTTTCCCCATCTCAGGCAACGGCTGATGTATGTAGGCACAGTACTAAATGGGTAAACGATTTGATCTCACCTTCAAGGGAGTATAAGTAGAGGAAATGAGAGTTAAAACGTTATATTTACTTTTGCAAATATGTTCCCTTATATGAACCTATAGAATAGCGAAAACGTTCAATTCTGTATGAACGTTTTCGTGACGTCACAATGATCATAGCACGCGCTTATCGCTTGTCGCTTGGATTATTGTAAACATAAAATCTCGGTTATTTTAACTGTTCTGAACAATTTGCCTTTTTCAAACGTAAATATAAGTAATAAACAGCTATGTTAAAAAGTTCACCGGGATATGAAGTTGGTTGGTACGTGATCAAATCTACTGAGAAGCCCTTCGGGCTTCACAGGATTTGATCACGTGACCAACCAACTTCATATCCCAGTGAACTTTTTAAATTGCTGTTTATTTCTTAGATAATTATAACATTCAAGTTTTTTTTAACTGATATGCCCAGTAGTTAAATACACTGTATTGTTTTATTGAGCAATATACCATTACTAATAAAAAAGAGAATACAATTGAGAAGATACAGAATTTAACAAAATCAATGGGATGCATATGATTTGAAGATTCGCTGTCATTGACGTTAGTTAGGTAAAAGTCTTGCACTTTAAAATATAATGAAATCCTTCACCAATTTGGCAATTTGACTAACACAGTGCAGGCATGTAGCATCGGAGGGGTGTTTCCAGGCCTGCCCCCCCCCCCCGCCCCCCACCTTTTTTGCCGGAGCAAAGATTTTTTTCTTAAATTGACATAGAAAAGAGTGAATTATCATGTAGTTTCCCCCATCTCAACTTTTTGGGACGATGTAAACAATTGAAGTGAGAATAAGAAAATGAGGATTAAAATTGATAATATAGGTATACTGCGGCAACCCCCCCCCCCATCCCCCATGGTTAAGGATTTTTATGATTTTGGGAATTCTCTTTTTTATTTTGCTTGTCAAGATATTTTTGGATTAGTCTGCCACTAATCAAAAACGAGATGCTTCGTGCCTGAAAGTGTAGAATCGTTCGCCTTAATGTATTCCTTGTCATCTTTTTGTTTTTACTTGTAACATGATTTGTTATTCGAAACTAAATTGATATTTTTAATTTTTCTGTTTATTTGACAAAAATTAAAAAGCAAACTTGAGTCATGATAGGCAACCAGTCAAAACCAACACTGTACGTCAGTTTGCTAGGAAAACACAAAGGAGATTTTGCGAAAAATGTCGTCCCTTGGGGCCTACTTGCAGTATTTAACGTTGCCTTCAAACTCTTTAAACATTTTTAGAGTTCTTAAATAAAATACTGTTACATATGAAACTATTGATTCAATATTTCAATATACATCTCAGATATTTAACAATACCTTAATATTTTAATGAATGCCTCTGTTTATTTAACAAACCGTCAACGGAATAAATTCGTTTGCTAAACTAGCGATATTTTCAGGTGAATTTATCGGCGTGTTAATTACGTTTTGCATATATTTTGAAAATTGTTCTTTTAAAGATTGAAAACGTTTATTCATAAAGCATTAGAATCTTCAATTTCAAGAGTTTTATATTGAGCATACAATTTGATTTATTCCTCTCTGCTACCAAATGTGCATATGTTACATTTAACGTATGAAATCATGTTTAGTTTTGATTTTCAAAACCAAATACTCAAATGTATTATAAGAAAATATAAATCAAAAAATTTGTGTACTGAAAAAGTAGAAGATGTTTTGGTGGATTGTCGTCTACACAAGTCTACGAAGTAACAATGCTACTAAATACATTTACAGTAGTACTCCATCCAAAAACGGTATTGTCTGACCATGTAAACACGATGTCTTGTGTTGTATCACTACTATCATTCCATTCGCCGTCCCAGTCCGTTGAAAGGATACAGCCATACACACCTATTATTAGACAAAGGGTAATGCATCAGTTAAATAAGTTAAAATAAGGCAGACCATAAAATTGTGAAGTGTATTACGTTTTCTTAAATGTTTTCTCAATAACTTTAATTAATTAAATCATCAAATGTGAAAAATATCAACTATCAAAATAAAAATAAAATAAGTTTGCATTATTGCCAAACTCTGACGGGTACGTATTAAAGTATAATAGTTTTAATCGTTACTTCATAACAGCAAATGACGCGTATTTTATGGTCTTCCGATCCGTACTATCCTGAACTAAATTTACTTTATGTTGTATTTTATTAATTCAGTCGGAAAAATCAAACCACTGGTATTAATCCGTTATCCATGACATATGTAAGACATTCCCTGGAATTGCGACAAGCCCGACAGATTTGTAGATTCACATTGCTCATTCGCTCATCTAGAGGAAGGAGAAGGTAATATAACATATTTATAACATATTTATATCAAGTAAATGAATAAATGAGTTGGACCCACCTTTACCCCCGACAAACAAGTTTAAGTCTGCCTCCTCCCCTCCCCCCACCCCGGATAAAAGAATGGATCTATGAATGTTGCTCGATTTGATATAACTATTACTATACATAATGCGCTATGAAGTGAACAAGTTTACTTTTAATGAAAAACAATCCAATATGTTGCATTTTAAATAACGTATTTTGTGCATGGTTGAACAAAAATAACTTTTATGAAATAAATATTTTTACATTCTATAGGAGCATTTTACCTTTGATAGATATAACCCATAAAAATACAATGGTATAGAACATTTCAACATTCAAGATCTGAAATCTGAAACTGTCAAATACTCTGCTTGTTTAGCGTTAGACAATTTTCAACACAAAATCCCTTTAACTCTCATGTAAATGATTTCACAAAATGTTTTTAAAATATGTGAAATAAATTAAGCAAGCTTACAATTTGAAAAAAAATGATATTGTTAACGTTACACAAAGTGAAGCATTATGTATTGAAGTAGGTATATTTAGCTTGATAAAATGAACCTGTGTCTGAAAATGATTACACTGCCATATGCAAATAAAAAGAATGAACTACTAGAATGTAATACAAAAAATACTTGTTAACTTACATTCCCTATATTAGAAACCTCAACACAATGATATCGAATTATAGCATAATAAAGCCTGAGAAAATTAATGCCAGTGTTCATTTTACAAACGAATATACGTGGGGTTAATATATTGAAACGTCTATTTAAATACATATAACTATTATACAAATTATCACCTAATGCAACTTCATTCTAAACTTGCGTCAGTAGATATAACGAACTGTGTCGCTATTAAATCTTAATAATAAGATTTATTTTTTTTTCTCAAAATAATGAACAGTTCGTTAACCTACTACATCGCCATAATTTTTTCTTTCAATTTTTTTAGTTCCGATAAATTGATGATTTATTATACATAGAATGATAATACAGGAGGTGTTTAATAGAAATTGCCATATCCACCCATAAAACACGTATTTAAAAACAAAACCAAATACATTGTTTATGAATATCGGAGTAGAGGATATCAAAATGGAAGAAATGTTTGCTCTTAATTAATAATTTCTATTTAATTTTGAACTTCAATCATTTTTATATGTTCTCCTTTTTATGTAATTTTCCCAAATATCTTCCAATCTTTCCTGTACGAAAAAAAGAATATATCTATATTCAAAACAATTACAGATACGTTTTCATGATGAACGAATTATTGATAGCTTTCATGTCAATAGCATAGCACTACAAAAGTAATTACAAACGAAACTGCTTACATATGGAAGCTCGTTGTTGCCATAAAAAAGTAACCGCCGGATAATTTAGTGGCGTCCGCAAAAAAAAGATCTGGATGCCACCAAATAATATATAGTACATAATCATACGACTATCATCTAGTAAAGAAAAACTCCATATATTTTACTTTAAAGTTTAAATGATTTTCTATGTAGCTGTATATAACTCATTTTCTTAAGGCGATTTATAGAGTATAAAATGGCCACGACCTTCCAACAATCTCAAACTATTTATATTTTCTTGATTTACTTTTTAGGTTTATTATCTATGATCAATCTTATTCAGGAAATTAAAAAAAAAAGGCACAACATTTTCATTCATTTTACTTTTAAACTTCAAATAACATTCAGTGCGCGCAAGTATTACTAAAACTTACATATAGACTAAGAGTCAATATCTAAATTAGTTGGATGAGTTTTCATTTTAAGCTTAACAAAGTGAAATGGTGTATAAAAAAATAATCATTTTGACCAGATTAAAGCAATAATTATGCCTACGATGATAGGCATTCCTTTAATTGCTTCAAACGTATTATCTGGCAGTTTTAACGATGAAACCATTAAAATAACTCTCTCTCTCTCTCTCTCTCTCTCTCTCTCTCTCTCTCTCAATAACTTCAATGTATAATAACATTCTCATATTCTCACCCTACCCCGTCTTCGGGGATCATGACTTAAACAAGTTTGAATCTACTTAAAAAGGAGCAAACATTCCCTTTTATTTGCATATTATTGTTCTAATTGGTGTAATCAAATTGAATAAACAGAGTACATTTTATCAACATCTCGATGCATTAGTTTTTTTTTTACGATGTGACTACTTTATTTTAATGTGTGGAAGAAGTATTCCTTTTTATGTAAATTTCAGAATGACAATAAACTCTATAGAATTAAAGTTCTTACACTCATTTAAAAAAATAATTTTAAGTGATACCTTGAACGACTTGAAATCAAACAGAACGGCCTACATAATTCGTTTATAATTGATCATTACAGAAAGGTCTACAAAGTCGCTGATGCTTATCAATCAAGCTGATCAAGTTCAGTTTACTAAAGAGCGTTGTTTATTCCTTAGTTAACCATGTATTTAAAGGATTACTTCACATTGGGATTATTGAAAACAAAGAGGGGCATTAATGGTTTCATCATTTTTTTTAAATTCATAAAATGGAATACTAAAAGAAAGAAGAAATATGATTGATTAGAAAATTATGAGAAATAAGAATCGAGAATTAGAGAAAAAGTTATCTTTAACAGGTATAGAAGGAATTTCTTTACTTTGTAAAATACCAATGAACAAAAAGAAGCAAGAAGTCAAAGCGCGATATCTAATGATAAATCTACTCAACTTCATGGTTATTCTTGAAATCAATTAGATATATCACCCAGAGAAATCATTATCAACATTTTTAAGTACAAAAAATTACTGCTTTTTTTCTTTGTAATGTATCAAGGAATTTTATAGTGATAATTTGTTTATAATTGATCATTCCAGAAAACTTCGTTGATGCCAATCAATCAATCAGTTTACTGAAGAGCGTTGTTTATTCTTTAGTAAGCCATGTATTTAAAAGTTAATTTCACTTTATGATTATTGAAAACACAAAGGAGCATTAATGATCTCATTATTCTTTTAATTTATAAATTAGAAAACTAAGAGAAATAAGAAATACGATTGATTGGAATATTGATTTTATTTAATCAATTAAACATATAATCAAAATATTTCATTTTCAACATTTTGAGAAAATCACTACTGCTTTTTTCTCATTTGTAATGTGTCGATAATTTTAGTAGACTTAACAGCAGATTTTACAAAAAAAACTTTTTTGTATAATATACAAAAGTATTTGGGCATATTTAATTATATTCTGGTCGATAAAATACTAATTTTGTTAAATGTTATAAATAGCAAATACATTATTGACAAATTGTACTCCATTTAAGGACAGCGGACCCAAGTCATTTCTACAATAGTGATTTTTATAAATTTTTTATATGAGTTAGAGTTACTAAAGACATATCAAAATCAATCAAAAAATAACATGAAAATCGAATTAGATTTTAAGTAGGGACGATTACAAAATTGTGTGTATTTCTTTTCCTTTTCAGTTGAACATAATGGGGAAAAGAGTTCTTGTAAGAGAAAAAATAATTTAAAAAAATTTTATCTATTGATTTTCTATCCTAATTGAAATATGATACTTATATGATGATTTTGAATTAATATCATTTAAAAAATGACCATGTCATCGAATTTGTTTTTTCGAGGGCACATGTTAAAGTGCGATGTGACTTCATTTTCTTCAATTTTTCATGAAAAATACTGCGTAAACTCTAAGAAAAAGGCTTCGTACATCATTTCATCAAAGTTGATATATGAAAGCAAAGAACTATAAGAGTTTGTCGTACATTTTTTTGAAATAAAATACCTCAAAACTTAAGCACAGGGACGGTTTTACTATATTTTTTCGATACGAGTATTGATGCGGATCGAAATGTAAATAATTTGTTCACTGGCTTAAAATCTGTTTAATAAGTTATGTAGAGGCTTATAAATATCGTGAGCTAATATAAAACTTACTACAGAACTTTGACATCCCCTAACAAAATGTGTGCATGTTAAAAAATGTTGAAAAGCGTATTTTCAGCATGTTTAATAAATTAAAGTGTGTATTGATGACGTTGAACAGCTATATATTGGGTCATAAGCGATTTTTCATTGAGTTTTAGTGATTGTGACGTAATACTGATCCTACCTCTATCTTTTTGGAGGTCCGTGTTGCTCTGCTTTGAATTTGTATTACGTTTTATGGATTTTTGAGATGGTTGACAGTTTGTTATTGTCATTTTTTCATCTTATGATATATAATACCCATTGGCAATAATAAACAATGAATTTTTACTTAGTTATCAAAATGTTATTACATGTAATACAATGACGTACTAATATTCAAAAGTGTCTGCATGTAGAATGACAATATATTTACTGAAAATATCTAAATATAGCATATTCTAGTAATTTTTCGTCCATGATTTTGAAAGGATATATTCCTAGTTTGGCATTTCTAGCTCTATGACTTTGTTGACAATAATAAGTGGTTCAATTTGTGTATTGAATTTTACAAGTCATCCATCTCTGTGTTCATGGGGCAAAATCCGTGCTTTATATTTTCTATACAACAATGTCCCAAACACAAGTACTGCTGCTACTAAGATAAGTGTCCCTGCTACAGCGCCAATCACGGTACCAATGAAGCTATTTGAATTCTTCCAAGAAGAAGTTGATTTAAAGGCTAAAAATTAACAAAGATAAACATGATTGAATTTATACCTGCCCATTATTAGAAGAAAAAATGCCATTCGCTTTATACTGAATTAAGAAACTTGTGTTTCGAGCGCGTTCAGGTTTTTTAAATGAAAATCAATGATAAATAATAATACTTACAGCATGTTTCTGAAATACAGAACACAATTTAAAAAAACAAACAAATATGACTTGAATTTGATTAATTGATTAATTTTTAAAATACAGTAAAAGTATCAATAAAAAGATAATTGTCATACCATAAGCAGATAAGATCAGTGTTCCGGTTCCTGTTGCTAACTTGGTTTGTGGATCCTGTTCCGGTACACACGCTCCTTTATTGTCACTTGCATAAACAAATCCACCAGAACTATTCACAGCCTTTGGATTAAAAAAGAGATATAAAATATGAACTAATGATACAAGAACTATCTATATAACAAATTCCTAAATTCAGAGGCGTTGTACTTGCATAACAGGTGAATCGGAACGTGGTGGTGAAATCCACAGAACTGTCTGCATTGACCACTGTTACGTAGTAATTACTTCCAACAGACGTCGAATAGGCACAATATGCAACACCACCGTCTAAAATGAAGTTTGTTTTTCAATGTTATTGTGAATATTCATTATAGGCAAGAAGATTTAGGTATCGTCGTAATTGGATAAGTGACTTACTTGAAAAAAATTGTGTCGTTGAACACAAGGTATATTTAACTACCATTTGTGTTGGATTGGCACAAACATCCCAAATACTTGTATTATCACAGTATGTTGTAGAACCATTATTAAACACATAATTAAACCTTCCCAAGAAAGGGGTCGGGCAATTGTGGGCAGCATACTCAATGTATCCTGAGAGTAAACGAAAAACTTTATTCGATATGATTTGATTTTATAACTTTGGTATATTCTGATATCTAAATTTATACCTTTCTTGACTAATACATTGGTTTCAATTGCTGTTGGTTTGAAGGCATCATCGACATTGCAATGAAAACTGATGTTAGCAGTGACACCATGTATAGACAACAGGGAGACTGAAAAAGAACCCAGTGTTAAAATCTACAGGGTTATATTAAAATTTAATGCTTGAATATTTTGATTACGTAATAACTACAAATTTGATCAGTAAAGTACGTACCTTTATATATTAAGTAAGTATACGAAAAATCCGTTTGTTTTTCCCATTTCAGGCAACGGCTGATGTATGCTGGCATAGTACTAAATGGGTAAACGATTTGATCTGACCTTAAGGGGAGTATAAGTAGAGAAAATGAGAGTAAAAACGTTATAATTATTACATTCAAGTTTTTTTTAACTGACATGTCCAGTAGGTAAATACACTATATTGTTTTATTTAGTTATATATCATTACTAATAAAAAATGAATACAATCGAGAAGATACAAATTTCAACAAAACCAATAAGATTCATATGATTTGTAGATTCGCTGTCATTGACGTTAATTAGGTAAAAGTCTTGCACTTTAAAATATCATGAAATTCTTCACCAACTTGGCAATTTGACTATCACAGTGGAGGCAAGTAGCATCGGAAGGGGTGTTTCCAGGCCTCCCCCAACCCTTTTTTTTTTGGCCGGAGCAAAGATTTTTCTTAAATTAACATTGAAAATGTGAATTATGATGGAGTTTTCCCCCTCCCAACTTTTTGGGACGATTTAACAATTGAAGTGAGAATAAGGAAATGTGGAATGAAATTGAAAATATAGGTATATATCGGCTACCCCCCCCCCCCAGCCTCCACGACGGTTTAGGATTCTCATGATTTTTGGAATTCCCTTTTTTTATTTTGCTTCTCAAGATTGTTTTTTTTTTATTAGTCTGCCCCCTCCCCCACTAATCAAATCGAGATGCTACGTGCCTGAAAGTGAAGAATCGTTCGCCTTAGGGTATTCCATGTCATCTTTTAGTTTCTACTTGTTAAAATTTTTCTGTATATTTGACAACAATTAGAAAGCAAAGTTGAGTCATGATAGGAAACCAGTCAAAACATTCTATGCGACAGTTTGCTAGGAAAACATAGAGAAAAATATGCGAACATTTTCGTCCCTTGGGGCCTACGTGAAGTATGTAACGTTGCCTTCAACCTCTTTAAACATTTTTAGAGTTCTCAAATGAGATATTGTTACATATGAAACTATTGATTCAATATTTCAATATAAATCTCAGATATTTGGCAATACCTTAATATTTTAATAAATGCCGCTGTTTATCTAACAAACCGTCAACGGAATAAATTCGTTTGCTGAACTAGCGATACTTTCAGGTGAAATAATCGGCGTTAATTACGTTTTGCATATATTTTGATAATTGTTCTTTTCAAGAATGGAAACTTTTATTAATAAAGCATTAGAATCTTCAATTTCAAGCAATTTATATTAAGCACACAATTTGTTTTATTCCTTTCTGCTACTAAATGTGCATGTGTTACATTTAACGTATGAAATGAGGTTTATTTTTTATTTCCAAAACCATATCCTCAAATGTATTATGCGAAAATATAAATGAAAATTTTGTTTACTGAAAGAGTAGAAGATTGCTAGGTGGATCGTCGTCTACACAAGTCCACGAAGTGACACTGCTACTAAATACAGGTACAGTAGTACTCCATCCAATAACGGTATTGTTTGACCATGTAAACGTGATGTCTTGTGTTGTATCACTACTATCATGCCATTCGCCGTCCCAATCCGTTGGGAGGACACAGCCATACACACCTGTAATGCAGACATTATCTTTTATTAGACAAAGAGTCATGCAACACAATGCAGAGTTGTTGGTGTTTTCCTATTAAATTAAAGTTAGGCAGGTAAAGAACTATCTTAAGTGTAATCAGTTTCAAGTATGGTAAAATATCAAATTATCAAAATAAAAATGAAATATGTTTGAATTATCACCAATCTCTGACGGGTATGTATCTCAATATAATTTTATTATGATTAATTATAAAGTTTAACTCTTCCCTCCATAGCGGCAGATGAGCTTAATTGATTGTCGATGTAATACCACAGAGCTGCACTATCCTGGACCAAATTTATGTTTTAAATCATTGAATTAGCAAGAATCAAACTACTGGTATTATTACATTAATCATTACACGGTTTTGTAGATTCACATTGCATTGCTCTTGTCCTCATCAGGAGGAGGGGCGGGGATTAACATATCATATATGAAAGTAATCGAATATATGCCTCGGACACACCATCACCCCCAGACAAACAAATATAAGTCTGACCCCCCTCTCCCCCCGAAAAAAAGAATGGGTCCATGAATGTTGATCAATTTAATATATCACACTGCTGTATAACGTGTATTTTAATCATTCAGAGCCCATGCCAGTGTAGTAATTTTACTATACATGATGCGCTTTGAAATGAAAAAGTTTAGTTTTAATGAAAAAAATTTAAAATGTTGCTCTGCATATAAACTGACGTATTTTGTGGTTGAACAATGATAACTTTTATGAAATAATAATTACACATCTTTTTGAAGCATCTTACCTTTGATTGATATAGCCCATGAAAATACAATGGCATAAAACATTTCAACTTTCATGATCTGAAATATGAAACTGTCTAATACTTTGCCTGTTTAGCGTTAAACAGTTTTCCCTACAAAATACCTTTAACTCTCATGTAGATGATTTCACAAAATTATCTTAAAATACTAGTATGTGAAATAAATCAAGCAATTTAAAAATATAATTGAAAAATTGATGTTGTTGACGTTACACAATAAGAATCATTATGTATCGAATTAGTGTATAATTAGCTTGATAAAATGAACCTTTGTCTGAAAAATGATTACACTGCCATATTTAAACAACAAGAATAAAAAACTGGAATGTAATACAAAAATTATATGTAAACTTACATTTCCTATATTAAAGGCCGAGGTTTTTAACCGGTCGGTTTACCTCAGGTAAGTTCAGGTGGGGGTGGAGCCTATATTGAAAGAGCTGTGAAGCCCCGAGGGAAACACGCTCGCTTGTGTATACAAGTCTATATACACGGGGTATTTAAGTGCTCTAAACAGAGTTTTTCCGATGATCTAAAAAATATCGTGATTATTTGTATTTATAAAACAAATTGTCAATCGTTGAATGAATATAAATGCATGAAAAACCGCGTGCAACATGGGCAAAATCTTCGTTTGATTATACAAGTTTCTGACGGGATTTACTGAGAATATATCGTGCTGTTTTTTGCATTATACGATCATCCCACCGACTCAAATACTAATGCAACATTGCAACAAACGCTTGTAAAACTTTTCCGATCAGCTGCTAAATTATTTAGTGCACAATAATTTTTACAGCTGCGCTTGTACCAGAGTTGTCTGGACTTGTTTCTCTTCTGGTTTCCGCTCGTGAAATTTCTCAAAGAAATATGATAACTAACGATATAAATCGTGGACGCAATATTTGATTTATTTGAACTATTTATTCTCAATTAGTCACAAACATCTTTAATAATAAACGACGTTTTCATGGATGCATGATCGGCGCCACGTGATTTTGACATACTACCGTAGTTGATCAGCACGTTTAGTGTGGTACATAAACCAAGTACAAGTAAATTTTTAATTCATATCTTTTTATATTATTTTGATTATAGTGCTAATAGACTGCGATTTATCGTCACGGTATGCATCAAAAGACAAAAGTTAATTGCACCATCGTCGCGAGCGCTAGACATGGTATACACAGGACGAGGAAACGAATGTCAATCATTTTCTAACATCCAATCTGGGGCCTCAATTTAGTTTATTGACAGGGGTACACTGACCAGGTAAATTTGAACGCGGTGTTTATTTTCTCGGTCTTTAAAAGCCTGAACACACAGCAATCGAGTTATAGCATAATACAACCGGAGGAAAATAGTGCCAGTGTTCTTTTAACAAATGAATATATACGTGGAGTTAATATATTGAAACGTTCGAAATTATTTGAATACATATTATCATACACATTAACACCTAACTCTATTATTTACTCGCGTCAGTAGATATAATGAACAGTGTTGCTATTGAGTTTTAATACAAAAAGATTTAACTCTTCAAAAACTTTCTTGAGTTCACAGTTGTTCGATGAAAACCGAACAGAGCAATTTTTAAAGGAATTAAGTTAGGAATTTCCGATGAAGTGCATCATTTTAGTTCACAACAATGGTTAAGAAAGAATTTTGTCTACAGTAATAATTGTTTTCAATTTTATTAGTATTTCAATAGCATAGAAAAATTGAACCTACAAAGAAGTATTTTTATTAATATTGAAAATATTTGGTTTTACTAACAACTGTATTGTTGTCATTTTTGCGCTAGGTTTTACTCTTTTATTATTTTTTTTTTCTTATTAGCGTATATTCCCTTCTTCTGTCTTGCACCTAACAAAAATAGGTTTTACATAAGTAGCGTACAGTATTTATTGAACTGCATGCTGAATTTTTACATTTGTACATACGAGTATATTATAGACTTCATGAAATAATATTGAAAATAAATATTATATGATGCAGTTTTGATTGATGTGGATTTATATTCTAAATACTCAAATGAAATTGATAACATAACCAATCCACTGCGTAAACAATGTGTGTTGCTTGTATTGAACTACGAGATGGATCAGAATGTAACCCTATACCAATAATAGGGGTTCTGAAGATCTTCCTAATAAATTTAATTTCAAGTGCATTGAGAAAACTTTTATTTAATTATTAGATTCGCTGTTGAAAAAAAAACTATGAATGAAATTTGTAACTGCACGGTATGGGTCATAATTTCAATGAAAAAGACTTGATAAAAAAAACCCTGGTATTAAAACAGGTGTAAATACAGGTATTGGACTGAACTTATTAGACCATGTTGTCCATAAATTCTATGTTCGTGAATTCAAAGCCATGCTTATAGACATATACAAGTACATCATTATGTATCAGAGAGAGCATGCCCGAAAATTAAAATGAAAAAACTTTCTATAGACAATCTGATAAACTACATGGCTACAATAAGTAAATTTGCAATGTAATCATTTTCTTGCAGTGCCGATTTGAACAGAATGTTGGCATTATTAAATATATATTATATTTATAATTAAGGACACCTTCCTTTTCTAAGTCTGAAAAGAACTTTAAGATAAACGTTATATTTGTATAATATGTGATAGATCAAAATGATAAAACCTAGCGAGCAAGATTCGATTAACCACTATTAAATGAATAATGTTCCAATTTTTTAAAAGGAGAAAATATTACTGATGATATAAAAAGAACATATTTAATCGGTTCCTTTTACAATTATTCTTAAAGGGGCATGGTCACGATGTTGGTAAAGTTCTATTTTTCTGTTTTATTATTTACAATGCTTTAGGAATGCATTTCTAATGCTCAAATGAAATTTGAGAGTCAGTCGTAGAGTTATAAGCAAGATATAGGGCTCACAATTCTTTTTCACGTAAACAAGGTTTGTGCCCTGTTTTTATTTACATTGGTTCGATATACCAGTAAAAAATCTTTTTAATCTGATGTGTCTATCTTCTTATTCGTTTTTAGCATAAATAAACAGTTCTCACGGTTAATACATTCATTTTAGGTTTTAAACTGGATTTTTCACTTCAACATTCAAAATGTAAACGAAAGCTTTGGTTACATAGCAAGCTCTGTAATTCGCTTATAACTCAACGAATGACACTCAATTTGTGTTGTCCATTAAAATGCCCTTCTGAAGCTTTGTAAACATTAAAATCGAAAAAATAATTTTCAACTAAAATCGTGACCATGCCCCTATAAAGGAGCAAATTTCATTAAGGTCTTAACCTGGATATTTCTTGTCAACATTCAAAATGGAAATGATAACAAGATCTTAGCTTTTTTCACATTAAAAAGAATAGTACGTAACTCTGTTTCTCGCTTATAACTCGACGACTGACACTCAAAGTGTGGTTGACTGTTGAAAATGCCTCACTAAAGCATTGTAACTATTGAAAACGGAGTTACAGTTTATTTTTGGAAGTTGATAATTAATACCAATTTCATATGGCTTAAACTAATAGTATTGAACAATTTTCACAATAATTAAATCTGCTCTTTAGAGATAATTTATTTACAAACCATAATGCAATAAAGCAAAGTTTTTATGACAAATATTATCGCAACTTCTGTTAGTTTGAAACATAGGGCCAAATGGTAGAGAAAGTAGTTGTCTAAAAGTCAAAGAAATAGTGACTGATCTGTAAAAGTGATTTAAATCAAATTAATATGAAGGAAAATCCTTAATAACTCAACATCAGGTAATCATTTGAGATGTCCCATCCACAGGAGGGTTTAACATAAACATTGAAAATCAAAGATTTTTTCCTGAAGAAAATGAAGGCTAAAAGCATGCACTAAGTAAATTCCTATACAACCTCAAAGTAAGTCAGAGAGAAGTTGCAATCAGGTTTTAAGATTTAACAAGGATAGATTGGAACAAATTAATCTAAAGGAAGTAAAGTCTATGAATATAGAAACTTGTACAGCAATAAGTTAATAATATAAGTAAGCAGCATAAGGAAGACATAAAAAAATACATATGAAATAAAGAGGTGGAAGTGAAATTCTAAATGGAAAAGTTCAGAAAAGGTTCTTTCGAAAAAAGGGAAGTCAAACCCGGTAGTTTGCAAATGTAAATAATATGATAGCAACATCAAATGAAGACATTAAGGCTCTACTTTGTTAATTTAAAAAATGTAAGAAAATTTTCTTTCGAAAAAAAGGGAGGTCAAACCCGGTAGTTTGCAAATGTAATCAATATTATAGCAACATCAAATGAAGACATTAAGGCTCTACTCTGCTAATCAAGTTAGTGATGTGGTCCATACCAGACCTTTTCTTCTTCCTTGACTACTCATTACTGATACCCTGAATATCGCTTAACATTCCTGAACATCATTGTGAACATTAATCTTTGACTCATTCTCTTTTATTGCATGCCAGCGGTGGTCAGGAACACACCTTTCCCTTCTTTACCTTTTATTTCAAAATTACTTGGTTCTTTTTATCACCATGGAAGCCTATCCTTTTGTTTGTCAATCGGAATTTTCATTAAAGACGAAACGTTGTTTTTTTTTTCACAACACTGACATTGCTAATTAATTTTGTACAGCATGTTAACTAACTGTTTAGCACGAGTCGTTCCATTATAGCTAAGAAACGAAGTGTTTAGATAACTTTCTTCAAACAGTGAACAGGTCCTTAAGATTAAGACAATGATGTAATAAAGAACACGAAAATCAATGCTGTATACCCGACCACAATATATTTGAGAGACTGTTTATTCAAATAGAGTACAAATGGGTTTGTACCCTTAACTTAGTAAAGAAAATAAGATGAGTAAATATATATGTATACTTACGCAATTTAAATTGTTAGATAATATTTATTAGAATTGCATAGTTTAATGATGATTTGTGAAATGTTGCAATGTAGAGGTTGTTTTGAATGATTTAAAATTTAGTCATTAACTGTTTGTGTTTGCTAAGAGATACTTGCGATTTTGAAATTTTAAAAGACAAAGTGATAACCCCCGACAGATAGGTGTGCTGACTGCTTTCTTGATCTCCGTGATCTTAACTTCATACCTGTTTGGTTGTCCACATTTGATTTTTTTTCTTAACGTCATCCAAACGAGAAGGTTAAGAAAAAATTGTGGTTTTAAAGTGGGGTCCTACTCAGCAATTTTTTGGCTTAAATAATGTTTTTCTGCTTAGAATCACCACAATTTATACCCCCTTTTTATAACTTTTTAGGGCCCCGCTCTGCGGGCGCCGTAAAATGATCAGTCCGTCCGTCCATTCATACGTCGGTCAATCTGTCCTTCCGTCCATCCGTCCGTGTGTCCGTCCGATATCTCTTGTCCGGAGCATATCTTCTCTCCCCTTTGCCCATTCTGGCTCATACTTAACCCCACAGAGTGTCTTTGGGTAAAGTGTGTGCAGTGACCTTGAACCATGTTTCTAAGTCAAAGCTGAAGGTCATAGCAGAATTATATACTAGCGGAAAAAAGAAACTGTGCATTATTTAATATATGAAAAAAACATTTAAAAATTACAATGAACAAATTTTATTTTTTGTAATACTGTTAACACATGTATTCGTAACAACATCTCATACCACATTAATGTCAACGTCGAATAACGTCAATTTCAACACACTCGAATGTCACTGTTATTTGAAATTGAATTAACAAAATTAATAACGCGTGTGACCACCATTTGCGTTCACGCATGCTTGACAGCGACGCCTCATTGATGCCACCAAAGTGTTCAGAAATGCTTGAGGGATGTTGTTCCCGATGTTAGTTATAGCCTGCATGGCCTAAATCAGCCAATGTCACTGGCTGATTTGGTAAACGACGTAAACGTCTTTCCATTTCATCCCAGACGTGCTCGATCGGCGACAAATCGGGGGAAACAGCTGGCCAAGGCAAGACATCGACATTCTGTTGAACAAACAAGTCCCTGACTACACGTGCAACGTGTGGCCTTGCGTTGTCTTGCTGCAGAGTGATGTGATTTTGATTTCTCTGTATGAAGGGTATCACATGACGCTGAATAATTTCATCTCGATAGCGTACGCCCGTAAAACTCGTGCGTACAAATTCTTCAATAAACAACAGGTGCTCACTAACCATGAAAAAGTCCGTGCACCCGGACGGTTACCATCCGATATTGTCAAAAACAATACCATTATCGATTGTTTAAATTTTATAAATACAAACAATAGATATAGAAAAATTATACTAAATTTTATTATGCACAGTTTCTTTTTTCCGCTAGTATACATGTTTCAAGTAAAACAAACTTTGAATATGTTTCAAATCAAGTATTAAATGAAAAAAACATTACTGTTGTCATTTTATTGATAAACTGATAAATAAGACATTTTGTAGGGGGGAAATACCAAGTAAAAAATATTATAGAAGCTGAGAAACATATTATTTTTGTAGTTTGGTAGTTAATTGGCTTAATTTTTGTTTAGAATTTTAGACTAAGAATTATATGGGTTGTTTTTGAACAGCTAAAACATGTAGGGTTAACATGCTTGTTCTCCTTCTACAACTTTAAAGGTATATATGCCGTTTTTAACGGCATTTTTGCAATGTTGAAAACCATACCCAAATTTTGTCAGCATGACAGATATATGAAAAAGAAGTTTATAGAAAATTTTGCATTTTCTCAAACTGTTTCTTTCTTTCTTTTCTCTTCGAACGCGTTATTCCACTGCCAACGGACCGACCTCTTGTGTACGTTCTAAAATTACATCACGTGCTAATCAATATTTCAAAGTTGGGCGTTTATTGACCGGTCCGGTCAAAAAATAAATAAATTCGATTCGAATTTATATTAAATATTTTTAAATGCATTTGATTTAAACTGTATAATTTGCAGAAAGTTAATAAGTTTTGTAGCTTAACAGGAAAATGAAAACATTTCTTTCTTTTAAAATTTTCATTTAAAACGGCATACATACCTTTAAGAACACTTACATGTATACATCCATTTCACTCAATCAACGTGCGTTTAGGAAACTGTCATTAATTAATGTTTCTTCCATCACTTTTTAAGTAAAATAGTTTGTATGTTTTGAAAAATACCAGAACTCTTTATTTCTTAGCAATAGTTTTGTGATAAGGTTAGTATTTTTACTAAGCTTGTGCGAAATGTACATGAATATATTACCATTAACGTACAGATACAAAATTTTAAAGCGTATAGTATTTAAGGTGTCTCACTGCACCTTGAAATATTTTCTCAAATCAGCAGAAAATTACTTCATTATGATAGATATCATAATGAAAAAGAAGTATTTCAGTCAAAAAGGCGAACAAATGTGCAATTTTGGATGAAAAATTACATTTTCAAAAATTAAATACTGTAAACGTTAGTAAAAGCTTCATGGGGATTCGAACTCATTATCTGCGGTTCAGAAGTCCAATACTTTAACCACTGCGCTATGACGATATACAACCTAATCGAACGACATAAACAGTTTAACAAAACATTTAAATCGCCATCTTGTGACGTAGTGTCTTACAAAATTTTAAGTTTAGGTGTAGTGAGGTACCTTAAAGATCATAACCCTCTTAACATGCAAAATCATAATATATTTACAATACAGTGTGTACAAAAACGTCAGTGATGACGTCACTCGAGTAGGGATCCACCTTAAGAAAAACCTTTTTTAGATCTGATTTTTACATATTTTTTTAAATTTCTTGTCGAAGCTCAACTCTTGACTAATGTAGAAGTATAACTTTAATTTTTGGGAACATTTCAAAGAATGAATTATCGCATATATGTACTTGATGGGATTGTCTTTATATTTGACAGGACAAACTGACAACTCGATAAACAGTCTGAACACGTCATTCATGCTGATGTACACAAATGAATAAAAAGTCTATTATTTAAAATTTTGGTTTATTTAGATTTTTAGCCTTTACTCTTTACTAGCATGTTTCGTAATTTGAAGGTGACGTGAAATTGTTCATGCTTCAAAATTCCATTATGCATGTAGCTGTATTTGAATTTTCAATATAATTGTCTTTCAATTTCAACTGCATCATAATTAAGTTAAATTTGTTTCAATGAGTTGACTGAATTTATGTGTGAATATTTTTCGCACCAGTAATTATCAAAAGTAAGTATATCCGGATCACATGAGAGTAACACCTGCTTAGTCTCTGTTATCTCAATCACATTTCGACTTTACTACGGCGACAGTATAAAAGGTTAATCTATATCTTTCGAATGTGATACTCCTAAATGCGTAGTAAAACAGAATGTGATAATCACATATATGTGACTTTATAATACAGATACTTCTACTTTTGTCCTTGATTTCTAACCAAATCTATAAGATATTCATTGTCAAGATCAATGCCGTGTCAGCTGACACTGCTCCTAGATTGATAACCACTGCACAAAGAGAAAACCTACTGTTGACAGGTCGATATGTTCAGACGTGAGTACGTACTTACACCTGCATTCATATGCAAAGTTACAACGTCCCCCTTGTTATTCTGCGGTCATTGATCTTGTTTTTCATTGGGGTTTTAACCCTATTAACAACTTTTCAAAATATGATTTTGTGCTGAAAAAAATGGGTTTTCCCTTCTTCCTTGTTCTATATTGAAAGAAAGATGTGAACTCGGAGATTTTATTGACCTTATCAAAGACAAAATGATTACATGTGTGGAATGCTGAAAAGATCTGCGAGGAGAACGTGATGCCAATGTTCAAGATTTTACACCATAATGTTAGTTAGAGCTGGCAAAAATGTAGGGAAAAAAATCTCCAACGATTCAATCATTTTGTACAATAGATTTTACATTTGATAAAACAATTTTAAATTTGGTGAGATCATTCAATGATGAACAAATATCAACAAATTTTCCATCAGATCTATTTTAAATTTTCAGATATAATTCGTAAAGCTGTAAAGTGTTATTCAGCAAAGAAATTTTCCATTTATTTACTTTTTATATCTAACATTTCCCTATATCTTTATGCAAAGCTCTTTGTCATAAAAAGATCAATACAGTCTTAAAATGGCCACGATCATTTAGCGCTCTTTTAACTTCATGTCACACCACGAAATAAATTATTATGATGTAATAATCTTTGAATTTTCAAAGCATGAAAAGGAATAGCATGGGCATCAATTTTCTAGATAAGCTCACTGTCATCACATAATTTGTCATATTGAAGTTTCACTTAACAACGATGTGCAAATTTGCAAAACAAATACATTTTAATGGATTCCTCCTAAACTAGGAAACTGACAGATCCATCCATAAAT
This sequence comes from Magallana ariakensis, assembly GCA_020458035.1. Lineage (NCBI taxonomy): Eukaryota > Metazoa > Mollusca > Bivalvia > Ostreida > Ostreidae > Magallana > Magallana ariakensis. The sequence continues at coordinate 49,917,492 of CM035815.1, read as the reverse complement.
ATTGTATTATTTGAAGTGAAAAGGATTAAATTTACTTGCTCTAAAAAGACATTAAATTCAATAAATCGTTATCTGAATTACTAAATCAAGCTCAGAAAGATGATTGTATGCTTACTTTGTCTGCAATACAACTGCTAGTTGGTTCATTTGCATATAAGTGAATGTAAGTAAAACTCGAAGCAGCTGAACTTTAAAAGAAATCAACAAGCAGGCACGTACTACTGTACACTTGACAAAACTTCTAAGTGTTGATCTTCATTAATAGAATAATTTCAAAACTACGATATAAAATGATGTGAAAATTTGAACATTTTGTTACCTTTGTTGTCTTCTAATTAATAGCGCAGATTGAATAAGACAACATCAATTGAACCTTATTTCCGTCAAAACAAGAACTTGGTATATTTCGACGTACACAACACAAGCGGTTTTCATAAATGCAATTTCAAATATTAACTATTTGATGATGCATTAAAGATGGTTAACTACATGATTTGTCACGATCTTATGTCGTATCATTATACAATGTGTTATAAAATAATGTATCTTTTTACATCTTAAAAATCCTCTAACCAACAGAACAAATTTTTCAATTTTCGTTTTACTTCAAGTCACGAGGTAAACAGATTTGAATCTAGACAATACTTGCAAAATAATTTCAAACATTAAAGATATGTGATTCTTTGAGAAAATGTTCTTTTGCATTTCTCTTTATAAGTATGCTATCTCTTGCACCTTTTATTAATTCGGGGGTCTTTTGTGATTTTTTGTGATCTGCTGTCTAATTTTTTTTTATTTTATCATCTTACTCTTAAAAATCCATATTCTTTCATGTGACCAGACTTGAATCGGCATTCAGAAGTTGGAGTTCTTTTCGCTTTTCGCTATTCACTATTCGAATAGCGAATTGAATTCTCTGGTCGGTTCGCTATTCAAATTACCGTAAACATGCTAATAAACGTAAATTCAAAATTCCATATAAACTTCATTTTTTAACGGAGAGAAACAATAAAATATTTAAAATTATATCTTGCTGACCTGACCTGAACATTGACATAATTAGCTAGCCTGGCGAAAAGGTAAAAAATTATCATATTCTATTGCAATGGGGATATCTTTCAAGGGTCTGGCTAGCCCCCTGTATCCCATATTCAGGCCTTCATATTTGGTGAGGATGGGGCCCCGGGAATGCCCAGTCGACCCTCAACAGGAATTGGGTTTACACGACCGGTAACAGGCTTAGCTAGCCTGGCGAAAATAGGAAATTTCGCATAATATAGTTATATCGGGATATCTTTCAGGGGGCCGGCTAACCCCCTGTATCCCACATTTGGGCCTTCATATTTGGAGGAGGTGGGGCCCCGGGAATGCCCAGTCGACCCTCAAAAGGAATTGGGTTTACACGGCCATTAACTGGCCTAGCTAGCCTGGCGAAAATAGGAAATTTCGTATAATACAGTTATAATGGGATATCTTTCAAGGGGATGGCTAACCGCCTGTATCCCATATTTGGGCCTTCATATTTGGTGAGCATGGGGCCCCGGGAATGCCCAGTCGACCCTCAAAAGGAATTGGGTTTACACGACCGGTAACAGGCTTAGCTAGCCTGGCGAAATTTGGAAATTTCGCACAATACAGTTATAACGGGATAGCTTTCAGGGGGCTGGCTAACACCCTGTATCCCACATTTGGGCCTTCATATTTGGAGGAGACGGGGCCCCGGGAATGCCCAGTCGACCCTCAAAAGGAATTGGGTTTACACGACCGGTAACAGGCTTAGCTAGCCTGGCGAAATTTGGAAATTTCGCACAATACAGTTATAACGGGATAGCTTTCAGGGGGCTGGCTTACACCCTGTATTCCACATTTGGGCCTTCATATTTGGAGGAGGTAGGGCCCCGGGAATGCTCAGTCGACCCTCAAAAGGAATTGGGTTTACACGGCCATTAACTGGCCTAGCTAGCCTGGCGAAAATAGGAAATTTCGTATAATACAGTTATAATGGGATATCTTTCAAGGGGATGGCTAACCGCCTGTATCCCATATTTGGGCCTTCATATTTGGTGAGCATGGGGCCCCGGGAATGCCCAGTCGACCCTCAAAAGGAATTGGGTTTACACGACCGGTAACAGGCTTAGCTAGCCTGGCGAAATTTGGAAATTTCGCACAATACAGTTATAACGGGATAGCTTTCAGGGGGCTGGCTAACACCCTGTATCCCACATTTGGGCCTTCATATTTGGAGGAGATGGGGCCCCGGGAATGCCCAGTCGACCCTCAAAAGGAATTGGGTTTACACGACCGGTAACAGGCTTAGCTAGCCTGGCGAAATTTGGAAATTTCGCACAATACAGTTATAACGGGATAGCTTTCAGGGGGCTGGCTTACACCCTGTATTCCACATTTGGGCCTTCATATTTGGAGGAGGTAGGGCCCCGGGAATGCTCAGTCGACCCTCAAAAGGAATTGGGTTTACACGACCGGTAACAGGCTTAGCTAGCCTGGCGAAATTTGGAAATTTCGCACAATACAGTTATAACGGGATAGCTTTCAGGGGGCTGGCTAACACCCTGTATCCCACATTTGGGCCTTCATATTTGGAGGAGATGGGGCCCCGGGAATGCCCAGTCGACCATCAAAAGGAATTGGGTTTACACGACCGGTAACTGGCTTAGCTAGCCTGGCGAAAATAGGAAATTTCGTATAATACAGTTATAATGGGATATCTTTCAAGGGGATGGCTAACCCCCTGTATCCCATATTTGGGCCTTCATATTTGGTGAGCATGGGGCCCCGGGAATGCCCAGTCGACCCTCAAAAGGAATTGGGTTTACACGGCCATTAACAGGCTTTGCTAGCCTGGCGAAAATAGGGAATTTCGTATAATACAGTTATAATGGGATATCTTTCAAGGGGATGGCTAACCCCCTGTATCCCATATTTGGGCCTTCATATTTGGTGAGGATGGTGCCCCGGGAATGCCCAGTCGACCCTCAAAAGGAATTGGGTTTACACGACCGGTAACATATTAGGTAGCCTGGCGAAAATAGGAAGTTTCGTATAATACAGTTATAATGGGATATCTTTCAAGGGGATGGCTAACCCCATGTATCACATATTTGGGCCTTCATATTTGGTGAGGATGGGGTCCCGGGAATGCCCAGTCGACCCTCAAAAGGAATTGGGTTTACAGGGCCATTAACAGGCTTAGCTAGCCTGGCGAAAATAGGAAATTTCGTATAGTACAGTTATAGTAGGATATCTTTCAAGGGGATGGCTAACCCCCTGTATCCCATATTTGGGAGGAGGTGGGGCCCCGGGAATGCCCTGTCTTTTGTTGGTGTAGCGATTAATTATAAATTGTAAATAAATTATATATACCTTATTTTACAGGTCGCTTTGTTATCTAAATTTCTTTTATATTTATGTCTTATTATTTCTTCTGTCTTTGCTGAAATACGAGATGCAGTTTTGTTTTAAATTTGTTTAAACTTGTTTTTTAAGTATGGGAAAGATCGATCACTTTGAGTGAGATTTCATGTTCTGTCTCTCAACCCCCCCCCCCTCCCCCTTGTTCCATTATAAAATCGAAAGTGAAAATTTAGGCCACAGTTTCGCATTTTCTATTCTTATCTGATAAAAGGGGATGATTCTCACCAAAACGTAAATGATAAATATTAAACCAATTTATGCCCTTCAAGTAACCACCAAAACCCTACATTTACCCCTTTTTGTAAAATTTGACAGGGTCTTTCGTGCGAAACTGTCCCATGTCACCTACCAAAATACCATATCAGTTTGTTGACATGAAAGTGAAGGTAGCCTTCAATATGTAAAAATAACCGCGCACGACAAAAAAATTGACTAGTCTTGTTTATTTCTTAACAGGTTAATCAACACTATGCTTCCAAATAGTTAATTATCAGCAATAACCCCCCCCCACCACCACCACCACACACACACCTGAAATATGTCTTTTATTAGACCAACTGCTCAATGATTTACAACTTTTCCATGTAAAGGAGGCGATGTGTATATGACTTTGTCAATTGACATTATATTTACATATGTATATATACCAAAGAAAAAATCAGTGTACCTAGAGTGGGCAACTATATGCGTAGATCTAGATGGAGAGGGTCGGACCCCTCCTTCGGCAAACAAAATTATATTTCACCCCCTCCTTTTGGGTGAATTTTTCTTGATCTTGAAGGCACCTCTCTCTCTCTCTCTCTCTCTCTTTCTCTCTCTCTCTTACTCTCTCTTTCTCTGAGTGTCTGTCTCTCTCTTTCTCTCTCTCCAACTCTCTACTCTCTCTCTCTCTCTCTCTCTCTCTCTCTCTCTCTCTCTCTCTGTTATACCAACATATAAACCATGGATACACAGGTGTAAAATATCCACTTAGTTTACAGGACGATGCCCGGATTCAGAAAATTTCTCTCGCGAGGGTTGGGGGGGTCTGAGAGATAATTTTTGTTTGGCGGGGAGGGGGGTGGCTGGGTGACTCCCTCCATGGAGATGCCAATTCTACGGTAACGTAGGTTTGTTCTTTGGTAACTATGATAGAAAAATTCACGCTACGCCAGAAGAAATACTCCCACTCTTTATCGACTTGTAAAATTGTGATAGATTTGGAAAACTGAACATATTCTGTCAGTAAAATATGTCAGATATTGTATAAATATCAAAGAATAGTACATGACTGTATGCATTTATTTGCATATAATAATTTATCGTTTAAAGGAAAACAGACAATCCAGGAAATGAGTGGATTGATTACTGCACCCCCCCCCCCCTCCTCCTCGTAATCTACATCATTGCCAGATCCGATAGTCTAACTGACTCTAAATTAGTCTTTAAAATCAATTAATTTATTTGTTCGAACATATAGCAAATTCGTGAGAACTTAAAAATCTTTTTTTCATTTGGTTCTTGGCTTTTTTCACGCCGCTGTAAATACCAAAGCATTTCGTTTAAAGAACGAAATGTGGTGTGACAATATCTATTTCATGTTTTTAATTGATATTGCACTATTGGTTTAAATCAATTTCGTTCGATGTTATTTTTTCTACAACCACTACCATCACCTAGCTTGCGAATCCGAAGCGTTTGAGTCACCACTGGTGCGCTGTCCTAGCTATATATATTCCTAGTTTGCACATGTTCTAAATTGAATGTATCAGGGAAGTAGCATCTGTTAAACAGTTTTGAATGTGGGTGCCAGAAATATCCTATATCATGATAAGCAAATACCTTTATTTATGAATTATAACAAGTCCTCAAAATCTATCATAAAGATTTAATAATTCGATACAATTATTCTTTAAAGCTGTAAATTTCAATTCAAGTTATTTATTAATTATAAACAGCCTCATAGGGGTAACAGGAAGATTTTACAATTAACATTCATAATGTACAATACACATATCCACAATTGTATGATTGAAAGGTTACAGACATAAAGCATTAGCATACATGTTTATTTATATATTTAAAACATGTATGTATAATTAAATATAAACACCAATATATAGATATGTCAAAATACACATTTTGAATAATATTACATGATGAGAAATTAATTATCGAATATAGTTGATTAGTAAATAGTTAGTTTCAACTTGGAAAGAAATATATTAGTTACAGATTTATTATATCTTAAATAAAAACAGTTTCTCCCGATTCAGCGGTATTAAAGCACAACCAAAGCATTTAATTATTTGTAAAGATGTTAACAAACTTCATGGACGTATTTGCATTATTAATAATATTTTCATTCTTTCTCCGACCAATGAGGGTTTTTATTTTATTCCTGGTTTTCGTGATTCTAATCGGATGCAAATCAAAGACTCCCTCTATATGGGATACCAGTTTATCGCGGATTAACTTCAGCCTGAGGCGGGACCCAATTTTATCTTTGTGGACTAAGACAAATGTAGATAAAGTTCCTTGTCCAAGGACACAACACACATTAAGTGGCCACACCGGGGTTTTTCAAATTTTTATATTACTCTCACATAATATATGATACATCATATGGCATATGAATCGTTATGAAATAGCACACCATGTGAACTCTGTTATATGTATTGATAGATAACACAAGTCTACCAAAGACCCATATTGATTTAAATATTCGTTCAACCTTGTACAAGCGATTAAAGAGCATATTACATAACCTCTTGTTATCGATTTTATACACTATAAAAATCAAAACGTACTACATACATGTACATACAAATATTATTATGTAATACCTCAAATTATTCATCTCTGCTTACTTTTGATATTTAATTTAAAAAGGGTTAAGATAAATAATGTGATAACTGTATTTTATAAATGTCCTTATACATTCACAATAATAACTCCGTCTTAAATGTCAATTGATTTCACCAAGTACCACATTTGATATAAGAAAATATATAAGTCACTCCCTAATATAGTATTCCGATTATAATCATTTACATTAAATTTATGACTGTTAGGTGTAATCCCAATTCCTTTTGAGGGTCGACTGGACAGCCAGCCCCTTCAATGATATTCCCATTTTAACCTTATTATACTAAATTACTATGTTCTAAAGGCTAGCTATGCCTCTTCGAGGTCGTGTAAACCCAATTCCTTTTGAGGTTCGACTGGACATTCCCAGGGCCCTAACCCCCCTCAAAAAATGAAGACCCATATATAGGGATACAGGGTGTTAGCCAGAGCCTCGAAAAATATTCCACTATAACTGTTTTATACGAATTTTCCTATATTCGCCAGGCTAGCTAAGCCTGTTAATGGCCGTGTAAACCCAATTCCTTTTGAGGGTCGACTGGGCATTACCGGGGCACCATCCTCACCAAATATGAAGGCCCAAATATGGGATACAGGGGGTTAGCCAGCCCTTTGAAAGATATCCCACTGTAACTGTATTATACGAAATTTCCTATTTTCGCCAGGCTAGCTAAGCCTGTTAATGGCCGTGTAAACCCAATTCCTTTTGAGGGTCGACTGGGCATTCCAGGGGCCCCATACTCACCAAAGATAAAGGCCAAAATATGGGATTCAGGGGGTTAGCCAGCCCCTTGAATGATATCCCACTATAACTGTATATACGAAATTTTCTATTTTTGCCAGGCTAGCTAAGCCTGTTAATGGCCGTGTAAACCCAATTCCTTTTGAGGGTCGACTGGGCGTTCCCAGGGCCCTATCCTCACTAAATATGAAGGCCCAAATATGGGATACAAGGGGTAAGCCAGCCCCTTAAAAGATATCCCACTATAACTGTATTTTACGAAATTTCCTATTTTCGCCAGGCTAGCTAAGCCTGTTAATGGCCCTGTAAACCCAATTCCTTTTGAGGGTCGACTGGGCATTCCCGGGGCCTCATCCTCACAAAATACGAAGGCCCAAATATGGGATACAGGGGGTTAGCCAGCCCCTCGAAAGATATCCTACTATAACTGTATTATACGAAATTTCCTATTTTCGCCAGGCTAGCTAAGCCTGTTAATGACCGTGTAAACCCAATTCCTTTTGAGGGTCGACTGGACATTCTCGGGGCCCCATCTTCACCAAATATGAAGGCCCAAATATGGGATACAGGGGGTTAGCCATCCCCTTGAAAGATATCCCACTTAACTGTACTATACGAAATTTCCTATTTTCGGCAGGCTAGCTAAGCCTGTTTATGGCCGTGTAAACCCAATTTCTTTTGAGGGTCGACTGGACATTCCAAGGGCTCTATCCTCACCAAATATGAAGGCCAAAAAATGGGATTCAGGGGGTTAGCCAGCCCCTTGAAAGATATCCCACTATAACTGTATTATACGAAATTTCCTATTTTCGCCAGGCTAGCTAAGCCTGTTAATGGCCGTGTTAACCCAATTCCTTTTGAGGGTCGACTGGGCATTCCCGGGGCACCGTCCTCACCAAATATGATGACCCAAATATGGGATACAGGGGGTTAGCCAGCCCCTCGAAAGATATCCCACTATAACTGTATTATACGAAATTTCCTATTTTCGGCAGGCTAGCTTAGACTGTTAATAGCCGTGTAAACCCAATTCCTTTTTAGGGTCGACTGGGCATTCTCGGGACCCCATCCTCACCAAATATGAAGGCCCAAATAAGGGATACAGGGGGTTAGCCAGCCCCGCGAAAGATATCCCATTATAACTGTATTATACGAAATTTCAAATATTCGCCAGGCTACCTAATATGTTACCGGTCGTGTAAACCCAATTCTTTTTAAGGGTCGACTGGACATTCCCGGGGCCCCATCCTCACCAAATATGAAGGCCCAAATATGGGATACAGGGGGTTAGCCATCCCCTTGAAAGATATCCCATTATAACTGTATTATACGAAATTTCCTATTTTCGCCAGGCTAGCTAAGCCTGTTAATGGCCGTGTTAACCCAATTCCTTTTGAGGGTCGACTGGGCATTCCCGGGGCACCGTCCTCACCAAATATGATGACCCAAATATGGGATACAGGGGGTTAGCCAGCCCCTCGAAAGATATCCCACTATAACTGTATTATACGAAATTTCCTATTTTCGGCAGGCTAGCTTAGCCTGTTAATAGCCGTGTAAACCCAATTCCTTTTGAGGGTCGACTGGGCATTCTCGGGACCCCATCCTCACCAAATATGAAGGCCCAAATAAGGGATACAGGGGGTTAGCCAGCCCCTCGAAAGATATCCCATTATAACTGTATTATACGAAATTTCAAATATTCGCCAGGCTACCTAATATGTTACCGGTCGTGTAAACCCAATTCTTTTTAAGGGTCGACTGGACATTCCCGGGGCCCCATCCTCACCAAATATGAAGGCCCAAATATGGGATACAGGGGGTTAGCCATCCCCTTGAAAGATATCCCATTATAACTGTATTATACGAAATTTCCTATTTTCGCCAGGCTAGCTAAGCCTGTTAATGGCCCTGTGAACCCAATTCCTTTTGAGGGTCGACTGGGCATTCCAGGGACCCCATCCTCACCAAATATGAAGGCCCAAATATGGGATACATGGGGTTAGCCATCCCCTTGAAAGATATCCCATTATAACTGTATTATACGAAATTTCCTATTTTCGCCAGGCTACCTAATATGTTACCGGTCGTGTAAACCCAATTCCTTTTGAGGGTCGACTGGGCATTACCGGGGCACCATCCTCACCAAATATGAAGGCCCAAATATGCGATACAGGGGGTTAGCCATCCCCTTGAAAGATATCCCATTATAACTGTATTATACGAAATTTCCTATTTTCGCCAGGCTAGCTAAGCCTGTTAATGGCCGTGTAAACCCAATTCCTTTTGAGGGTCGACTGGGCATTCCCGGAGCCCCATGCTCACCAAATATGAAGGCCCAAATATGGGATACAGGGGGTTAGCCAGACCCTTGAAAGATATCCCCATTGCAATAGAATATGATAATTTTTTACCTTTTCGCCAGGCTAGCTAATTATGTCAATGTTCAGGTCAGGTCAGCAAGATATAATTTTAAATATTCTATTGTTTCTCTCCGTTAAAAAATGAGGTTTATATGGAATTTTGAATTTACGTTTATTAGCATGTTTACGGTAATTTGAATAGCGAACCGACCAGAGAATTCTATTCGCTATTCGAATAGTGAATAGCCACTTGAATCCAATTCCTATGAAAACAAGCTCTACTCACCTTAAAAAAAAGAACAGCTTTAAAAAAAAAAAAAAAAAACTTAAATAAAATGTGGAAAAGTTTCTACCCCAACGACATGCTATTGAAAGTTTCGATTTTTTTTTAAGAATTTTGGCTCAGGTGAGCAGAAAAGAAAAGGGCCTTTTAAATGCTCGAGTTTAAAATTCTTGGATTTTCCCAGTGATACACTCGCAGTGTGTGGATATGTACACTGATTTAATGTTAACAATCGATGTAATGTCAGAATTTAGAAATATTTTAGATTTAACACTTAAAGGTAATTTCAACATTCAAAGTATTCAATTACGAATGGACATAAATCACAGGTGTTCCATACACCAGTAGCGTCCTTAGACACGTCGCATGATCGGTTATGAACCCGGAAGAGCCTCTTGTCTATAATTAATCTACACCTCCATGCATTACTGCTTAAAGATGATAAAGAGCTGTCCTTTGGACCCAGTATGACACTTTTGTTATCTTTGAAACTATAATTATTTTCTTTCTGTAATAGATTCGATTTTAATTTTATTGTTTTTTGTCATTCATTTCCTATTATAAAAAATAACAAAAACAAACAAAACCAAGCATTTGCAATGGCTAAACATTTTCACAAGATTCATTACTCTTGTCGTACAAAAATACAGATGTGTTTTTCTTTGTTTTAAGAAATACTGTTTTTAGAAATAATATCAGGTGGGTGTTCTCAATGTTTTCTTTTGTTTTTATATACATGATTTTGTATAATGCTTATTTTTTTTTTTAAATTAAAAGACTGAAACACCTTTTTCTAAAATCAGAAACACTAAACTTTATTTCCATCACGATCAAAATATTTCAATGGGCGTGAGTTATCGATTGCTTTTTCCCTGATAAGATTAAGAACCTGGTTAAATCTAAAACTACCTGCGCTCAGCTAATATTGCAACGTGCAGGAAAAAATGAATTATCACAAATTTAGGGAAATATGTTTCACTACATCAGGTAAATATTATTTATTTTTATTGTAACACGTAAAAAATATTAGTATATATCTTTGTAACTTTTCTGACAATCAATACCACGACAATATGAATATTTTTAAATCCAAGAATACTGTCAAAATAATGTGATGGAATACTTGACATTGACGTGACATTTTAAGTTAATATGTTATATCTAAAAGGATTGAAACTATACAATTTTTTACGAGATTTTCGTTGATGCTTGTTTCACTATCAATCCATATATACTTATAATCGATGGTCCCTAAAAGGTTACATAGTTTATCGAATTGGTGAAAATAAGGAACGTAGTTGTAGGTGTTCTAGATAATAAATATTTATCTGTCTTATCAATTGGCCTTTCTGTCATTATTTCTTCTTTCCAAAAAAAGAAATTAATATTAAATCAGATATATCAGATAAAATGTACCAGTTGTCAATCGCCAAAGAAATAAAGAGTGTTAAGCAAGTTTATCAAGGGTACGTTTAAACATATGAAAAATGTCATAATTAATTGCAAGAATCATGTTTTATGAATGAATAATGTCATGACCATTTTTTCATGTTCAAATTCTTTTCCTTGTCATTATATATATATCAGATATATATAGATATATATTAACAAGAGCACGTGAAAATAAAACACGTTGAAAAACATCCAAAACAAGAATTTTAAAAAATTCTCTTCTGTGTTAGATACTTTTTTCAAAAACATGACTTATTCAACGGTGTCAAAAGTTATCAAGAGCTAACAAAAATTGAATATATAATTAATATCTTATGTAGAAATATGATTTTATAAGTGACAGATCTTTCTAAGTAATTAATAATTCAACAATAAAATGCTTTTTTCGGTGATTCATGTGGGATATGAAGGTATCGACTTCGCAGAAAAATTCATAACCCGCGTTAGTGAGTTATGCAGATTTATAATGATCGCTATCTTCATGACCCGCATTATCATCAAAGAAAGCCTGTTTATGTTTTATTTACATTTTTCTTTTAATTAAACAATAAATTGATTGTAAAATGTAAGTATTAATTATGTACATCAGTTAGTTTGATGAAAGAAATAGCCAAATCGTCTATGGAAATTTGAGTCTGACATCATCATGATTATCTTCGTGCAGTCCGTGATTTTTCTTTGTTTAAGGTTTCGACCGATCGGTATACTGGTTTGAACTGGATCGGTAGATTTCAGTCTGTCGGTTTCTTTATAATTGTAAATTACCGTAAATTTCCTTAAGAAATAGAGAGGAATTATACTTAGTGGATGTAAATATAATTTAATTGATTGCGATACTAGTATCTATCTATCTATCTATCTATCTATCTATCTATCTATCTATCTTTTCTTTTTCAGCACTTAAACTTTATTCACACATTTTTACATATTGAATTTCCATCGAAGAATCTTTGTAATTCAAAAAAAATTGAAAAAAAGTGCAGTTTACGAAATTTCCTTTGGCCAAAACTCCATGAACCCACAATGATTCACTTCAATCTAGGTAAACACTAACAAAAGCTCCTTCACATTTCATAAATTGTTCTTTAATAAGAAGTTGCAGCAAACCTTATTATAAGTTGCATTGGTTAAACATTTCATTAATAACCACACTTAAATTTCATTTCTCTGACATGCTTTCTTCTTTTTTTCCATATGTCTCGAAGTATACTTATTCATGTTTTTTTTTTTTTTTTTAGTTTTAGTTTTTACATTTACTCTAATTGGAAATGGTTTCGTTTTCGTACAAGAAGAACAGTATTTGATCGCTAACAAAACTTTGTGGATTCAAGCAAAATTTACTAATGGCAGTATCCTTTTTCCGGATATGTGTAGAAATACTAGCAATAATACCTTTGAGCATCCTCTCCAGGGCTGTATTTTGTACATAGAATCTGGTAAGACTAAATAATATGGAATCGATTTTCTCTGTCTTGTAATTGTTCTACTAAGAAATAACTTCTGTATTTGCAGTTTCCTATGAAGAAGGATTTGATGTTTACCTAAGGGAGATATCTGATCTCTGTCAAACCTGCATTAGGAACTCTTTGGTAAGAGATTAGATGTCGGGCATGGTTATGACATAATTGTTCTTTTCCCAAGTATGATCAATCTAAATGTTTCTGTCAAAATCTGATGATCTGCAAAATTTCATATAATAAACCTACATTGGCAGTACTATATCACAATACATTTAAAATATATTGAATTTTGATATTTTTTCTCATTTTTCGTTGTCATAAAAATATTTTGGGTTTTTTTTTTTTTACTAATGTTCTTCTTTAACAAACTGTGTTGCTTCACAATGTTGTAATGATTGCACATGCTTTATTGATCAGAGAGACAACGATACCTCACCGGAAACGTGGCAGATAGGATGTGACATTACCCCCACGACGTCTGACATCGTCTTGTTCAGTTATCTCTTCTCTATAGGTACCGGCACAAGGAGTCAGGATATGGTCTTTTTTATCAAACATTTATATAAGTAGTACAGAACAGCATTTAACCTCTTATACGTATCTTATCAAAATGTCAAATGTAATAATAGCACTTTTTTAGATTAAAAATAAGATTTAGATTTAAATCAACATTTTTAGCATGTTTTGAAGAAAAATAAGTAAAATTTAAAATTATTTATCTTCTATTTAAATAGATTTTAATGTTATTAGATAATTATTTTTCAATGTGTTATAGTATTTATCAGCTAAAAAAAAATCATTGATTTAAGCAAAAGGATTTTGTTACAGTTTTTATCAAAGAAAAATACGTTTTCTATAACTAATGATACCTTATTAATTTTATATTTAGTTTTGACGGGTTTCTGTGTTAATTTCTTTTTAGGGTTTTTTGGGGGTTTGGGGGTGCTTTGGGAAAAAAAACATAATATGAAAATAATAGAAGATTAAATAAATAGGTTTCTATGATGCAATTACTATACATGTACATTGTCAATGGGCAAGCTCGTCATGATATCGTCATTAATTAATATGAATAAAGTGATTGTATGTTCATATCTAATGTTTAATTCTTAAACAAAGAAATATTGCATGAAATAAATTTTTGATGCAAAAACAATTAAGCTTTAAATTGCAACACAATGATAGAGATTGTTTGACTGTTATACATGTACATTTTTTTACAACAGGGTCAGGTCTTAAGGTTTTATTTATCCGATTTTCTTAAATGTTAGAAATTCATTGCATGATTTCCCTAAGGTTAAGGACACACAATAGAATGAAGAATGTATATTTGAAATAAAAAGATATTTTATCAGTTTTGAAAATGCAAATTTGAGTTCCGCTACTACTAACTTGTTTTTCCATTTCGGATTTTTGGTGTGTGGATTTTTTAAAAATTCATTTTATGCCACAGATGGTTTAGTTAAAAATCTTGAAAGTGGAACATGGATTGGAGACGTGTGCAAGCACGAAAATGTATCTCATATTAAACTGAAAGATTTAGAAGGATGTTATCATTCATCGAACACCGCCAATCTTCTGTTTGTTCAGCATGTTTGCTCGATAAAGAATTCTACAAATAGTGAAGGTACGTGCAGAAATGCATTATTACTATACTCTTTAAGTTTTGTTTAAAATATATTAGTTTTAGTGGTGTTGCTCGAGATATTTTCAATTTAACGCAATTTTATAAATAGTGCACGGAAAATGGGTGAAATCCATTTTCCAGAACAATGATAAATTGTGCTTTTTTCCAAAGGCACGATAAGAGTATTAACCCATACATCTCGTTATATTTTGTCTCTTTGTGTCGGTATACCGTTCTTTGGGATGTTTCGAAGTAACTTTAGTCCTACAATTAATATAGTTATGTTCAATCAAAATTGCTGAAAGGTGTTATGTAAGCTTTATAAATTTAAATAAGATAATACTTTGTAATTTAGTTCTTTATTGATTGCATTTCTTACACACAGTGGGTGACTACAATGGAATGACCTGACCGTCTGGTGTTTTTCATAAACGTTGATAATAAAGAAGTGTCTAGAAGGCGGTTTATTATGTTCAATAATTGTGATCAAGTTTTTATATGAGAACGTTTTACCAACCGAATGCGATGTTAGTCATTAAGATTTTACGATATTGTTCTTGGCTGGACGTGTTCTTTATGCTAAATGTGTTTTTGTGTTATTCATAATTACTTTTGTTTTACCTAGTAAAGACTTGAATACCCCAATTTAAGACAACTCCAATGCTAATTTAATTGGGAATTGTTAATGCAATTAATCAACGTGATTCAACTCGATGTAGTTTACTTCAGCAAATAAGGGAACCATTTTTTTTACTGTACAGGAACATTTAAAATAAATCTTCAAAACATTTTCATGTTGCTTAAATCAGATTCTTGGAACGGTATTGCTTTGAAACATATACCTGACGCTAGGAACTTGAATCAGGGTTACAGGTTATATCCCTAAATTATATCAAGTGCTCCTCAGACCCCTGCTGTGCACAATTAAACAAAAAAAGTTTAAACTGGTAAAACTTCACTGCACACATTAAATGATATCGGGAAGGTGCAAAGGTAGTTGGGTATATTTGCTGATATGAGGTTTTTTCATCTGCATTTAAAAGAAAATTACATTTACAAAGAGAAACTAGATTACAAAATCAGAGCACCATATTGAAACAATACTTCGTTGATTTTTTGGATTTCTTCTTAATAAAGAAATATGTTTCTCACTTGTGGTAACAAGTAGTGCCCGGTTAATAAAACTGAATTATTATCACGTTTCTATTTTTTTTATTTTAAGTATTCGATTTGTTTGATAATTAACTCAAGGACCTGGATACCTTTCAAATTCCTTAATGGTTCATTTTAGAAAATGATCAATTAATCAATACATCAACTATAGAAGCTAAGCTGCAGAATAGTTAAAAAGATACTTTTTAAAAATTTCTGTATCCAATCACAATAATATTTTACTGTACAATGAAATAAAAATCATGAAGAGGTCAATAACGTCTTTAATTTGCGAAATTGAGAAGACTGTAAAATTAAAATAGGGCCAGTTTCACAAGCTTTCAAATAGTAGGATTTATCACGACATGCGTCTTAAGGTTATCTGATGATTAGAATTAGTTGTCACAGATATTGCAAGCCTTAACAATTTAGAATTATATTAAGATAGTCTTACGACACTTTGACTACTTAGAATGTTCAAAGCAATGTTTATCAGTACAATTTATCATGTCTATTTATTATTTCATTTTTAATAAATGTTAATCGAAAATAAAAAAGTTTCTGTTAGATATGAAATAAATGATAACATTGCAGTTAAAAAATTAACCAAATAAAACTATATTTTTATTCAAGCTAAAAACGAATGCTTTCATGAATTACATATGGCATTACATTGAGAATTATTGAACAAATAAAAAAGATTAAAAATAATTACCTGCATTGCGCAAACTAGATTTACATCGTAATATTACGAAATGTCATATTTTAGTTCTCGAATAGACGTTTTTACTAAATATTTTGTATACGTTTTTCATGGGCTCCCGGTATGTATTGATTCTGATGTCATGGTTAGAAGAATCTCAACTCTATTGTATATTATGATATCTTCATAACTTTTACTAGTAATAAAATTTATAGAAATTCATTTTAATCATAACAAACATTTTTTCTCTACTCATTTTCTATTTTGAAAATCATCTAGAAGTAAGATCTCGTAGTGTAAAACACTTTTAATATATTCTATTTAGATGCTTTCATTGAATATCACAAAATAAAGGATTTAGACTCTTAAAATACAATTTTTGACAGTTTTTCCTCATAATATTATTATGTTGAAGATTGGCTTCTTATTGGCTCCAAACTGCTCTGGTGTCACTACTTAAGAATTTAAGAAAAACACAAATTTTATTACTAGAAATCTTGCAAACATTTTTTGTTTGGCTTTTTCCTCCTTATCTTCATGATGTTGAATTTAGTAATACGTTTGGGAATCAATTATTAGACCAGAGTGTTGATTTCAATAAATCTTAATCATATAAATATGCTTGTGAAGTTAAATCATTTGCACTCTCATCACCTGGTTTCCATACTATTGATACGATGTTCATAATTTTGAATCTTTAACAAGAGACTTCTTCATTAACATTGCTGTGTGCAGAAAAAGCTCTGTATAAGAAAATTTTGAATCTTTCAAACTATTTTTTATATTTTTATCCTATCCTCTATTTATTCTTCATTTGAACTTAATTCATCAAGTTAACTTGTTTAACTAATGTTAGTCCAGTGACTCTGGAGAGTAATATAAAATGTATATTGATCAAGAGAACGTCAAAACAACGACGGTGACGATGATAATAATAGGTATTGGACAGTCCTTGTGATGAAAGCTTACTCGAGCATTTGGTTGCTTAGGTTATTTTAAACACAAAACTTTTAACAACAACGATTTATGGATTTAAGCTTTTATAATAGGGTCTAAAAACGGTCATGGTTCGTACCAAATGTAATGAAAAACATAAATATAATATAATGTCATTCTTTGTAGATTTGGGTCTAGATTTACCAACTAAATTTAACACGTCACATTTACTCTTTGAAAAACTATTGAAAGCTTATAACTGTGCCCAGGAGTGTGACGCTTATCAGTTTTTTCAAATAACATTTACAGAACAGGTGAGTTTTTGGTTTTTTGTTAATCTTATGGGCAATTTGAGATTAACATCTTACATAGAGTTAAATATTTGATACAATTAGTGTAAAAAGAGCGTACATTTAGCTAAAATATTTAAATATAGAAAAGACATAATGTCTCTTTTAAAATTTATGCCCAAACTGTCTTTTTATAAACATGGTAATGTTAGCTATCTATTTATATGTAAAGAATAACCATATCATTTTCAATTTATGCGAAGGATTTGAAATGCAAGTGTGAAAGAGGAAAACAAGAACCTTCTATACAGCTTGACAAAGAGACAGGTAAAAAGATGACCAGTAAATGGGGGGTGGGTCTTCTCCACTTGAATTTCGATATAATTAATCGTACAGCTGTTCTTATGAAACACTCCATTGTCTAGAGAGTGGCCACTCATATGATGAATATTCTCTTAGCAATGGAGTAAAAACTATGATTTGTTTCTTGCTGTTCATATTTATTTATAATTGATTTGCATGTATTATGTTGTATAGTCTTTATATTGATAGTGGCAAGTTACCAGAGCTGAGCAAATTGCCCAATAGGTCTTTTGTTTAGTTGTTCTCCGACCAATTTGAACTTTAATTCTTTATGGTAATTGCTTTTAAATGTTGTATTTAAGAAATAATACAACTTTTGGTAGGTCAACATATCTACGAGATCAATGCTGATCCTGCACTTCAGGGAGACGCTCTCAGCACTTTGGAGGAAGACCTATGTGTTGTAGCCAAGCTAAAAATAGAAATTAGACCAATCACCTTCACAGTACACACTACGTACTGTAACGAATCCTTTGCAACGCTTTGCCAGAAAGTTATTGGTATTTTAACTTTTTTTAAATTTCTTAATAATTCTAACCTTAATATCCATCATATTTACCTTTTCAGTTAATAAAATATATCATTGTTTTATTCCACAGATAAAAATATCAAATACATATTTTCTGACAATGAAACCAATTTCCTGGAGAGTTCGAACTACTGTAAAAAGGAATCTGCTCATTCGTTTTTACCTGAAGACTTTCAGTCAGGGGCTTTAGAAAAGATTGCACCCTTTACACAATTCACTTTAGAAAATATATCTGTGTGGACTGGAGTAATTGAAAGAAAGACTTGGAATCCATTGTCGTGCAAAATGAATATTTTTTCTAGCAACTGTAGCATTCTCACATCGAGTGAAATAGGGACAGATACGCACTATCAAGGATCACAAACAACATATACTACTGAAAGTAGGTTGCTTCTTAGATTTGTATTAGGGCGAAAAGTATATATTTATATAATATTACATAAAAATTTGGATGAATTGATTCCATTAAAGAATTCAAAACATCGAAAAACTTCCAGGAGAATACCTTCAAATTATACTTTGGGTTTATGTTTCTTCATATGGGATGTAATAAGTATTATGTGAACACAAGTAGAGTCGTCTAATTCTAAAGAATGGTTTACAGGTACAGTTGTGCATACAACTACGGAACAAACTTCGGAAGACAAGAATAAAAATAACTGGTTTGATTCGTCAAGTGATTGCTGTCTGAAGTCAAAAATATTGTATGACGAGGAAATCCAAAATTATGAGGACGACTTTAATATATATCACGAAATGAATGCCAAAAATTTTACTGAAATATATTTAAATAATAGAGTGTTCAAAGGACCCTGGATTGTACCTGCAGGTTAGTTTGTTTAGTTATAAAACGAAAAAAAAGATATCTTTTCTATAGTTTGATGAATTATAAAACGAAAAATATACATCTTTCCTAGGGTAACATGTGTTTCAATTTTAATGCAACAGTGTATTTCAACTTTAAAATGAAGTTTAAAATGTTTGATTTTCTCGAATTTTAATGTTTACCTAATGCATTTTAATTTCCTACGTTGATTTATTTGTTTGATTTTGACGATGAATTTACGAATAAAGAAACTAAGTTTCTTTAATATTAAAAATT
The DNA here is from genome assembly GCA_020458035.1 of Magallana ariakensis. Taxonomy (NCBI): domain Eukaryota; kingdom Metazoa; phylum Mollusca; class Bivalvia; order Ostreida; family Ostreidae; genus Magallana; species Magallana ariakensis. The sequence continues at coordinate 49,898,211 of CM035815.1, read as the reverse complement.
TACCTGGTAACCGAGCATATCAAGACATATATTTCAACAAATTTACCTTTTACTCTTTACAAAAGATTTAAAGAAGATAAAAAATTTGATGATTTTTTAATTGACTTGATTCTCGTCCCACTCCACAGTTCTGATGTCTAATATTTTCATCATATTTTCTTTGCACTAAAATCAACGCATATTACAAAAATCAATTGGATAAACAGTATAAAATATGCAATATTTTGCTTATGTGAATAGATCAGCAGCTTGCTTTTACAGTCATCTGGCAGAAAATAGAGCTATTTTGGCACGACCGTGAGCTTCCGGTTTATATTCAAGCATTAAATGTTGAACTTGAAACTAAAACATGCACTTATTGCGTAGGCACGGCTTCAAGTTCTAATTCCGTGTCTCTTAAAATATCGCTTTTCTGTAACCGTGTTATATACAAGCGAAAAACGTGGAAATCAACACATTGTTTATACATGGAACACTACTGAATTTAAAGCGCGTTGATTTTGAACAAATTTAAAAGTGTTCATTTCCTCATTTAAAACTATTCCTGGTGTTAAGAAAGAAAAAGTACTGTTTTACCAATTATAAGGTTTTATTCAACAATTCGTAAGATAGTTGGCTTACTGAAATTTCCAAAAAGTTACTTCTCTATTATAAATATGTATCGTCTTATCAATTTTGAAATCCTTTGAAAAAAATCCTTTTTGTGCCTGGACTAGAACCAATAAATGTTTATTAAATTTGTAAAATGAATTATTTACAGTTTATGTATATTTTCAATTTAAGAAAAATAACTTAATTTATTAATTTCAGGCACGTCTACAATTTATAACCAGAATGATTTTGTGTCTAAAGTTACTGATATTTATGATTGTGCAATACTATGTCGGCAGTGTTGGTATTTCGGAATGATGGTAAATATGTTCTACATAATATTTACATTTTGCAAAGCTTCATCGAAATTTTTATAATTGAGTTAAAATATAAATAGATGCAGTGTTTATTTCTTTTGAAAGTTTTAATATAATAGTTTTGTACAACTTTTACAGAACAACAGTTGTGTTAACATATCAAGTTTGTTTAGTCGTGCAGCTGAAAACTCAGATAAACATATGATCGATCTGTATTTATCTAGTAAGTATTAATAAACTAAATTTTATGTGATCTTTTTAGAACTGTCATAAGCTTTTATTAATCGTTGTATTGTATTCTAAGAGAGTGGAGATGTACTAGAAACGACCGCTCCTTCCGTCGGTGTAGACTGTGTACAAGTCTCTATCAATACAGATGTGTTCCCTGTTTCATATTTGCTTTTTGTGAGAGATTGTGAAGAATCGCTACAAGCATTATGCCTAAGAGGTATGTGTTTTTGTTATTGAAATAAAGATTAACAAATCTTTCCTTCATGACATACATGTTTTTCTTTTTCTTTTCTCTTTTGTAGGAAATGAATCCATCTACTTTACAAGTCAAACGCTGTTAAATTCCACAGACTCGAAAAAGTTTTGTAAAGATAAAGGTGCCACCTTAGCTTCATCTTTTTCCAATCGACATCTATACAATAGTAGGATAAAAAATGGAACATATTGGACGGCAATAACCAGAAAAAATCAACTGAAAAGGAAAGGTTCTGTTCGATTGGAATACCGCTGGTATTTATTTCAAATACTTTCTTCTAATATTAAGTGATAGTCAAAAATTGCTTCATCATTTTTTTCTTAAAGATTGTCAAGATAAGACTGATCATGGTGGATACTGCAGAAAGATGTTTTCAAATGGTACAATTGTCACCACAGATTGTAAAGAAAAGACATATTCCATTTGTATAAAAGGTATAATGGTTATCTGAAATACATTCCTTAGAAATATTTTATATAGATTTTATCAAAATAAAAATCCGACATGGAACTGTTTTACTAGTCTTTACAATTGTATACAAATGTACGTACAAATCCATTTTGTCAACATGTTTTCAAGATGATAAACCGCACTAAAACTTCTCAATTTTAAAGAATATTAACAAGTTCTTGATGCAATTTAGGTAAAATACTAAATTCAAATTAACCAATCTACATTTTTTTTTTAAATAAAATTAGGAGTTGCATTATTATTGTTTCATACCGTTAGATAATTAACTTGATTACTTGTTTTATTTCCCTTCATCAAAGAAAAAGAAGAAACAACATCAACCGATACTATAACTACTACTACAACGACTAATTTTACTAGTAATACTACTTCAAATACTACTACAAATACAACTTCTAGTACTACCCTAACTACGACCCAACCTACCACCACCAGCCTCGATTTAACAACAGCCCCCACTGAAAGCCATATGATACATGTAGATTATATAATCAAGGTGATACCAGATCAAAACTATATTGAAGCTGCTTTTCAGTGCCACCAAAACTATGGCAGTTTTTGGAGTTATGATTTACCTGATATGAAATATATAAACGTGTCACAAATACTAAAAAACAAAGGTTTGGAAGAAACTTGGACCAGATATGGATTGTTTGGTAGTAATTGGATAATGCAAACAGGTAAATATTTTTATTTAAAATGTTTTAAAATACATATATAAATTGTTTTGCGTGTAGTTTGAAATGAAATTCAACTATTTGACAAACATTTATTCAGGATATAGTGGTGGATTTCATAATAACTTGCTTAATCTTACAATAAATCCCGAGGCAGCTTATGAATGTGCCAATCAATGCGTGGACTTCCCTAACTTTAAATCACTGGTGAGAACATATGTTGCTTACTCAAATACATAACTTGGTATCGTTTATTTCTTTTTTCATTGAATGTCGTTTCTTGAAAGAAAAATCATTATCATTATTACAGGAAAATGAATGCCGCTGTCTATTAGATCAGACAAATAAATCTGAATGCTCAGAAAATACAACAGCTGTGATGTATAGTACAAGTAAGGAACAAGTCAGTTATAAGAGTGAAGCATCAATTTAAGTACAAAAACTAATTTGTATAAATAATATTACAATTATTATATATTTCTCTGTAGTAAAAGATGTCGATATAGAAGCCGAGGAGCTGGAAAACGAAGGAAAGCAATGTGTTGTAGCCAGCATTGATTTTGAGATATTTCCCATGAGCTATACATTCAAAGGAACAGCTTGTAATGAATACCATCATGTGATCTGCCAAAAAATTCATGGTTTGCATGCACATCGTATTTAAATTTGTATTTACTTTAGATTTTTCATTTGGTTCATAGATTGTGTGATGTTAAAACATTTTTCGTTGCTGTTTTGGTCTGATGATAACATACTAGTTTAAACGAATATGATAGAATATTATATGGGTCAAAGGTTAACTCTGCAAATAATTGATACTTTAATTAAATGAGAAGAAAATTAAATAGAGTTGAAAATAAGTCACATATATTTTTTTTTACAGATAATGTTCTTAGATACATATTCCTGTCAAATGCAACTTACCATGAAGCTGCAGACAGGTGTTCAAACATTTCTGCGAAGATTTTCAACCCAAGAGACTACAACCCAGGCCTTCTTTCAAAACTCTTGAAATCAAGGAAAACAGAGACAATATGGACTGAAATATTTAGAGAATTTATCTGGAGAAAATTAAATGGTATTTATCCCGATTTAGACTTAATGTGGCTAACTGACCGTAACATTGTGTAAGGTTTTGTACGTTCATATAATTTACAGTGTTTTAACACCTTAAAAAAAAGATGATTTTTTCCGCATTCATGTTATTGGACTAAACAAAAAAATTAATTATCGATTAAAATACAGTGAATTTTTAAGTAGATTTTATTTTTATACGATTTGTGCGTTGTTCGGTAGGCGAACTTCATCAGTATTCACTTATGACGTTATTATGAACTGAAGCTCTGTATGTGTAGGTCTCAAGAATTAACATAAAGAAAAGGTATAATATTCACGCCTTTGGTCTATTTACACAGAAATATGCTACCCTTAGCATTATTTATATTTATTTTTTTAACAACTCCTCGAAGTTGTACTTTACAACATAAAATAGCAACATTTGATGCATTTTAAAAACTTGAAAGGATCTCATTTCAAAAAAAGACGATAGAATAAGCATTTATGTTTAATAAAATATATAAAATGGTATCACCAATCACATGTAACAATATGAAGAAACTGAATGTTGTTCTGAGTGCGAACATTTGCGATTTCCTAAATAATCCTATAGTAAGATTGTTTTGAGATAGTCCAATAAAATAACAAAAACAATAGCTTTTCAAGAAACCTAGCAGGCACGCTATGGTTGGTGTATTTTACACAGGGTTTAGAAATGAAGAGTTTTTAAGGCGTCGAGCTAATGCTCGGCAGCCTTCTAGCGATCGTCTGGATTGGCAATCGTCCAAAAATTCATGCTTTGCACCGCCTTTTAAATGCGCATAAGAAATAAGTTCCTAAAAGTATTAAACGTATTAAAAATAAAAATAAAAATGTGTTTTTCCCCTGCAGATTATTTTTAACAGACTAAAAATCGACGCGAAGCAGATCCGCTTCGCGGCTGTAACATTGCAAGTATATGGGACGAATTCTTACTGTGACCTGAGCGTAACCTGGTCACGGTAAGATTATTCTTTCTAACTGTTGATGTATTCAAGTTATGAACCTGTGAAAACCAGAAAGAAAATAATTTATTTTTGAACTTTGAAATGTCTTCGACTTTTGTAAGCATGATGAGTTATTGTATTACAAACGCATCACTACCTATTTTATAAGGAAACTGATTTTTGTTTTTAAAGCAACACAAAACATAATTCATTTACTTTTTTATTCTTATATAATTTGATATACGACTATTAGTACAGAAATTCAAATTATTAATATCATATTCTATATAAAAGAAAATGTCAGCTCGATGCCTTTGTGGCCGTTCCGACCTTTGATTTATTCTTATATTATTTGATATACGACTATTAGCACAGAAATTCAAACAATTCATATCATTATATATAAAAGAAAACGTCAGCTCGACGCCTTTGTGGCCGTTCCGGCCTTTGATTCTAATGTATTTTTCGCCAAAAAAACCCAAGTCGGCTTCCTTAGATTTAATTAATACTGATGGTATGCAAATTGCTTTCAATTTTACTACAGGCTTAAAAGAAATTGTATTTTAATGTTTGATGAATTGATTTTTTTTTACAGATTCTCAGGAGTATTTTGAGGAATTCAAACGACAATTTTGTAGAGTTTTAGGGTGTAATGGTACCCTAGAGAGCAGATTATGTAGTGAAAGGAACTCGGCGTTATGTTTTATAAGTAATAAAATAAATAATTATTTTGAAAAGAAAAGGAAATTGTTGTTAATCAAACATTATTCTAATCATTTTCATTTTCTGTTAAACTAAATAATATTTGATATATTCTGAACCAATAAACGATTAAGTTAGCGTATGAATTGCAAATTGTACGTATATCTAAATATAAACAAATATAAATAAATATATAAAATGAATTATAAAATAAATGTGTATTTGTTACAGATAAAGATTATGAAAATTTCACTCGAATTCCTACAACTTCAACAATATCTCATGTGGGTGAGTAACGTATCCAATAATGTTTGAAAAACGATAATCTACAAAAAAAGTAATTAAATATCATAATTTACTTAGATTTAACGTCTTCAAAATTAGAGTTTTTGGTTTTATAATCACGTCATTCTTAGATAAGATTTATATCCTCGCTATGAAATCATTTTTTACAAAGTGAAAGACATAGCTATTTCTAGTTATCACGATTATAGTGTCTAATACTCGAGTATTTAAACATATTTTGTCGTCTATGATCTCTATATAGATTATAACCTAGACATAACAAACATGAAATGTTGTGTGATTGACTTAATCATGTTATGTCATTTAATGGGTTTGCATGCGACAACAACTTTAATTATAGTTGTTTAACAAATATTTTGATTTTTGTATAAATTCTTTATTTTGGTTTTTACCATTCATAATTGTAAACAAATACGATATAAGTATATAAAAATTCAAAAATAAATCTTTTAATTTTAAATAGGTTTTTTTCATAAGTTAGAAGCTACACCATTAGCGAATGTTATAAGAAATATTGATGAAAGAGTGAAACATAAGAATTATAAATCTTTATATCACATTGGAAAATGTCCTTGCTGGAGTTTCAATATTCATGCAATTGCTTCAAATTTCAAAATGCTTTACAGGTACAGCTCTGCCGACAACAACTGAACAAACCCCGGAAGAAAAGAACAAAAGGAACTGGTTTGATTCGTCAAGTGATTGCTGTCTACAGTCAAATACATTGTACGACAAGGAAATCCAAAATGACGAGGACAACTTCAATATATCTCAAGAAATGGGTGCCCAAAATTTTACTGAAATATTTTTGAATGATAAAGTGTTCCCCGGAGCCTGGATTATACCTGCAGGTCTGTTTATTGAATCATAAAGTAAATAATATATGACAATTCAAGAGTGAAAGCAGCTTTTCATGAAAAATGTTAAAACAACGTTGCATATCAGTTCTAAAGTGAACGGGAAAAAATGTTTGATTCTGGGGGGGTTTCCACTTTAAATCAAGTCATATGAATAGTTGACTTGTCTATACTCGAAAATGGTCTGTAAATCATACATGGCACCGTTCTGCCATATTAGTTAGAATATTTGACTTTTTTCAAACTAACATCTTATACAAAAATTGTAAACAATATTATTAGTGTTAACACACTTTGAAAAGGGTGGTAAAAGTTCAAGAAACGTACTGATTTTACGAAATCCAAAAAAATTTAAATTACTGTCATTAAGTACATTTTTAGTACATTGTAATGTCGTTTGGTATAAGGTTCCAAAAAATTTTGTTCTCAAGTTGTATCGTCGTGTCAATGGTTTTTTTTCGTCGTTATCAAAACATAACCTCTGGACGCTATTATTCAAAAGAAAATCAGAAAAACTCGACAATATTCACTTCTTTGGACTGAATCATTTATGAAAAATGACAATAACAAACTGTCAACCATCTCAAAAATCCATAAAGCGAAATACGAATTTAAAGCTTAGCAACACGGACCTCAAAAAAGATAGAGGTGGGATCAGGTCCTAGGAGGAGTAAGCATCCCCTGCCGACTGACCGTTGTGTTGTTTTAACGTTGTTGCAACCAACAATGAAACAGTGTCAAAAATTGCTATTTGATGTAACAACTAAATGCTAAAGCTGAATCACAATTGAAACAACATTTTGTATCTGCTTGGCTAGAACAAATGATTGGTTTAAAATTTGTTTCACTCATGAATTGTTTTGTTAATTTACATTTTTGGAAAATTATTCTAATTTCAGGGACGTATACAGTTAATTTCCGGAATGTTTCTTTGTCAGAAGTTATGGATATTTATGACTGTGCGATAGTGTGTCGGAATTGTTGGTACTTTGGAATAATGGTAAATTCTTTTTTATAAAATTACATTTTGAACACGTTCATTGGAATGTTGATAATAAATTTTACTAAATAGAATTGTTTAAACTTTTTGAATTTCAAACACATAATTTGTACATTTTACAGAATAACATCTGTGTCAACATTTCAAGTTTGTTTTATAATGGAGCTGATAGCTCAGATAACCATGCCATTGATCTGTATTCATCAAGTAAGTATAACAATTTAAATTTGGAAATCTTTTTTTTTTTTACTTTTGTTTGATTTTGAAAACATGTTTATTTACATACAAGATATGTCAAATTTATGTTTATTCAAAGGAGAAGGAGATGTACTAGAAGCGACTTTGCCTTCCGCTGGTGTAGATTGTGTACAAGTCTCTATCAGTACAGATGTATTTCCTGTTTCGTATCTGCTTTCTGTGAAAGATTGTGAGGAATCTTTAAAAGTATTGTGCCTAAGAGGTAATATAAATTTTTAATAATTTATATTCATCTTATCATAACTTATATATATATATATATATATATATATATATATATATATATATATATATATATATATATATCCATCACTCATTCCTTCTTTTTCTTTTTTTTTTGTAGCAAATGATTCTTTCTACTTTACCAGTCAAACGCTGTTAAATTTCACGGACTCGAAAACGTTTTGTAACGATAAAGGTGCCGTTTTAGCTTCCTCTTTTTGCAATCGACATCTATACAATAGTGGGATAGGGAATGGGATGTACTGGACAGCAATAACCAGAAAAAACCAACTGCGAAGGAAAGGTTGTGTTAGAATAGAATGTTGTTGTCATTTACTTCAAATGCTTTCCTCAAAGACTAAGTGATAATTTAAAATTATTTATTATCAAATTATTTATTTAAAGATTGTGAAGATAAGGTTAATGATGGTGGATACTGCAGAAAGATGTTCTTAAACAGTACAATTATTACGACAGATTGTACAGAAAAAACATATTCTATTTGTATAAAAGGTATAGTACACTTACATGTTTCAATTAAGCATTGAATGCTTATTTTTTTAATATCGTCGGTCATAACTTGAATACCGCACGTTAGAGCGGTATAATAAATTGTCTGCCCGGCCTGGTGTGTTATAGGACCGACGATATCTAAAAATAAGCAGGCAATGCTTATATTTATATTTATTTTGATGTTTTATGTATAAAACACTTTTTGCATCATCGCTTTAAAGTCATTGTATATATTCAGTATTGTCAGTGATATGAATAATTGATGGAACAGTCATAAAACATTATTTAGTGCGGTTCCGCGGCCAGAAATATAGTGCCAGAAACTTTGCCGGGAAAATATGTTTAGATCGGAAAGATAAGATTTCAAGATTTTTTATTTTTAAAGTACATTTAAAAATGGTTATGTAAGTTTCATTTAATCGTAAAAGAATAGTTTTTTTCAAAACGCATGATGACGTTCACTTGTGCCCTGTGTGTTACTGAAAATTGAACGTCACAGATTTATAATGCTTACATAAGGGTAAATATACACCGAATGTAAATAAAGTGATTTATACCCTTTTTAAAAAACTTAGAAATTATATCAAAATAAATATCTAGGATCTCAGCATGTGGGTCTTTGATTTTTGATTTTTAATCAGTGACACTATTTTATTTTCCTTACAGTTCCCTACAAATCCAATTTCGTTGATATGTTTACAAAATAAAGAATACGACACTGTTAACTTATCTTATTTTCAAGAATAAAAAGTTTCACTTATTTATTTGTTTTATTTTTAAAACAAATCAAAACTAAAACAGATTGCCAAATGCTAGTAGTAGATGTATGTGTCGAACGTTGAGTGTACATGATTTATTTTAATAATTGATCAAATGAAGAACTAGTAGATTCCTTGTCTTTATGTTCCATATTATTGTAGAAAAGGTCACTACAACCACCTCTACTACTACTACTACCTCTACAGCGGCTCCAACTACCACCACCAGCCTCGCTTTAACAACAGCCTCCACTGAAAGTCATGTGATACATGTAGATTATATAATCAAGGTGATACAAGATCAAAACTATAGTGAGTCTGCTGTTCAGTGCCAACAAAGCCATGGCAGTCTTTGGAGTTATGACTTGCCTGATATTGAAGCTACAAATGTATCACAAATGCTGAAAAACAATAGTTTGGAAGAAACGTGGACCAATTATGGATTATTTGTCAGTAATTGGATGATGCAGACAGGTAAACATATTTCTTAAAAACAGGTTTAGACTCTAATTATTATGTTTTTGTCATGATCTTCAATTATTTATTAAATTTACAGGATATAGTGGTGGAGTTAATAATAATTCCTTCAATCCAACAACAAATCCTGAGGTAGCTTATAAATGTTCCATTCAATGCGCGGACTTTCCTAACTTTATATCACTGGTGAGAACATATGTTGCTTACGCAATAAATGTAAGCAACAAGAAATTTGAATACCCTGCTTTAATTTAGAGTTTTAGTTATTGAATGTAATTTAATGAAAGAAGGATTATTAATATTATTACAGAAAAATGAATGCCACTGTCTATCATATCAGACAAATATATCCGACTACTCGGAAAATACAACAGTTGCGGTGTATAGCACAAGTAAGAATCAAGTCGGTTTTACGAACATTTTATGTCATTACTTAGAGATACAAAATATTAATACGTCCCGTAAATGAAATTAACATTCATTGTATATTTTCTTATAGTTCAAGATATTGAAATAGATGCAGAAGATTTGGAAAATGCAGATAAGCAATGTGTTGTGGCCAGCATCAATTTTGAGATATTCCCAATGAGTTACACATTCATAGGAAGAACTTGTGACGAAACACATCATGTGATCTGTCAAAACTTTCATGGTATGCAAATTTTGTTTATACTTTGATATACCATGTATCTTTATTTTGTAAAAAAAAAAATACATCATATAATGAATTCAAGAAACAGGTACAGCTTGTACTTAGATCAAATTAGAGACAACTTTTAGTAAAACACAGTAAATATTTTTTTGTGTTTTTGTACAGATAATGTTATTGGATACATATATCTGACAAATGCAACTTACCATGAAGCCCTAGACGCGTGTTCAACCCTTTCTGCGACCATTTTTAACCCAAGAGATTACAACCCAGCCCTTCTCTCAGAAGTCTTGAAATCAAGAAAAACCGAGACAGTTTGGACGACAATATCAAGAGAATTCATCTGGCGAAAACTAAACGGTACATAACCTTTTTTAAATTTAAATTTAATCTGGTGTTATGCAAATCCAAGCCTTCAGTTTTAATACATACTCAAAAACTATTGTATTTTAATGCTTGATGATTTGATTTTCTTCTAGATTTTCAGGAGTATCTGGAGAAATTTAAACGAACATTATGTAGAGTTTTAGATTGCAATGGTACTCTAGAGAGCCGATCATGTAGTGAAAGGAGCTCAGCGTTGTGCTTCATAAGTAAGTGTTTAAAATACAAATTATTTCTTCTGAAAACGAACCTAACATATTGTAAATTAAACATTCTAATTACATGTATTATTTTCTTGTAAAATAGAATGTATCATACTTGGTATTTTTTATTCATTACACATTAAATTGAATGTCAGAAACTTTAATTACCATAAGAATTTCACTCTAAATCATATTTAAATATAAACATCTGTATCTACATTACAGATAGAGATAGTGAATATGTAACCCAAACCCCAATATCTTCATCAACATCCGCAGGTGAGTGACGTATTTAAGAGGGAACAGGGGGTTGCAGTGTAAAATTATTTGTCAATGAATTTTTTTGCTTTCTTTTAACACATATACATTAAGATGTCCACTTCCACATATATTATTTTCATGACTAATTTCTTACCTTGCAAGGGAGATATTTTGATAGGAATTATCCTCCTTTTCTGACATTACGAATTTTTTTAACCATTTAACCACTGCAATAATTATTTTATATAATGGAATTTATTTGCAAATCATATTCATTAATTTTTAGAACAAAAACAAATTTCAAAATTGTTTACAACATTGACTTTTTACATAGCAATATCATAATTTTATTAATATATTGCTGTAATCAGCACTTCAAATTTTGAAGATTTTGATTCTAAATTTGAACAAAATGTGATGGCACATAAAAAATTGTCAATGAAATTTTTTTTTTAAATTTCATATATCAACCTTAGCATGTGCTTTATAACTTTTAAAATTTTCATGGCAACTTTCTTGGCATTTAAGAGAGATACTACAATAGGAATCATTCCTACCCCTTATTCTGGAATTATGACCTTTTGTGACAAAATCTGTTTGGAACCATCAAAAAAGTAATGCATCATTTAGATACATGTATATCAATTAACATGAGCAGATCATTATAAGAATATATATCTGATTATATTAACCGCTTATGATTTTGTACATTTACATTTCTAAAATTAAAAATGTTAAATTTTCCACCAGTTGTGACATTGACTACTTTAGAGCCGTTAAGTACGGGGAAAAGATCTTTCAAATCCTCTATGACGTCATAAGGATAAATGACATTATAGCAATATACAATCAAAACAATTATGACGTCATTATAGAGTTAGCACATCAAAGCATCATTGCAATGATAGTCACGTGATATGTGTCATGTCCCCCCTTAATCTTGTTTCAAACAACTTTCATGTAAAGAAAAAGGATCTTGCATTTTATTATGAACATCTACATTGGACGAGACTCCCATGTAAAACATATATTGTAACAATATAAGGTTTAAACATCAGACAATTTTACGTTTCAGTTTTATAACCACACCATTCTTAAATAAAGAGGTATAGCGCACTTAATACACTGTATACGATTTGGCCTAAAATATAGCACTTTTACAAACATCAGACATTTTCAATATTATACAATATTTAGTTTAAATATATTCAAAGAAACGCAAATAACACAATTACCATGCTGGAAGAGTCTTAATTATTTTTCACGACATCATTAAAATATTTCGGTTTTGTTAGGGATATATAGGAAAGTAGTTAGTGTAGGATAAACAATTGGATGTTTGACTATTTGAACCACTCTAAACCAAAGACATCCGATTAAAATTATGTTCTACAGGTATTGAAGTGCACGTTTACATTAGATTAGTTTTGGTTTAACTTGGAAAATTAGACAAATATTTCAATTAGTGTCTTTTCTAATACAAACATCTATATAGCCATATATAATGAAAATACATTTTCAGAAAATGTTAGATGCGTGGCCTAGTGGTAACGCGGAGGTATTTTTGATTTTGTGGTCGCTGGATCGAATCCAGCAAGTAGTAAATATTTTTTTTCACTTACTTGAAACATAAAAACAAGAGAGAGATTAAGTAACATGTATCTAATCTTCTGGGTTTTTTAAAATTATCTTGTTTAATTCAGTCTGAGTATGAGCACACCCAATATAAACAGATCTCTTCATTAACACTATGCGCGTACTACATGTATATTTACACTTGGATCCATTGCATTTTTTTTAACTTATCACGGTTCAGAATATCAACTAACATTATACACGGAGTTTCCTGAATTTATGACATATCAGTTGTTGCAGAAACCATTACAAAACCAGTATTTTATTACTATCCAGGTTTCGAAAATCATAGTGCGACGGCTAGGTACCTCAAGCTATTTTAAGTAACAGGTACTTTTCGTCTAAACACAGGTGTAGGCGAAATAATGGGAAAAGGCGCTATACCTCTTTCCTCACCAACAAATTAATTTTTGCAAAGTGAAAGACATGGCTAGTTCTAGCTATCGTAAATTGAGTGTCTTTAAGTCGTGGTTTAAACATAGTTGGGTCGAAAACGTTTGAGTTTTAGTTGCCTATAACAATAGCGTCAAATAAAATATACTCTATCTTATCTGATATATTATTTCTCAATCGGCACTAGTAATCGGTAACTTGTATGTCTAAAACTCAAATTACCATATAATTCGCGCATATTATATAAATAGTGCCGCCTGTTTGGGAGGGTAACAGTTGAAATTGACACCCCCAGCAAACCAGCGAAAGTTGACAAAGGTTTACGATGGGTGTCAATTTCAACTGTTACCCTCCCAAACAGGCACAATTTATTTATTATACTGAATGTCTTAATTTTAGAGAAAATTTTACTGCTTTTATATAGAAATGACGTGAATTATACGGTGAACAATGTAACAATTCGTCTGTTACCCGTTTCCAAGTGTGTTGCTAACGCTGATGGTAATAGAACGGATTATCAAGTGCGTCTAAACCAATAAGATTTCAGTATTTAACATATTTAACATGAAAGTATAATAAAATCATATATAGATATAAACATCTGCATATATATTACAGAAAAGGTCACACAAATTCCAAATAATTCAACAATATCTCAAGTGGGTGAGTAGCGTATTATGGAAGTGAAGAGAGTACAACGTGAGGTATCATAAGTTAATGTTCCAAATAATCAAAATATTTCTTTTGAAAAAAATTGCTTTCTGTTTATAAAAGATTTTACTAATCATTATAAGTTTCTTGAAAAAAAGAATGTTCCTTATTTGATATATAATAGTAATTTGTATATCGGTATATGTATTACAGATACAAGTACATATAGAGGAAATGTTACCACAACTCAATCAAACCCAAACAGTTAGTGACTTATTTAATCAAGTTTCAATCAATTTTCCAAAATAAGAAATATGATTACTAGTACATGTATAATACTGACGTGAACAGTTATTAATCGACTCTCTTCCCAAGCAGATCATACAATACAAATTTAGCTGTCTTCAGGGTTTAATCTTTTTCAAAATTGTAATGTTTGATTTCACAGTCAAGGCAATTTTACGTGTGTTTAAAACAGTGTATGACATCAAACTTATATGGCATGCTTTCATTTTCTTCACACTGAGTACACATCAATCATAAAAAAAGGATTCATTTTGCATGCGGGGCCGAGGGTTTTTAAAGAATTTAATATATTACTTGCACTTGTAGCGAACTGAGTTTAAAAACTTATACATTCATTTTACTTCATATGTTTCTACAATCAGCCGTTTTAAATTTATTTAACATTTATATGAGTTTTTCAAAAAGAATTCTAGATCATCTGTGGCTTTTTTATTTTACAGAGAACCTCCCGCTGTATATAGGATTGCCCTGTGGTGGTGTTGTTTTTTTAATAGTAGTGGTAGTTATATTTATCATATGGCGCAAAAAACGACGGTGAGTGTTTTAATGTGTATTATTATCCATGTTGATAATATATTTTAAAGTGTTTCGAAAAATCCAACTTCATAAGCATAGTTTTATTCTCTAAACTTTATGTAATTTGATTAATAAAATATCTTATTTTGCAAAAAAGAACCTATGCATCATTTTAAAACAACCAAACCAAAAAAAAAAAAAACTTAATCCGCCAATCGTCGAATTCCTATTCCGTGATAGGGGGGTCATTGCGAATGGTTTTTTTTTTCATTATTTCACTACAATTTTTTTTATATTCTCGCAAAAACGTGTGTGTGTGGGGGGGGGGGTAATTCCTTTGGAAATGATATCCATGAACATGAATTTAGCAGCTAATGCAGCTTTAAAAATTAACTTTTCTTTATATGAATGTGTTTGCCGCGGGAAAAAGTGGGTGGCCAGCCCATCTACCCCCCGATGCTACGTGCCAGCATAGTATACATTATAAAGTATACAATTGTGTTTGTGTCTCAGTTGGGTATAAATTATGTTGGTATAATTTTGCCAAACAAAAAGTACTTTGGAGGATCTGTGGATTTTGAGATAATGTTATTTCGAAAAGACACGGAATTGATGGAGATGACTTCCCTGGCTTTTACGTTTTATGAATATCACTGTTGTACAGTACTAGTATTGAGAACAGATGCCTTTTTCAATAATTCTACTAGTCTACATTTTGTAATTATGTACTAATCTTTATAAAGGGTATTATGATGTGATATATACTCATGCTTCTTGTGAACAATACTTTGTATATACATGTATTCAGGTACGCCCCCAATGTGAATTTTAACATTTTAGCAATGTAACGTCTGTATTGTAACGTTTCCCAACCGGATTCTGAATAAAGTGCTTCTCTTAACGCAAATATTAGAAGACTAGTAGCAATTCTAGTGGCACATATAGTTGTACCTTTTCAAGGCTCTCAGGATCATGTGTGGAGCAGCCATTCCAAACAATGGATACATATTCAAGAATATTAAATAAGTGTATATTAAAAAAAGTGTATATTTGGAAAGTTTTTTCCAACCAATTTTAAAATTGTTTACAATACTATCAATATATTCAGACCAGCAGAGATATTTGTATCGCTATCGAATCTGCATTATCTGCATTATAATTTATAGCATAAAGGTAATAGATAATTTTTATAAGTATACAAAAATATGTGTTTTCACCGTCATTCATAATTGACGCAAATTACTGTAAACGTATCACATTTGGCTGTATACTAGTATTCTATTAAGCGTTTTTTGACGGTAAGGGGCTTCCGCTAAATCAAGTACAGCGCTAAATAGCTTGCATGCATAAATAAGTATAAGCACTTTCAGAAAAACGCTAATTCAAATTCACGCTTACTTGTTGAAAAATTAATTTCCGCCAAATATGGTACACGCTAAATAAATACGTTTACAGTATAGCGTGTATAGCTTCTATATCTTTTCCAGTAACGAAAAAAATGGAAGTTCTCTACAAGACAACGCTGCAGTGGCAGATGATGTTAAAAGTAACATTAACGGAACCATTCTTAAAAGAATTAAAGATGGAGTGCTAATAACAGAAGATCAATGTGAGGGCGACGTTCTCCAAATGAATGGGTTTAATAACGGATTTTACAACTCAAGATATGCAGAATACAGTCCGGAAAACCGACGTGCAATATACACTCAAAGAGACAGTGGCGAAACCAGTTCAAATACATTCAATTACGGTGAGCAAGAGGCGACTGATCATGGTGACAGGGATGAAGATAATATAGATATAGACATGTTTAGTAACGGTAATTACAACTCAGAACGAGATGTATACAGTGTGGTGAATAAAAATAGACGAACAACTGATCCAGTTCAAGATGATGGAGACTTGGTGAATTCTGACAACATGCCAGATTTCAGACAATCAACAAGATGGAATAAAAATACATTTAATAGAGGAAAATTGGAGGAAGGAGCCGAATTCAGTGAATTGTAGGATGTTTCACATCAGTTTTATCCGTATTCATTTTCAAACAAATATTTTATAACAGCTTTTTATCTTTTCTTGGATGTTTGTTTCTATGTCTTACGATATTTTTTTAATGCATAATTTTTTGGAATTAACTTATTGTCAAGCAAACTGTGATAATGCCAAGACAGGTACGAACCTAACTGGTTTTGGCAACCAATTGGTTGTGCATTTATCCTGTAAAATAGTTACCGGCGATTTAGAAAAATGACGTCATTTATTCATGAATTCAATCAATCATGTTATTGTGAGGAGGCTGGGGGGTCAACAATTAACCATCAGATCTACCTAGAATTTTAAGATATGATTTATCTAGCTATAAACTATTATTTGGTAAAGAAAAAATCCATATATTTTAACTTTCATATTTGGGTATTTTCCTATATTTTTTATATAGACCTCTTCTTCTAAACGAGATAAATACAGTCTAAAAATGGCCACGACCATCGAGCCCTCTTAAAATTAGATTTTGTATACTACAACGCAATAACCTAATATATAAAATATTTATTGAAATAAGTTTCTACCTAATAATTTAACAATGTAAAAATATTAATAATATGGCACATTGTGCAGTTGATCACAAAATCAACACGAAGAGAGTATACAAATGCCCTTTTTCCCTGAACAGTCAATTACTTTGAATCTCTTAATAGATTATGTCGTATGTTTATTATTTTTCAAATTCAATCATTGTTGCCAATATAAGTGGCAATGACTCCTTGAGATGCACGTTATTAGATTCTGTACACTTGTGATTGGTTATCCTCGTCATCTGACTTCCATGCATGTACTACACTCTCCTCGTCATCAGACATTTCATACCTACAAAAGAAAAAGCAATCTCTCAAGAGCTTTACTTCATCTCCAAAATTAATCGAGTGTATGATGTTCTTGTACCCTATAAACACTCGAGCATCTAGTCTTTTGTTGTCTGTTAGTCTCCATACATTGGTGGAGCTTGTCCATTTTTATGTTTGTACAACCAGGAAATGTGATAAATGTTACTTGTGCATGTGGGTTTTTTTAAATAATTTAGCAAAAGAATTTTATTATAAAAAATGTTCTGTATTTGAATTATACAGTACTAAGAAATATGTCTGAGTGTGTGAGATATATGCATGTTGTTTGTGCTTGAAAATCTGAATAAAAATTATAATCATGTTTTTATTATTTTGCCTATAATAGAACTCAACCTACCAAGGTCGTGAATTTCCTTTGTTTCCTTCATCATCCTACAATAAAAGAAGGAACAAATATTCAAAAGCAGTCCTTTTGTATAGTTTTATCAAACTTTTCACAATGACATTACTTTGTCTGTATACGTAATAAATTAAGCTAACAGCATTACCGTGACTGACATTTCATCCCATCTCCGCCTCCTGTTATCCAGATTGGACTGACTAGAAACCATATCCTTCTGTGGAGCAGGGCTAAACAGTTGGATACCATGTCTTTTATTCTTCCCTGAATTTTGTCCTTTATCCACATTCGATGTCTTTACTTCATTCATACATGAAGAATCCAGCCATCTACCGACCCTACGCCCGCTGGCGGATATCACTCTCTCAACGAAATCTCCTTTATTGTGTTTTAATTTTTCAATCGACTGCAGATGTTTGGCAAGTCGATGTTCACGCAGCAAGTCGTCTGGTAGATCCTCGTTTTCTAAATTTAAACGAATGCTAGTCACAAAACCCACGTCATCATCTTCGTCGTCCTCTTCTTCTTCCTCGTGCGACTCGGTATATCCACTCCTTGACTTGTCATGTGACGCATTCCACCATTCAGATTCCGTATCACTTGTGTCACATGTTATCGTACCAAGTCGTGACGTCCAATCGGTTTTATCCGTTCCAATTATACCTGAGGTCACTACAGTCGAACACACAGAATCCGTCACACTGGGACTTTCAAGGATCGGCAAGTCAGACTCTTCATTAACACTTGCTTCTGAAAAATGAGGAGCGTGTTGTAACGAAGAATCTTGAGCAAAAATTATGTTAGAACTTGAATCCATGAATTGTAAAGCGGCTTCGTTCGCTTTCTCCATATTGTGACCGTTTTCGGAACTTCCCATCAGAAGCTGTTCCAGTTTTGGGTTGTGGTAGACGGGTTGGGTGAACTGGTATCTGTTGTTTCCAGATCGTGACGACACAGTGCTGGTGCTTTTTGACACCGGGCGCTTACTGTCCGACAACATTTGTAATAAGTTCTGCACTTGACACATTAGAATCTGCTCTATGTTCACTTCACTGTTTTGGCCGCAGACCGTTGCAGAATTCCGTAACATCGAACTTGAAAGTTGAAAAAAAATGGTATATACATGTATATTAAACTTTGACAACACAGGACATGCGAGACATAATCGTAAACTTGTTTTAGGCCTATATATATTTCATATTTTTATACATGTGGTTAGCGAGTTTCAAATATAAATTAGATTTAAATATTTTAATTTAGTCTTTGTTCTCTTATATTCAAGTATATATGATTCATGCATATTTTTGTTTACTTTTAAAAGACAAATGCTCATTAAAACATTTTTTCTTCGCCGTTAAGTGTGTTAATACCTGAGAAGTTCCTTTGTGTCGGGAGGCATATTAATGGCAGACTCCCTGACTTGTTCATCCTCCTCTGATGATAAGACAACTTTCCTAAAGTCTAATAAAACTCTGGTCAACAGATCGTTAGTATTTGCCAGCGGTGAAAAATCGAACAGATCTTGTAGCTGATCAGCTTCTGCTTTCAATTTTTCCAATTTCAATCTGAAAAGGGAAATTAAATAAAAATTGTAATTTTCATTATATTGTGATAATTACGCTGAAACAAAGTAGCAATGTGGGGTTTAAACTTACTTTAGTTTATCAGTGCTATTTGGGTCTTCAACTTTTTGAATTAACCGTTTTGTGTCTTTGTAAAGATTGTCGACTGTCTGTAATATGGTCTCTTGCGCATCGATCATATTGCGCATGACGTCATTAAACTGGAATTGATATTTTGCCAACTGCTGTTCCAGCTGAAAAAAAAAAGTTGGAATACTATTTATCCCTTTTAATGCATTATTTCTAAAAGCACCTACAACCAAACCTTAATAATAAATATCAACTATACCTGTTCTAATGTAATGTGATTAGTTGTTCTTTCGGACGTATATCTGCAAAAAAAAAAAAAAGGTGGAATTTCATTTCTATTGCATATCGAATTCATAACGGTACTGCCAGTTTCTAAAGAAACAGACTTCAGTTGACCATACCTAAGATTTGTCATTTTGTGTCTCGTTGCCTCTGTCAGAAGACACTGACATGTCTGGTACAAAAGGAGATGTTTGTATACCGACATGTGTCCGTTTTCCAGAGCTAAACTAAGCGCGCTCTTGTTCTGTTTGTTTACGGTCCAGACATCAAATCCGTTGTCTAGAAGAATCTGCAAAAGAATTACCGTCGGTAAAAATAACAGTATACTAGTTAAAAAGATTATATGAGGAAAATGTGTTTTAATGCCTTACCTGTAAACAATGAAGATGTCCTTCCTGCGCTGCAAGATGTGCTGCCGTGTAGCCCGACTCATCATATGGAAGACAAGATGGTGGGTCTGTCTCGAGGTAGGGTATAATAGTCTCCAGAACGTCGGGCTGCAATACAAAATGTTTAAAACTTATAATGATTGACCTCAAGAGAAAGATGTACATTTAAAATATCAATAGTATGCCAATTCGACAGAGCTATGAAAGTACGAACGACGCTTCTTGGAAGAGTGTTTCCCTTATTTAACACACACCTGTCCATTCTTAGAACAAAGAGCAAGAAGTTCTCCAATCAATTCCGGGTTCAAAGTTCCATCCATACTTCGTCTTTCCAGCAGATCTCGAACACACTCAGTCTTACCTTGCTGTAGAGAAAAAAAAATTCATTTACTACTTGTTCACTTATTTGTTATGAAATTTTACATATTTTTCAAATATTGCATCATCTTCTTCATTTTCTACCTGCACTGCAAACACCATGATTTTGGCGTCTAAGAGAGTGGGGTCCGTTTCGAGGATGAAATCTACAACGTTGGTTCGGTCAGAAAGAACACAGCGTTGCAAAAGGGTCATTCCCGTCGCATCACGAGTAGAAACCGTCTTTCTTAGAGAAGTTTGTGATCCGTCAATGGAGAGAGCTTTCATTTTTTCGATCTGAGAAGAGAATCATTAGATCGTGGATGTAAATTTATTTGACTATGTGCAAATGTGGATATAAATGCATCACAGCGTATAAATCAATAAATTTTACAACTCACCAGTTGCTGGTCACTCAAGCATAACATTTCCTTCACATCAACACAGCGGAGTAAACTACCGGTCGTCATCATTTCCGGTTTTTCGTGTGCTTTTTGTCTCCCTTTTCTCAAATCATCGGAAAGGTAATCGATGTCAACCTTTGGAACAGGGGGAAGTTTCCGTGAGTTAAGATTGTTCTGCAACTCATCAGTAGTTTGTTTCTTAACACAATTGTCATCACTTTCCCGCGATTTCTTTGCTTTATGTTTACTTGCTTTCATTGTGGATGCACCAGAACTTTGAGAATTGTTGTTTTCGTAGGATTTTGTTATGTTTTCACATGCATCAATGATGGAGTCAGTGATATCCTTTTTCTGCTCGTGTACATCGCTCTGTTTAAGCGCTTTATATCCTTCTTTGTTTTTATTTTTCTTTCCAAACAAATTGGAAATAAGTTTTGACCGCTTGGAGTCACTTGACTTCGAGTCTTCATCACTGAGTATAGTTTCTTCGTGGTTTGTTCTGTGCTTTTTCTTAAGTTTGCTCTGACGACCCTGAGAGCTAGTTTCGGACAAATCTACTACGGATTCTGTGACGTCATTTGGCACTTGCTCGGGAGGATCCGCAGAAGCAAAGCACTCCGAAATGCTGTCATCAATTGGAAATTCCCGAACAAAGTTTTCAAAGTCTTGTTCTGTCATCGTAGTAATGTCTGACGTTTCATCTTCCTCGTCGTCTTGGTAACGGTCCCTGATGGTCTGGATCGTCAACATGTCTGAAATAAGAACAAGACGCGCGCAACCGTTAATGGAAGCAAAAAAAAAAAGAACAGAACATTTTGTGGTTCAGATAGGAATTTATAAAGGGAAACAGGGGTGTTTGTTCAATACATGTACTTATATATATTTTTACCATTCTGTGCCGTATTTTGTCTAAGATGAAAAGACAAGAACAAACCACATTAAACTATTAAAGGTCTACATGCGCATCTATTTTTACCACTCATAATGCATTGACAAAAATATCTTTAGTTTCATTTAAATGATCACGCAGGAGCCTCGAAAATCTTTGGGTCTGAAATATTTGGAAAAAAAGATTTGATTGACGATCGACTGTTCACTTACCAAACATAGCCTCCGGATTATCCTCGGGCGTGTAGTACTGATTCAGGGTAAGCTCATTCAAAGATGGAGCAAACATGGTGTCCATGCTGCTGGTGTCTGCCAAGGAGCTCCGACTGGACAGGGACGTGTGTAATAGGCTGAAGTGGAAGAGAGCATTTAATTTCAATTCAATTTATAAATATGCGTTAGCTCAGGGGGTTGGATGGTCAACAAATTACCCATTCAATTTTTTAACATGTGCGTTAATTTTATGGCATATGATATCAATATTAGTTTAATATACTGTATTTTATAAAATACGGGATAGGACTGTGTATATAGGAGAGAGAGAGAGAGAGAGAGAGAGAGAGAGAGAGAGAGAGAGAGAGAGAGAGAGAGAGAGAGAGAGAGAGAAAGTCTAATGTTATGATCTTTTGTAAATATGTGTCTTTAAGGCTTTAAAACAGTGAATATTCCCTTTCACGCCTTCGCCTCTTTGTTTATCTGGCAATTTTAAACCTGACTGGGATAGGCTTGTAAAACTCTCGAGGTGTTACGAGAGATAGACATATTGCACGTAAGAAGTAAAGTGGTGTTTAAAAAGCTTCTTAACCGTTGCATTGACATGTGATTGAATAAATTGCCTACTGAAAAATTGAAATGCTTTTGTCATGCCAATATTTTTTCTTGACTTATGCTTATTTATCTTCTTTTTAATTCCAAATCAATATACATCTTGACAGGCTCACATTCATAGTACGTATTTCTTTTTTTATAAGTTATTTTGGTCGCTTTACAAATTGTGTTCATTTACCCACTGAGCATTAATCGTACCCCTTTAGTGGCCCTGTGTACTCTACAATTGCATTAATGGCACTTGCACGCGATGTATAATAACTAAAAGAAAAAACGATTCAGGCGATAGGGAAATCCTTGATAAACATAATGTATTACTTAGAGAGAAAGCTTGATAAATTACCCGAGTTCAACTGAAATGCAGTTTTGTAATTACTCATTCTTTTCTTCTCAGTCCGCATTTTACGGTTTATATACATTTTTTCAAAAGAGAGGTTGAATTACACTTCTCACATCTTGATAAAAACGGGGGGTTTAATTGTTTGCCTCCAACACGCTTAAATTAAGTGTTCCTTAAGCAGAAGGAATGTGATTGATCCGGGTCTTTATTCACCAGCTCAGTGATTCATCAAACTTTTAATGAAGAGGAATCTTCATTTTGTACTGAGATTTAAATTAAGGACTTCTTCAAAAACTGAGGGGATTTGATATGTCAGACAAAACCGGTGGCCATCTTCCGTCCTTACTAAAGCCTGAATAAACAAGATAAAACTTAAATTCCCACCATCACAAACCTTTCGCCCAGCAATCCTGACATTTAGAAAAACTGAAGACGAATCAATCTTGGCTATTGAAAACTGTAGTGTGATCAGTTTCACGAAAAATCTCTCTTTTCATGCGGTGTTATGAGCTTTAATAGTTAATGGCGAGTTTTAGATGAACAGGAAGCTCTGTTTGGACCGTCTTGGGAGCTAGAACAAACCACAAGACAATAACTCGAGCCCTCAATCATTCAAGCCTACGGCGAATATACTTCACCAAAAAGGAGTGTGTACATAGAATCATTGAATACATTATAGACTCAAAAGGCTCCTTTGTAGACAAAATAAATATTGGTTTCAAAGACATTTCCAACTTGCTACTCTAGCAGTGCCTTTGCAAACATATGAACACTAACTCAAACATCAGATGGCCATAAATAATGACACAGATTCATTAAAGGTATAAACACAGTCCTGGTTTTTTCTATTGCATTTCTAGCTATTTCGTGCGTAATTTTGAAGTTTTAGCGCTAATGTTTCTAATTATAGATGATTAAATATTATTGATTTAAGCAACGACAGCTTCCTGAGTTTTGAAATCAGATAAAATCTGTTTAATCAACATCTAACTACGTGTACATAAATAACCTAAGCTTTTTGTGTCATATATTTCTAAATCATATATTAATGATGTCACCAACTTACTAAAGAGTGTCTTCCGAATCCCATCGCCTCCGGTCCTGATACAGAGGAATAGGAGTATTTCTGTTATCCGAAGAACAGAGAAACTGAAGAACACGAGAAAGAGAAGGGGCACACATTCCTCCAGTCCAAAAAAAAACCCCAGCAATCTACCACAGAATTACCGGGGACTCTCTACCACCAAGATATTCCATACTCCAGAAAACGTATATGATTCGGTACAAATTATATCCACTTCTGTCGCTCGTAAGCGGCTGATAACAGTTCTGAACAAACAAGACCCGTGGAACATTGACCATCGGGACCACCCTTACAGAGGGGGCAAAGCACCGAACAGGGGATTAAAAGCCACCGCAAGAAGTGACAGAAAACTCCGAGACTGTATATCATTTAAAATCGCGGACAGTCATTTAAATTCTGATTGCTCAAGGATGTTTATTAATTCCTTTTTTTAAGCCTGTGAGTGATCTCTAATTATGCACGGTAGTTATAGTGTTGCACATCAGGGCTTGGGACATAAATATGCATATTAGGCCGTCATTCCGTCCCAGAACCAAGCGTATAATTTATGACCACAAAAATAGGCCACATTGTGTGCTATATTATCTTAGGCCAGCCTTCTCTTTTGTATATGTAAAAGGTGAATCCCATCATTTTGACGTGTGGATAATGTGTCTTTTTCATGATTTAGTATTTCATTGTTTTCTCTTTCAATCTGTGGGTCAGGGCGCCATCATTAAAATCATTATCCCTACGCATGGAAAGTGATGGATATGATAAGAAATAGCTGATGGGGAAACTGCATGTCATTTTAACTAGCTGGAAAAATTGATTTTCAAAAATGAAAGGGTTAAAAAAAGAAAACGCCGTTTTAAAACTCGCACGGTGATGGATATCATTTGAAATAACTGATGGGGCAACTGCATTTCATTAATAGCCGAAAAAAATGATGGGTAGAAAAGAAAACGGTTTCACAAGTCGCAAACCAATTGCAGGAAATTGCGTAGTGCATGTTGTTTGTGAAATTCTTTCTGAGCAAAAAGGTCTTATAGGTTATTGGCATATATACCATTTACACAAAGGTAAATGCAGCAGGTGGGAATAAAAGTGATAAATAGTCTTCTTTCGTGTTTTAGTTGTTTCGTTTCGACGTGTTTAAAATGAGTCGAATGATAAACTGCTACATATTGTGTCCTGTATTCCCTACCTACGGTTTTGAAATTTGATATTTTGACAAGTTTGCGATAATCCAAAAGCGATCGGATTTCAATACGGTTGCAATCGATAATTAAAAGATGAATTATACATAAAGGGTATGCGGTATACGGTAGAGGCATCACCGGAAGAAAAAAAAACCAGCAATCGAATCTAATGCTCTTATGGTAAAATATTGAACATATACAGCTCTGTGTGAATTTTGAAACTATTAAATCACACACGCCTCGTAAATATTGATTATAGATAGGTGCTACCCGAAAATTTGAGGAACAGTGCTTGATTATGAAGTAAATACCTGTACAAACTGGGTATCGATTCTCAGGTATTAGCACCACATCCCTGGTTTGTGTACACAGTATTTATCCTTAGTCTCCCCCCTCATCGACTGCCGGCGAGTTGAAACATATTCACAACTGCACACAGGGAAACAGTATTCTCTCTGTTAGAATATAGTTGAATACTTTAACTTCTGTCATTGTGAGCGGGGAATATTGTCATTATTATTACCGGCACTCAACAATAACGATGGCAGGGAAGCTTTAACTCCAAATCAGACTGATCGATATAGCGGCAGGGTCGTGGCAGGGAGCCATTGTTATCCGGGCTAGCATTACATTCTTTATACATTGATATCAAAAGATTTTAATTTAATCAAGGAAAATAAAGAAAAAAATTATTCTACTGGAATCTGACTTTTTGTTGGGCGGTCAATAAGTCTAAGACGGGGGACTTTGGGGGGGCTTTGTGGTCCGTTCCCTCAGATTTATCTGTGTAAGCTTCACAAGTGCTGGGTGTTTACTTAGTAAGTAACCCTGATATAATAACAGTCCCTAATCCAATTAAAATCCCTACAGTCCGATTTGTCATTATAAATTGGATTTTAATTCTCCGGGGACCGTAAGTAATGAAAAAAGTAAACAGAGATTTAAATGGGAACAATTCTTGCTATGATCTGAATGTGTGAATTGAATTGAGAAAGTTCTAAGTCCGCGGGTTGTTACCTATCACCCTTTCGTCAAACCTTCTTCAAAGTGTGATCAAACGTATTAGTCCTTGAAAGGTCTTATACTACGTTAGTGTTACTTTCAATATATTACCAATCCGGGCCATATCTCTACTCCATAACGAACAAATCTACTCTGAAGTCACGAAGAACGGAATGAATTGCGATTCGGTACACATTTTAAGGGAATTTTAAGTGATATAGCAACATTAATTTCTACCAGAAAAAAGGAACTGTCAAAAAACAGTACATAAGTTACAATTCATGTGTAAAACGCACTTGACTTTCCATCAGTTAATATACGTGCTGAAGTCATAAAATGGCCGAAAACAAGCCAGCCAGCCTGCCTGTCTCTGACCAATTAGTAAAACGTACAGTATATTATATACATCATATATATATAATAGTCCTACCTTTATATAGAGGCACTCTCTAACAGTAGTCCAATCTCTGCGCGCACGCTGCAGTGGGTCGCTCGTGTACACGAGGAGAAAGCGCTGCTGATACTATCTGCATTTTAACTTTACATTCCGTGTTTCAGCAATAAATGGCCCGACACGGCAGTTTAACCATCTACACAGAAATAGCCCACAGTAAGTAATTGGACGCTTCAATAAGCATCATTTCCCCCATCTTGTCAAATAACTTGTTCGTCACAGGCCACTAATTCACTGCAGTTCGCTTTCCCATGCGGATCAAAACTTCGAAGTTGCAATTTGTTTTTTTCTTTCAATTCTTTTGGGGCAATTTGATATTGAAATTCAACTGGGCCTTGTGACAAAATTGTTCTAATTACACCCTATATTGTGGAGATGGCGCCGCGATAACTTGCAATTCATGTCATTCAACTGTGGCAGTGTGCAAATAACGAAACAGTAATAAAAGTTTTGCGTCAAAAAGACTTGATAGAAGGGGAATTTTTCAATTTGTAAGGTTAATAAGAGGTCTTAAAAAGTGTCAGAATAAATTAAATTTCTCGTATATTAATATAAATTGTGATCTTGTTAGCTAAGATCTTAGAAACACCATGATTCCTAGCTACTTTGGAATTTCTTAATTCTACACACGGCATACAAAAATAAATACAGCCTTCAAATTGATTTCTTTATAAAGATTGTATGAAGAGAACAAAAGTTTCATAATTGAAATCAAAACATCCCTTCAAAAGCGTAACTGATGTGAAAAGATGAAAGCATAACATTCTTTGATGAATGCTTATTAAATATTTAATTCTCTGAAAGCTTTTACATTACAAAGTATACTATCTTTCTCTCTCTCTAAACAAAAACGCATGTTTCATTGCATGTAAAACTACAAATTATAGTTGAAAAAAAAATCCTTGAATAAAAATTAGATTTTTTTTTAAATGATGTAGGAAAATTAATTCATTTATTTACAAAATAATTTAAAATTTAGAACAGTCTATCAGAAAATAATTATCTGCCCTTTATCAGTTTATAGAAAGCAGTCATTTTTTCAGAATGAATAATCCAAGTTACGAATTTTCACGGCCTTAGCACACTCCTTCAACACATAACATCGGACTCCATAATAGCATTTTCCTGACAAAAATTAAAATGATGAAATTACCATTACACGCATATTTTTTGTTCTATAAGAAACAAACAAGAAATGACAGAAGCACTGTATACATGTCATGTTTTGAGCCATTTCGGTAGAATCACCTTTGTCAGATCATTGGCATCTTGGATTATTCTAAACTTATTATCGAAAGATTCGTCATTTTAATTTTCTTAAATTAAAAAATGCCTAATTTGTTGCCGTTGAAGTTAAGATGAAGTCGGGGGAGGAAAAGATGTTTTCTAAAGACGCTTTTCATACAGATGGTAGCTTTAATTTTTCTTATTCAGTCTTTGAGTTAGCAAAAGGAGCAGTTCGTAAAAGGGCCCGTACATGTATAAATACATTGTACTTGTTTTACTTTTTCAATTTTATCAATAGTAAAGACGCTTATTAAATTTATTTCTGAAATTTGAATTATAAATTGGAATATAAACAAATAATTTTTAAATACTTGTTTTACTTTTCTAGAACAATTTTATCAATAATAAAGACGCTTAAAAAATTTATAACTGAAATTTTAATAACAGGAAATATGAACAAATAATAATTCTTAATTTCAGTAAAGTAGATTATTCTATTTTAAGATTTTCATGAGTTTGGGAAACAGTTTAATAGCATTTTGCGTGGTAATTCTCTTGACATCTTGTGGAGTCATGTTTTTTACTTTGGCGATGTAATCACAAGATATCTGTACGTTAGCAGGTTCATTTCTCTCTCCTTTCACTGGACCTAAACCAGGACAGTCAGTCTCCAACACAATGTTCTCTATTGGCAACTGTTTGACAAGTTTTATCTGATCACTTCTCACAATCGAGGGCGGAATTGAAAAGAAATATCCTTCTTTCACTCCCTCCATCGCAGTACTTGGTTTTCCATCAAACGCATGCAGGAGAACAGATTTAGCGCCAAATTCTTTTAAAGCGGCTATAGTGGGTTTACCCGCAGATCGTGAGTGTACATTTAGTGGAAGGTCATACTTATTTGCCAGTTCAACCTGGTTTTTTAAAACGTTTCTCTGAATATCCTTGTGAATGCTTTCCGGAGTAATACGGGGCTGAAAGTCCAAACCCACTTCGCCTATGGCACATATTCTATCGACATTCTGCTCCAGCTCTGTTAAAACTTTATCAAGGTCTTCTTGGCTGACACACCTTTGTTCACCATTAGAATCTTTCTGAACAGGGTGAATACCTAAACAAGGAACCAGTACGGTAGGATACTGATCACAGAGTCGCAGCACTAAGGGAAAGTCCGACGGAGTCACTGTACACACAAGGGCGGCCGCTACCCCAGTTCTCTTTGCATTTTCAACAACGGTTTGGATGTCATGTTCGAACATTGAATCTGCAAGATGTGTATGACAGTCAACAAATCCTACATTTTCACAATCCATCTTTGAGCTAAAATTGTTTGAAAGTATTGCACCTGCTGTTTTTATAATGTTGTAATTCCAAGCTTTAGTCAAGCTACCTGCCAATAAGCTACCTGCCAATAACAATTTTAAGTGTATTTTTATCGACTATTTTTGGAGAGTTCCGATCCCGATTGCAATGGATAATGAGATAAAACAGCGCTTAGCGCCCAAACTAGGAGGTGTGCCATCTAGCTGAGACCGGATTCTCGGGGGGACGGATGTCCCCTGACGGAATCCGGTCTCAAAAGGGGCGATATTGACACCGATTTCCGGCGCCAGGGCGCAGAAATTGACCCTATAATGCATTAAGATGAGGTCTCTATACAGGGCGCCTAGCGCCCAAACTAGGAGGTGTGCCATCTAGATGAGACCGGATTCTCGGGGGGACGGGTGTCCCCTGACGGAATCCGGTCTCAAAAGGGGCGATATTGACACCGATTTCCGGCGCCAGGGCGCAGAAATTGACCCTATAATGCATTAAGATGAGGTCTCTATACAGGGCGCCTAGCGCCCAAACTAGGAGGTGTGCCATCTAGCTGAGACCGGATTCTCGGGGGGACGGGTGTCCCCTGACGGAATCCGGTCTCAAAAGGGGCGATATTGACACCGATTTCCGGCGCCAGGGCGCAGAAATTGACCCTATAATGCATTAAGATGAGGTCTCTATACAGGGCGCCTAGCGCCCAAACTAGGAGGTGTGCCATCTAGCTGAGACCGGATTCTCGGGGGGACGGGTGTCCCCTGACGGAATCCGGTCTCAAAAGGGGCGATATTGACACCGATTTTCGGCGCCAGGGCGCAGAAATTGACCCTATAATGCATTAAGATGAGGTCTCTATACAGGGCGCCTAGCGCCCAAACTAGGAGGTGTGCCATCTAGCTGAGACCGGATTCTCGGGGGGACGGGTGTCCCCTGACGGAATCCGGTCTCAAAAGGGGCGATATTGACACCGTTTTCCGGCGCCAGAGCGCAGAGTTGACCCTATATTGCATTAAGATAGGGTCTCTATACAGGGCGCCTAGCGCCCAAACTAGGAGGTGTGCCATCTAGCTGAGACCGGATTCTCGGGGGGACGGGTGTCCCCTGACGGAATCCGGTCTCAAAAGGGGCGATATTGACACCGTTTTTCGGCGCCAGGGCGCAGAGTTGACCCTATCATACATTAAGATAGGGTCTCTTAACAGGGCGCCTAGGGCCCAAACTAGGAGGTGTGCCATCTAGCTGAGACCGGATTCTCGGGGGGACGGGTGTCCCCTGACGGAATCCGGTCTCAAAAGGGGCGATATTGACACCGATTTCCGGCGCCAGGGCGCAGAAATTGACCGTATAATGCATTAAGATGAGGTCTCTATACAGGGCGCCTAGCGCCCAAACTAGGAGGTGTGCCATCTAGCTGAGACCGGATTCTCGGGGGGACGGGTGTCCCCTGACGGAATCCGGTCTCAAAAGGGGCGATAATGATACCGTTTTTCGGCGCCAGAGCGCAGAGTTGACCCTATATTGCATTAAGATAGAGTCTCTATACAGGGCGCCTAGCGCCCAAACTAGAAGGTGTGCCATCTAGCTGAGACCGGATTCTCGGGGGGACGGGTGTCCCCTGACGGAATCCGGTCTCAAAAGGGGCGATATTGACACCGATTTCCGGCGCCAGGGCGCAGAGTTGACCCTATAATGCATAAAGATAGGGTCTCTTAACAGGGCGCCTAGCGCCCAAACTAGGAGGTGTGCCATCTAGCTGAGACCGGATTCTCGGGGGGACGGGTGTCCCCTGACGGAATCCGGTCTCAAAAGGGGCGATATTGACACCGTTTTTCGGCGCCAGGGCGCAGAGTTGACCCTATAATGCATAAAGATGGGGTCTCTTAACAGGGCGCATAGCGCCCAAACTAGGAGGTGTGCCATTTAGCTGAGACCGGATTCTCCGGGGGACGGGTGTCCCCTGACGGAATCCGGTCTCAAAAGGGGCGATATTGACACCGATTTCCGGCGCCAGGGCGCAGAGTTGACCCTATAATGCATAAAGATAGGGTCTCTTAACAGGGCGCCTAGCGCCCAAACTAGGAGGTGTGCCATCTAGATGAGACCGGATTCTCGGGGGGACGGGTGTCCCCTGACGGAATCCGGTCTCAAAAGGGGCGATATTGACACCGTTTTTCGGCGCCAGGGCGCAGAGTTGACCCTATAATGCATAAAGATGGGGTCTCTTAACAGGGCGCATAGCGCCCAAACTAGGAGGTGTGCCATTTAGCTGAGACCGGATTCTCCGGGGGACGGGTGTCCCCTGACGGAATCCGGTCTCAAAAGGGGCGATATTGACACCGTTTTCCGGCGCCAGAGCGCAGAGTTACCCTATCATACACTAAGATAGTGTCTCTTAACAGGGCGCCTAGCGCCCAAACTAGGAGGTGTGCCATCTAGCTGAGACCGGATTCTCGGGGGGACGGGTGTCCCCTGACGGAATCCGGTCTCAAAAGGGGCGATATTGACACCGATTTCCGGCGCCAGGGCGCAGAGTTGACCCTATAATGCATAAAGATAGGGTCTCTTAACAGGGCGCATAGCGCCCAAACTAGGAGGTGTGCCATTTAGCTGAGACCGGATTCTCCGGGGGACGGGTGTCCCCTGACGGAATCCGGTCTCAAAAGGGGCGATATTGACACCGATTTCCGGCGCCAGGGCGCAGAGTTGACCCTATAATGCATAAAGATAGGGTCTCTTAACAGGGCGCCTAGCGCCCAAACTAGGAGGTGTGCCATCTAGATGAGACCGGATTCTCGGGGGGACGGGTGTCCCCTGACGGAATCCGGTCTCAAAAGGGGCGATATTGACACCGTTTTTCGGCGCCAGGGCGCAGAGTTGACCCTATAATGCATAAAGATGGGGTCTCTTAACAGGGCGCATAGCGCCCAAACTAGGAGGTGTGCCATTTAGCTGAGACCGGATTCTCCGGGGGACGGGTGTCCCCTGACGGAATCCGGTCTCAAAAGGGGCGATATTGACACCGTTTTCCGGCGCCAGAGCGCAGAGTTACCCTATCATACACTAAGATAGTGTCTCTTAACAGGGCGCCTAGCGCCCAAACTAGGAGGTGTGCCATCTAGCTGAGACCGGATTCTCGGGGGGACGGGTGTCCCCTGACGGAATCCGGTCTCAAAAGGGGCGATATTGACACCGATTTCCGGCGCCAGGGCGCAGAGTTGACCCTATAATGCATTAAGATAGGGTCTCTAAACAAGGCGCCTAGCTAGCATTGATAAAGTTCTTGAAAAGTTCTTCAAAGTTCTGTTTGGAAATCTTTTTGTTATTATTTTTGAAAACATTGATGTTGATTTATTTTGTTATTTATTTGAATGTGAAAGTCGTTGTTCCTTTAGATATACTTCATATCTTTTTAAATGTATTTTCTTCGATTTTTCGAACTACTTTGTTGTCATACTAATTCTATTTTAGAAAGGGGGTTCCCGATCTTTACAGATAACCTTGTCAAGTAATGAGTGAATATAAAATCCAAAGTGAGTGTATTAATGTAATATATTAATGAAACAAACGTCAATGTCTTATTGATGTAAATATTTTATCAAACTCTTCATAAAAAAATATTCAATATAATTATATGGTAACACTCAGGGTACCTTTGTATTTTGTATATAGATAATGACTGATGCACTCTCTCTCTCTCTCTCTCTCTCTCTCTCTCTCTCTCTCTCTCTCTCTCTCCATTTGTACATATTCTTTTTAAATTAAATATGATTTAACAATAATGTAATTGAAGTGTTTTTGTATCAGCATTTGTTATGTTAGAATTTTAATTAATCTTTATTCCCGATTATTACATGTTATATCTTTCTCTTTTTATTCAGAAATATCATCAATAAAATTGTACTTGCAAATAATTGTATACCCTTGCATATATGTATGACAACTTGGTATGTGGTATATCAAATGTAACTTAACAATATTAATATATTTCATCCATTATTTGTTATAATTATGTTGTTTTATTGTCTTAATGCATATGCCCCCCCCCCCCCCCGAGGGCCCGTGATTGGTGAATAAACATATGTAATATAGGTTTTTAGATTCTACATGTATTACAGGATGAAACAAAGCGCGAAAACAAAACTGAACGCATAATGATTTTCTCTCTCAGTTTTTTTTTACTGCTTCTATAATTTATTCTTATGACTCTGATAATTAT
The DNA here is from genome assembly GCA_020458035.1 of Magallana ariakensis. Taxonomy (NCBI): domain Eukaryota; kingdom Metazoa; phylum Mollusca; class Bivalvia; order Ostreida; family Ostreidae; genus Magallana; species Magallana ariakensis. Next base: position 49,864,665 of record CM035815.1, on the reverse strand, counting down.
CCATTAATTTTTTGGTAGCCTTTAAGCTTTATAAATTAAGGATAAATTTTAGTTTGTAATCAGTAAAGTTTCAAGCACATGCTGAAATTATAACTCTGAGACGGAAGAAAGTTTAACATATTTCATAGACTGATTGATAAGCATAAACCATAAATATTATTGATCATAGTATTTTGCATTAGGGTAATCGATTTCAGTTTTTAGTGTACATGCTTAAAGGGGCATGGTCACGATTTTGATCAAAACTATTTTTTCGATTTTAATGTTTATAATGATTCAGAAAGGCATTTTTGATAATCAACCAAAGTTTGAGTGTCATTCGTTGAGTTATAAGCGAGTTACAGAGCTTACCATTCTTTGTTATGTAAGCAAAACTTTCCTGATCGCTAATTTCATCCACACATGCTGGCATTATTTACTTGTAAACCTTGAATTGCTGACAATCTACCGGGAAATTTTGGGTATGATCAATGTAAAAAAATGTGCAATCATGTCGAATAAACAAACAAAAGAAACAAAAACAAAAATGGAGCGGGAAATGGAACAAAAATTTTTCAGTGCGGAATTTATTTTTCATTATTATTTTTGGGAGAGCCCTTTGGCAGGTGCGCGTGTATCCGTCGAAATAGAATATTAGAATTAATATCGAATTGAATCTTGATTAGAGAATTATGGCTTTAAATTTCTTTTACATTTGTTACAGATATGCAGGGGTATGATTGACTTTAAATATTTGAAAAAAAAAAGCAAATAAAACTGGGCAATGAATTTGCATGATCTCGTGGGTTTTTTTGTTTTGTTTTTTGTTTTTGTTTTTTTTTTTTAATATTTATTAAACACAATACATTTGAATTCGAGATAACACCTCCGCAGAGGCTCTCTAGATATACATCACCTGGGGTGCCTGGGGCCCCCTGGATCAGTGATGCTATTCAGCGGTATAAATAAATCATACATCTATATATAATGTACAAAATATATATTTTCTTTAGTATTTTATAATTGTATTTTTTAAAGCATAAATAGACGTAAATATGAATTAACACATGATATATATGCATACATGTATATATTATAATAGTAATATAAAATAAGAGTACTATTCATATAAACGGGGAGATAACATTCGGTCATTGATATAATGTTCGTATCAATATTATACAAATATATAAATCAAAATATATTTTGAAATGTATATATATATACACACATATATCAGGAGAAGGAAAAAAAAATTGCAATACAACTATAGTTGGTCTGCTAGTGTTTTCAAAATTTTGTAACTGGATTTGACACTTTTTGCACTCGCTAAATAAGGTAATATTAATAAAGAGATGATTTCAGATTATATAAAAGCGCATTCTCATTTGGAATTTCGTTTTGTAGTCTACACTTCATTTTATATTTATATATTTTGTATCCTACAAAAGATATGACATTATTGAAAAGTTTTGTTGTGTCTGTGAACTCGTAAAAAAATCCTACAACAATTGTTTTCCATGTTATATTCAACTTTAATATTCCTGATACTTGTCCCATATTTTTTTGGTTTCAGAGCATCCATATATTAAATGTTCAATATTTTCAATTTGTTTACAACTTATACAGTTTTTTCCAATATCTTTATTCCATTTATTTACATTATAATTACAGTTCAGCTGATTGTGTAGAAGTTTATAGTTAAATTCTGATATTTGCTTATCAAATGCATTTATTATCTTAGCCGTGTATATATTGCTCCACTGATCATTTGATATTTTGAATTCTTTTGACCATTTTGCTTCCATTATTGGTTTTTGAGTCTTTTTTGATAATAAAATTTTATAATAGAATCCCGATTTCTCTAGTTCTGGCTGTTTTATTTTTCCACAAAAGTGAAAGTATGGTTTTTGAATTTTAGTATTGTTTACATTGGAATAATCTACATTCAACTTTCTAATAGCGTTTTTGATAATAAGATATTAACACAAATAATTTCTCTTTGATTTAACAATTTCTGTAATATTATTTAAATCGTTTATACCATCTATTGTAAACATATCTTTAACATATAGAATACCACTTTTTATCCACGATTCTAGGAAAAGTGGTTTGTCCTTACATTTAATAAAATTATTCAACCACAAGTTCTCGGTGAGCTGATTTCGTGATACATGTGGGGATTTACATTCATTTAAACTACAGATAATTTCTTTGTAAAATTTTGGGAATTTTTTTAGAACATTTAGATCATTTGGTTTAACAATATTGCTTCTCAACAAATATTCAAAATCTATTCCGTTAATTTTCAATATGTCTTCTATATATTTTCTAAAAGAACTTTTCTTATTATAGAGTCTTTTGATCCATCCTGCTTAAGCTTTTACACTTTTTAGTTTGCACTCTACATCTATAAGGCCCAGACCACCCTCATCTATTGATCTTACAAGTGACTTGCGTTTAATCCTCCCTCTCTTACCCCATAAAAAGTTATATATAATTTTATTTAATTTGTTATGAATTCAATATTTGGGGTTTCCAGAACTGTAAACAGATACAATAGTTTAGATACTATTAGAGAATGTATAACTGTGCATTTTCCAAATAACGTTAACTTTCTAATTCGCCAGGAGTCTAGGATTTTTTCGAGTTCTTTAAGTTTATTCAACAAATTTTTCTCATCGTTAGCTTCTTTGTTATGTCCTAAGAAAATTCCAAGTGATTAAACTGGATTATTGGTCATTCTAATACCATCTACATATTGTAAAGAGTTTTTCAGTGGCCCCAAAAGGATACTGTCTGTTTTTTTCTATATTCAATTTAGTATCGGACATTCTTCCAAAATATTCTATTATTTTTATGGCATCTTTTAATGATTCTACAGTTTTTAATGGAAACGTATAGTCACCCGCATGTTGTACACATTTTAGTTTATTTGTTTGTCCTAAATTAAATCCTTGTATACTTTCAGACGCATTGATCTTTAGTACCAAGATTTCTATAACAAAGATAAATATCCTTGTCTTATGCCTCGTGACATTTTACACCTTCTAGTCAGCCAATTATTATTTTTTACATGAAAGTATGGCTTTGTATATAAAATTTTTATCCACTTTAAGAAATTACTTCCGAAATTAAATTTTTTAAGTGTTTTAAACAAAAAATCCCATTCAACCGAATCAAATGCTTTCCTAAAATCAGTAAACAATAGAATTCCTTCTTCATTATTTTCTTCTCAATAATCATAAATATCTAGAACCAACCTGGCATTTTCACCTATAAATCTTCCTTTGATATAACCAGTTTGATTTTTATTTATAAGTTTATTCATTATTGTTTGAAGCCTCTTTGCAAATACAAAAGCTAGAATTTTATAATCACAATTTGTAAGACTTATTGGACGATAGTTATCAAGATTTATTAGGGTCCCTTTTTTGTGTATAAGCGATAATACAGAAGCCCGCTGAGAGGATGATAGTTCACCCACTTCGAAAGACCTTACAAGACTTTCATATATATAAAGTTTTATACGTTTCCAAAACATTTTATAAAATTCTATAGGAATTCCATCTAAACCGGGTGATTTATTTAATTTCATGTTGTATACAGCTTCCGCACATTCATCGATAGTGGGGGTCAATGTCGTATAACGAGATATGATCAGACGTGTACAACTTTTCATAATAAAAACTTAATGCGTTTAGAATTTCATGTGTTTCATTTAAGTTGTTTCCTCCCATTGATAATTTATTTATTACATTGTGCGATTGATGTTTATTTTCTAATCTTAGAAAGTATGAGGTATTTTTTTCACCCTCATCTATCCAATGAGCTTTAGCTCTCACCTTTGCCCCTTTAGATTTATATGCAGAGTATCGAATTCTTTTACAAGATTCTGTTTATATTTAACCTTTTTATTTTCAACATCGGAAAGTTCAATATCCTCAATTTCTTTTTCAATTTTTTTATACGGGTTTGTATGCTTTTATTTTTCTTAATAGAGTACTCTATACATAGCTTTTTTAACTGATATTTTATGATTTCCCATCTTACTTGTGGATCGTTTTCATTAGTTATGCTCTCAGGTATGTGGTCAAAAAAAATTGTTGATAATATTACAAAAATTCATGTCATGTAAAATCGACGTATTCATTTTCCAATAGCCACTACCCCTCTTATTTGTTGATACTGCACAATAAAAAATGAAGGCCATGTGGTCACTCATTCTAGAAGTTGAAACATCTGGGGGTTTTCTAAGAAAGATTTTTTCAATAGGATAACATAAATCTTCAGTAGAAAAAAATATAATCTATTCTACTTTTCGGGTTATTGTTTGAATCGCACCAAGTGTTTCCCTCTTTTTCAGGATTAATTTTGTCCCATATATCAATTAGACTAAATTTATATTTCATATTATCTATACTTTTTGAACTTCTGTTTTTGGCAACATAGGATGAGTTAAAATCTCCAACAATGATTTAAACAATACTGAGATACCCATGAAGCCAGTTTTTTTTTTAATTTACATCGTTCACCTTCTGAATTTGGTGCATATATATTAACTAGTGTAATTATATTTTATTCATATTCAATATTGATTAACAATATTCTTCCATCGTCTGATTTATGTACATTATGTATAATAAGAGATAAAATTTTTTGAAATAAAATAGATCTCGTGTTTGACTTTTTGGTCTTTGGTCTTTGGTTCATGGCGAGGACATATCTCTGGTCATCAAAATAATGTATTATATCCATTGATGAGTTGTACATATTTAGAAACTGGCCACGAGTATGTTGTACATAACGCTTTAAATAACTTGTTGATGTAAAATAAGGAATCAATTTTCATCAAAAAGATTAACTTATTCTTGAAAATGACTAGGGTAGTGAAAATCGTTTTTGTTTTGGCAAGTTTAAGGTCACTGGCATCTACACGAGGAAGTGATTCGTCTTTTGTCTTTTGTTTTGGTTTCAATGCGAGAAAATATCTCAGCATAACGTAATTATTGATGAGTTGTACATATTAAGAAAATTGCCATATACTTGTTGTATATATCTCGGGGAATATTTTGTTGTTGCAAAAAAGGCGTTAGGTTACTTATAAAAAAAACCAATTACATTTATTGAGAAATATGGTAAAGTTTAAGCCTCTTAGAAAGCACCAGGGGCCTGTTTCATAAAGCATACTTAGGACTAGGACATATCGTAGGAGAGAACTTTTCCTATGTTCATTACTTATCCGTTTCATAATCCATCCTTATCTTAAGAAATTCCTAAGTTATATCTTAACGTTAAAACAGGTAAATCTACGTTTCAGGAGCAATCTTAACATGGCGACTGTTTATGTTCCACAAAAACAAATTATATGCACATTAAGGTTTTTGAACAAAAAGTACTAAAATACACGTATCATTAAGACCTTTTTTACTTTACTTCTAAATTGAAAACTTTAGAACAATCAAACTAAATTAATTGAAGGTATTTCTTCAATTAATTTCTTTCGTTTATTCTTAGTATTTGTTTTCAGATACCTATATTTATTTGTTATCACAATTTGCGTAGTGGCAATGTTGACATTTTTTTTTTAGATTTCTAAATGTGTGCACGCGCAGATAGATACGGTATAGTTATAGCTAGTGCACTGATAATAATTCAATTATACAAATTCAAGAATCAAAATACTCAATTACAGAAAGACTGGATGATTTGTCCTATCCCTCCATGAATGAAGCATTATTTTTCGTGTGACATTTTTGTGATTTATTTGTACATGGGAAGGGGTGTTCATTACATTTTTTGTTGAAGGTGGAGGGGATCTTCCATTAGAATGCTGTTTTATTAGAAAATATTTGCCTTATTCCTGACTTCTTCTATTTGCAGAGAAGCTTTTGTTTGTCACGGCATTTGACTATTGTATTGCATTTGGAATATGCCGTATGATATAGTAAAATGATTTTAATGTAGGAATAAGCACATCATTCTCTATATTTTTGCACGGGCTATAAATGCATGCACTAAATTATTTATAAAGATTAACAAAAATTCTAGAAGTGACCTATTTTTATTTGATTCGTGCTGTCATAACGAAATGATATTTGAAATAGAGAAATATATACATGAAAAAATGACAATAACAATCCGTCAACCATCTCAAAAATGTAGCAAAATACCAAAATAAAAAGCACAACAATTTAAAAAAAAAAAAACATCGCCTATGATTCGAACACTCTCTCAACCGAGAAGATTGATTAAAAGTCTCCGCGTATCAGACTGAACTACGTTGAGATATTACTGTACTGGTGAATAACTATTTTAATTAAGTAAAACGCTTTCGTGAAAACCACGAATTTTTACCTTTCATAGTTCTAGGCTCCATTTTCATAAATCGGAAATAAAATTAAAATAAATAAAAACTTATCCTTTAAATAAATTTTGCAATTTAGAACAGTAAATGGTGAAGCTATCGGCATACAACGTTGTGTATCTTAATTAAGAAATTGATTATATATGATTTTTGTTACATATTATGTATGGTAATTTTTTATGTAGCTTAACCCTGTTCAGTTACTATGCAATTTTAAAGTTTAAAGTATTTTCCAACCACCGAAGACGGTCGGTTACTAGGATATGATATGAAAGCAAAAACTAATTGGGCTTTTCTGTGGAGCTTTTCCAAATGTAGTTTGACCCCGAATCAACCATTATAACACAAATTGGGTTTAATTAAGCAATAATTAATCAAAAGTTAAGGAATCTATACTACTATATCAAAATAATAGACTCGAATTTTTGGGCTTTAATACAGAGAAATCGGAAGAGTACTGTCTTTTGTTTTATATATTTTAAACATCATTGGTACTTGAAGATTACCAATATGTTTTTATTTTTTCTTAATCAAGCTTCACTAATTAATAATCAACGAAAATTCCTTTTAAAAATCCGAAAATCATCTGGATTTTTTGGATTTTACAATCTTGCGCATGCGCATTACATTCACGCTAAATCACGGGAGGCTTTTTAGTGTATGTTTCCACAATATCACATTTGCATGGATAAACTCAGAAACGATAATACAAATACGTGTAAATTTTCATTGAAAGTTTGCTACATGTATATATTCTGTTCATCAAAGAAAATAGGAGATAACTCGAACTCAGTGCAAATCCCGAGAGTTCCGAATGTCAACATTGAAGCGAGTAAAAAACGTTGGGGAAAAAGTGTTGAATTCTTCATTAATATGAATTAAATTTTTAGATGAAATGTATTTACAGCCGCAAAATGGTTTGTTATGAATAATTTGACTGTTATTTTCAATAAAGCTTCATTAATTTTCTCAAAATCGTATCGAAGCGATTCTGCAGTTTTTTGCTACATTACGGGTATATGGGAGGCATTTTTAAAACTGTGGTGAAGACACAGATTATTCTATTAGAATAAACTTAGATTATTCCGATATCATATGCAATGTCAACCCGTGCACGCATGGGTCAAAGTCTAGTTAATTTTTACTATAATGGCATAGTGATATTAAAAATAATCTAAAGTAAGTATTTTAATAATTAATTATAATAAGTTTTTCATGTGAACGCTACCTATTATTATAACCCAGAGAATAAAGATTAAAATATTAGTTAAGGTTGGTATCCACTCAATTAACGTAATTATTGAAAGTTCTGTATGTATACACTGTATAAAAATTATATTGTTATCATTACTGATTATACACAGAATTATTGTACATGTATATTCCCTGATTTAATAATATTGCATTAATAGCAAACCACTGAGTAATTTCCTGCATGATTAGATGATTTTGTCAATGTTTTTCAAAATTGGTAATCAATTTTATTACTATCCGGGCTTCCTGGCTGTAGTGTTTCTATAATAGCACAACTGCAAAAGTAAACAAAACAACGAACAGCATTAAAGCATGAGAGAGAGAGAGAGAGAGAGAGAGAGAGAGAGAGACATTTTGTACCACACAATTGAATAATGACACACCAAACAAGCATGACTTTCAGTACTTTAGTACATCGGTGTCCGATGGATGGCACACCTACTTGTTTGGGCGCTAAGGGCCCTATTTAGGAACCTTAATATTGTGTATAAAACCCGTGTTATAGGGCCCTTCAGCGCCCTAGCGCCAAATATCGGTGCCTATATCGCCCCTTTTAAGACCGGATTCCGTCAGGGGACATCCGTAGTTCAGACGATCAGGTGTCCGCTGGATGGCACACCTACTACTTTGGGTTCTAGGCGCCCTGTTTAGAAACACTATCTTAATGGATGAAACCTCATAATAGGGTCAACTCAGCGTCTTGGCGCCGAAAAACGGTGTCAATATCGCCCCTTTTGAGACCGGATTCCGTCAGGGGAAACCCGTCCCCCCGAGAATCCGGTCTCAGCTAGATGGCACACCTCCTAGTTTGGGCGCTAGGCGCCCTGTTTAGAGACTCTATCTTAATGCAATATTGGGTCAACTCTGCGCTCTGGCGCCGGAAAACGGTGTCAATATCGCCCCTTTTGAGACCGGATTCCGTCAGGGGACACCCGTCCCCCCGAGAATCCGGTCTCAGCTAGATGGCACACCTCCTAGTTTGGGCGCTAGGCGCCCTGTATAGAGACCTCATCTTAATGCATTATAGAGTCAACTCTGCGCCCTGGCACCGGAAATCGGTGTCAATATTGCCCCTTTTGAGACCGGATTCGGTCAGGGGACACCCGTCCCCCCGAGAATCCGGTCTCAGCTAGATGGCACACCTTCTAGTTTGGGCGCTAGGCGCCCTGTGTAGAGACCCTATCTTAATGTATGATAAGGTCAACTCAGCGCCCTGTCGCCGGAAATCGGTGTCAATATCGCCCCTTTTGAGACCGGATTCCGTCAGGGGACACCCGTCCCCCCGAGAATCCGGTCTCAGCTAGATGGCACACCTCCTAGTTTGGGCGCTTGGCGCTCTGTATAGAGACCATATCTTAATGCATTATAGAGTCAACTCTGAGCCATGGCACCGGAAATTGGTGTCAATATCGCCCCTTTTGAGACCGGATTCCGTCAGGGGACACCCGTCCCCCCGAGAATCCGGTCTCAGCTAGATGGCACACCTCCTAGTTTGGGCGCTAGGCGCTCTGTATAGAGACCATATATTTATGCATTATAGAGTCAACTCTGAGCCATGGCACCGGAAATTGGTGTCAATATCGCCCCTTTTGAGACCGGATTCCGTCAGGGGACACCCGTCCCCCCGAGAATCCGGTCTCAGCTAGATGGCACACCTTCTAGTTTGGGCGCTAGGCGCCCTGTGTAAAGACCCTATCTTAATGTATGATAAGGTCAACTCAGCGCCCTGGCGCCGGAAATCGGTGTCAATATCGCCCCTTTTGAGACCGGATTCCGTCAGGGGACACCCGTCCCCCCGAGAATCCGGTCTCAGCTAGATGGCACACCTCCTAGTTTGGGCGCTAGGCGCCCTGTATAGAGACCCTATCTTAATGTATGATAGGGTCAACTCAGCGCCCTGGCACCGGAAATTGGTGTCAATATCGCCCCTTTTGAGACCGGATTCCGTCAGGGGACACCCGTACCTCCGAGAATCCGGTCTCAGCTAGATGGCACACCTCCTAGTTTGGGCGCTAGGCGCTCTGTATAGAGACCATATCTTAATGCATTATAGAGTCATCTCTGCGCCATGGAGCCGGAAATTGGTGTCAATATCGCCCCTTTTGAGACCGGATTCCGTCAGGGGACACCCGTCCCCCCGAGAATCCGGTCTCAGCTAGATGGCACACCTCCTAGTTTGGGCGCTAGGCGCTCTGTATAGAGACCATATCTTAATGCATTATAGAGTCAACTCTGAGCCATGGCACCGGAAATTGGTGTCAATATCGCCCCTTTTGAGACCGGATTCCGTCAGGGGACACCCGTCCCCCCGAGAATCCGGTCTCAGCTAGATGGCACACCTTCTAGTTTGGGCGCTAGGCGCCCTGTGTAAAGACCCTATCTTAATGTATGATAAGGTCAACTCAGCGCCCTGGCGCCGGAAATCGGTGTCAATATCGCCTTTTTTGAGACCGGATTCCGTCAGGGGACACCCGTCCCCCCGAGAATCCGGTCTCAGCTAGATGGCACACCTCCTAGTTTGGGCGCTAGGCGCTCTGTATAGAGACCATATCTTAATGCATTATAGAGTCAACTCTGAGCCATGGCACCGGAAATTGGTGTCAATATCGCCCCTTTTGAGACCGGATTCCGTCAGGGGACACCCGTCCCCCCGAGAATCCGGTCTCAGCTAGATGGCACACCTTCTAGTTTGGGCGCTAGGCGCCCTGTGTAAAGACCCTATCTTAATGTATGATAAGGTCAACTCAGCGCCCTGGCGCCGGAAATCGGTGTCAATATCGCCTTTTTTGAGACCGGATTCCGTCAGGGGACACCCGTCCCCCCGAGAATCCGGTCTCAGCTAGATGGCACACCTCCTAGTTTGGGCGCTAGGCGCCCTGTGTAGAGACCCTATCTTAATGAATGATAAGGTCAACTCAGCGCCCTGGCGCCGGAAATCGGTGTCAATATCGCCTCTTTTGAGACCGGATTCCGTCAGGGGACACCCGTACCCCCGAGAATCCGGTCTCAGCTAGATTTTAATTTAATTTAAACATATTTTATTGAGTAATCAAATGGATTAGGCAACAGGCAAAGCCTATATAAACCCTCTCCAAAATACAAAGTCAAGTAATGGTGTTATAAAATAATCTATAGAATATAGTATTGCCAGTTTACAGAGTGATACATTATTGATCTTTTTAGTGTACAAGACAAGGGATAATTGGATATTAATTAATAAACTTTACATTTGTCATGTATAGATTGTACGTAATTTGTTGTTTAACATATATAAGAACACATTCATACCTACATTTATAAACCCATCACCTCATTCATTCATACCGACAGACAAACATAAGTATAGAGTTTTCATGATCCAGCCCATTTGAAGGAAACATTAATTAAAAGAGTACTATTTAAAAAAAAAAAAAAAAAAAGTCAAAAACGCTTAGAAGCTATGATATAACTATGAACATAAGAAAAGATTTTACAATTTAAGTTGTAGGAAAAGTCAGAGCTACCATAAAGAATATAGTTAATATGAAAAGGTACACTAATGTCATTAAATTGATTAAAAAGTTGAACTCTTTGTTGAGTGTATCTTGGACACTCGAAAAAAAAATGCATATTTCCTTCAGATTCAGAACCACAGTTTGTACATCGACTATCATTAATTAAAAAATCCTTAAATAAATGAGCATTTAAATTGCTAGCTTTATTCCGTAATTGACATAAAATAATATTTTCTTTCCTATTGCCAAAGCTGTAATGTTTGTAAGATTTGGGTATATTTTGGTTTTTGAGTTTAGACTTAAAAATAGACAAAGATGATGAATCTTTTATTTCTGCATCAAGATTATTCCATAATTTAATTGTAGACGGAATAAAGCTATTGTAATAAGAAGTGGTCCGACATAGTGGCAGAGAGTAAAAATTGCCATTAGACCTAAGATTATATGCATGTTCAGTTGGAAAGTATGGTTGAATTAAATCTAACAAGTATTGCGGTGCTAAACCATGAATTATTTTGTAGAATAGAATAAGCTTGTGTTTATCCCTTCGAGATTGTAGGGTTTCCCAGCCAAGTTCACTATATAAAATACTTTTAGAGGAGTTAACTCTCAACCCTGTTATTATTCTGGCTGCTTCTATTTGTACCTTTTCAAGCAATGCAGAGTTTTCCTTGGTACAGTTGCCCCACACAACATCACCATATTCTAGTATAGGTCTGATAAAAGCCATATATATTTTAACAAGTGTTTCTCTATCAATTGTATGCTTGAGCAATCTTAATATATTCAACCTTTTGCATGCCTTTTCATAAATACCATTAATATGATTGGACCAACCACCATCAGACTGTAGATGTAAGCCTAAGTGTACATGACTTTTTTTATTGTTTATGATTTCTCCATTATATCCAAACAGAATTGCAGGATAGTTTATATTTTTTCTCGTAAAGTCAACATTTACAGTTTTATTTGCATTAAAATCTACAGCCCAGGTGTTTGACCAATTTTTTATTATGTTAAGGTCATTAGTAATTGATAAAGTTTGTTGTATGACATCATCATCAATAATAGCAAATAGAGAAGTATCATCTGCAAATAATCTAATATTGTTTGTAATGCCATTAGTAATGTCATTTATATATAGCAGGAATAGAAAAGGACCAAGTACTGAACCCTGTGGAACCCCAGCATCTAACATCTGAAATGTAGATGTAAATCCTTCTAATGTTACTCTCTGTTGCCTATGAGTCAAATAATCTTCTATCCAGCCTAATATGTTACCCCCAAAACCTAGTCCCTCAAGTTTATGAATAAGACCAAGATGCCAAACTCTATCGAATGCTTTAGAAATATCACAGAAGATAAATCGAATATCTTTTCCTCTATCTAGATTTGATATAATTTTATCATAAATTTCTACTAGTTGGTTTACAGTTGAATCCCCTGGCTGGAACCCTGACTGGAATTTTGATAGTAGCTCATTGTCTTTAATGTAATTAAACATATATTTGAACAATATTTTTTCCATAATCTTACACAATGAGCTTGTTAAAGAAATAGGTCTATAATTATTAAGATTATCAGCACTGCCCTTGTTCTTAAATACAGGTGTAACATTAGCTTGTTTCCAGATATATGGTAGACATTTTTTACTAAGAGATAGGTTGAATAGTTTAGTGAGAGGTTTATATATAGAAGAAGAAGTTGCTTTGAGAATTCTTGGAGAAATACCATCTGGTCCTGGAGGTTTAGTTACATTAAGTATTTTTAATTGGTCAATTACATCTTGCTCAGTTATTTTAATATCATTAAATTCAAGATCAGGGGGTCCAGGCCCATGCTCAGGTAGCTTTGGGACATCATTAAGACTTGATATGCTTGAGAAAAAAGAGTTAAATTCATTGGCCTTGTCAATGGGATGAACAAGTATTCTACCATCCTGACAAACAATTGAAGGAGGAGAAGGATTTTGTTTTTTTAGCCGAGTGACAGATTTAGCAATGCGCCACCATTTACCAGGAGGAATAGATTTGTCAACAAGTTGGTTAGCAAGTTTAATTTTGTAATTTCTTTGGGCATTGCGGAGTAAGCTTATTATTTCATTACGAATAGATCTAAACTGTTGCCAATGTTGTGGGTTATTGGTGCGTACAGCTTTTTTATGTATTCTTTTTCTTTGTCGCATTCGTTTGCGGATAGCAGTAGTTATATAAGGCTTATCAGAAGGTCGAATAGTAACAGTTTTGGTTGGTACATGCTTTTCAATAAGTTTTGAGTATTTTTCAGTAAAATTATTGTATATATCATTAATGTTTTCTGAATTGAATACCTCTTCATCCCAATTGACAAGTGTCAAATCAGCATTTAAGCCCTGGTAGTTAGCAAGGTTATAATTTTTTATTACACGTTTGTAAGCTTTTTGCTTTGGGATCTTAAATGATAAATGAATAGTAACAGGGGAATGTGAACTACATATGGGTTCATCTACAATAACATTTTCAATGCATTGTACATCATTAGTAAGGGCAAGATCTATACAAGAATATGAACCACTGTTTACTATAAAGTTAGTTGGTTTGTTAACAACATTGTAAATATTTAAACACTGTAAGAGTGTTTTAAAAGTGTTATTACCTGATGCAAGCATGTTAACATTAAAATCACCAACCAAAAATAGCTTGTATTCAGTATCTAGTGCTTGCTCCATAGTGGCTGAAAATTTTTCCCAATATTCAGCATAGGATTGAGGAGGTCTATATATAACTCCTACTAAAAATTTATCACTAGAAGTATGAATTTCACACCAAAAAATTTCAATATCAGAACGGCATAGATCATTTCTAATAACATACTTGAGATGTTTAGAAATATATAAAGCCACCCCACCACCAAATCTATTTCTGTCCTTTCTAAGTGGGGGGTGGTAACCATTCAAAAGCAAACGTTCATCACAAATACTATCATCTAAGTGTGTCTCTGTTATTGCAATTATGTCATTACCAGAAAACTCATTGCTGATTGTATCAATCTTTGGTAGTAAACTACATACATTGTTATGTACAATACTAACATTTTTCCTATGTACATGTATTTGAGGTCCTGGATTGGTTTCTACACAACCACAACGTAGTAAAACATTTTTAACCAGTAAAAGAAAATGATGATTACTAAAGTAATATTTAGGTAAAAGACCGGAGTAATACGCACAAAAAACACAGGTACCTTTTCTCGAGAGTTGCACACTTTGAATATACAAAACATCGCTGTTGTGCTTGAGAAAAACAAAATTAGATTGGGCTGGATCAGAAACAAGCAAGAAAGAAAAACACAAGGCAAAAAGCCAATCAAAATGTAAAGAAAACTTATGGAATGGCTTAATACAAATAAACAACAAAAAAAGAAAAAGCAAATATAAACACGTCATGATATACTTTCAAAGTAACTGAAATTGAAAGTAGCTTTAGCGAAGACGTAAGCGACTATAATTGATAAAACAAACTAATGAGCAACTGTAACTCTTCTAGAAAAATAAATGATATGTATAGATAAACAAGATTATCCATTTGTGCTATTATAACATTATTTCAAGAATGTTTAAATAAGTGAATTAATTCATATGAAAGTAAGTAGCAACAGCTTGCTATTTATATCTTTGGAAAACACCTTGATGAAAAAATTAGACTTCAAACATTGGGAAGACTCAGACTTATACTCAACAATGTTAAGCGTTTAACCGAGGAGATTCAAATCACATGATATAAATAACAAAAACACAGACACGTGGATATTGTTTACAATGTGTTTACGAAACACTTAGAAACGTGGAAACGGAGTCGATGTTTTGGCGGATGCTGCATTATCCAGGAAATTGTGAAGCACATCGGAAGCTCCAGGGATGAAACGATCGATGTCGTTCGCACGAGTTATCGACACGATGGTTTTGTCGAGAAGTTTGGCTTTAATGCAACCATCAGCAGTCCACGCGTTTTCAATGGTTTTCTCCTTAGCCAGCCTTCGCACAGCAGCAAATAGCTTGGATCTGTGTCGAGTAAGGGCCTCATTGATGTAAATTCTGCTGTTATTTGAAGGGTTGCGATTGTAGCTTTTGAGATTTCGTTTGTTGGTGAACACTAAGTGTCTATCTCGATAACTTTGGAATTTAACAATGATATCCCGATGGCTTTTCCCCCTCTGTGGCCCAACACGGTGTGACCTCTCAATGCTGGATATATTTAACTGAACTTGTGCATCTTTAAGAATAATGCCGTTTATGACATTGAGTACTGCTTTGTCAGTGTTTTCGCCTTCGTGTTCCTGTATTCCTGTAATTTTCAGACAATTTCTCCTTGAATATTGTTCCATGTCATCTAGTCTATTTTTAAGATCTTGGATTTCGTTATCCATTTGGGTTAGTTTTGATTGGAAACATTCAAGTAAGCATGCTTTGATCGATTTATTATCAAATATAATGTCCACCGCTTTCTTCATTTGTTCCATGTTCCCCGATCTTTCAATGGTATTTAATATAGAGCTCAAGTTGGTAAGTGATAAATCACTTTCATTGGAACTAGAATCAGGGCAATGGCGTTTTGCACCATTACTATCAGTAACAGATTTTATCTTTCCTTTCCCCCATTCATTGTTTCTATTGTTGTGTCTATGGCTATTGTTGTGACCGTCTTTTCCCATTTCAATAGAAAGTGAAGAGTTTCAAGGGCAAGTATAATATGATATTATGATAGGGTAGAGTCACAATGCAATGGCGGTAAACACTTCTCAATGGTAGAATAATGGGGTAGCAGTGCGTCGAACGTTTTTTAACAATATTATCATTGTATTTCAAAATCCTAAGATTTGAACCAGGCACATAGTTACAGTATACATACTTGTACAGTGTAGTCCATGTTTTTCAAATATAACTTTCATAAATCCATGAGAATTTTGAGAAATAGCACACGAGCCCTTATAAACACCTACATGCCACTACCTTGACCTTGCCCTTTTTTGATGCATTAAGATCTTAATGCATTTTAGGGTCAACTCTGCGCCCTGGCGCCGGAAATCGGTGTCAATATCGCCTCTTTTGAGACTGGATTCCGTCAGGGCACACCCGTCCCCCCAAGAATCCGATCTCATCTAGATGGCACACTTCCTAGTTTGGGCGCTAGGCGCCGTTTAAAATTTCTATATAATGTAATCGGGTTCGAAAAGCTTCAATTTATAGTCGATAAAAATACATGAAAATTTGTTATTGGCAGGTAGCTTATTGGCAGGTAGCTTGACTTTAGTTAATTCCAACTCATTACCGGATTTTGAATCATTGTGTATAAGAGATAAAACCAAATAGAATGTTTTACTCCGGTAAATCAAGTTAGAAGATTTTCTTCATACTTCACTTGAAAAAAATGTTGATGAGCTTGTCTAACATCTTCAAAATTTGTTCAGTTTCAAGGTGTTGATGTATATACAGAATTTTATGTAATATTGTTGATCTGGCTAGGACTGATAGAAAAAAACATGAAACATGGTTGTGTGTATATACTGCCATTTATTTCTGATAATGAGAAAAATCAGGCAATAAGGGGAGGTCTTCAAACAGTAATAATATTAATTACCAAAAATTGAATGTAAGTTATAAGAGGTGAGCAAACTGACCTCCCCCAGATTAAACATAGATGTATACATTATCTACATGTACCAAATTTACATACAACAAAATGTTGTTGAACAAAAACAGCCACCAAAGGCAAACAGCAGGCTTGCACAAAAAGATCCCACACAAAGTGGACTAGCCAGATCATGGTAGTCAACAATATGAAGGATGGCAGCACACACAACACATATGGCAGTGACTAACCCATGCATTATATGGAGATGTTAACTTATCATGAAGGCACAGACTAATACCAATAGAAACATCTTATTCTTAACCTTGCAAGCGTATATAAACACATCAGTTGACTTCTGACCTGTGCTTATATAACAGTAGCTAGAATACACATGTAGTTTAAAATTTCGTATACTATAAAACATGTTTCAAAAGAATATGTAAATGCTACATGTAGTAATACAGATATAATCAAACATTGTCAGATGAACCAGTAGGCACATGTTAATCACATGACAATATCACACAAACAGAAAGAAAAAAAAATAAATAAATAAATAAATAATTGTTACTTAACTACACAACACATAAACACAACAGTTTACTTCTGACCAGTGTTATGTTACGTGCAGCAACATAGCATAAATAAATGTTTTACATGTATCACACTTTAAATAATGTCCAATATATGACGAGTGATACATGTAGTGAATTGTGATGAGAATAGAATATTTAATATACAACTCATCTATACATTTGATTAAAAACACAAACAATGCATAACAAATATAAATATATTACACAGCAGTTAACTTCTGAACTGTGAAAGCCTTTCAAGAAGAAGATATATATATATATAGCATTTGCTAAACTTATTAAAATGTAAAGCTTGACAAACGTATGTATAGCATAGCATCAGATTTCCATCTTCCCATTTTTTGAATGCAGTTTTCAGAATAACCCATTTGTGCAGCATGAGTTGCAGCCCCTATCCTGAAGCTGTGACCCTTGTATAGAGCAGGGTTTAAACCAACAAAATTAATAATACTAGTAAGATTTTTTACTACAAATGCATAAGTTACTGTTTCACCTCCCATAAATTGAAACAGTGGACGTACCCGACTTGTGACCAAATGTATGTAGGTAATTATATAATGCTTGAACGGGGCATATATCCTTATTATCTGATGCTTTTAGATGGATTTGAAAAATGTCATGCGTTTTATTTGTCTTGAAATTTTTTAACACAATTTCAACAGCCACAGGTGTTGTTTGATGCATTTCAAAAGTAGCATCATTTCTTTGAATTACTTTACACTGATCAGCTTTGGATTTTATGACAATCTCACCTAATCGCAAGAAAGCATTGAAAGCTAACAAAAAAATGGATTTTAGAAGTGTTCTAGTGGACAAATTTTTTACCGAAAGATCCATTGATTTTAACATGTTTGCCAAAATTGGACCTGTAATCGGTAACCTGGAATCTTTACTAGGTGCAGAATGATGGCATCCCTGTATGATTTTCCTAACTAAAAATGTTTCAGATGGATCCTGAAGGCTAAGAATTTTGTATACATAGCTTATGGCTGAAACATGAGATTATATACTATAGTGTTAAATCTAGGATTTGAAAAGAGCATGTTAAAATAATGATGAAAAGGGCACTTTTCTCGGCGGTAAATATTACAAAACCTTGAAAGGGGCACCTTTTTCTGCGATAGTATTTTAAATCATTAATCCTTGAAACATGCATATTTTAAGGAAAATTTTGCATCATAATCAAGTGTGACCTCGAGATCTGTAATGAATCAAGATAATTGAACAATAAATAATTTGCTTTTGCATTCACATAAGTCTTATTCAATATTTTATTTTCAATCTTTTTTATTCTTTCTTAAATTGATTTACATTAATTTTATCTCTTAGAACAGTCATTGCATTGGTCTGACTAGTTTTAAAGTAGTTTTATATAGGACATGTATAATGTAGACAATATTCTCTTTTGAGAAGAGGACAAGCATAGCATGGATGTAGGCTATGCCTGTCCACTTCTCAGTCAAAAGAGAATATGTAGTCAACTGATGGCAAAATTATTAAACCACAGAAATTTGGATATTGAAATTGTTGTTTTAAGGTTTTAGAAAATCAAATTGTATTAAAACTGTATAACAATCTTTTATTATGAAAAAAGTTTCTGCATTCTTCAAGAAGTTTTACGTTTTCTTTGGAAACAGAGAAAATTCTGGTTAATCTGACGATTGTTTAAAAGTTTAAAAAAGAATAAGAAAATTTCAACTCTAGATTTTTATTATAATGTTTCATTAACCTAAACATGGTTTTAGGTGCCTCAGTGGTTAAATTTCAAATTATCTCTATATAATATATTCTTTTGTGTTAATTCTATTTATAGATAACCTTACGATGTCTTGTACAATTACTAATTTCAAGGAGATAATTCAGTTGTTATTTATCAAATTATTGTACCAGTAATTAGGTGTCAAATCACCCACTTATGTAGGACAGCTGTGTATACCCCCTCAGCTTGGGCCTCTCCAGTTTATCTGTATCGTCTATTGTCTCAGGTCACCCGTGCGTGAAGTCCATCGAGTTTTGGTTTAACTTTGCAATCAAAACAAAGGCTAGGACAATGGTGGTTTTGAATTAAATTTACTTTCAATAAAAAGGCCATCACTTTTATTAATTATTGAAAGGGCATGGCGTTTGGAAAAAGGGCATGGCGCTGATAAAATGGGACATGGCGCCGCGCCACGCTATTTTGCTTTAGATTTAACACTATACTATTTGGGGAATAGCCAAGGGAAAACAGACAAGCAATGAAATTGCATACAAGCACAGGAGAAAGAGGAAGGGAAGTTATATTTGGAAAGTATTGAATAAAGAGATTCCATGTTCTTTTGTAGGCATTTTTTGTGTTGTTAGATAATGCCGCACCTAAAAGCTGCTGAGCTTGCAAAGTTAAAGTTCCAGCAAGGATTCTGGAATGGGTGTTGAGTTGGGTTCCAATTGAGGCATGTACTGAAAGGCTGAAAGGCTGCCATTATTCTTATAATATAAAGGCAGGACTACGATATTTTTGTTTTTTTAAGGTTGAATTTAAATGAGATAATTAATATTGTGAGGAGATACTTGGTTAGTCTGTACCGATCAGTTTTCCACTACGAATTAATTGAAAAAAAAATCTATATAGTAGTACAAAAAAATCCAAAAATTCAAAATTACTTTACTGGTTACATATTGAATTTGTAACAATTAAATTTTCCTATGAGAAAAAATGATTTTTTCTTAATGAACGAGTTACCACTCTTGGATTTTACTTACTGCAGATGCGGACACCGGTTGATAATTTTATACAATTTAATATTCTTACGATTAATATTGTATAGTATATAGTAAATTACATTAGTTATTGTGTTATAAATAATAATGGGCATTTCAGGATTTTGGAAGGGCATTTCGGTGTTTTTAACGGGCATTGCGGTAAATTTGCGGCATTTCGATTATTATTTGTACTACAGTTTGAAATTATCAAGAGAGCAAATTAATCTGCTCTAAAATTTTGCTCTGTGATTCAAAAAACAAAATCAGAGAATTATTTTAAAAAGTTAATTTCGTTAATTATTCATACTAACAATTCAATCGGAATAGAAACCCTGCACGCATGAATCGCAAATGTACTTGACCCCGGGTCCGTTTTGCTCAAATTTCATCAGAGCACGCATATCCCCTTATATATACATGTACGTGTAATCGTGTAATAAGGACATAGCATTGTAGTATTGACTGCACAATCCAGGACCATAGCGCTGTTTTTTGAACGGGGAGAAAAACATACAGCATAATCCGTGGGTGGGGTAGGATGCCTATCTTTTGATTTATTGTGGTCGAAATAAAAACTTTCCGAATATGGTTTTTACAATGCAAGGAAAAAAATAAGCCTTTCAATGAAAGAAGTGTTTACAGGGGGTTGCCCCCCCCCCTTCGATGCTATATGTGCCTGCGATCAGTACGTTGACTTCATATTGTTGCCTGACTAACACATTAAATTTTATTCCTATTATAGTTCTTTATATTAGTCATTTCTCTAAACGATCGTTAGTTAATAATGTGTTCCTTTGATCCAGGAGTTTTTGAGTTTTCGTAAATGGGCATTAAATTGCATTTTTCATGGTATTAAAAGAAAAATTCATAATATTCTAACTCCAAAAATAGCCTGTTAATGCACCCTGAATTTTTGGGCATCAAGAGGTTGATATGCAAATAAAGAAGAAATACTTTATCACGGGGAATTCCAAAACCGATGAACGGCGCGTGCGTCCTTAATTTCAAATTATTGCAGAACTTTTTTGGTATAAATTAACAACATCATCCACGATTGTTGACCCCTCTCTCACACACATGCCGGAATTATTTCGTAGATTATCACAAGAGTTTGTTATACTGCAAGAAGGTAGTGTTCATTTAAACTTATCTGTCCATAAACATCTATTATATACCAAACACTGACCCATTAAAATTTGCACTTTCCATTTTGTCTAAATTTTATTTTAGTAAATCTTTTAGCTTTGGAAACAATTTCAAAGCATTCTCTGTTGTTATTCTTTTTACTTCTTGCACTGTCAGTCCTTTCTCTTTCGCTATGTAGTCACAAGATATTTGTACATTTGATGGCACATTCCGTTCTCCTTTCACTGGACTTAACGCAGGGCTGTCAGTTTCCAGGAGAATATGTTCAATCGGCAGCTGTTTGATTAGTTTTCCTTTCTGCTCACTACGCACAATTGAAGGTGGGATGGAAAAGAAATATCCTTCCTTTATACCCTCCATTGCTATGCTAGGTCGCCCATCGAAAGCATGCAGTAAAACGTTTTTGGCACCAAATTCTTTCAAAGCCGCAATTGTCGGCCTACCTGCTGATCTTGAATGCACATTTAATGGTAAATCATACTTTGCAGCCAGTTCTACTTGGGCCTTTAGCACGGCTCTTTGGACTTCTTTGTGATCTGCATCAGGCGTAATTCGAGGCTGAAAATCCAAGCCGACCTCTCCTATAGCACATATTTTGTGAACATGTTTCTCTATCTCTGAAACTGCCACCTCCAAATCCTGTATAGTGACGCATCTCTCAATGTCATCTGCGTTTTTCTGTACTGGATGAATGCCCAAACAAGGCAACAGTATGTCGGGAAACGTTTCACATAAGCGTAGAACCTTAGGTATATCTGACGGAGTTTCGGCACAAACCAAAGCGGCCACAACGCCAGCTTCTCTAGCCTTATCCACTACATCGTGGATGTCACCAGTAAACACTGGATCTGCAAGATGAGTATGACAATCTATATAACCGTTGAATTCCATCGTTAAACGTCAACACGTATTGCGTTTGTCCGGACTAAAATACACCGGATATTTAACGAGCAGAGTAAAAACAAACTCTTGTGATAATCTACGAAATAATTCCGGCATGTGTGTGAGAGAGGGGTCAACAATCGTGTATGATGTTGTTGATTTATACCAAAAAAGTTCTTTTTCAATGACAGCAATAATTTGAAATTAAGGACGCACGCGCCGTTCATCGATTTTGGATAATTTCCCGTGATAAAGTATTTCTTCTTTATTTGCATTTCAACCTCTTGATGCCCAAAAATTTAGGGTGCATTAACAGGCTATTTTTGGAGTTAGAATATTATGAATTTTTCTTTTAATACCATGCAAAATGCAATTTAATGCTTATTAATAAAGTCATAGTAAATATTTTCAATTGAAATTATATATTCAAACAGAAAAAATATCATATACATGTAACATGACAATAGATATATAATTTCGGAATTACGAAGCATACGTGCATATATATATAATTAATTAATTAATTAGTAAGCATCAATATGTTGCCCCAGTATTGGTCCAACAAAGCTGATTTTGTTGGCCCTACGTTTTATGACATCGTTGGTTTAACATTCTAAGTGCAAATTGGTTTAACGTTGGCCGTACATGTTGGCGCTACGTTGTATTTTGATGTTGGTCCTACATTGCCCCATCATAAACATATTGTGTTGGCCCAACATTTATATGCAACTATTGGCCACGTTGGGCCACTGTGTTTGTCATACATTGGCCCAATGTGGTGGCCTATGTTGGCTCGATCAGTGTGTTGGGCCTACATATGCTAAATGATCTTGTTTATTATGCACCGATGTTGGGTAAATCTTTGTTAATGCTGCAATAATCTAACTTTTTTATGTTTTAACAATGGTTCGCCATCATTGTTTTACTTCTATACACACTGAACAGGTATAACCATGAAAAAAATTAAAACCTGACTTTAAAAAAATGCAAATTTTATTTAAAAAAA
This sequence comes from Magallana ariakensis, assembly GCA_020458035.1. Lineage (NCBI taxonomy): Eukaryota > Metazoa > Mollusca > Bivalvia > Ostreida > Ostreidae > Magallana > Magallana ariakensis. Next base: position 49,841,590 of record CM035815.1, on the reverse strand, counting down.
ATATTTTTTTTAATTTGCAAATTGGAAGTTAAAATTAATGTACAGATTTAACATGGACATCATTCATTTATATTACTTCAGAATTCAGAGTGATGATGATCATATAGTCCAGATAATAAAGAATTCATCTTGAAAAGTCACTGTCATCATACACGAGCTCTATCCTGTCCTGTTCTACATGATTTTGGATGGCCGTTTCTTCTCCACATTTCTTGTTTGACTTCCACATCGACCACTTGTAAAGCGGAACCAGTCTTTTGTTAAATTACAAACCACATCATAAGCACCTTTCTCACCGTTTCTACGATAATAATATACAAGGACAAATGAATGCCTAAAAAAAGTAATACGAGGGTCAATCAAAAAATACGAAGACAATGTGGCTGTCTACTACATATTTTTCATTAAAGTCAATTGAAACTAACAGATTAATTTATGCAACAATACTTATTTTATTGATATACGAAGATTCATTCCATTTGATGAAAAGGTATTTTTGTTACCCGATTTTAAAATCAACATGTTTTGTCACCACGGCGCAGGGTAACGTTGAAAACATAACGTCAAGATAACGCAAGCACAGTTGATAGAAATATCCAATCTTTATATCACCCCGAGTCTTTGTGCTTTTCGCCATACAATTTAAATCAGCACTATATCACTTGACATCTAATTTTTTCACAATTGTTCGAAAATCATAAGTTTGTCTCTTCGTTTACAGTAAGACAATCCCTGAATGTCAGATGACGTTGTTTATTTTTTTATCAAATATTTACAGATATTCTATTCTCTTTCGTACTGATTGATGTTCAAAATACATTTACCACAACCCCCACAAAATGTGTTAGAGTTAAACACAAATGTAAAAATAATATTTGACTTATTTTTTCCACCACTAAGCATTTTTACAGTTTTTATCGGTTTTTTCCCCGAGTTAGATTCATACTGTTTATACTTTTCGTTGCGCCGTGAAGTCCGGTAACGTCAATGTTTTTTGTCAATTTTAAAGAGGACTATCTGTCTTTAGTTACTGATATCTGTTCAACAAATCTATATATCCCGTCATCATTTGGTACATAGAATAACATATTAATTTTTAATTTTAGGTTTCAATTTTAGTTGGTTTTAAGCCCAATTTATGGAGATATTACTTTCAACATAATATGGTTTACTGTTTACGGAATACGAAGTTTGATCTTGCGTCGTGGCCTCATTTTTGCAGAATAAGATTTTAAATAATTCTTAGAAATGAAGGAAGATATGAACTTTTTTTTTCAAATTGTTTGAAACAGTTGCTAAATTATGTCTACTTTTAGTTATAATATGACGTTAAATAACATAGCTATGGCAAAAGTCTTCGTATTTTTTGATTGACCCGGCTCGTACTACAGAGATTTGTTCTCTATTTGAAAATATGCTATTTTCAGATGTACAGGTGTTACGAAATAAAGCTGTATAACACTAGTAAAATATTTAAAATAGTTATCGGAAGAAGAAGACGATTAAGACAGCAAAATAATTTTAATCACGCATGTTAATTATAAATATGTATCTAAAGATCAACATAAATTATGATGAAAAAATACATATTTCAAGACCCTAGCTTGTGCGTGAATCATAGAAATGTTCTTCGAGATTTCAAATTCAAAATCGTAGTCAACATATTTTTAGATTCATAATCTATAATTAACATATCTAAATGATATGTTTACGAATGTGAATTAACAATTACGGTTTTTTGGGTGATAATTTATGACAAATATAAATCAAAGTTAATCTCAAAACTATAGTTTACGTTTATTAATGAACATAAATGACAGATAACTAGAGTTTCTTGGCCGAAAACTCTGATAACGAACGGGAAACATAAATATCTGATAAATATAGTTTCACGATTTGTCATAGATAAAGAAGTAAGATCTTCTTGGGGATCAAACATGGCCCAGAAAGGTATGAGAAAGAGGACACAATAGGATCTGAATCTGTTCGCATGTTCTAAAATTCATAAACAATTAACTGCAGAATTTAAATGGTTTTTATTTTATCTATTGATTTGATAAGTATGAAGCATGTGGAAAAAAACATGTACACATTAATTTATACTGCAATTAATTGATATCATATTTAAAGCTAGTTGGCTACTTGTGTCAGGGTTAGATCAGAGTTTGACAGTTTTGCTCAGGTGAGCTATGTGGCCCAAGTGCCTCTTTCTGGTTTACGTTCTTTTTATAGATTCAACTGAGAGAAAGTCCTTGTGACCAAAATATTTCAGAACTTATACCGTGAAGTAGACTTAAGGTGTCACACCGTTAATTGTTTTCACTATATAACACTATAGAGGGGAACAAATTCTTAAAATAAGTTTGTATTTCTCATGACAAAATATTCGGAGGAAATGTTATTTAATTGTTACCTATCTCATCAGCTAACACCAAAAAAAAAAGGGCACACGATACGGCATTTTCTCAAAATATCTAGCTTCAAACAGGTCTACCCTCAAAACCACTTATTTTCTGTTTGTATGTAAACAGACTGCACACTCCCATGCTGCATGTGCCCTGAAAGAAGTAGTCCCTGTGAAAAAAGATCATCATCTAACAAAATACATGAAATATCCTTCTCAGTGGTACAAAATATATAAAACTGAGTAAAGTAAAATGTAAAAATGCAGTCAAGGAAAAAAATAATTCTGAAGTATGTAAGGAACTACAATTGCTAAGTTCATTTTGATTGGTCGATTACCGGTGTGATACCTTAAAAGATATATTTACTTTGTGTTGATCCCCAGTCTGTCAATCAAATTATTGAATATTTGTACTTCATATATATTTATATTGTTCAATCTGATTAAGATTGTGAATGACAATTTTTTTTCAGACTGAATGTTTTTAATTTGTATACTTTATATTACACATAGAGGGAGTTTGAATTCACATTTGAGGTTACATGCAAGTAAAACACTAAATGTTTCCATTTAATAAACTTCAACTTTAAATTTCAACTTTAAGAATGAATGTTTTGTAAAATAACTTTATTTCGATACAATCCACTATAACACATTATCCATGTATTTACATATGTACAATATACAGGGTTCCATCCAAATCTCCTCATACAATTAATTTCATGTTCACTCTTTATTGAAATCTTCTGATTTGTTCAGCTCCTACAACAAGCTCCATATTCCATTGTGAAATTCTAAAAGCTGACAATACAGAAGGTTTTTTCCACTTTTAAAATCCCAATGGACCACTTTCTATACATGAGGCTGCAGTGCCGATCTGCCTGTAATACCAATCAGTGTTTTTGTGATCACTGTCAGTCCTGAAACCTGAAACTATCACTGACCACCTTCCATACATTGTTCTGCGACGTCAGCATGAAGTTCTGGTGGAAGGTCTTTGATTTCCTGTTCTGATATTTCACAGTTCCGTAAGTTTTCACAATGATTGAGAACTGGCCTCCTGATACTTTGTCTGAAATATAAAAAATCATTGCACAATGAGTGAAATGTCAAATGTCAATGCATTTAAAGCTACGCTGCACTGTGTCAATGATATTTTTAGATTTAATAACTTAATTATACATGTACTCCCACTTCTAAATTTACAAGAAATTGGTGGTCCCCAAGAACCTATGCACTGAACCTACATATACATATAATAGGTATATACATATACCTATGCTGAATCTGCACCAAAATCTTCAGATGCTGGAGCAGATTAAAGTTTTTGGAGCAATTGCCCCAAGATGATGTATTTTCAGTTTTTCTGCATACCTGAGATAGGTTGGCAGTCCAAGGATTCCATCCTGTGTTCTGTGACAGGTAGTCCCTCCAGGTATTTCTGGATATTCTCTAATCCGGACAGTCCGTTTCCATTCCACACCATTGTTGCCGTCTCCAGGTATAGCTTGTTAAGCATCTGAAAGCAAATATAAAAACAGCTGTGAAGTTCAGTTCGACTCTCATGAAAACAGTGACTTTATATCTTGTTAATCTTGTTCTGTACAGTTGTGTATATTATTAAAATGTCCTATGCAAGCTGTATTAAATAAAAAAAAAATATTCTAAGGGGAAAAACTTGTATAGTAAGTTGTCAGTACTTGTTTCTAATTCTTTTGTATTCTCAGACACCATATATTATACCACAGTATGCTCTAATCATATCAAGAGAAGTATATGAAGTCTTTTTATAAATTAACACATATTATAATGAAACAGCTAGATCTAATGACAGTACTTAAGCGTTGAATGCTTATTTTTGGATGTCGTCGATCCTGTAACACACCAAGCAGTGCAGACAAATTGAATACCATGCATTAGTGCGATATGATAATTTGTCTGCACCACTTGCAGATTAACATGTTATTTAGTTCGCTTCAGTGACTAAAAATATAGTGCCAGAAACTTTGTTGGAAAAATCTTTTTTATTAAGGAGTAGATATAATTTAATGATTATTTTCCCAAAGTAGATATCAATTGGTTTTGTAAGATTGAACGTTTCATTTAACCTTACAAAAATAAATATACCGTACTCAAAACACGTGAAGACATTTATATTTGTGCACATGGCGCATGAATTATCAAAGTGTTATCACAGAAAATTGAACGCAGATTTCCAATGCAAATATACCGGTACACTGATTGTAAATATATCTGTATTAATTGGATTGGTGAAATATGCCTACCATTCCCTGGAACTAAGGGTACAAATCCCAAATATGGTCAATGGATATTCCATTTTTTTACATGTAATATGCAAATCAATAATTAAATCTATGCATGTTTGCATCATCTCAAATTTTAAATTTGGCATAAACTTAACACCATTATTATAGGAAAGAAATATATAGGCAAATGTCCTGCTTTTCAATCCTTTTCAATGTATTTATGTATAAACTTTAATAAGATGCTTATTAAATCAACACCACTATGTTTATATTTAAAATACAAAAAGATATACCTGGTAATTGAATTCCTTGTCCACACTTTCCCAACCAAATAGTTTATTTAGAAGTATGTTAATTTAATGTTTATCCATAATTTTATTTTGTTGTGGAGGTCATGCAAATTTAAACTGACATCATGTTTGGAAAAGTCTAAATTGAGAAATTTTTAAATCCTTAATGTTTTTAAAAAAAAAAAGAAAAAAAAGCAAGTAGCAATTTTAAAACATGCATTTATTGCAATAGTTTTAATAACTACATGTACATTGTTTTCATCTTAAAGCATAAACTCAATTATTATTGTCTATAAATTGGAAAAAAGAATCACCAGTACTGGTCATAACAATATCAAATTCACAAATACATGTATGAAATATATATATATAATATTACATGGCAATTTCTATATCGCATCCTATATTAGACCGAAGTCGCTGTATATCAGCCCTCGAGCCTGATGGCTCTCGGGTTGATATACAGCGACCTCGGGCTAATATAGGATGCGATATTAAAATTGCCATGTTATGATTTTTATATCATATACTTATAGAAAATATCAAAGAAACAATAAAAAAAACATCATGTGATGAATGATTATTGTTAACAAATTGCTCCGTGTTTATACATTCCATCTCGAATAAATTTCCTGAAATTGTTGCGCCAGTTGTTTGTATACCAAGTTGACATCGACGTAATTATTTGACGTCATACTCGGAGATAAAAGTTGAACGACGCATACCAAATTGTATGTCATAATAGCCGATGATTAACGGAAAGGGGTGTGATATAACATCCAAAGATTGCCGGAGAGGGGTGTGATATAAATCTTTTATCACACCCCTTGGGTTTATATCACACGGGTAGGCGAATTTTCTGTTTATATCGCACAGGGCAGAAAAGGGTTTATTTTCTATAAGTATATGATTTAAAAAGTTATCACATTTCAAAAATACAAATCATGTAATTGTAGCAAAAAGATGTAAAAGAATTAAAGAGATCACAGATAAATCAAGATCACCAGGTTGTCTAGCCATATTAACACCACTTTGAAGACCAGCAGACTAAAGTCATGACATGTCTTTAAAACTAGCTGCAGGTCTGTAGCTCCCCGCCTGAAAAAATTCCCAGGTCGTCAATCTGAATTTTTTCAGACTGGGAGCTACAGACCTGCAGCTACTTTAAACCAAGCACTGAATATGTTTAAAAAATCATTTTACATTGATTGGATTGTTAAAGACGCAATGATAAATGAATATACCATATCCAATGCAATATTAAATATCTAATAAAGCTCCTGTGTTAGCAATAGTATGTCAGCATGTGCTCTAGCTATATGCCCCTCATCCATCAACATCTGTAGCTTTTTGTGGATGTTTAACCCTAATAGCTTCCTTAAATGGATGCAACATATATCCCGCAGTGACTTTGCACTATAAAACAGTTGCTGTGCTTTCCTTTTATGAAACGCTGAGTCATTGTCTAGGTAATCCAATTTTAATAAGCAATCCTCAAACTCGTAAACATCCGGATAAGTCGCCCACTTTAGAAGCAAAAGGAAAATATCAGCAGCTTTATAACTCAGGTGACTGCTTGGAAACATCTCTGGAAGAGACTCTGATGGGTAATTCAGTCGCAGGAAAAGTTTAACCAAATTCATATTCTCTTTTCTAGCAGCCATAGATAGTAAATTCCTTCCTCTTAAGCTATTCTTCAAAATGTCACCCTCTGCTTGCAGAAGCAGTTGACAAATTTTCAAATTTTCATTTGACACAGCAATACCCAAGATACTTAATTTTTCTTCCTGTAAATCTCCTCCCAGATTATTCTGCTCCCTGGGCATATAATTCACATCTGCTCCATATGTGAGTAAATGAGAAACAATCTTTGTATTGTTTTCATGCACTGCAATAACAAGGGGAGTTAAACCACCATTGTCAGAAACGTTAGGATTAGCTCCACCTTCCAGTAAATGAAAAACACTAAGATCATCATTTTTTGACACTGTTATATGCAGAGGACTTCTTCCATTTGAATTGACATCACATACATGAGCACCAGCCTTGACAAGAAGTTTAACAACTTCTGAGCTAATTCTTGGTCGTGATACAGCAGTGAACAGGGGAGTAGAACCTTTAGAATCTTTACCATTTACATAAGCTCCAGCCTTTAAAAGAAGTTCACAGACAACAGGATCCCATTTCTCGGCTGCCATGTGAAGAGGTGTTGTTTTAGAATGCTCTGGAGCAAGGTTTACATCACAACCGAACTCTATCAAAGACTTGATTATCTCAATATATTTCCCCTTGAATGCTGTTTCATAGCGAAAAATTGCTCGCATTAAGGGAGTTATGCCATGGTTGTTTTGAAGATTTTTGGACAAGTGATTACTTTTCAAAAAACTAAGAACAGCTTGACTATTTCCATGTTTACAGGCAATGTGCATGGCAGAATCACCAGATTTATTTTCAAAACAGAGATTGGCTCCCAACATGAGCATATCCTCTATAATGGCAGTTTGTCCCTTTTCGGCAACAATATGTAATGCTGTACCCCCAGTGTGATGTGAAGAAATGTAGGGCTCGGTGAATATATAATTAACATCCACACCATCAACAAGTACACATTCTTCTAATTTTGAGAGATCCCGATTAACCGATGCCATGTAAAATTTCTGAATGATTTCTACCATCATTGCCATCACGCTCTTGAATGATTAAAGATGTTTTGGTGACAGGATTTAGCTTTTGGCCATTTTTTCCTGCCAAAATCAAAGATATTATGTAAATATCTCAAAGGCTCAAAGCAGAAAATACAAGCATGTTTTTTGGTAGTACAGGTATGAATTTATTAAAAATATTATCAAATATAATACAGTAAAAGTAAAACATGTATTAACAGTATAGATCAACTAACTTCTACATAGAACAGCCAACCTCTACAACATTCAAACTGAACAACAGAATTTGTGGTGTTTGGCAGATTTTCGAGAGATTTCATTTTTGCTCAAACATATGCCCCCACCAACTATTGTCAAGGAGATAATTTACTTAGCCTTGTTGTGCACATTGTATAATGTCAACAAGATTTATCAAATTTTAAAATTTAAACAACTGATTTATCATCAAGGCATTGATTTGTTTGTAGGGTCAGACCACAATCTAATCAAAATTAGACGTTCTGAATCCGCTACTGCTTCTCAAACATCTAAGATATGTTTGAGAAGCGGTAGCCGATTCAGAACGTCTAATTTTAATTAAATTGGGTCAGATCAGTGTTACATAGGTAGCTATTTACTTACAATAGCATGTGACATATAAAAATATATATATTTACATATATTCTACCTTCATAATTTTTCCTTTCCCTTTACCTCTTGAATGTAAAACATAAAGAACCAAACACAATGGACCTGCACTCATCTTGTCAAATAACATGTTAGTATTCACTAATACCGATTAATGTTTCGGTTAATTTTAATCAACTTACATGTCTCTTTTTGTCATAAGTCTCATAATATAGTTTGGCAAACTGCTCTCCTGCCTCAGAGGCTTGGTCAATTTTAGCTGCAAGATCCTGTGGGAAAAATAATGATTTAGAAATATGGGATATGGTAAACAAGGGCTCGTGCATCACACAACTTGCCTAAGCAAATAATACAAGTAATGTCCAATCACATTTCAAAAGGCTTTCAATTAATTTGAATAATATATATATTCTAACACAGATAGACCATATCGAATAATAAAGATGTACGGTAACATTCTGACAAAGGAAAAATGTAGCCTAAAATTAATTCTACAGCTGCTATTATGTTCAATAGTCTAATCAAGTTCTTAACTGAGTATATATATATAAAGTCCCCTTGACAGCATTCTTTTATAAATAATGACAAAAAGACACAAACTACCATCAACACATTCCTAGAAAGCATGCATTTTGCCATGATTTTGTTGACTGTATCACACATCTCAAGCATTTAGGTACATCCATGAAAAAGAAATGCATTCCCAAACTAGTCTACCAACCAAGATATTTGCAGGAGCAATTTCATTCATTAAAAGGTTGATCCGAGATAACCCTGTTCATGATGTTGTTTAGTTAGATATCATCATGCATAATGTGTTGTAGAAGAGAGCATATATAAAACCATGTATAAGTCTCATTGATATAACATTATGCAGCATATTCATAATGTACAAGTGCTTTAGTAAAAAGATATTCACTGCCATCTCCATCCCCTTTTTAAAAAAAATATTCATTTTGTGATTACGGTACTTATTTATCCTTGATGTCAAATATAAGGTCAATCTAATTAAATTTAGAACATTAAATCTGCTCAGAAGCGATCTTAGGTGAGCAGATCCAAGGATCTCTATATCTACTTTATTAGATTATATGCTTCTTTTATATATTATATGATTGACCAAAAGAATGACAAATTGATACGAACTGGAGAATGGTTGGCAATGGTCAATGGGACGTGTACACATCTACATTGTACAGCATAATATTCCATCAATCCTGATGACTTGTACATGTACTAACAGTTAGCTTAGCAACAGAGGAAATTCAAGTTAGATCTTAAATCTTCAACACCAAAATATCAATGAGAAGTGTTTTCTATTTCTTCTTATAATTGAATTAAATTATATATTGATTAAGAGCAGTATTACGTCGTCAGACAGTAAAATATAACATAGACTTTTGTCCATATTGACATGGCCATGGTTGACTAGTGACTGCTTCAATGCTCGAGACTGAAGCTGCAGTTTGTGGCATTATATCAAACTTACAAAGATTTTCTGTTAAGTACGTGTATGTTGATATTTGTTAATATTTAAATAAAATCATCACAAAACTAAATGCTAAAAGAAGAATCACGCAACTGCATTACCTCAGTAGGTGGCATGTTTGTGTTGTGAAATAAGATCTTCTTTATTGAAGTTAAAAAAGACGTAGGCCTACATTAGCACGGTCTTGTATTGATATTGGGTAAGATTTGACACACTTTCAAACTGTGACTTCATGACCATACTTTTCCTCGAGGCCACGATATTTGTTTTGAGGCAATCATTATGCAAACTATATAAAAAGACGGTGGCTTAAAGAACTAAGAGCACAAGTTCTGGTAAGCAGCTAAAGTTATAACTCAAGGTAGCAGTTAGTTTAATATAGATCCAAATACTTACATGTAACGTTGTATCAGAAAAAAGGTTAATACAGGCTCTCGCAACACTTTTTGGCACTTGAGCAAGACTGTTACCTGATGAAACACAATGATATTTAGGGTTTGTGGCATGTCATATTAGTGTCCAATACACAGTAATTACTTATCAAAATAATACAACTTTCTAATTAGGAAGGGCCTATATCAGAATGCACTTTTTATTAAAAATTTATTCCGCTGTTCCAATAGAAAGACCTGCATGAATGTAGCAGCTGGTCCATGAAAGATAATCATATATAATTAATTTGCTTCAATCATAAAACTAATATTATATGTCAACATGTCATATATGGAATGAGTTATGTACATGTGTAATATAATATTGTTACGAAGTCCGAAATATCTGATGTTTTCCTGGCTTTTTTAATGATTTTGATATTTTACATGCCAGGAAACATCAGAACTGGCGCCATTACAAAAACTGGAAATTCACTGCCTCTAACTGGAGGCGGCATTCTCGGCTCGATTTTAAATATTTACGAGTTGAAACAAATGTTTCATTCACAACTAATATAAAATGATGATTTTACTGCTCACTAATATCTCATTTATGGATCCTTACACCCCATAAACAGGCTATTGAACACATTCTATCAACTGTTGAGATCATTAAAAAAGCCAGGAAAAGGTCAGATATTTTGGACAAGTTTTACGGTGCGAGAGTTGGGGCAAGCACAGCATTTAATTAAATACACAGTCACAGGTACATGTTTCATGATAATAAATTAAAGCATAGTTTACCAAATGGACGTGATAAATAAATTAATAAATTAAAAAAAAATATCTTGCACTCAAGTAACGTATACATGTAAAAACATTTATTTTTAACGGTGTGGCGGTGTGGAGAGCAAAGTCAATAACACACTATTTCACCATCCGATTTATTAGAAACATGTACAGTTGGTTCCACCTATCTAATTTTCATTACGCTAAAGGTGGCATGCTCAGTCTTATGACATCACTTTAGTAGAGCAGACATCTCTCAACAATTTCTGTCAAACTAACAATGCTCCAAACAATTTGCCAAGAATTAGCTTGAAACAACTACTTGCAAACCAGTCTTTAGAATCAGCAGAATGTTTAATTCATCTCTTAAATGCATGACATTCTTAAAGGGGCATGGTCACGATTTTGGTCAATTTCTATTTTTCTGTTTTTATTATTTACAATGCTTTAGGAATACATTTCCAATGACCAAATGAAATTGAAGAGTCAATAGTGAAGTTATAAGCAAGATACAGGGCTCACAATTCTTTGTCATGTAAACAAGGCTCGTGCCCTGTTTTTGTTTACATTAGTTCAATATACCAGTAAAAGTTCTTTTTCACGCTGATTTTTCCATCTTCTTATTCGTGTTAAGCATAAATAAACAGATCTTAACGTTTACTACATTCATTCTCGGTCAAAAACTGGAAATTTCACTTCAACGATCAAAATGTAAACAAAAGCTTTGTTTACATAGCAAAGATTTGTAAGCTCTGTAACTCCCTTATAACTCAACGAATGACTCTTAAATTTTGGTTGCCTATTAAAAATGCCTTACTGAAGCATTTGTAAACATAAAAATCGGGAAAATAATTTTTGACCAAAATCGTGACCATGCCCCTTTAAAATACATTTTTACCTGTTCTCGTGAGAATTTAGAATTTGACATTGGTAGCTATTTGCAATTTACACGGAATTGTGGATACAATTCTGATAACAGAATTTTCCAATTCGAGGATGGTATTGTACCTGGTAATTAGTACATGCATTTTTATTGATCCTTCCCAGGGTTGTGTTATATTCTGGTGATAGTTAAGGCCCATGGGACCCTTTATTACGTTATCGATAAATGTAACAGAAGAAACAAACCCATAACAGGAAAGACAGTAATTTGCAATAATACAGTACAGTTAAACTTCGATATCTTGAACACTGATATCTCAAATACAATGCATATGTCAAAGTGATTTTTAAGTCCCAACCACTTATTTTTTTAGTATTTTACCCTCGATATCTTGAATACTCTGCTATCTCGAAGTTTTTAAACAGTCCCATCTAGTTTGAGATAACGAAGTTTGACTGTAGTTATTAAATTAACATTGCAGTTAAGCCTGAAACAAGTGCATAAAATATGACAGTGAAAGTCTTTTGGTCTTTTAACAAGAAAGTTTATAACAGGAAAGAACAAATAAACATGCAACAGAAGAGATTATTTGTAATGTCCTTCCTCTTATGTAATCAGATATACAGTACATGTATTTGTATTCTAGTTGACAACCTAAAAACAAACTATTATGACAAACCTAATCAAAGTACTGAAGTACTGAAAGCCGGGCTCTTTTGGTGTGTCTTTATGCATATGATATTGTGTAGTAAAGACTGAAAATATCTCTCTCTCTCTCTCTCTCTCTCTCTCTCTCTCTCTCTCTCATGCTTTTAATGTCGCCAAAGCGTCAGAGAGCGACCAAATTTTGTAAGCGGCTATAAACAAAAAATATGTCTGTCTAGTAGAAGTTAAAAAGTTCAACAGTTGCTGCCTTGAATTTTGCAACAAGCATTATATATTCAGTCCCCATTTCTTCATCGCGCAGCAAAGTAGTTCATGGAAATTCATGCGCATTGTATGTGTCCAAAAAACATAGTAATGTTTTAAAAACACGTTATTAATAAGAAAACTAAAAAAGATAGACAATTCATTCGAAATAAAAAAAAAAAGAAACAAAATGCCAACACTTTTGACAAAACGTGGCTCTTTGTGTAACTATTTGGTATAGCGGAAGCTTTACCTTGACGCTGTTTGGTTTTTTGTTTACTTTTTAAGTTGTGCTATTTATAGTAACATTGGCGATTTGCCTGCCTATAGCCAGGACTCTGCTTTCAGCAGAGCCCGGCTAAAAACCCTGTGAGATCCTTATTGGTAAACAAGAACATTGTATATGATACATTGATGTTATTGAACATTGAAATTTGCCTGTCTGTCTGAAAGTTTATATACATTTGACAATTTTGTTTTTATCAGAAAGTTAAGGTGGTATTGGACACCTCCATAGTGTGATGTTCTTCCTATCAAAATAAAGAAAATCAAGTATAGTTTTATAATTTTTGTGATCGACTTTGGTCGATCACAGTTGTGTTAGTTATGAGGCATCCGGCAAATTTCACTATTTGTGCACGCACTGCACATCGGACTACTTTGTTTACTATGCAGAGACAGCCTAATGTAAATTAATCTTTAATTACATGTAGATTACTAAAACATTATTCTAATGCGTTTGACTTGAGATTAAAACATTTATACAGTTACACAATGATTCAAATCACCTTTTTCTTAACATGCGTAAGAATTTTTATCGGAGGTACACATCACCTACTAAGAGTAAAGTTTAATCATTCCTTGTTATTTCGGAAATAAAAATGGTGCGATATATGTCTTTTTTTCTATGTCTATTGTATGTAATGTATTGTTAAAGCTGATGGATGATATCACATGCCGATCATTCCTTTAAAAGGAATACCGGTACTTGTTTTCTTTCCCACAGTTGTTACCTATCAGCATACCGCAAAAGGTGCATGAAAGCGTTAACTATGAATCAGTTAGTCATGAGTTCGAATCTCACCGGGGCTTTTATTATTTTTACCTTTCCAAAAAATTTTAAAACATTTTGAAAAAAAATTGAAAATTTTAAACTGGTGAAAATATTTGGATTACCAGTATAATGTACTTTTATCCAAATTATTATCAACAGGTGTCCCATACCACCTTAAAGTCAATTTTAAAAACTACATGGCAAACACTTTATAACTAGTAAATTATTTGTATTGAATGGGTTTTTTTTTCAATTGAAAATTATCTCATGTGGTATTTTGTTTTAAATTTACAGTGCAGTTACAGCCTTTACAGCATTTGATTTGGAAATTGCAGGCAGTTTTAATTCATGTATAAAGACAAAATGATTCTATTTTTTTAGTAATATGCAGAGAGTTCTAAACACACAGCAAAACATGTCTGCTGCTGAAATTCAACCAAAGTCTTGTTCATTAAGAGGAGAATCCTTTTACTTGCATCAAGAACTTAAAAAGGTAAGGAATATTGGATCTCCCTTTATTTGTGATATATGTAGTATATAGGGTTTGATCCACCTCATGGTCACTTACTGCATATGGTGATTTTTTTAACTCCAATTTTTTGGGGGGTATAAATCTTGCATAGGTAGTTTATAAGCTTTGATATGCAAAAGATACTACAGTAATTGTCAATTCAACTGCAATGTTTGCAGGTGCTTTGTATTTACAAATCGCAAGGAATACTGGCAAGGTTTGTACGTGGACGGTGGTGTATGGTCTTATACATTTAACTAATTTCAATCTCAACATAGCTGCAGAACTGTAGTTCTCCTGAAAAGTTTTGGGTTGACAGATTTGAGATAGTCTGGCACCCTTCCCACAATTCTATTCACGCACTCTCAATGTAGAGAGTGCGCGAACGGAATTGTGGGAAGGGTACCAGACTAGATTTGAGATAGAGTATGATTGACTTTTTTTACAAAGTTGCTTTTTCATTTACCCTTTATGAATGATTGTACATGTAGATGGGCATCTCAAACACAGAGGTAGCAGAGCCCCTGGTTAACTGTGAGGAAGCCTACAGAACATTGCTCACTCCAAAGGCGGTTCAGTTTCTCTCAGAACTTGTACAAGAATTTGATCAAAAAGTCACACAGGTGAAGAATTCATTTTATTTACTGTTTTAACAGACATGGACATTGTTAAAAACTAAAGATGTGGTGGAACCTTTTGATGTTTTCTTTAAGGTGCTACAAGCCAGAGAATGGAGAAAACTAGAGTTGAAACAGTCCGACGCTCTTCCTGACTTTGATCCAAGCACTGCTCACATTCGACAGTCAAGTTGGACTGTCTCTCCTGTTCCCAGAAGGCTTCAGTGTCGCCATGTCGACCTTGGTGATGTGTCTCCTAGCAACACGCCCCACTTTGTTGCTGCACTGAAATCTTCAGCACAAGGAATACAGGTTAGAAAATATAACAATAATTTAAAGGACATTGGACATAGGTAAAAATCATTGAGGATGCGCAACTAAATATATGCAAACTAGTCAACTAATTATTATTAATCAAGTAAATATGCCTTTAAGCAATACACAAGTTGTTCTTTTGGTTTTGAAGGTATAAAATACCCAAATATGGTACAGGGTTGACTTTAAACGTATATACATGTATTTGTAGTGCAATAAAGGTAAAAGACCAACAAATAATTCTACACATTTAAAAAAAAATGTGAACAATTAATTTTGGAGAAAAATACCACAATTTTAATGGTGTAAGCAATGCTTATCATGTTTATTTTTGACTGATAAGACATCATTTTTACACCAAACTCCTGTGGCAATATGTTAAGAGAGACAAAATCAGTTGGTTGTTCGTGAATGGCATGATGGGTATTGTTAGATTGTCATTGGATTTCTGTCACACAATGACCATCTTACAAAACCACAACAGGCTGATCTCAGTGGGTCCGAATAAGGTCTTTGATGAATAGAACTACACAGCTACAACATGTACTCTTCAGAAATAGGTATTTGACTCTTCAATATCAGGGATAACATTTAATTAACATAACATTACAACATGTTATTCTAGGGAACATTTGGGTGAAGTATTATCTAAATATTGCTAGCATCTTATCCCTTATGTTCTTGCTCATTCTGTCACAATGCACATACCAAAGTTACCAATATTAGCTTTCAAATTGGTCAATGTTTGAAACAACACAACACACTGAACAACAACTACAGGAGCACACCTTCTTTGGTTACCAAATGGTTGCAGTACGTAAACTCTCACATAAAGTGACGCACTAGTTACTGGCTACGCTATGATTAATGCAAAATGCAGATTATCATAAGGAACTTTAAGTCTGAAGTTAAATCTATACCAATGTATCTTTTCTATGCCTTGGGAGAGTAATGGGAATTAAAATTAAATTAATTAAAATACCCCCTGGTAAATAGTGGCTTAGCTATAGTGGACAATTCAAAGAATTAACCCCCCCCCCCCTCCCTTCCCCTTCCCCTCTCAGTACAACTTATTACATGTAACGTATTACTCTCCCCATATCAAGCAAGTTTTCATTACTGTTAGTCTAACTGCCCTTCCCCTTTCCCCTATCATTTAAGAAAATGAAAACAACAGTGATTGTTACAAGTAGCAGTAGTGTTCTTACATTTTCAATGCTATTATCCTAGCTGTTCAAATGGGATCAGCTGAATGAACCAGATGATCAGCTCCGGTGCCTGGTAACATCGTTCATCTTCTCACCCTGCAAAGTTTTAAAACATTTTAAAGTTTTAATACATGTATTGTCAAAATAAATATAGAATTCTGCATTTTCTAAATTACCGGGTATTATAAATACAATGAATAATATACTGTTTCACTTTTTGATGGAGTGAAAAATATTTTTATTAGGCTATTCAGAATTTAACTCCATGCATGAAAAATATTTCTATAATTTTTCATGGATTTCAGAGTGAAACAAACCTTACAGATATTTTTTACTGGTAGTCTGAAGCTATAGTAATGAGTTGGATTTTTTATTATGGAAAATCAACACATGAATATGGATTAATATAAAGTAAATTTTTTATACACCCATTAAATAAGCGTGAGATTTTGTTTTTAATCACATTTTAGATTGATATATACGGTTTGAAAATTAATACACATTACAATCATTATGGTTGAAAATTCTTTAAATAGTCTAATCAAAATGTTTGTCACGTACATCGTACAAAACTCCCCCCCCCTCCCCATTTAGGTTTGAGAATGATGGGTAATATCATCATCACTAAAGTTGAATCAAGAATTATCATGGTTTTATGATAGGAATTTAAATTTAATCTTTCTTTTTTTTTCTAAATGTGATATGATATAAAAGAAACCCCTACAAAATTATAAAAGATATTTTCACATGAAAGTGATGAGAGACAACATACCTGTGTAGATTGCTGGGTTCAAACTGAGGTGTTCCAGGTAAATGCCTTCAATTTATAACCATTTCATTACACAAAAGTTACCATAGAAACTGAAGTTGATTATTAATTGCTAACTTATAATTGTCACCTGGTAGGCATTTCGATTTCAAAACAGGTGTTTTAAATGTCATTTGTCTGTGAGTCTCACAGTTTGTTTTGGATCCCACTGAGCAGCCAGTCCTCAGACAGTTGACTGACATGTCCAAATTGTTTACACCCAATATTGGAAGACATCCTCCAAATCCTACCATAGGGCTACATTAACAGTGTTAGCGAATTATTTCTTTCATCAGCAGAACCTACACATGTATTTTCCATCTTATTAACACTGCATGTATTATCGGATTACTCCAAAGAGTTACTTGTGGATGTCAAAATTGTACTGTGTTAATTTTTCGTTACATAAATGGATTGAAACCATTGAAACAAAACAAGCTTGATATATCAAGATGTGTTTGGATATTCTAGAATTTTATATTCTTTGGGTGCATGGACGTTTTAAGATTAGGTTATAGGTCCCTTTCTTGAAAGAATTCTTTTATTAGCACAAAGCAGATTTGTTTTAAAAATGCTCAAAACCCTATCCATCATTATAAACGGTATATCTGTGTAGTTGCACAACGTTTGAGGATATCTCAATCCAAATGTCAAGGGAGAAATTACATAATAGATATTTTTTTTAATCATTATGAAATACACATGGAAAGTATGCTAGAAAGTTTAACTCCGACGTCATTTCTCTATTTCTCATTTGATAATGATGTCCTAGTGCTAAGGTATTCTCAAGTCATTTCAACTTCACAAACTGTAATTGATTTTTTACTGAATTAGAATTTCATTTTTTGATTCTTACTAATAATATTATTGGGAGGTTTTTCTATTGAATCAGCTAGTCTGAACTGTTGATTTTAATATGAATGCATGTGTACAAATCATTGTTTCTGACAATATAGTACTGTAATACATTTACAGTATATTCTATTCAATTCTAGTATACAACAACTGGTTCATTTTTATATATTGAATTGAGGTGTTTATAAATATGTTGGGCAACCTTTTTTTTATTGTTACAAGTGCAATGTAGCTGTTTTTCAAGACTGACCGACCCAAATTTTCAAGAATTACGGTAGAAAAAAAATAAAATGTTGTGTGTTCATGAAGTCAGATGAATGAATTAGCCAAACCATTATATTCATTAGAAAAATCAGCATAAATAAAATCATGTTTGAACAATTTTTAAAAGAGGAAATTTTTATTGGATACTGTAAACATATTACCGGTATATATACCGGTAGTGTGTACAATATTTAGCGAAAAATGATTTTTCAACAGTTAGTTTGGATTTGATTTGTGTAATACTCTTCTAATGTACCGTAGTCTCTTCTAAAGCATTACATGTATATGAATAGCATTTAGTGGTGCAATTGTCTTGATTCAGCAGAAGTGGTTTCCTGCCAAAAATGCTAAAAAGAATACACAGCCAAATGTAATACATTTACAGTATGTAACTGGGGGTCTAAAAAAATTCTGATTGACCACCAGGTCAACCATCTGAATTTTTTCAGACCTGGAGCTACAAAACTGCAACTGGAACAGAAGTATCTACAGGGCCGAGAAAAAACTTCAGCAAATCGCAGGATTCAAGATACTGAGCTTAAAACACATTAATTAGGAAACAGTATAGTTAAGAATTCCAGATCACTTTAGCATACCCATGGCATTCAAGATTTCTATGTTTAAAATGCAAAGTGTAGGGTATATTAAAAACTTTCCATTTAACTTGATAACATTCAGCTGCCTGCTAACCTGTCGAACTTTTGATTTTTTTGGGGAGGGGGGATATGATTAATTTTTTTTTTTTTACCAATTTTAAGACATTCTAACTAAATTTGAAAGTGTATTTGTTGTTTGAGGGAAAATAAAATCTTATTAAAGAATGATGAGTTATAGAGGTTGATTATATGTTACAGTAGTAAATTATCAGAACCAATATAATAGTACATTTTTTATATTTTTACCAGACTGACTTTGATGACGGCCATTGTCCCACCTGGACCAATCAGCTGCAGGGGTTATATAATGTTTACCGAGCGGTACACAACACCTTACCAGGTACATAAGTGTAGTTTAATACATGTACCGGGAGTTGGTTACTTAAAGTAGGGTTTTAAGATCTAAATACAATTTGTTTATTGTATTGTTGTTATGTCCTCATTGCAATTGCTATATGGGTATATGAAGATAAGTTATGTTTTAATTCGTTACACTCAACTGAACATAAATAATTTATAAAATGAATTAATAAACACAGTATGTACATGTACATGTAGGTACAGAAGCGCTCTCAAGAGTGCAGTTTATTAAGAGTTAATACACATAAATATCTTCAGGTAAATCATCCTCAGTTCTCTGCAATAATGAGAAAAATTGTTAATAACAATTAATAAAATGATACATAAAAATGAGTATGGTGGGAGGGGTCTTTGAACAACGCAATCTTGCTTCAGAAAAGGTTTGAAAAATATTATAAAAAGAAGTTTTTTATTTTCATAAATAATTTTTTATTAAAAAATTAAACGTCTTATTGACATTATTGGACATGATTTATTAGATATTTATGTTATGCATTTATTCACATCAATTTGATCAAATTTTAAACTCTACAGTGCATTACTTGCAACAAAAACAGATTTTTCTCTTTTTCTTAAAAATTACAAAAAAATCCTATCATAGAATTAAGGGCATATATCCTTCTATGAACAATCTTGCTTCAGCAATAATACTCTAACGATCCATAAAATAAAATTTTGGCGTAGCAAATTTCCACCTTAACATGAGAAGTTGCACTTCTCTAATTAAATAATTAAGAAATCAATCAAATTTGGTTTCTGGTATAAATATGAAGAAACAAAAACACGTGTTCGATAGACTCGCTCATCATCATACCTATAACAAATACATATCTTGAATGTATTTAGTCAAAACATATTTGTATATCATTTCCATTATGATGCGCTTTGAGATGATTTTGGTCAGTATATATGTGACAAGGCACATTCATAATTCATGTGATAGTAAATATGTATCTCCCTTATCAGAGGAGTATGGTACATATAATCTAAAAAACGAAGTACTGGTACATGCATGCTTGTTGTAGTAATTTTGTAAGATCATTAATAAGAAAGAAATGATTCAAACATTTTCAGTACATGTACTAGCATACTGAGTTCAGGTACCAAACACAATTTATGCATAATAATGTGTACAATTTATGCTTTGAAGAAACCATCTAATAGACTTAAAAATAAAATGTGGTATCAAGTTTTTCTTCTTTTATCAATTACCAGGTGTTCCAAACATCCAGGATGCTCCTGTACTGATGCTGAGACCCAGAGCATGGAACATGGTGGAACATCACTTGATTGTATGTGTTGAATTAAAACTTGATTTTCAATTTATGGCCACAGAGAGAGAGAGAGAGAGAGAGAGAGAGATATGCTTTGTTATAAATTTGATGTGGACATAACCATGCTTTCTGTAGGTGAATGGCAAAGAGGTTCCAGGCCCGTTATTTGACTTTGGCCTTCTCATGTTTCATAATGCTAGTATTTTGTTGGAAAAGGAAAGTGGACCCTTTTTTTACCTTTCAAAAGTAAGTACCGGTAAGTCAGTCGCAAAGTCTCTGATTTTACAAAATTTTCTCATTTTTCTTAAAAACACTTTCAAGATTATGGTACATTTTACATAATGGTACACATACCAGTATTTGTTTTTTCATTTTTTGGAAAGTTTTTTTTCCTCTATGATCAATTTTATTTTTGAAAATATATTTGAAGTTCCAGTATCTATGTTATTTACATTCAATCCCTTTCCCTTTTTTCAAAAGATCTTTTATCTATTACTGTATTTCCTTATTTTACCCGAGTACTTAATTCTGCAGCTCAATCGTTTCGCATCAAATCGCAAGAATGAAAAATCGTGAATGTCAAATTTTTATCACAGTTTCCTTTTAGTTTACATCTGTCTGAAAAATAAAAGCGAGATTTTAAAATTCACCAGATGTGCTACTCGCGATTTTAGGCAGTTATTAATTCCTCGCGTTTAATTAGGAATCTACAGTATACTGTTGTTATTGGAATATGTTGTAAACTGTAGAGTCATTCAGTGCCATTCTAATTGTTCAGTATTACTGTATCATCAGGGAATTCCAAACATCACATAGGTCAGAGATAAATTTCACACAGCGACTAACAAGACATATGATGAAGTCCTTTACAAAATTATTCTTTATTAATTCTCACTGGAGAGCTAGACAGATTATGATATCAATAAAATAAATAGAAAATGATATACATGTACATGTAATATGTGGTGCATTTTGAAGCTACAGAAAACTTTGGAATCATAAGAATAAATGAATTTACAAGATCTTTATTTTGTAGTTGGAAAGCAGTAAAGAGGCTGCATTGTGGGATGCTGTTTTCAGTTGGACCGAGAAAAAGGTATGGAATTTCAGAATAATGGAATGAAACATTGGTTTCATTTCATTAGAATACCTGTATTCACAGATTCTTTTGAAGCTGCAGGTCTGTAGCTCCTGGTCTGAAAAAAATTGCATGGACGACCTGGGAGCTCCAGTTTCATACGTGTTAAAAAGTTTAAATTTACGGCGCACAAAAAATTGCAATAGTTTTGGACTGATAAATCTTATTTATACACAATTTCTGTGAAAAAAATTAGTACCATTAAATTCTCCAGGCAATTTTTTACGGATATTGTCACTTAACTTGCCTCAAACTTTCTCTTAAACATGCTAACCAACTCAGAAAATGCAAGTTAAATGACGACATCTGTAGTAAAATATCTGAGGAGTTTTTTGGAATTAAGTATTTGTACAAACTTTTTTTATGGAAATAAGGTTAATTAGTCCAAATCTAGCACAATTTTTTGTGTGCCATAAATTGCAACTATTTAACACGTTTAGAATTGTAGCTCCCAGGTCGCCCATCCCAATTTTCAGACCGGGAGCTACAGATGTGCAGCTAGTTCTTTTATTGTATGCAGGTCAATAAAATATAGATTATCTTTTGCAGTTAGAGAGCCTCATGTTAATAGTTAGTCACCAACGTGTGAAAATTGAAAATATCAAGTCAGTAGCATACACAATGTGGACAATTTTCATTCTGATCAATACAGTGAAAACTCTTTATTTTGGACCTGACTAATATGGACAATTTACCTTATAATATATTATAGATAATTAATGAGGCTCTACTGTATTCTTATATAAGTGTAGACTTTGAGTATCTTAACAAATGAATTTCAAAAATACAAAAGAAATGTTTTAGCTATCATATGCCATGATATATTGGTGACTGAGTAGGTTTATAGGGAAAATAACTAACTACCAAACAGGTCTAAATCTTGGTTTTTGTGGCACTGTGCCTTTAATGTCAGACTGGATGACCTATTTATAGTCTCTCGGTGTCTGTGCTACCATCCACTTCCTTGTTACATTTAATGGGCTTGTCTGAACTGTGGCACAATACCGTAGGTGGAGCTGGAAGCACACTTGACATAGAATTACCGAACCTGAGGAGGGATGAATGTGATGGAGTAGGTATACATAGGAATGATTTTAATTCAGTGGAGACCAGATCTTCTGGTGTTTGTGATAATGTCCCTGATGTCGAACAGATTGACCTTTGTAAAGTCTATGATGCCGGGGTATTCCACTCCTTTTACTTACACATGTCGCTGACTTTCAGGGTGTGTTTATTGAGTCATGTAGTCTTTAATTTATTCATGTGTCATCATTCTGTTTAGCACTTTAACTTTTAACATGCTGATAGATGTATTATATGAATTACTCTCTCTCTCTCTCTCTCTCTCTCTCTCTCTAAAATAATATTAGACTTTTGTACCCCCCCCCTTCCCCCTCTCCCCTTTTAGAAATTGTGTCCCTTGCAAGTTGAAGAGAAGGAGAGAACAGCTAACATGTTCATGATAAGTTTCAGCTCCTTTTTAAATGGCAAAAGTCACAAACCAAAACAGCTTCTAGCAAAATTCAAGTGCATTTTGAGAGTCCTGGGTATATTTTAGAGAGAATTTGAAAAAAAAAATTATGCATCTTTTTATAAACCAGTAAATTTAAGTAGAATGTTGAACATTTTGAAAAAATTGAGACATTCTGTATAAAATGTATTGAAATCATGTAACATTCTGCTAAATTGTTAGGATATATTTGAATCTAGATGTAAAACTGAAAATTTCTTAGAATACTGGTACTCAACTGGATATCATGGAAGAGAAGAGAAAAAAAACACCAAACAGCATGAAATTTAAAAAATGATATAGACTGAGTTGCTTTGTTCCAATTAAAACAAGGTAATGAATTTAAATATTTATGGAAGATTGGAATAAATCTCGGAGCTGCTCCATTATCATTTTTTTTTTATTTTAAAAGTGAAATTACATCTAGACAACAATTTCCTTTAATTTTCACATTACCGTTAATTGTGATAAAGATGCTTGAATAATAGTTGGGTCTACAGAGTTCCTTATCAATATCTGAATCATTGAATATTACAGCAAAATTGGTATGATTTCAGAGTTTTAATCCTGTCATTTTTCACTGTATGTAACACAAAAAATTACTTGCTTCCTTAGTATAGAGCTAGCTGACTCTTGAAACATTGAACAGATACGAAGCACGTAGGCATGACTTGCTTATCAGACAGACTCCTGGGTCGAAACTGTGCCATATTTTAGCTCGAAAACATGTAGTTAATATTTAACTTGGGCTAAATGGACCATGGATAAGGGCCATGAAAGCTTGGTATTAGAGCACCTGAATAAAGGTAGAGGGGCCGGTCCAGCTGCAAAAATTATTACATTTAGTGATGTTAACCAGCACGTGGAATTGCATGGAAAATTATAGGGGTACAATATATTAAAGCTTTTAGTGAGTATGATTTATGAAAATAAAAAGTATCTACTCGTATATTAAATGAACTTTGAAAGAAATTTAATTGGAAACTATGAAAATTAAATGATATTTGATCAGTCCATGAACTTCAGGAAATGTTACAAAAATTTATTATTTTTGTAAAGGATGACTGCACTTAAGGACATATGCGATATTTGCGAGAAAATAAATTTTTAAAAAATCAATTTTTCTTTCAATTGCAGAAATGGTCCACATCTAAACTGCAACTTTACGTAATTGCGTTACATAAAAGTATGTTGTTACCAAGTACGAATTTGTTTTCATAGGCGGGGGTCATCACGATTTCTTGAATCTCAATACGATAATGAGGATGCCCACTTTTAAACTGACTTCGTTCATAGTCAGCGCATGTTTGTCTATTGTTCTCCGTTTAACATTAGTTGTATATTTGCATTATCAAAGTTATGTCAAAAGGAGATTAATAGACAAACATGCCCTTATGGTTAAAATGAGAAAAAACTGTTTCTTCTTACTTTCGCTTTCCATGTTGTAACCAAGGGTTGATGCATGTTGAATATTATAATTCACCACGTGATTTCTCACCTCAGATAACTTTGTGAATACAAAATTCTATCACGTGGCGTGTAAGGTAGTGTGTTATGTGCTAACTAGGACAATGTTTTCGAACACGTTAAGTTGTCAAGCATTGATTTAAAGACTTCTGTACTTTCCTGGGCGTGGTCAAATTGTTGAAACCATAGTAAATAATATACTTGTACCATATGGAATAGATAGGATTATGATGAAAGAGTGATCACATAAACTTTTATACATAGCATTGTTATTCATGCTAGTCTAATTTTAGTACCATTCTGATAATGTCAACTCCACCTCTCATATTAATATCGATCTAATGTTTGGTCAAGGGCAGACAAGCAAAAATTCTCCTTTTTTCGAAAGTTGTAAGGAGAAAAACATAGAATGAGCTTATTGTATCACAGTCTAAAATCTTAATTCATGTTGGAAATAGACTAGACTCTTTAAAAAATTAACAAAAGTGATATTAGGTTAAGAAATAAACGCAACAGAAGTGACCGAAATGGGCCCAAAACCTGGCGCTAAGTGCAGTCATCCTTTCTCAAATTTGTTTCAAGTCATAATCTTTTTTTAAAAATTCAATACTCTTATAAAATTGCAGAGCCAATTTAATGCAAACTTTGTAAAGTGCATCACTGGGTGAAGTACTGTATACAAGTTTTATCAATTCAAGGGTCATGTTGACGGTACAGGGGAGATAATTATTGTAAAAAAATAATCTGAAAAAAAAGATGTAGAGTTTTAAATAATCTTAATTTTAAAAAAAACCACTCACTACAAAATTAATGCTAATATTGATATGAATTTAAAGCTTCAATTATATTTTAATACAGGTTTATGTGTAGCTTTAAGTTTTTCAATAATATCATTAATGACCAATAATCAAACCCAAGGAGGAGTACAATATTAAACATATATGATAATATGTAGGGAAAAATCTATAAAAAAAAATGTACTATGGTACAGTTTGTGATATTACTATATAATTCTCTTGAGTGCAGATTCAATTTTGTTTAAACTGATTTCTGGACCCAATGATTTGCAGCCTGCTATATTAGGAGAACAAACTGAACATAGTTTTATGTAAGACACTAAAATCAAGTTAAGAACAGTTACTCTTGTTTTCATTTACTTAGTTTTTTTTTTTTTGCTTATTGTCATCTTATTTTTTGCTACCTCCACACAGATTTACACATTCTAAATCCTTGAAACATGTACAAGCTAGTTCATATTATGAACAATGTCCAATCTCATCTTGCTAGCAAAACTAATAACTAGAAGTTTAAAAATTCAATAGTTGATGTGCTAATTAAAATAAATAAAAATTAAAAATAAACCAGATGTGAGAGAATACGTGGCTCTGCCTTCAGATGAAACTGCCTACCTTTAAATATATTTTTGAATGTTGTCAAATAGTAATATGCTATTGAACATTGTTGTAAATGAAGTCGAATTAGACGTGTTGGCGGTGATAATGAGCTTGGTTCAGTCGTAGGTGCCGAAGATGACTCAATCTCCTGCTTGCCTGCTTATACATGTACTTACTTGAACCTTAATTTTACTTCCAGTAGGAGTAAAGGCTTTTGACAACACCTCTCCACCTTGTCCAGCCTTGAGCTAGCTTTTTCAGCTGATACCACTTATACCTTCTTTTCTCCATCTCTATGAAAAAATTCCTCCACTAGGTGTACTTTCGCCTTTTCCTTGGTCTTTTTCCCTGTGGGCTCCACTGGAGTGCTTGCCGAGTGATGGACATTCTTGGCTTCCCTAATGGCCAATCCTTGGCCATCTTTTTTTTTTCATATTTCTAGTTTTGTGGGATGTTGATAGGTTTATACCCCATATCAAAGTCTTCATCTCATATTTTCTCAGGCCATCTGATGTTTATAATTTGTCTCAGTCTCCGAAGCATCTAAAAACTAAAAATTTGTACATGTACGGTATTTGATAAAATC
Organism: Magallana ariakensis; assembly: GCA_020458035.1. Lineage (NCBI taxonomy): Eukaryota > Metazoa > Mollusca > Bivalvia > Ostreida > Ostreidae > Magallana > Magallana ariakensis. The sequence goes on along the minus strand of CM035815.1, from coordinate 49,814,881 downwards.
AGTGCATGATCTTGACATATGAATGACCCCACATCGTATTAGAATAAAATTGTACTTCTAATTAACTAGTAAACTTATGTACAAAAGATAATTGCATAAAATGCATATGTAACTGCTACCAGATAAATTTTCTTTACGTAAGCAGTTTATCAAATGGCCAAAATTGTCATAAATTACAAGACCGATATTAAGGTTAATTTTCATTTTATTTACAGCTTAAATTGCCACATGGATGTGTGAAAGCTTGCGTGTTAATTGAGAATGTACTAGCCTCTTTTGAAATGCATGAAATCCTCTATGCACTGAAAGATCATTCTTTGGGACTTAACTGTGGGATCTGGGATTATTCTGCCTCTTTCATCAACAAATTTGGTAAAGTTTACAAAATGTATAATCAGCAAGCGCATTTTTCATGATAAATTGTTTGATAAAAGGTGGGATTTACATTAACATGAATTATACTGATAATCAATAAATCATCTCAAATAATGAATAAAATTATATATAAAGTACATGTATTACTGAATTTGATAAACATCTGCCAGTTTGATAGACATGAAACAAATATCTTTATTTGCAGGACATCGTCGAGACTTTCTTTTACCCGACAGAAATAAATATGTTTCCATGGACCGCCATTTTCTAAAAAGCTACATGGATTTAGTGGTACAGACCTGCCATCAACGTGGTTGCCATGCAACAGGAGGAATGGCGGCTTTACTTCTTCCTAAAATGCCTGCAGAAAATTACTCAAAATATCAAGAAATTCAAGACAAAGTTTTGAGGTAATGTGGCACTGATACAAATGTATTGTGATAATCAATTGTATTACACAAATGTGGAACATTTAGTTGTGGTTTTAACTATGTGTGCTATTTTTTGGACAGGGCTAAACAGAAGGAGATAGAGGCAGGAGTCGATGGCTTCATGGTTTATGACGTTCGTTTGGTTCAACCATCTCAGCAGGTAGTCAATCAAATGGTTACGAAAATACCCAGTTTTAAGTAGAATTCTATAAAAACAGGAGTATTTTAATCATACAGAGGTACACTGTTTTTGACATTATAGCTCTATCTTAAAAGGGCTCAATGGTTGTGGCCATATTTGGACAGTATTGATCTCCTTTGGAAGAAGAGCTCTATATAAAAATATCAAAATTTAAAGTATAAAATGCATGGATTTTTTCTTTACTAAATAATAGTTTTTAGCTAAACAAATCATACATGTATTTTAAAATTTTAGGCAGATCTGGTAGTTAATTCATTGACCTTTCAAATTTTTAACTGGTTATTTTCATTGCTTACTGAAATTTTGTTATCATGAAGTTGTATTATAGGTCAAACCTTTTCAAACATCTCAGGTGTGAGATTGCCTTATTTGCCTTATTTGTAATATTATGGGTCGGTGGGAGGTAAATGAATTAAAATAACCATTCAACTCAAACAATTTCTCATTTTTACAGATGTGGAAAAGACTCACCTCTTCAGAAAATCAGTATTCCAAGTTAAGGTCGGAGGTCAAGGTCACTAATAAAGACTTGTTACTAATGCCATCAGTAAGTGTCAAAGCAATAAAAAATTATGATATTACAGAGTGTTACATTCTGATTGATTCTTAAACTTCTTAATTTCATTTTATAGGGTGGTGTTACTCAAGATGGTCTTAAACATAACATTGCTGTTGGCATTTTGTTTATTGAGGCATGGCTAAGAGGTGTGTGCAGTTTTATCATTGATTCGAATATGTGGTTAAACTTGTGTGTTGATGGGTATAATTATTTTTTGTTATTGTTCTTTTTAATAGGTGTAGGCCATTACTATTTCAAAGGTGCTGTAGAAGACTCAGCAACTGCTGAGATATCCAGATCACAGGTAAGAACAAGAAATCATAGGGATATGTAGAGAACGTATACTAGCTGGTACATTTATTAGAGAAAAAAAGTTAGTAATCATGGCACCAAGACTCATGCTTTTTCAAACCACCACTTCCCTATCCTTTTTATTGAATTTTTCCTTCAAAAATATTATTTAATACTGAAAGTTTGTCATTCTGGTACATGTATATATATAATTTGACATATAATGAATAAGGAAATTAATTTTAACTTCAACATATTTAATCATGAAATAAATAAGCCTTAAGAACATTTAGAAACCAGACAATTCCTCTGTAAACTTGATGAATTGTCTCATTGTCTTAAGATTTGGCAGTGGATCAGATTTGGTGCAGTCTTAGAGGATAATGGCAAGCAGGTTACCATGGCGATGGTGAAGAATCTGATATTAGAGACAGTGCAGGAAAGATTCTGGTCCAAGGAGACTCAACACATAGTGACTGACAAGGACCGACAGAGGCTGCTGAGTGCCGCTCAGATGTTCCAGGAAATCATCTCCAAACTTGATTTTCCCGAGTTTATTACCACGTATCTAAATTTGGACCACACGTTCTTAAAGAGCCAATCTGCCTTCTCTTTCTTGAGCATGTCAGCACTGGAATCTCATTTATAATGCAGATTTCTGTCAATTTTTGTAGTTGCCTAGTCACCGCCAAAGTTTTTAAACTTTCATAATTTAGCAAACATTGGCCGATTTATTAATGGCCTACATCATTAGACGAAGTATGAATCGGTTGAAGTGTGCCATCTATAATAGGAAAATTTGGTAGTATTTTCTGTGAAATATGTACTGATCTACAATATGCATGATTTATTATTGCTCACTATACGATGATTAATGATAAGAGAAATTGTGTTAATAATATAATGTTCAATCTTGTTTTGTTTTTTGGTTCATGAGAGCTACCGTTATACAGTTAGTGATCATTGCAAAAAAAACGTATACTATAATTGCTACATATGCTTCATACCCACATGATTATACATGCGCCTTTGGAGGTAAATTCACAGTTGATTATGGGTATCAAAGTACCTAGGACTAATGTTTAATAGGATGAAAAAGAAATTAAACATTCCATTATTTTTTTACAGGTTTCATTGTGAAAACCAATACCCGGTAACGTAAAGATGATGGAATATGTTGTATGAATATTTCTTGTGTATGTGGATGCTAGCATTAATACATCTGATATTTTGTGCCATAAATATTTTCTGTGGATATTTAGAACAACATTAGCCTTATGTTATTTTTAAAATCTTTACTGATGATTTGGATAATTTACTATTAAAATATATAGGATTATTTTCTTACCAAGAATTTATTTTCAGGCTTTGAATTTGTGAATGAGGAGGTTACTTTCATATAACAATATGTAACCCATTTGCCATGTATTAATGTCACTATATTAAGAACAGGCAGAATTTTGAGGGGGAAAATGGAAGTTTCATTTGCTTGCATGTTTAAACAATTTGATTTGAATGCAATTTTTATGTGATAAAGAAATGAATCGTGATATGATTACTTTTGAAAACTACCCTGTTCATAACAATTTAGTACAATGTTTTAAAGCTTTATTTTTGTACAAATAATTTGATTTTTTTCAGTAAGTTTTCAACTTTGGGCTGTTGTTAAAAAAGTAAAACAATATTTTTCATTTATAAACATTTGTGTATAAAATTGCTTTTAAAATGTAAAAATTACCTCGGAGACTTATAAATTCAAAAGAAATTGTGATACAATTCTTACACCCATGTATGATACTTTTTGTTTAAAATATGTACGAAAAAAAATCTCCATAATTGTTGTGCATCTTATATAATTATTTTTTATCTTTTATCAGATACATGTACTGTGATATGTATAGTTTTCTATTTCCATTAAATCTTATTAGTCCTAATGTTGATTATCTTGTACTGTTACATTAAAATTACAATGTACATGCACTACATAGATGTGGATTATTTATAATGATTGACAAGAACAGAAAATTTTAAAGGAAGAATGAACACAGAGAGAGATACATAATGTCAATATATGGGCAAGTGGGCCTTCTTCCCTCTTGCTGGCAACTATCTTCTATTCAGCTATTGCACAAAGAATTATATACTCCTAACATAGTTTGAAGAAAACAGGAACTTAATTTTATGTTGAATACATCGGAGTTCTCATATATAAAGCTCGTGTGATGAATAACTGTCCATCCCAGTGTTCGAGTTATTTCTCTTACCAGCTAGTGGATCAATCTATGATAATGATACACTGTACATTGCATTTGGTTTACCTGTCCACTACAATTTTTTTCAATTTGATTAACGAAGATTAGGCAGCCAGTTATTCAAATATGAAACGATTAATACATGTACATTAAGTTTGGATATCAAAATTTGGTTTTATATGATTTTTTTCTTCCAATTCTTTTCATTTTACTAGATAGAGATTTATGACTATTAACACCATATTTAATTTTTTCCCTTTTAGCAAAATTTTTGCTTTAATTCTTCCAAGCACCTTGTAGTGCTGGAAGAATAAACACCAGCATATAATATAACAAACATAGTAATAAATTAAGAAATAACTTTATTTCATGTGGAAAATTCTTATCATTGCATCCACTCGTCCAAACCATGCTTCATTCCCACATACATATAAAATATTCAACCAACAGACTATGTCACACTACATAAGTGTAGTTAACACTCACCAATACACAGGAGCTTATCATGCTACTTTTACACTCGCAGCTCACTGTTTTTCCCTAGTTCCAATTTTTTTCACTACCATTTTCGAAAAGTATTCACAGAAACAAAACAATGTTTATTGTTGAATTTCCCATGACATTGGTATACATACAGTAGTTCTTTTGGGGGGAAAAAATGAAAAATCAATGCACCCGTACACATGCTAAAACTGATCATTTGTAGAGAAGCCAAAATATATTTAAAAAAAAAAAAAAAATTGATATTTTTTTTGAAAATGTCATTACACTTAAGGAATATGAAAAAACTTTATAATGAAATTTAATATATACATGTTATGTAATAATTATCACAGTAAACGGTGGGGAATTATTTTCATTATACCAAGTTATAGACTGATAGTCACGCTGATTGCTCATCAGGCATAATACACAACAGTTACTTTTTTATATTTGGATCATAAAATCTTTAGAGTAAATGCACTAGTATAATATGTGGCACTGTGTTTTGCACATTGGGTAATCATTAATGCTTTTATTGCCAGCATTGTTAAATATACGAAAAATTTTCAAACAACAAGCAAATGGTTTAATTCTGAAGCATCAAGAAACGGATAAAAATTCTGAAGCACTCACACAAGAAATACTGAGGAAACTTATTTAGGACAAAACAATACTATAGACATGGTACATTATATAAAAAAAAACAAAAACAGATACATTGCCTATAGAAAATGGACATCAAGTGGACCTTGTAATCCACAAACTATATAAATACACAAAACAATTTTGTTGACTTCGATAGTAGAGAAAACATTTAAAAACAGCTGTAAAAATGGTTTTCTCCAATTTACTAAACAAGCTAAAAATGCTTCACATTCGCATCAACATATCTGCAAGTCTGCATAATTAATCATACACTTTCATGTTTATCATCAGATACATGTATAAAGGAATAAAGGTTTGCCTATTTGCAATCTTTGATACTTTTGAGAGAATTTCTGTACACTAAAAAAAACTATGTAAGAGTTTGAAATAAATGTTTATCAAAACTATTACCATTATGTGCCTATATCAATTGATATCTTTGTTAAACATGGTTTTTCAAAAAGAAAAGAAAAAGGTTACAATACTGATACTCAAATATTCAAGCATGAAATGAAAAATTTCATATGCTTTACACAAATTCACCATGACATAAAAAGTTCTCTCTTTCAATTGATATCAAGCTTTCACTTTATCTATTTTGCATACACAGACAAGCTGATTATGGCCCAAAAAAATGAAAATCAAGTTTCCTGGGCACTGCTGATACTCCTTTAATTATCAATTTTATTGACGTTTAGTAAAGGAATAACTTGGGTCTTCTATTTGAAATCTTTAAGGAAAACCAAGTGTTTATATTACTCCCTGCAGCACATGATTTCAAACTTTCTGGTCCAAAAAACTTAATATTGTTTTATTTTTGACATATGATATCAAAGAGGTTAACATGCCTAAAGTATTTTGATTGTTATGTGATATTCTGTATGAAAAAAAAATCACTGCACAACACTCTTTCTTCCTCTCGCTCTCTTTTTCTCTCTCTCTCACTCTATCTCTCTCTCAACTTTTTCTAACTTGAATAGAACAATGTTTCCAGGACTTTTTAATAGTGAGAAAAATATTTGTGTCCACTTTTGCTGAAAACGGATCAGGAACAAATGAGGAGATTTTTTTTCATGTTGCAGTGTCAAAAGCACACAGCTGTATAGATGAGAAAATATCACTCCATTTCCTGTCTATCTCAGGGTTTTAAGGAGAACCACTGTTCCATAAATAGTGCAGTCACAGACAGATTGACACTGTTTCTATCACATGACAGCGAGCTTGTTCACAATGAGACAGCCGGAGAAGAACCAGTCTGCTATGAGCCGTTGGCAAGGATCTGATCCGGATGACTATTTGCCGGGATGATGAAGGAGGGACACAAAGGGAACAGTCTGTGACACTTTGTCTGGTAGTCCTGAGCCACTGACACACAAGATCCAAAATCTCCCCGACAAATCGCCTCCAGTACCTCAATACAGTTCTGCAATTTCAAATGGAAATCCAATAGAATTTCAATTGTAAAACCAAGTTTCTTTTATCAAGAAAAGGTGAAATTTTGTAAAAATATTTCAAATAAGACAAAAAATGTTTTATTACCAATCTGGTGATTCCTGTGTAAGACTCTGAAAGACTTGTGGCAATTTCTAAACTTTTCTTCTGAACTTCTGGCGTGGGGTCCAACTCATACATAATCCTAGCACCTAGACAGAATACATGCAAATTAATTGATTTGTACATGTACATGTATATGGAAATAAACTCCACTCCGACAACATCATGGAAGGCATTTCTGATTCAAATTATGTTCAAAATTAAGCAAAAACACCACCAAGTAGGGCATCTCCTTATGACAGAAAATATTTTCAATTGTGTTGCAATATACAAACACAAAACAAGCTTATATTTTTCTAGCATACATTTAGAATTTGGTCTTTCCTCTATCATCAATAATACACTGAGGCAAGTGAAACTGTTTATTGTGTTGCATTGTTAACTCGAACATAAAAATTGAGTTGTATCTTGACAGATATTATTAGTTACATGTATATCAAGAAATACTTCATTGATAACTTTGGATGTTCATAGGGTTTGACCTTTTACAATGCTTAAGAAGTAAATGTGTACATGTATATACTTTGTACACTAACAAGCCAACACATAACAACACATACACTGTTAACCATGCTAAATCCCCGTTTAAACAAGTTGAAGAGGAGATAAACTGTATAATTTGCTTCATCTTTGACATTTCTCCCAAGAAAAAAATACTGTCAAAATTTCATTGAAAATTTGAATACATTAACTTTCATTGACTTTTGAAATGAGTTGTTGTTATCATACTATGTACAGGTATTTTCAGTTCATTCATACCGGCTTAGGAATATCTACATCTGATTCATCATGCACAATACTTGTATACTTTAGGGATTGTTTTGTCAGAAATAATCATTATGAAAAATATTGACAGGAAGTTATCACTTTTCACATTCTATGGCAAACTGCAATTAACACATCTTTGCCATAAACCCAACGCTTCTTGACAAACCTGCTAATCTATGTAGAATTGAGTTGTTATTGCAGTCCATGAACTCGCTGTTGAGAGTCTTGGCATCTTTACCAAAATAAAGCTTATCCATTTCTTGTTTTAATACATTTTGAACGATTTCTGAAACTTCTCCCTTTTTGTTCACTAAAAAATAGGAAAAGTCATCGTTAAGGTAAAACTGAACATCTGAGAAATCCATGGCAATACATGACGTAGTGTGGTTCCATCAAAAACTTAATGTTCATTGAAGTGCTACATCTGATAACACATTGTATTAATTGTCCATGAATTTACATATCCTTAAGCTTGAAACTGATTTTCATTCAATCAATAAAAATTGATACCTATGAACATTGATGAAACCAAGTACATGTATACAAAAAATATACATGTAATTTTATTCTGAAACTGATTTCAACTATAGATAAGAAAACTAGAAAACTGACTCAGTCAAAAATGAGCCTTGCTACATGAATTTGAACTAGAACTGTCCTATTGGGACTAATACCCCCGCAAGGCTAATTTCAAATGGGACAAATAATTGAATTGTATAATAAAGGTTTGCGACACATAAATAAAAAAAAATTCTAGAATTGTTAAAAAACTCAATTACACATGTAGTTAACAAAGAAAAATTAAAATCAAAATTTTCAAAACTTCACTGTAAATACATATGTATAACAGTAATACATTTACAAATTTATGTATCTGGTGATATTTTTTTATTTCATTGTTTTAAAGAAAAACCAACAAAGTGACAATAACCCCTCCCTTTGCAGTAAATGAAAATAGCCAAGCAATGCTCTTCTGTTGATAACACTTTGAATATCTTTCTAATCAGAGTCTTGACAGATGCAATTAGTTGTTTCAAATTTTCCTCACTTTCTCCTATGGTACAATGCAACTCACTATCAGAAAATTGATCCCATAGGACTATGATTTTCTTTGATGAGCTTGTTAAATTGGATAAAATCCCAAAACATTATCATAATTAGCATACTATGTAAAAATATGAAAAAAAGAAAATTTAATATTACAAACAATTTTAAAATTGCCTAAACACTACAATCATATCAGTAATTTTGAATTTCATTTAAATTAATGCCCTATAGGGTCACTTCATCAATTTACTTGACTAATGAATTTAAACAGCTTCTAATAATAGCTAACTTCTTTATTAATAATGATATTATTTATTTCATTATAATGATAGAAACTTTTGGTTTACATGAAGCAGTATTAAAATAACCCCAAAACAACCACCCATTTTACAGATTATCAATTTTCCCTAAACCCATGCTCCATCTAAACCATGGCTCAGATAATGGCCCCCTTGGGACAACTGAATTCAGCCACACTTGTCTTTGATGTTCTTATTAGCTCCTAAGAATTTATCAATGACAAACAGAAATTTTGCATTGTCAGTTGATAGAATACTTATAAAAAATAAATTAAGTTAAGAAATAAAGACAAAAAACCTCCATCTGGATGTATTAATATAAATATATTTTAGAGTGTTTACTATTAATTAATTAATAACCGAAAGTCTGTAAGGATTACCTCCCTTACTTTTCAACATCAGTGTATAATATATAGAATAAGGAAAATGAAAACTGTCATAAAATCATTAAATCTTGTCTGATCTTAAAAAAAATTGCAGGTGCACATCTTCAGATGGTGTTCAACATATGTACAAATTTTCAGACTGTTCCATGCAGTAGTAAAAAATTCTATAGGGGGGGACAAAGTTGCGTCTACAGACAGACGGACAGACGGAAAGACAGACAGAGGGACAGACGGACAGGGTGAAACCAATATACCCCCCTAAACTTCGTTTGCGGGGGTATAAAAAGTTGCAATGAAATCTAATAGTTTATTTTGCATTACAACAAGTTGGTGGACATTTTCAAGACATAATAATCAAATATTTATTGCCATAAGCATGACAGTGTTTTAAAGGAAATGAAAAATAAATGTACCATGCAATTGTCTAAAAATGAATGTCCTCTAGAGCTTGTATTTAAGAAATAAACAGCAATTTAAAAAGTTCGCCAGGATATAAAGTTGGTTGGTCACGTGATCAAATCCTGTGAAGCCCAAAGGGCTTCTCAGTAGATTTACGTTTGAGAGAGGCAAATCATTCAGAACTGTTATAATTACCGAGATTTTATGTATACAATAATCCAAGCGACAAGCACGTGCTATGATCATAGTGACGTCATGAAAAAGTTCATACAGAATTGAACTTTTTCGCTATTCCATAGGTTCATATAAGGAAACATATTTGCAAATGTAAATATTGTGTCTTATTCAACCACTGAGATACTGTAAACGTACTACATTTGGCTGTGTATTCTATTTAGCACTTTTGGCGGAATGCGGCTTCTGCTAAATCAAGTACATCGCTAAATACCATGCATATACATGTATGTATAAGAAGAGTCACATTCAGGAATACGCTAATTCAAATCCACACCAACTTGTTCAAAAACTTATTTCCGCCAAATATCGTACACGCCAAATATAATACGTTTACAGTAGGTCCGAGAAGATTTTCGAATTTCACTCCAATAAACATTTTGCATTCTTCTTTTTGACAAACTTAAGCTATTAAAATGTTTTAAAAAACGATTGGTAGAGGATGATAATGATTTAAAAAATCTTACTTGTTAAAAGGAACCGTATTTTGCACACATGTATCTGTGGGTGATCTTTGTTGATTCGACAGCCCCTCTTCAGAGCTTGTAACATCAGCAAAGGTTTACCTAATAAAAGTAACAAATGGTGAGCTCATCAGAAATTCACATTTAAGTCTAATAATCTGTTTTTCAAAGTAAAAAATAGATGAACAAACAACTGCTAATAATTCTACCTACCCCTTTACATCAATAACTGTAATTCATTTTACACTTCAAAACAACTCAAACAGTATACATTTATTGGTTTTTTAAGAAACATTTTTCTGATACTATAGATGAATTTAGAGCATATACAGTGTACATGTAAATATTCCTCTACATAAACTAACCACAAAAAACATGTATAGAAAAGGATCACATTTCATGAAAATAAACATGTACATATTGGATGTGTTTAAAAAAATTACTGCAGTCCGAATAAATATGAATATTTTTTTCTTAAGATTTATGAGACCAAATGGTCTGTTCTCTATACAAGGATTATAATGTCACATTTAAATTTTGATTTTCTTTAAAACATTATCTTTAGAATACTCCACTATTAATCACACATCCTCAAAATGCTTTTAATTCCTTTAACACCCATCTTAATTTGATTCCACAAATATATCTGGTCCCTTTTTCACTCACCTTTCCTACTGTAGATTTCATAAGCAGACACATGTGTTTCTATTCTATCACTGGTAAATGTCTGCAATGGTTTTAAGAATCGAATGCACTGTTCCAGGGGATCTTCAGGCTGCAAAATTATAACCCCATCAAACAACAAACGTTCTAACATAGGCATTTATTAATGCATCAATTGTGACTAAATGAACATATTAAAAGAAAAATTTTGTACATGTACTCATGTATAAAAGTGGGAAAATTAATCAAAGTTGCACATAAAACTGTGTGTATATATACACTGTTGATACATGGTTCCCTACAAACTGACCCTGGCTAGTTTTTCGGGGAGCAACTCCTCCTCCTTTGGACCATCAAGCTCCCCATCCCCCTGTTTCTTCACTCCCGCCTCTTTCTTGTCATGCTCAGCCTTCTGTTTCTCCTGAGCCTGTTGGGCTTTTTTGGCAGCTTTCCTTTGTTTGTTTCGAAGTTTTTTAAGCTCACTTGGTGATAAATTCTCTAAATAGGATATATACATTGTTGTTAATCCCAATCAGTTTAATCTAAACAATTAGTCAATTAAACTCTTCAAAAATACACCATGCCAAATACTCATTGATAATATGCAAATTCTGCTTAGAATAACAATTTAAACCTATATTGCAATGCTTTTGGTAGAGGCACCTTAAAAACAATAAGATAACAAAAGAATTGACATATGTGCATAGACTTCATGATCAAATATACATGTAAAAGGATTGGGGATCTCTAAATGACTTCAGAAGGTAACATTTTCTAAGTCAGAAGATTTTTCTCCATTACTTACCTGTATCTTGGTTTTTATCTTGATCACTATCTGATAATGGATGATCATGTAGATGTAAATAAATCTGAAAAAGGAAATTATTTTTTATTCAAAAGATTCAGCACAAAATCTCCATTTTTTAAACATCATCAGACTTTCTATTACAAAAAAGGATGTTGAACTCTCATGAACTTTCTATCAAATCAACTGTACCATTCACAGGCATCTGACGTTATAAATTTTTCTCATAATAAAAATAAATACCCTATATCTAATAATACACAAGGTACCCATCCCCGCCATCTTGGATTTATTTCAAACTGTCGCATCAGCTGGAAGTTTTGCTTGAAACTCATCGGTAAAATTATTTTTCGATCCTCTCCGTCTCCCGATCGGTCATTCAACATCTAAGCTTACAACCAATTCAACAAAAACGGTGCATTACAACTGTCATTACTAAAAATCACCCCTCGATCTGCACCTACTGCCTAAAACATGCGACAAAAGGCTAAAGGGTGGACGGAAGTTGTCACCTATATGTAAATGAGATTTCCCTGCACCGTGTGTTTGTTTCAATATTTCAAAAGATATGCATTTATAAACATGTTTATATAAACTTTGTGTATTAAAAGTTATAATTGACTGTTTATAGTACCCCTTTTCTTAGTTTTAACTTGTATGTTGATCGAATTCAAAATTGACGCCTTTTGAATATTCGTATCAGTGCTATATTTGGAAGGGATTACCCAAAGTATGATGCAATTTATGTCAACTTCCGTCCACCCTTTAGCCTTTTGTCGCATATTTTAGGCAGTAGGTGCAGATCGAGGGGTGATTTTTAGTAATGACAGTTGTAATGCACCGTTTTGGTTGAATTGGTTGTAAGCTTAGATGTTGAATGACCGATCGGGAGACGGAGAGGATCGCAAAATAATTTTACCGATGAGTTTCAAGCAAAACTTCCAGCTGATGTGACAGTTTGAAATAAATCCAAGATGGCGGGGATGGGTACCTTGTGTATTATTAGATATAGGGTATTTATTTTTATTATGAAAAAAATATATATAACGTCAGGTGCCTGTGGTACCATTGGATATGTACATGTACTGAAATCTATTATCAAAACCTGACCTTTGACCTACTAATCAATTTTGCAATAAAGATATTGTCTTACATTGACAAATAGTCAGAATTGTGTAAAGCTTAACAACTGAGAGTGACATTAAAATGAACTGGGTATAATACATGTATAGCAAACAAAGCATGCCCCTAGCCATTTATCTCTGAAAATATTTAGAATTTTTAAAAAACATTCTGAAATACTGAATTACTTCAATTGCTGTCATAGCTGCCTTGAAGTAGAACTGATGGTTTCTAAGTTTGTCCTCCAATCGCAGAAGACCAATGTATGCTCTTAATGTCATCTTCCTCATGCAGTATGTGTGGAAATCGAACTGGTCTTCTATAATTTCTGTGAAATGCTAAAATCAAATGCACTACATAAACATATCGTCCAAACACAAAGGTTTTTTCCCCATTCAAATCCATACATATTTACATCTGAATGAGATATGACACATTAAAACTGTACTTAAGAAATACACTATAAAAAGCATTTCACATTTCAAATATGTAAATTATCATTAGAATATGAATGTTTAGATCATAACATACTCTGTCTACTTCATGGCACTTTTTGAGAGCTTCTCCCCACTTGCCCATTCTTTTATATGCCTCTGCAGCTTCTGTTTGAAACCACATGCACTGCATTTCATTTAAATTGTCGACAGCAGGCACACCTTCCTAAGAAAAGAGTGGGAGAAAAATCATATTCAATGCAGTGAAAATCACACAACTCTTGTTATATTACTTGATCCATAATGATGCATGTTCTATTAAATGAACTTAAAAATGAAATCTACCGTAGAAGAATCATTGTTCGTGGGGGACCAATGTTCGTTGCTTTCTTGGATAACCCTTGCCCACTTATTTACATCCCAACGAATGTATATACAAGCACTTGTTTAATACTCATTAAAATTATCCCGAACTTGCTACCAACGAAATTATGTCCCCACGAATCAAGAAAATTTTGGCTGCCCACAAACATTGATCCCCACGATTTAAAATGATTCCACAGTATTTACCCGTGTAAATTTGGAACACATATCAGCAGCTTCTTGCACTAGGTTGCCCTTCAGCATGTACTTGGCACACTTGGAATTAATGTAACGATCAGCTGTGTCAAGGGACTGAGCCTCGTCCATCAGCCGAACAGCTTCCTCAACATCACCCGCATGCTGTAAAACAGTAATAATCATTTTCACAATTCAAACCACATATTTTACAGGGTATTCATAGATATCCTGTCTCCATTAACTACAATTGTGCCTATTTTACCTTGTAGATCTAAGCTTTGAGTATATAGAAATGAGCAATAAAAACAACCAGTCATTTTCACAATTCAAACCACCAACTTTACAGAGTATTCACAGATATTTTGTCTCCTTCAACTACAGTTTAGTCCCGCCTTTTTTACCTTGTAGATCTTGGCTTTGAGTACATAGAGCTCTATTAAGAGTGGTGTGTGGTCTAGAGCCAGGTTGACGTACTCTAGCGCTTTCAGCGTTTCTTGTTTGTAGTCATAATGGGATGCTAGGAAGTAGTAGACCCACAGAATGGTTGTGGGTGGTTCTACTTCTGCAGTCTCTGTGAAAGAAATGGGTGTAAAGTTCATAGGGGAGGCAGAAGACTTTTTAATAAAAAGTTCCTATAATAACCGCATTTCTTCATCATTTTAAATGTTTTCAATATAATTAAGAAATGGAATTACTGTGTATCAGATTTAGGGCTTACCTGAGTTATCAAACTTTCCGCACTGTTTTAAACAGTTGACATATCCTAACACTAAATCTTCAATAATCTCAATCTGCAAAATGAAAATTTCTTATATTGAGTTCATGCAAAAACGTCTTAATTTAGAGAGAAAAACAAAATACCCTTAAAAATGTATTGAGCAACTAAAATAAACCATGCAATTTAAGAACCATAATTGTACATGCAGTTTATCAATTTTATACTTGAGGGTATGAAAAGTTAACAATAAATATACAAAATGTACATATCTGACACCTATTCGAAATCTCACATTTATAAAAAGTTTGAATTAATCTATTCCTCACTTTCTTTGGATCTTTGTATAACCTTTTCAGCGTAATAAAAAGTGGTGGGACACCTTTCTGTAAAGCTCTTCTAAGAAAAGTGTCTGCCAAGCTTCTGAATGCACTACCTAAATTTTTCATGCAAATAAAGAAAAAAAAATGCCTCAATTAGTTAATGTAGATGTACAGGGTACCAGTAACCAATGACGACATCTCCTTAAACTGTTTGGTGTTAGTACAATCTTTACCTTCCGCAAAGTTGAGTGGAAGTCGACGAGGAGCAGAAGCCCTCGGAAATAATTGTTCTATATCTTTGTAGAGTTTCAAACGGTCTTCCTCTGAACCTGCAAATCCATATAAAAATCATGGTTGATAATATCTTGACTGAAAGAAAACCTTTTTATGCATGTCAAAATGGGAAAATAATTGTTTGTCTAAATGACAAAATCTAACTCTATTCATCAGGCAGGGAAAACCAAAACTAAACAAAACAAAGTGTAATTCCAATTATACATGTATGTACATGTACTTAATTTCAAAACAAAAACCTTTTTAGTTTCATACTTACGCATTACAACATATTCCCATATTTAAAAAAAAAAATGAGTATAATACTCAGTGTTAAAGGGGCATGGTCATGATTTTGGTCAAATTCTATTTTTCTGTTTTTATTATTTACAATGCTTTAGGAATGCATTTCTAATGATCAGATAAAATATGAGAGTCGGTCGTAGAGTAATAAGCAAAATACAGGGCTCACAATTCTTTGTCATGTAAACAAGGCCCATGCCTTGTTTTTGTTTACGAAGGTTCAATATACCAGTAAAAATCTTTTTCAAGCTGATTTGTCTATCTTCATATTCATTTTACACATAAATAAACAGTTCCCAACAATTAACACATTCATTTTAGGTCTAAAACTGAAATTTTCACTCCAACATTCAAAATGTAAACAAAAACTTTGTTTACATGGCAGAGAATTGTACGCTCTGTAACTTGCTTATAATTCAACAAATTACACTCAAATTTTGGTTGCCTGTTAAAAATGCCTAACTGAAGCATTGTAAACATCAAAATCAGAAAAATAATTTTTGACCAAAATCGTGACCATGCCCCTTTAAAGTTTAATCATTCACCACTGCCATGAGAATTTCATGTCTAACGAGCATTCAAATGAACTTTATGTCAAATTTTCAATTCAGATGAATGTCTTGTAAAACTTTCCCACACAAATTTTCCAAGAAAATTTGTTTGCATTAGTAAATACAATATCATGCCATATGCACAAAACATAAATTTCAAAGAAATATTTTCTCATGTGAAATTCATGCAAGTGTTTTTTTTGCATGAAATTTACATGACAATTTAATGTGAAATCCATGCAGGGTCATCACTCACTTGGTTTAGTGGCTTTCTCCAGACCAGTATAATAGGCCCAGTTTTCAGGATTTCGATTGATCAGACCTCGGTAAACATCTCCTGCTAAGCCATTCTTTTCCTTCTGTAGCAGCAACTCAGCTATTCAAAAGGAACAACATGTAATATTAAATGCTTTTGCTGGTACATGTATCAATAAACAAAATTAAATAATCAAAAAATAAACATTCAGTTATACTTTACATGTACCAGAGTAGAGGTTTACTAAAACCTTTTCCATTAAAAAAATATGATACCTTTTCATAATTCTTGTCTAAATAATTAATTTTTGTTTCAAATTCTAATAACAATCCTTAATTCTAATAACAAAAACATCACCAGCATCTGATACCTTTCGTTTCTTCTACAGCCAGTCTATCAACAATTTGTTTGTCATATCTTTGCAGATGGTTAATGGCTTCATCGATCATTCCAGCCTCCCTCATAATTAAGTTCTGATACATCAGCAGTTCACTGTGTTCATAGTCAAGGCTCTTGGGCTGTTAAATATAATCAAAAACTTTTATCATAAAGTAAAAAATAAAGAGCAGAAAATACCTTCACATGAGGCATTTCTTTTATTCTTCTTTGAATAGCAAGAGGCAGTGGATAATATATTTATTTCAAACATCTTCTAACATTCTTGTAAGAAAAGTCCTTACCATTTGTGTTTTTCGAAACTCCTCCAGAACATTGAGTGCCATGTCGTAGTCTTCTAACAAATGGTAAGCCATGGCATACCCAATCCACGAGGCTCTCTGTCCAGGTCGAAGCACCAACAGCTGATATCGGGTCTCCTACAAAACGATGATTCTCATTTTAACAAAATGACTCGGAGGTTTTTGGGAGACGATTTGATTTCACATAATTCAAACATGCTAAATTTTGTTTGCATTGTAAAGGCATATACAGTATGAGACAGAGAAAAGATAATATGCTCTCTCTCTCCACACACATTATGATTTACCTAAATAAAATCACCAATACGAAGTAAATGCATCAGAAAATAATTTTATTCAAAATTATCATTTGTAAGGGTATCTTTTAATCAGGCATACAGTGTTAGAGTGTAAAAAAGATGACTTAAGGGTGTTGTTTACTCAGGGTTTGAGTTCTCAAATTCGGATTGTTATAAAGTTCAAAGTCATGAGTAAAGTTTGTTCTAAACACAAAAAGTATTTATGAAATGAATTATTATTGACATAACATTAGATTTTTCTACTATTTTATGGAATTAGGCTCAAACAAAAATTGACTTTTAGCCAAACAGAGGAAATTCGGACTAAATTTTGCAGATTTTGTTTTCCGCTTAAACATTTTTGGCAGTACTCTAATATTAAAAGTTAAGATTTTATATTTTAGTCTTTATAATTTTGCATATTTTCTGTTGGGTTTACCTCACTTATTCATTAAAATTATCGTATGGCACGAATTGCAAAAATATTGAAAAATGCTTAAAAACGATAAAAGACACCATATCTCAAAATTTTGATCATTGACCTTATATAAATTTTATGCCAACAGAATAAGGTCAATATAAGTAGTTTAATACTATAAATGTTTTTGTGTTATCATCATTCAATTTTTTGTAAAATTTGATCAAAAATGGGTAGATATTTAAAAACTGATAGAGGAAATTCGGACTGGAATATTTTTAAAAATTGTTGCTGAAATTTAAATGCTTTATATCTATTTAGTGCCACTACCATTCATAAACTGTATTTCATTTTTTAAAGTGTTTAATTATTTCTAATATTTTCACAATTAAGAAATTCTCAATCATAGTGTAAAATTTTATTGGATTTTTCTTGATTTTTTGAAATATATTCAATAGCCATTAAATCAAAAACTAGGTCATTGACCTACTTTTTTTGAAAGTGAAAAATAGCACTACAATCAAAGGTCTATAACATACAATAGATGGGTTTTCATTATCATCAGTGGAATTTTTTTTAATTCTGAGTAAACGTCATCCTTAAATATGAAATTCATCTCAAACCAATAATCCTTTAAATGAAAAACAACGAGCCTGATCAATAACCACAACATTTTTAAAATAACTGTGCAAGACAGATTCATCACATCAATCTAACCAATAAACACCACTGTGTATCAGAGAAATTCATCACCATGACAATCAGGGGCTGTATGGGTGAGTAATCCCTCCCTCCGATTGGTCAGTAGGATCCATTGTATGCATCATTTACAGTCTAGTGGCTCTCATCATAATACCTTGCATGATTTACATGTACCAGTAAATAATACCTACCCTATATCCCTCCAGGTCTCTCATTTGTATTTGAAGCAAAGAGAGATCTCTCAAAATCTGCAGATTATCCTACAAGATATTAAATCATTTTCACTTTTAACATTTTTGAGGCTTGGAAAATATTTCAAATGTAAACTGCATATACTGACATTTTCAAGGAATAACTTCAAACAAATCAAGCGTTCTTCTTAAATATCAAACAATTTCTTACTTTGTCCCATCTGAGAGCATTACGATATGCCTTGATTGCTTCATCATACTTTCTATCTGATCGCTGGAGTAGTCCATACACATGCCAACCTGTTTGTACTGTCAAGGAACTAATTCAGGGATTTTTTAAACAACAGTTTTAATAAACCATAACAAGTTTTGATGTTATAAGAAAGTCTTGTAGTATTAGTATGTATAAAATGCCAAGTTGTAAATTGTACATCGACAACAAAATGAGAGGAAATCATCAGTTTCCTGTTTATAAAAAGACCCTGTTCGTGAAATCTTGTTCATGTAAAACAGTACTATAAACATGTTTTGTGCACATTCAGTAAAAGATAAATATTTTTGATGCAAAGGATACAGACATGACTTTTCAGATCATTTCGCAATCCTCTACGCACATGTTCATAAGCTTCTTCTTTTTTCCCAAGACAATTTAGGGTAAGACCCTTCATTGCCAGAGTTTCTGAAAATAACAAAATTCATAAAATTTAATTTGCACATTAAAACACATAAAAAAAAAAAAAAAAAAACACACAAAAAAACACATGGCATTATGCCAATAGAATTTTTGTTGTTGATTACATGTTCCCTTTAGTGAAAAGATAACACAATTGATGCCAGTCTTCACTTATATAAAGCCTAATAAAGTGTTCAACTTATTAATACATTGCAAAATTTACCTCCATGTTCTGCAAATTTTGAATTTCCTAAAATTTGCTTTGCAAATTTTAACCCATTCTTGTACTGCTTCTGTTCATAACATTTCTGAAAAGAATACAAAGATTGAAATAAAAAATGAATTTAAAAACTTGAGTTTTCACTTACTTGTTTAGTGAATGCATAAAGTAAGTATAGATCATTGCACTAAAAGTGTCTTGTGATACATTATTCCTTTTTTTTCAACATTAATTTTCTTGACATTTATCATCCAAAAATTTCTTAAATTTAGCTCTGTGAATATCATGATACATATTTTATTCTATAAAGAAGTTGGTGAATCTTTCCTTAGTGTATTGGGGATCAACAAATTTTGACTGGTTAATATTAATCAGTTATACAACTAAGCCCTGGTGAACTTCCTTTGTGAAATCAGATTTTGAGTTTTGTTTAGTGATTGGTAATTGAATTTTCTTTATAAAAAATTAATTTATTAAATAATATGACATACAAGATACCTTTGTTAATCAAATCTATTTGTAGTTAATAGTTGGGAAAAAAACAAGGGCACCGCTAAGCGGAGCATCCCCTCGCGACATGACTTATTGTACGGGGGAATACGTTATTTAGGAAAATACATGTAAATTTATCAGATCAAAATAAATAAAGTATTTCTTTAAACCACTTTGAATACATAACGTTACATGTAATATCTATTTAATCCCAATCCCCAAGCTTTGTGGTGTATAAATTGGGGGAGGGGGTTTACATAACAGTTTTCCTATTCCTAGCAGAAACTCAACACATATACTTTAAAGTTTAATAATTTAGATTCATTTAGTGACATTCATTTTTATATAAGCATACATAAACGATCCGTATACATTATGAAACGTCTCTGAAAATCAAGCGCTCTGGAGTCTGCTCTGATGGAAATTCTAGTTGCTAGTTGTCGTATTAAAATTAACCCATAGTATAGTAGATATATATGCAGTTATTATTAATATAAAACAATTTTTGCGTGATAAATGTGCAATATCTGTCAAAGTCTCTACTGAATTTTGGACTAGTTCTATTGTAAGTAATACGGGAAAATTTGTCCGAAAGTCGACTGCTTGTTTCGATGTAAATCGGCAGACTTAAATCTCTTGCCCGCTTCAACTTTTAACTATGGGCACTAGTCTAACACTCAAATGCTACAAAACGTTTTTTTTTACCTTTACTAGATTTAAATCCCAAAAAATGTCAAGTTGTTGATTTGAACTGTATACGGTAGCGATTAACTTCAAGTCGTACATAAAATTACCGGAAATGTCGATTGTCAAGTCGTACATAAAATTCATGTTTTTAACTTCATTTTTTACGATAATTAAAAAAAATACTTAATCAATTGATTTTGAAATCAACAGGGTTTGTCCTTTTACCATGCCAAAGAAGTGTACAAAGTTTGATGGATATTCATGAGAGGGTTTTCTTGGAATTTAGAAAATTGAAATGGAGTACACACACACACACACATACATACATACATACATACATACATACATACATACGAACACACACACGCACAGTAGCGATGCTATATCCCCTTCGCAACAAGTTGCGCGAGGGGATAATAAGAGTGCCAACTTCAATATATTGCATCAGGTACAATCACTCATCACATGATGCAGGATTAATATATATTCAAAATATTTAAGTGTATCCATTTCATATTTAAAATATTTTGCTATATTTGCTTTCTAGATATTTTTTTACTCTGACCAAGGGTTGCTTAATTTACAATCAATGATCTTTTTAGTTAAACACTTAATTTGTTATTCACTAGTTTTAGTCGACTCCTCGCATCATGATCCCAGCAAAACCATTATTATGATCATGTAACATTTCTAGATAAAAAAAAATGCATTCAAAATCAGAGAAAAAAAAACATACTATGACCTATTGTTTACGATATGTCTGTGCATTAGCTAAAACTCATAGTTACTTTCAGTACAATTTCATTTATAACGCATTGATCATCAGTGCAAAATGTGTGTTATTCAATGTACTGTGAAGAGTGCTACAAAAACATGTAAGCCAATATCTATCAACCTCTGACTGAATTGTTTGTCCTAAAAGTACAAATCAGTACAAATCTACATAATCATCTATGTAGCACAAAATAAAGGATTTCCAAACTTTAAACCTATCCCAACTTAACATAAAATCTTTTATTGTAACAATAACTGTCAAAAAGAGCACATGCATCCTTTGTGCAATTCTTATGCAGGTGCTTGAGCATGTTGAGGTCGAGATGAATTTGGAAAGCCCAACCCCCAAATAAAAGTCGATGCAAATACACTTTTACACAACATACCAAGATTCTTTTGAACAGAGCATTTTCTTTGGGTGGTAGAGGGTTGCTTGTTGGCATTTTGGTAACAATTTTGGGTATCAATTATTGCCGAGGGCAACAATTCCCATGGAATCAACAAATCAAACCACGAGGTGGAAAATTTCAATATGGAGGAAGCAAGTCTCGTTATCGTCTCGCATTCACTGTTTTTGTATTTAAAAATAAAATAATTATAATTTTGTTTCCAAATAAGTTTTTGGTTATCTGCAAGATAATCGATCGATGTAATCAAATCTAAACTTAATTATTTTCTTTGTTAATTTAAAAAATATCAATGAAACGTTTTAGAGAGTTCGACTTTTGATATAGAATTCAAACATTTTTAAGACATAGACTCTAATTCTGACAAAAACAAATCAGCTGGAGAGTGGTCGACAAACTGTTAGGCAAGGGGAGGACATACTTGATGATGTCATATTCTTTACTGTGACATTAATTATTGTTCAATTAGGTTCCTTTAATTCTAACAGAAAAACATGATGACAGAAACTCATAGTGCGTCAAATTCTCCAAGTAAAGACCCTTCTGTCACTGTCATAGAAAAGCAGACACAGAGACGAATCTTCAAGATCATTGTAATCGGAGACTCCAATGTTGGAAAAACGTGTCTAACATACAGATTCTGCACGGGAAAGTTCCCAGATAAAACAGAAGCAACTATTGGGGTGGATTTTAGAGAAAGAACTGTTGACGTGGATGGTGAACAAATAAAGGTAGCTAAGGCTATGGAGATATCAATAATTGGCAACATTAAAACAATTCTATACATTTGATCTCCCACCAACAACAAATATTGATAAAATTGAAATAATAATGATGATATAAATATTTTGTTATATTGATTGAAAACGGCATGTAAGTTATTTTGCTAGCTGATAAACATTCAATTTTCTCTCTCTTACAAGATATTGATTACTTATTTGACTTCCAGTTGCAACTTTGGGATACTGCTGGACAAGAGAGATTCAGAAAATCCATGGTGCAGCACTACTACAGAAATGTCCATGCTGTGGTGTTTGTATACGATGTCACAAAAATGTCTTCCTTTGAGAACATGCCTGGTTGGATTGAAGAATGTGACAGACACAACTTAAACCTTGAAATTCCTCGTATTCTAGTTGGAAATAAGTGTGACATGATGGACAAGGTTGCAGTAAACACAAACCTGGCCCAGAAATTTGCTGATTCACATACCATGCCATTATTTGAAACATCAGCAAAAGATGAAGAAAAAGCCAACCATATTGATGCTATATTTTTGACTCTTGCTCACAAGCTGAAGAACAGCAAGCCAATGATGTCTCCATTTGTTGGTCCAGGTGGCTACCCAAATAATGTCCAGGTGGTGACAGTTGGAAAGTCTCCTGAGTCTAG
The DNA here is from genome assembly GCA_020458035.1 of Magallana ariakensis. NCBI lineage: Eukaryota > Metazoa > Mollusca > Bivalvia > Ostreida > Ostreidae > Magallana > Magallana ariakensis. Next base: position 49,791,554 of record CM035815.1, on the reverse strand, counting down.
AGGTCTACAGAAAATGGGTACAGAGGACAAACAAGATCAGTGTTCGTGTTAAACATGTTAAATTAACTTTTCATGCAGTGAAGTACAATACATGTTACAAATGTTAGGAAGATCATTGTATTTGGAGCCAAGTTCAGTTAAATATTCTAGGCTTCATATTTTTTGGGGGAGGGGGGGTTCACTCAATATACTTTAAAATTTTTAAAAATGAAATTGTTTTTAGACCTTGAATAGTCCACAAGTTAAACTTATTCCACCTATCAAATTTTATGGTTGTCACATTTGATATATAACTAATAACAACAAATTTGATTTTTGCCAACTGTATAGTAGCTGCCATCTGTTCTAAATCTGAAAACTTAATCATATCGATACTAGGCCATATTCCTAATAAAGAAACATAGAAAACAATATTAACAAGGACATAAGGAAAACTTTGAATTTCTAATTAGATCCTTGCATTTCCTGGTACGAATTCACTCAGACTGTTGTTGATAGGAATTTTGATTTTTCATTTATGGTTTTAACATAACAGCTGTCATAATTGCATCATATCTGTCTACTTTGCTAAAATGGAATTTTAATTAAGATTTACCAATTATTGTAAAAACTACAAAATAATGTAGATTGGTCTATACTAGGCTTTAAATACCTGATCTACATTGTATATATATTGCATTTTCAGTTGTACATGTATTATGTTTTTGCTTATTGCTTCTATAATCTTTAATATTTATTTTCAATTACAACCTAGTAGAAATTTTATTGTACATCATGAAATTCAATTGTGCTTGCAAAAACTTGCAGTATTGTTCTGAATTACTAAAAATTAATAATACTGTTAAAACAGAAATTATTGTATGGATATATTTCATTGATATATGATCTTAAATAGTTTTGATTTTCTTGTTTAAAATAACTATACATGTACAGGTACTTAAGTTAACATAAAACCATGTACATGTACAAATTTTGTTAATGAATTAATTTTGTTGATTAATATCATCTAAGAAATAAACAAATTTAATCCATAATGAATGATCATTAAATCTGTTTTAACAGTACTAGTATGTGTTAGTAAAAATTGTTGAGATGTACTGGTAATTGGCAGATTTGTTTTTATGTAGCATAAACTTTTTTTTTTTTGTTAATAAATGTTTTAAGCTACATTGTTTGGCAATATTGTTCCATTTTCAAGTTATATAATTAGATTAGATGATCATTTTGAGGTATATGGACTGTTATTTAAGGTTAAATAAACTATGTTGAGAAACATGGTCTTTCTAGACACGTTTATTGTTGTTTAATGTTTGTATTTTTTTTTTTTTATCCATTAGTCATTTTCCACATTGTCTTTCACTTGTTGCTGTAGAGTTTACTATTATGTATATATACACTGTAGGCCTATTGCATCTATTTTGTTTGTGCCAGGAATCTAGAAACAGGGGATGTTAAACAGAAAAAAATGTGTGTAGCTTATAATTATTTGTATAAATACAGGATCCTAATTGTCTAGATTTTTTTCATTTGAAGTGAAGTCAAGAATTGAGCAGATTCAATAGTGCTACACATGTTTATTTACATCAGAATTTTGATCAAAGTGTTCAATCATTTTTTTTTCTTTTAAGAAAAATGAAGTTAAAGATTTTCTATACACTCATGGTCGTCATTTTTTAAAACATAGGCATGCAGCTAGAATGGCATAGCTGCTAAGAGAAAGACACAATGAATGAATGACCACATGAACGCTTAATTGTAAGTCATGGCATCAATGAATGGTTTCTGAATTCTGGTGACATTGGAGATCAATATTACAATGATTGCAGTCATATGGACATTCATGCCAATAATTGTGCAATATATTCATTATAGCCCCAAACGTCCTATAACTTTGTCTGCTAAGATCATTGTCAGAATACAAATGAAACTCTGTTGTGGATAAAAATATGTAGGGTCTGCATGATGATAATGTAGACAATCAAAATTATGTATGTTTATTTAGACACATGCATGTATAAGTTTGAGTAAACAGGGTAAGTTATCAAAGAATTCAATTTCATAAGCTCTACAAGCTTTCTAAAGTCATGAACATAAAATGTTTCCTTAAGACATATTTTTTGTATCGTAAATCAATTATCCCTTTGCTCTTCTTTACTTATACAAGGCCATGGTATAAAATAAATTGTATTAATCATATGTGTTCTTATTGTCAAGTTTCAATGTGTAAAATAAAATTCATGCTTTTCATTATGTTCATACATTACTAATGACACACTTGTTTATTGATGGTGGACAAGATTCCATACAAGAAATTATTTGTCATTAAATACTCTTCATTTAATGTTGTGAACATTTCAATTAAAGTGGGATAATTTTAACAGAGTTCAATTTTTTTCCTTTTCTGGAACTACTTTGCTACATTTTGTGATAACTGCTTTGTAAGCCTCCTAAAACACAGTGAAAATTTAAACTGTGACCCCTGACCCTTGGTGTCCCTGAAAAAGCCAACACAGAAATATACTGGTTGAAATAGAAGCAAGAACTTTAATTGTACTTCGTACAACATTTTTATACCATATAAAATCTTGCATCCTCCCAAAGTTAACACAATTTCTGCTCAGATTTATTTCAGAAATTGTTATACTCTGAAAAACATTCATATTTTACTATGATAATTTTGTTCTTTGTTTGCTTCAGGGCAATAATGCATATATATATACCAGTACCGTTTAAATACAGCTCTTTCATTCAATCCATAGACACTGTATATTGTGCTCTGTTTATAAGTTTTTAAATCAATGATCTCTTAAAGGGCTACATTTGCATACTATGCAGGAGGATATACATGAAATTAACTCCATCATGAACACTCAGGCTAGGTATATGGCCCATGGGCCTTTGTTTTATGGTCTATGCAAAAAGCAAACAAAGTTTTTCCGATTTTTTTCAATTTTATTTAAGTCACTGAACAGTGTCATATTTGGATACACATGTACATGTATAACAGAATCTTTAAACAATAACAATATTGTGGGCATCAAATTGGAATGAAACATTTCATAACATATACAATGTCAAAAACAAATTTTGAAATTTGATGATTATTTACTCTATGTAATGGTAAATGATGCTATAATTTTTACAATACCTGGCAGAATATCTACAAGTATTATGGTGATCTAAGTGTTTCATATGAAGAGAAACAGAAATTAGTAAGCACTACCTTTCAAAATCAACTGTTACCTTCGGAAACGATCAGAGAAACCAAAATAAATAACATTCAATAGCCCACTTTCAAAAAGGTGCATTGAATTTGAAGCACTTCACTTGTAGTCTTATAAAACTACCAAATAAATATTTTGAATTACAAATAATAAGCTTCTAAAAATCATTCACACACTACCTTACAACCTCAAACATTCATCAAAATCTATGCACATGTTCTACATGTATTAACTTATCCCTGATAACACATGTATTTCATTGAAAGCCCTTATACAACTAATATAGAATCACAAAATCAAGAATCCTCTGAAACTTCCTCTTTCACAGTTACTGGTGTTACCGTCTCCTGAGGAACTGTGTCTGGTTGAGTATCTGCCTCCTTTATCTCTGGCTTGACGTCCAGTTCTTCCTGTTTTACAATGGGTGAATCAATGACAGTTTCTTTAGTTTCTGTTTTTTCAGGGGTCTCTGTGATAGTTTCCTCTTCCATTGGCTCTATTTTCACTTTCGGTTTCACAATCATTTCCTCTTGGTACTGAATCACTGTATCTGCAGGGATCTGACCAAGTTCTTTCTTAATCTGCATAATGAGGGGATTGTTTTCAGCTGTCTTTGGAGTAGGGGTTGGACTTGGTTCCAAAATGCTGCCCTAAAAACACAGAGAAGATACTTTAGTGAGATCAATCGCAACAAATTTGGCAGTAACTTTCAAAATAATGTACATGTAATGTATGAAACATTTACCTCTTTCTCATCTTCATAACAAACTGGATGGTAAGTCTGAAAAAATAAGAAGAGAAAAACCTTAAATTGAGCTTCTAAGTCTGCAATTTACTTGACAGTCTGTATGCAGTTTATGCTTGTTAATGTATTATCTAGACCTGGAACTATAAATTACAGGTATCAATAAACAAGATAATATCTGCGGTTAAGAAGACTGAATAGTTTGACTGACCTTGCCCTCTGCTCGAACTGCATCCTTCAGATGCCATTCCTCTGCCTCCTCATCCCAGTATTGATCAAACGGATCTCCACAAATATCACAAACCTGAAATTAATTGTATCAGAGCTATAAAAGACATGTATGTATTCACTTTTTGTTTTTTCTAGACTTCATGCAGCATCAAAAATTTAGTTGTCTTATACATGTATACCAAATCATTCCTAAACTTGAAATTTTTTTGTAAGGTATTGAAAATATTCTACAAGAAAAGCGATTAAATATAACAGCCATCTCAGGTTTTTAAAACAAAACACGTTCCAGGAAATGGAGCAGTAACTATAGCTGCAATGTTCATTTCCCTTTTCCTTAATCTCAAAAAAAATCTCTACAAATAGGATTTTGCCCACTGTAGGAAATTTAAGTAAACACCTAACACTCTTTCTGGACAAAAAGGAAAATTTGACTTTATTCTCTAAACATAATAAATTGCATGGAGCATGACAAATAACTTCCTTGAACTCTTTTAAAGTCCAGGGTTCAATGTACAGGTTGTCATTATTACTGGTACAACTATGCCCCTTATTCTCTCTAAATACCAAATTACAAGGAGATTGACATTGTACTTCCTGGAATTTACAGAAAGTTGAAATGCACAAAGTGACTTACATTTTCACCGTCTGACGCTGCAGGACACCTGAGAATGTCATCGTTTTCTGGAATGTTGATTTTGACCGTAGGAACTTCAGCTGTTGTTCCAGGTTTACTCTGTTCAAACACACTACTTTTACCTACAATACAGTGAATTCAAGATCATTATCCAACATTTCAGAATCACCCATTTCTGATATATCTGTATATAAATGAAAATGTAAGTACCAGGGCAAAACAAACACGTTTTCACTTACCCTTATCTTCAGACTCGTCAATCTCTTCATAATCAATCCATTCCTAAATTGCAATTATACAAGATAAGTAAAGCAGGAATTACAAGAAAACTTAATATAAAGGATTTATAGATACATGTATAAATATCAATTCTTAATTTTTCTAAAAACTTGCTTACATCCAGTGAGTAGAACCACTTTCTGTGTAACATAATTCGAGCACCATCTTTTTCTCGCTGGTTTTGACGGAAATGCCAATCCAGATGTTCCCTGTACCGCTCTGTTTGGCTCGAGGTAAAGCGCATTCCACATGATGTGCATTGGATACCACTGTACATTCTCTGGAACACACCCTTGTATTGTCTACAATTAAGCAGAAAATATTACTTTCCTCATAAATCATTTTTTACTTATTCAACCTCTGATTAAATCAGAGTTTAGCGAGTTTTCATTTTTATGTGATGTGGAATTTACTAAAAATCTAACAGAATTTTAGTGATTTTCACTGTGCTAAAATGGCATTTTTGATAAGTGAAGTAACTTTATTAGTTTGAAGATCATGGTAAGGACCTCCTGATTGTATACCCTCATGGCTTCTTACGCTAAATGGAATGTAGTAGAAGCTTTTCCATTTCAATTATACTGTAAATGGTTAAAAAATAAATTGTTTTAAAGAAAAAATGTAACACATACTTTTTTAAGCTGTCTGTCTTCAGATCCAACAAGTCAGGAACCACATCAATCTTCTCTTTTTTAATCTCCTAGATATCGAACAACAAAAGAGACCACAATTGATCAATTTATAAAAGTCAACGAATCTGGAGTAAAAACGATGCTTGTAACTGGCCGGTACTCACAGGAACTATTTTGCTGCTAACGCTGCTTGCCTCAGACACAGGCTCGTCGGCTTTCTTCTCCGGCTTGGAGATTATACCCGTCTGTAACAGTCTATCTAACAGAGAGCTGATATCCAATGGTGCTGAACTTGTTGCTGCAAAAGAATGTAAAACACATTTAATAACTCTACAGTATTTCCTAGAGTTTTGTTGGCAGATAATATATGCAAATCCCCATAATATTGCATTCAGCAGAAATAAGCAATCATTGCTGGTTGATTTTTTCCCCTCCAATACCTGGTGCTGGAGCAATCAAGCCTGGGATTGAGAATGGTTGACTAGTGGTTAGATTGACATCAGCTACTGGAACACCTACAAAAAGGAACTCGCAATGAAAAAAATTCTATAATTAGGAGTGCTAATTACACTTATTAATAACAATAATGATCCCCAAAACAACATGAATGATTTGTCAAATTTTCTTCTTTTACTTTTCAACTACCATAATTAAAATGTACCTCTTATATGTCTTATATGTACATGTATCAATCTTTTATGGAAAAATATAAATATTTAATTTCTTAAAAAATGATTTTGATTTTAAAACCTTTCCAATATTATTTTCAAGCAGTACATACTTGTGATAGGACCTGTCATCATCTCCGACATTCCACCTGTGGTCATACTCTGAGAGTGCATCATTGATGTGGGTTGCACCATTGGGAATCCCTGGCTTATCATGGGAGGGTTGGCTCCAGGTCCCAGCATCATGCCTGGCTGAGGCTGGCTTTGCATCATTGAAGTGGGTGGCTGCATCATTGGGAGGTTACCCATTGGTTGATTTGGTCCTGCTGGACCATCCATCATTGGAGGTCTTTGGCTTCCCATAGGTCCAGGTCCCATAGGTCCTGCAAAATTTAAAATCAGATCAATGAAATCTTAGATTTATACATGCACTATAATTGTATTTAAACATGTACAGACTTTGCACACCTTGGACTTCATGATTATATATAAACTTGAATAAAATATTTAATTACCCATAGGTCTGTTGGGTCCTCTATTCATTATATTAGGCATATCAGGAGGGAAGTTTCCAGGACCAGGGGGTCTCATTCTTGGTCCTTGCATTCCATTTGGTCCAAACCCAACATTGTTCACTGGCAACATTAGCTGTGGATCCTCAATGGGCTCTAAGATTTTAACATCAGGTGAATTTCCCTTAAGCTGAATTTCCACTTGTCGATTTCCAACAACAATGATTTTAGGAGGGCCATCAAATTTCACCTCGTACCACTTGCCATCAAAAATCACTTCATGAGCAGGGCCACCAAAAGCAATATTGTGTGGTCTGTTCCCTATACGTATCTTGACAGCTCTATCCATTGGAACAATATGAGGAATGTTATTTACAATTATCTCCCTAGGTGGACCATCAAAGCGAATGCCATGTGGCACACCTTCAATCATCACACAAGGAATTTTCCTGTCCAGTTTTAGTTCACATAAATTGCCATCAATGAGTATTTGCCTTGGGGGTGGTTCAAATCTAAGCTCACAGCGATTTCCTGCGATGAACACAAATCTAGGAGGACCTCCAAAAACTCCAAGCTCTTTATTGTCTAACAAAATCATGCCATCTCTTCCGTCAATTCTAATAGTATGTTCTTTGTCTTTGATTGATATTATCTTTGGTGGAGCATCTAATCTCAGTTCATGTAGTACTCCTTCAATCCAAAGTTGTCTCGCTGCCCCATGATAAAATACTTTGAAAGTTCTTCCTGTTCCTTCTCCTGGCAATTTAACTTCTCGAACATAATCTCCAAAAGTATACACTTTCTGTCCATCCACAAGAATACATCTCTGGTTGGGATCAGCAAATATTTCAATCTGGCCTTTTCCAAATCTAACCTTTCTTGGAGGAGCACCAACTTTGATATGAAAGGGTTTACCATCTATCACAAACTCCTCAGTGTCATCAGACCCAAGAAAGTTGCTGAGATTTGCCCAACGAGAGTCTTTCATGTTAGGGAAGGGTCGCATAGGAGGTCTTGGTTTATTCATGAATTCTGGAGGTCTGTTATCAAAGTTTCTGTCATCCATGTCACGAGGTGGGGGTGGGCCTCTAGGTCCATGGAACATTCCACCACGTCCTGCGAAGTCACCTCGAGGACCTCCCCTACGGCCTCTATCCCACCCTCTACCACCATGCCATCCACCTCTGGGAGGAAATCTGTCATCTGGTCTACGATTGTCCTTATCATAAGGTGGAAATTCTTCATCCATAGGTCCTCCTCGATAAACAGGGGAGCTACGACCTCTAGTTCCTCTACCTCTTGGTCCCATTCCCCTCCTAGGTCCTCGACCATCAAAGTCTGTGAATGGGGGACCTCTGTTGTCCATTCCAAAATCTGGAGGTGGCCTTCCAGGAGGAGGAGGACCTCTTCCATCATAGTCCCAAGCCTCTCTATTAAAGTCTCTATCAGGAGGCCCTTGCCAATCAGAGGGAGGAAATCGCTCATCACCCTGGCCAGGTCTTCCCATCCTCTGTGGAGGTCCCCCTCTATCAACATCCATAGGAGGTCTCCTTTCATCAGGGGGGCCATCAAACCTTGGGTGTGGACCCTCAGGTGGAGCAGGCCTTTCCCTATTAAATGGTGGAAACCTGTCTCTTGAATCATTGTCAAAGTCACTTCTTGGAGAACGATATTCTCTATCCTCAATGTTGTAATCTCTAGGAGGAGGTCTGCGGTTTTCTTGCCAATTTTCTGTGAAATTTGATTCCTCTTTCTCCACCGGTGGCTTATCTTTACTGTGGGGAGGCCATGGTACAATTTCTTTTGATTTTGCTTGCCATTCATTTGGAGCTCCTGACTGAAAATTGGAATCCCTCTCTTTCAACTTTTCCCTCTCTTGTTGAATCTTTTGTAATACATCTAGTCTAGACAAATCTTTCAGAAGTTCTTGGTGCTTTTCATACGTTAATTCTCCAGATTTTCTTCGTTTTTCAATCTGTTCAAGAATATGTTCCCTGTTTTCTATGGAGAGAGCATTTGGAATGTCCATATTTTTGGAAGATTCGCCAACACTCCGTAGGTCTAGATCACTCTTCTTACTACGAAAATCTACATCTCTTCTGTGGTCCATGTCGAGGGGACTTCTGTGATCCATGTCCCTCTTCTCGTGCTCTATCTCGTAAGAAAACTCCCCTGGGTGGTCGTGTCTATACTGAGCCCATCCTTTTTGTTTAGGAGTCTCTGGTTTTCTCTGATCCACATCCATCAAGCCCCTGTAGTCCTGGTCCTCACTTCCAAACAAAGCACTGCAAATAAAACATGGCATAAGCATAAAACAACAAATCTTTCAAAAAATCTTTCTACCCTTGCTCCTTTAAAATGCACAACATATTTATCCTTCAAGAGTCCTAGATTTTCTTGTATTTGCATGCAAGGCAAGGCCAAAATCAGACAAGTTCACTCTTGTGATAGATTTTATGCATTTGTAATTTGTATTGGCTTTGAGCAAGCTGTGCTCATGAGATGCATTAAAATACAGTTTCAATATATGACAACAAAGGTTCTTATTAAAACTGTAGCTGTAATTCTATTTGCTATATATACTCAAAAACACTTATACATGTATTAAAGCTGCTTGGTCCGATTTTATATCAAATTTTGTACACGGTTTTCTTTTAAACGATGGTTATGCTAAGTACATGTATGTGTATAATAATAAACATTGCAGTAGTTTTCCCAGTCAATTAGGCCAAATTTCAATAAAAAAAAAAATATGTACAAAATTTGTTAACAAAACAAACGACATAAAAGGGTATTGCCTTATTTTGCCTCATGTTAAAACTCACCCCTGACGTCGAGACGGGTGTGGTTGTATTACAACTTTGACATCGCTATAAATAAAGGTCGTAATGTTCAGGCAAAATACAAATAAACCTGTGTACATTTTGTTTCCTAATATTTCTGAAGTTTGCTTTGTTTACAATCGATGCATAACATGCGGGTTGAATAACCGGTTACCCCAATTATTTGGGGGACGAAACCAAACGGTTCCCTTTTGTAAACATTCCCATGGTGCATTTTGGTGTGTTTTTTCGTTTGCCCCAAAAAAAGTTATTTTTATAAACATTAAATATTTCAAACTTTGAAAGGAGACCGATTCTGCTGGTGTAAATTGGAGAAAGTCCATAACTTTCTAAGATAAATGATTTGTATGGAAAATTATTTGATACTGTAATAACGAAAAAATCGGACCAAGCAGCTTTAAAGTTTTATAAACTGTAGATACAAATGTAGCATTTATAAAATTCACTGAACAATCAAATTGAAGTACAAAACACCAAGTAATAATTGATAATTTTCAAAATCATTTTCAAAGGCAACTAAAAGGAACCAAAAACACAATATCAAGTGGATTTCAAAGGGGCTTCAACTAAGGATATTTCTATCCTTGTTTTTTTTTCTTTCAAATAAAACAAAAATATAAACAAGAATAAAATAACAAATCTAACAATTGAAGAAATGAAATACTGTTAATCAATGAAATTACTTACGTGAAGCTAAAAGTTGCAACAAAGGAACAAGCATTCAATATCATTATGACACATCACTTCCACATCATTTACAAAATATTGTTTTTCAAATTAAAATAGATGAACAGTGGAGGTTCAGTTACCTTAGTTCATTATCCAGTTTGGGTTTCTCATCCAGGCGTGGTTTTTTGCTGGGCCCTTCATGCTCCTCTCCAGTCTTGTCTGCATTTTCAGCCAACTCACTGAGGTCTCGTTTGGAATTGACTTTCACTAATTTAGGGTCTCTGCCATTGCCATTGGTCTTCTGTTGTCGCTCATCCAAGTCATTTGTTTCTTCCGCTGCGACTTCCTTTTTAGGAATTTTGTACCCCGATTCAAACAATCCCGGCTTCTTTTCAACATCCAACTTATCTTCAGATTCTATTGGCTCAGGAGAAACTTCCGTCTTCACTTCCACTTTCTCAATTACTTCAATTTTCTTTGGAGACTTTTTCTCCCTTAAGGAATGGTACTTTCTTGAAACAGGTGATCTTGATCTTTCCTTTAAAAGTGGTGATTTGTCTTTTTCCCTCCTTGAATCCTTGCTGTCAGAATCTTCCTCAGTCCTGCTTTTAGTAGATCTGGATTTTGTTTTTGAGCCCCTTTTTCTATCCTCATCAGTCTTCTTTGCATCCTCATCCACATGGATTTTTTTCTTTTCATCATCCCTGCTCCTGGATTCTTTGCTACTTCCTCTATCATGACGTGGACTTCCTCGTCTAGATCTGGAATCCTTAGCTCTTTCCTTTGAATCCCTGTTTCTACTTTCGGCACTTCTTCTGTCTTTGCTACTAGATGACTCCTTGCTTTTAGATTCTTTAGTTTTTTGTTTATGAGAATCACTATCACTTTTATGCTTGACTTCATTTTCATTTTCTTTTGCTCTTCTTTCAAGTTCACTTCTCAGAGTTCCCTTTTCTACAGACTGTCTTTGATGTTCAACAGACTTCTCCTTTTCAGAATCATCACCAATTTGAGGCACTATTGGCAGTACTCTGTCACCAAATCCTTGATTGCTTAATTTTTCACTAAATATTTTTTGAGCAGGTGGAGGCTGACTAAAGGGTATTGAGAATGGCATAGAAGAGGTAGGCGGCATTCCTGGGGGAAGTTGACTCATAACAGTTGAGGGGAAAAGTCCAGGCGGGGGTTGAGACGGCATCATGCCTGGCATCATGTGAGGAGGCATACCATGAAAAGTCTCTGGTCCAGGAATTCCTGGTATAGCTGATGATGCAACCTGCGGCATGGGTGGAAAAGAAGCTGCATTGCTGACGGAGGATGGTTTGTTCTGAAGCCTGGGATCTCGTAATCGTGGATCACGTGCAGTTCTTGGGTCACGATTGGTTCTGGGATCTCGACTCGTCATGGTGGTCATTGTAGTGTTCATGGAACCTATTCCACTTAACAAACTATCCTCAACTTTTGCTACCTATAACGCATCATTAAATTCATATATTTCACACAAACATAACAAAGAAAAAAATTATTACTTCAGTACTTTTTGTTTAAATTCCTTAAAGATTAGGGACTGTTTTTACCATATGAAGACCCTTTTGTTGAGATGTGCGTTGTGTGGCCTCTTCAAGTTCCCTCAGCTCCATTTCAAGTTTTTGTTGCTGAATTTTTAATAATTCTGCTTTCTTTGCAATTAACTGCTGTCTCATCAGCGTTTCCTCATCTATTTCAGGTACGACCGGAAGCTCAGGTAGCAGCGATTCCTCTTCCTTCTAATGGGATAAACACCAAAGATTTGTAGAGTAAGATAGTTGTTTTCACGCCACATCTTAATTACTCATCTCCATGTTCAGGGTTTTTGAAATTTATTTTAGATAGCTAGTTATTCATTTTCTCATCATGTTTCGGTCATTAATATGTAACATATTAACCACGATTCCATTATCAAAATGTAACGAAGCGGTATTTTACAGGACTAAAATTATCCAACGAATAAAATCAATACAGCAATTTATTTCAATTTTTATAAAATATGCAAACCCCAGTTCATTTCATGCGATTTATACCTTTGCAATGAACTTAGGATTGACAAATATGTTGCTTTTATCCGTTTCTGCGACTGCTGTTATTGGCCAGGCTGGATCCATGTGATTTACTCGTACATCTATGGCGTACAATTTTCTGTTTTTAAATATTTCACCCCACGTTTGTCGGACTTTGTACATGGATTGCCTCGTCTTCTCATCAACCTATTGTTATAAGGTAGAAATTGTCTGCATGTAAAAACACTGATCTAAATTTTAAAAGTGTTAAGTATATCCATGATCGATTTTTATAACAAGAGGAATAAATAAGGTTCCAAGAAATCATGCAGTTCCTCGTGTGATATGAATGTTCTATGATTAATTTTAATGAGATACAAGGTTGTGTTTTCTATCCTCAAGGTCCTAAAGAAATTGCAAACATCCAGATAGTAGATTAGATAACTCATTATAATATATTCTTTGTATCATGTTTTATCATTCATCTCATCCAATTCGTTTTGAGAGCCTGTGAAATGCAGATTGACTACCTTGTTGATTTCCACAGAATTCGGGGAGAAATCATTTTATATAACAGCAATATCATTAGATTATATAAACTGCAAATGATATTGAAAAATATTTCTATATTAATCTGCAAGTCTTCTACACAACACACAAGATACCCAAACAAACTGCAGCCAAAGTTGGTAATGCATTGTGGGTACACAGCAAAGGGGTGGTCTCAGTTTAGCCAATCAGGCATGATCTATAGTTTTTTGGATTAATTGCATGTAGTTGAACAGGGAAGTTGTGGAAAAGTTAACAAAGCATCTCTCTTTTTTTTTTTTCGTATTTTCCAACAAGAGGAAAGATAATCAACTTTTTCAAATTAGTTACGATAGCAAAAAGCACATGAAGGGAAATTCAGTTAACCAGGAAGTTATATTAACCTTATACTATAATAATATACATTTTTTAATGGTATATGCAATACTTATACACAGTTTATTCATTCTTTTGGGCACATTTGCCCTTTTTTTTATTGATTGCGGAAAAAGGATTCAATTTATGTGACACTTATTAAAATGTTTCTACAACTTTCTGCACTTTCTCATAATTTCACCACCCCCTTTCTTTAGCACACAATTATAAAGAATTCATATCCTTAATTTCATTAGCAGGAGTAAATCTAACTCCAGGTACCTGTTCTGATGACTGGGCGCTCACACGAGTAAATATTGGTGCAAGCGCTCTCACGGTTAAACACACACTCAATCCACAACATCCTCTGTACACTATGCAACTTTACTTAGTACATTCTACTTTATGATAACCTCCCTGCCCCCCCCCCCCCCAAAAAAATTAAAAAATCAACATCTTTATTTAGTTATAATTGCCCACCCTCTTTCTACAATAGAAGCATAAATATCTTAGAATTTTGATTATAGTTTCTTTGGAATCAAATTTCCTTATTTAAAAAATAACCACACTATACACATCAGCAAACAAAAATCTCAGAGATTTTATGTCTATGATTTTAACAAAGTAATGTCAAAATTTAATCCAAAGAACATTTCTGCTTATACTGCAATTTTCAAATGGTACTTGGACTGCAATTTTTTCAGCATATACCGTGCATGACAAACTTTTATCAATATCACACATCAACTAACTATTTTGCTATGCATTAAAGGGGCTTTAATGCAATATATGACAAGATAAGAGTTCCCATAAAACATAGGAATAAAAGCTCGAGTCAATAAATTCCTTTCTCTCATCAAAACACAAGTAGTTTAATTTTAACTGTTTTTTCTTTTTTACATTTTAAGGAATTAAAATTTTAAAAATTAACCACACATGATGATACTTGCAAACTATCACTATACTCTATTGCCGATTTATGGAACTTCAAATAAAGGAGGTATGGGACACATCCATTTCATGACTCATTTTATTTTTCAAAATTAAAAATAAAATTTGAACTTTACATATATTAGTTTTCATCCACAATCCATAATTTGATGTTTCAATTTATTTCTTAATTAAAAATTTCAAATGACTTGTAAGTCCAAAATTGTACAATTCGAACATTTTAAAATTGTGATAACATTTTGAATGTCCAGTATCACCTCAAATCAATTTAATTTTTGTTCTCCAATATTTTATAAAGATCACTCATAGAACACCAATGGACATAAAGGTGATATGGTACCATATTAAAGAACTTGGTATATTGTATTCCCCCCTTCATGCCCCTACACAGATTACAAATACAGGAGACCTCCTGTATATTGTACGTTTCATACATATGGATTTAAACCTAATTTTGCATACAGGTGTTTCCCCAAATGGGGACAGTGATTAGATAAGTGATATTTCATTTTGAAAAATCGATTTTACTAAAAACCTAACCAATTTAATTCTGTAGAATTGTGTCACCTTCAATCTGATTAAAACTAGATCCTATAATCTGCTCACATAGATTGCTATTGTATAGCAATATAGATGAACTGATCAAAGGTTCAGATTTTTGTCAGATTGGTTTCAAGTAGTAATTGTATTTGATTAACAGTATTCACCAAAGAACAGCATAATATTTTCTTAAGCCTTATCAATGCATACTCAATACAACAATTTTACAGACAAAATAACAAACTTCAATTATTCTGGTGCTGGACCAGTAAATTTCTCAGAATCAGAAGCGGACCGATGATTTTTGACGCCATTTTTTCTCAATTAATTCTCAACTATCCTAAATATATATATATATATATTTAATAATTACTGATAAATCATAATTTCTAAGCAAACAATTTGCAAATTAAACAATCAAATATAAATCCAACTTCTTGAATTGCTTTTGTACAATACTGTACAACTGCAGTCATTGAGCCCGTAACTGGTCCAGCATCAGAATTGTCCCCAGTAGTTTGGTTCATCACAATCAGTCCGTTACTTTAAAAGTTTTTCCTTCTCCTTTTGCAAGCCAGGCTATGCATGTACCTCTGACCTGCTTCACCTCTCAATGTGTACATGTATTAACCAACCAACTTCTAAAGAATACACACAATTTCAATAAAGAAGCTTCAGCTACAAGCTGTTTTCTAATCTTTTTCATCACATGTTCCTTTCTTCCTCTTTTTTTTTTTCTTTTTTTTTTTTTTTGCTCAATAAATTTATATTCCTTAAAACTTTTTACACATACAATTTATCATTACATCCAATTAATGAATCAAATTTAAAATCTAACAAATCAGGCCAGCAATTAAAGTAATTTTCTTTCCATCAACCAAGCTGCATCTTCTTCATCAGGGTCACATATTTTGTGGAGTACAAACAAACAATACATAATGATATTTATTACACACTCAAAAGCTTTCACCAAGTTTCAATGCTAACCTTTTCAAAAGTTGCACAGAATGTCTGTACAATGTTTTGAGCAAATAAAGAAGGGTACGATGATTTGGGGAGATTCTTGATTATGGAGTCAATTAAGTACAGAGTCGGTAGCTTCTTATCGGCCTCAGCCTGAAATTAGAAAATAAGAGAACATGTTTCATCACACAAGTCTTTAACTTCAACCGCCCATAGCCTTGAGATCTGCAAAACATGAGAGTAAAAGTTACAACATAAAAAAATAGCATTTTTTATACAATAGTCATACATGAAATGTGAAATAGAAAACATTTTTGAGATATTTAAACAACAACTGTATAGAAAAAACAATTGTATATGCTAATATAATCACGAATTCATAAAGTCATATTCTTCATTTCTTCACTGCATTGATGAACAGGAACATGTCTAGTGTCTCTTATTTCTTCTCTTCTTCACCAGTGTTCATCTGTTAACCATTCTTGCCATTCTATTTGTCTTCTGCCTTTTCTGTCCATCATCAGCTCATGACATTTATTCATGTTTTGGTGTCACATTGTAAAGATAACAGTTTTCACAAAACACATACTTTATGCAAATGTTGGGAATAAAGCAATTCATTTGGCATAATTTCTTATTTCAACCATTTTCATAGAAAACATATCATTTATGACTTGCAATTCAATGAAAATTGTACTTGTATGTATTACAACTACCATCACTTGAGATGGATTTTTTGTTTTTGGCTTTGCAAATCTTTTCCTGGAAATAATCATATTAAAAAAAACATCATTCTCAAACTGAATATTCTCCAATCAGAATGTGGAATTCATATTTTAAATACTGTAGAAGCAGAAATATTCATTGGGGATTTAATTTCGTTATTTTCATTGGTAGTATTATTCAACGAAATTAAACCTATGACAAATTTTTAATGTAAGCATTCATAAATACAGAGTTGGTATTTTATATATTTTAGAGACTACGATATGACAAAATTAAATCGGAACGAAATTTTATTTAGTTTTAAAACACAAAATTTTAACCCAATGAATATATGTGCTTCTACACTAATTAAATGTGTTTAAAAATCTGAATGTTCTCCAATAGGTGCAACATCATTACCTTGAATAAAACTCTACATAGTAAAACTAGGTCAAGAAAACCGATATTTTATTTCCGTAGTTCATTCAAGTCTTTAATGGTTCAGGCATCGCAACACCAGTTTTTACTTTCATCACCGCTTTCACCATTTATTCCACCTTTTTCATTTAAGTTAGAAACCTTGCTTTTTCTTCTCCAACAGAAACTACCGTACTGCACTGCAGCCACTGTTGAGAGAAGTTTTCACACCATCTTCTCTTAGAATTTTTTTTTTTATTTTACTCAGTATCTAATAAGTTTTCATTTTTAGATCTTGATATTATGATTCTAATCTAGATTCCCACATACATTTTTGATGCACAGTTGAATCATTTGAATTTGTGGTGGCCATGAAGATTCTGTGTTTGAATCCCCCAGTGGTTTTAGATGCTACACTTTTTGTTGATTAGCTTGTTACAAAATATATAAAGATTATTTCACAATCCATTGAGGATGAAAAATCAATCATGATGGGTACCCACAAAATCCATAAAAATTAAGACACCATGAATTCTAATGATTCCACTGTATTCTCCTATTTTAATACCATTGCACATATTTTTGCACATTTCCATTTCTTGTCGGTAGTACTAAATACGTTTGTATTCTCGATGCAATTTGTTTCATTACATCCTTAGTTTTTCTTTTTTTACACTTCCAAAAAGTAACATGTTCTGTTCCAATAAAAAAAAATTGGTGTTCACTATAAACTTGCGTTTTCAACATTTAATGATTCTACCTTGTTACCATTGTAAACCTGTGATTCATGTAAAAATTGACCACAAGTGTTCATTTCACCAGATATACATGTATTTGATTTCTTTTCTCATTCACTTCTTTAACTATTTTAACTGATGACATACATCCAGGCCGTTTCACGGTTTGTCAATTTTTTTAGTTCCTGTCTATAAGCATAGTACATATATACCGGTACCATTATTTCCTATGTAGCTTGTAACACGTCATTTGATTGGCTAATGAGCCGGGTGTAAATTTCTGTATACCCAACTTGAGTCGGGTGTAAATAACATGACATCATAATTAATGAAATGCGTAAATGATATGTCTTGAAAATGTAATACATCCTTGATTTGACATGGAAAACGGATTTATTTGGTTTACATAGGAAATGAATTCATTATCCAGGTCCAATCAAGGGTGTACGGGGATTTACCACGGGTTGTATTCCATACACCCTTTTGACCTAGACCTCGAGGTGTTTGGAATGCAACCTGGGGTAAATCCCCATACACCCTTGATTGAACCTGGATAACTAATAGTATATATGAAATGACCAAGGATGTTCCTTGAACAAGAAAAATTATAATGATAATCCTTTTATATTTCAAACAGATCTGATGAAGACATTACATTTTAGTTCAAAAGGACATCAAACTTTACACAATCTCTTGTCACTTTAATAACACATTATGATTTAGTGGGTTTAAAACTTTACAAAATCAACGATATATCCGTTTTCAATATACAAGGATACACATCAAACTGGAAACAAACTAAACACATCCTTGAACTGCAGATTAAGGTATATCACCCAAAAGCATGTTCAGCAAATGCCTTTCCTCCTTCGTAAATAAAACTCCCAAGATTAATTCACTCATTTATTATGAAGGTTTTCAATACATATGTTCCAACCATCTTCTCTTCAAATTCTTTGATGAAGCAAACAAGTCACAAATGGCCGTTTATTGCAGGTTTTAGAGAGCATTAAACACTGCTGAAGCAAGAGAGTTATAATACTGTGTATTTTAATGTTCATAAATTTTTAAGGATAAGTAATAATTACCGTAAGTTCCAAGTAAGTTGGTTGACACAAAATGGTGCAGTGATTTTTTCCCCTTTTTGTATACCCAATAATACACAGGTAGTGTTTATTTTATGACAAATCAATGTCATTCAAAGTTGTAAAAAAGGTTAAGGGGAAACTAGAGACCAGTGTCATGGCTAGACAATCAACCTGTTCATTAAAGAAACATTGTTACTTCTTAAATTACTTCCTAAGTAAGACCTCTCTTTGTAACAGGTGTTCTTAAAAAATTATTTGTCTTAGCTGTTTAGATATTAAAAAAAGAATATCTCTTAACTTTCAGGGTATTTTTTTATTTAACTTTAAAGGCTTAGAATATTTGGCAAATCGCAAATCACAAAAAAATTGATTTCTTTTTATATAGCTGTCTTTTTTTTAATTTCTATTATAATAGCACAGGTTTTAAATTTCTGTCCATAATATCCCTATAATACTATTCCTGGATTAAAACAATTGAGGAATCAGTTAGGAATAAGGTGCTAACCCGCATGTTGCAGCCCAGTAATTACAATTTTATAAATAATATAGAGTTTGAAATAATTGCATACAGAACATCAAAATCTAAACAATGGTTTTCCCTGGAAGCATGTGAAATATCCCAAGAGGGATAATTTTTCAAATTTAGATGGAGTAAAATCTTCAAGTCTGAATAATGTGAGGTTGTAGGTGTTTTTAATTTTTCCTCTTTCTTTTGGATTTGCAAAAATATTTGAAATTAATTGGGAGTTGTATATTTTCTATTTTCTTCAACAAATATTCTCCTTTCTTCATCCAACATAAGAACCGGCATCCATTTTGAATGGAGTAACAAGACCCAAAACTATGTGTAAATTTATACCTCAGCAATAACATAAATCATGTCTTGTATGTAAAGCCACTTTTTAAAAATTATTTGTTAATGTTTTCTGCCTCCAGATATAGCATTTAAACATCAATATCTTATTCCAAGATTTGTGAAAAAGTCAAGTTGAAACATTTTTAATCAGACATAAAATATATTGGCTTACACCTTTCAAAAACATTTGTGATGGGTGTTAATAGAAAAAATCTTTTAATGAGTCGGTCAAGAGATGGAAAACAAACATTTTTTAAAGGTGGCTTAAAGATTTTTTTTCATAAAATATTACTTTTCACATTTCAACGGTATTTCATGAACAGACAAAATATTTTTAGTGAATCCTTTTTTCTGAGAGACACAAGATAAAAATTAAGATGTATCTACATATGAGAAACGTACTGATACCAAAATCAGTCTCAATTTCCAACACAAGTAAAAAAGTTTGCTTGCTTTTTGATTGAGCCAATCAAAAACAGCTGTAATGATGTCTTTACAAAAGACAGTTTTCATCCAAGGAGTCAATGTATTGTGAAATGAGTTTACATATAAACATATATTAATTAGAATATGAATTATTGTACTAACAAAATGCATTTTTCTAAATTTTCACAGTGAACTTTACACAATTTTCAACAATGGTTGCTGTTGTAACACTACATGTCAAAGCAAACAATGCCAAATATTTGCATAAAGTGTAAATGAAAACAGAATATACATTTTGAGAGCACAATACAAGTATGATAAAAAATGTATTTGAATGATTTAGTGCTGTGAAGCATGTTTTTTGTAGAGCTGGAAATAACAAATAAAATATTAAAACCAATTCTCAAATTTCAATGTACATGATATATCTTAATAAAAGATATTTAGTAATAAGTATCAACAGTTGGCAAAAAATATCATTAGTTGTTGAATCGGATGCCACAAGAATTACTGGCATTTCTTTAATAAACTCTAAACTTTATCAAAACAATTTGTTATGACCTTTTCAAAATGCCATGATTGTTATGTTTAACAATAAATGCATCAAATTTTTTTCATGATGAACATTTAATAGTTCAGAATGAACATTTATTTGGCCCTTTAATTATATATATAATATATTTCAGTGATTAGAGTATTAAATTACAATGCATCTTTTTATATAATTTTTGAGTTGAAATTTTTTTTTTAAATTTAGCGTTACTTACATTTAATTTTACCACACATTTCTCTCATTCCAGCCCTACATTTAAACATGCTTACAACACTCGCAGGATTATAAAGAAGACAGACGCTTCCTCTTCGTCACATTTAATTTTATACATTCAATATTATACACAGTCAAAGAATAAAATAAACACTTTAAATATTAGCATAAAGAATTGTTCAGTTTTTATCATTTAGGGTATACAGGGGTTTTCCTTCAGACATTAATTTGGATATTTGTATATACTTTAACTGTAATGCAAGTATATTCTCTTCCTTTTTCAAAGGAAAGGCTAATAACTTAGCTGCTATCTTACCTTATCAAAGTAAACAGAACTTGTGGACAATTGACATTTTAAGCATTCATGATTCATTTACTGGTAATTCTACTCGTTAACAAACAAAAAACACAAAAAAAAAACAAAACGCATATACTCGCGAAATCCCCATTTTGTCAGTCCCAGGAATTGAGAATAAACTTTGTGGGAAATCCCCGGTGCCACACCATATGGCACCATCTTATTTCAGATATAAGGTAAACGGAAAACCCCTGAATATTAAGTTGTAAGGACTAAAATAAAATAAAATTCATTAAATTGATACTCGATTAAAAATAAAATTGAAATAAACCTGTTGTAAATGCGTTTCAATGACTTTAACGATTTCAGGTGCATATTGCTCGTTGTCCTCTGCAAGCATGGTCAGCATGTTGATCAGTGGTTTGCTGTTATTTGTAAGCTCTTCCAGCGAGGAACAATAATCTTGGATAACCTCTTCCTCCATTTTTTCTCAGGTTGGTTCCATCTAGTGCGTAAACTTCATTGTATCTCTCTGGTTTGTCCCCGCCCGACTTTTCAATAACAATTTTGTGCGTTTCAAAATGTCTTCCGTCCTCAGGCTGTGACCTAAATTTTATACATTGTCAAAGATTGACCGATTGGTTGAATTAAAATAATGCGCACCAATCAAAATCAGTTTTACAAATGAATAAAACTTGTTCAAAATCAAGTTCCTAGTACTCGATCTTAATTAAATATTATGTTACAATAAAGGGCTGAAACTATATATGTTACTGACCCTAGTATATTCATACAGCAATCAAATGCCTTTTAAGAAGTATTGTATGTAAACAAAGCACACGGTATTAATACGCAATCATTTTCCGGTTTTGTCTAATATTTAAAACCATTCCAGAATATTAGTTTCCCGGAATGAATAGAAGAAAACGGTGAAAGTAAACTTTATACTATGAAAGGTTAGAGACAAATTACATATAGTTTAGGTGGTTTTTAATAGTTAAGATGGTCAAATATTCCTGTAATTTACACATTTATTGATATTGACGTAAATTATAGCATACACCGCTATGTACGACCAAAGAGCCTTATCAAGTTATACTTATTGGTGGGCAAGTCGAATGCAACCCTGGCCAAACAAAGTACCCCTGCGGTATATGCACAAGGGCAGTAAAAACTGGCCGACATGGTGTTGCCTGTGACAACTGTGACAAATGGTATCATACCAATTGCATGTCCATGACTACTCCAGACTATGTCCATCTTGCCAATTAACACATCCACAGTGTGGATCTGCAGTGCTTGCAACACCCCAAATAGCAGCAAGATCTACAGTGGAAGAGAGTTTATATAACAGCCTTTTAGCCCTCAGTTCTGATGTACCACACAGTCTGTGTCCCTCCATTGGGAGTGGTATCGGGTTCGTTCGCCCAATATCTACATGTACCTGTTCGCTTGAGTCCGTTCCCCTTATGTCCATTTGCTCTAGCTGCATGTCATTCTCCTTAATTATCGTTCCCCCTAAACCTTGTTTGCTCCTTGTTGTTAATAAACCATATCATTTGATTTAATTATCTTTATTTCATTCAAAAAGACGTAATTGGTCTAATTGTTAGATTTTAAAGCCGTAAATTATAGATAACTGTCTTGATGTTTTTTTTTAATTGATTCGCATTGTGTTATACATGCGCCGATCCAGAAAATTTTTCCAGGGGGGGTCCGAAGGATAATTGTGTTTGCCAGGGGGGGTCCGAGGCATATTTTCGATAATTTTACTATGTAAATTTAATAAAGTTTCATTTTCCAGGGGGGGGTCGGGACCCCCCCGACCCCCCCCTCTAGATCCGCGCATGTTATAAACAATCAAAGAAATTGAGACATTAATTGGTTTATATAGAAGGTGAGCAGTGAATGAGCTATTTTATCTCTGAAGAATTTATTTACCCAAGCACAACAATTAAAATCCTTTGATCTCTAAAGAGATATAAATATATGTAGATCCATCTACGTATACTGTCAACCAAAATTTAATAATTTTTCACCATGGCAATAAGTCATTGTATCGTTATCAGGTTGGTCAATTGGTTATTATTATGTAAAGGTGCTATAATAGTGTTGTTTTGTGTATATATCTCTTCATAATTTTTAAAAAAAAATTGAATTACACAAATATGAAAATATACAACTACATTAATTATGTGTTAAAAAAGGCAAATTGACCATGGGCAAGTCATTTTTAATGTAACAGGACATGAAGAACACTAGAGATATACTGTAGATTCCTAATTAAACGCGAGGAATAAATATTAGCATAAAATCGCGAGAAGCAACCCCTGCAAATTTTAAAATCTCGCTTTTATTTTTCAGACAGATTTGAACTATAGGAAATAATAACAAAAAATTGATGCTTGCAATTTTATATTCTTGCAACTTGTTACAAAACAGTGGAATTGCAGAATTAAGTACTCGCTTGAAATAAGGAATTTATAGTACTGATAAAGTTTTTCAGTTATTCTCTTTTGAGAAGTGGACAGCCATAGCCTACATCCATGGATAGAGGCTATACCTGCCCACTTCTCAACATGGATGTAGGCTATGCCTGTCCACTTCTCAAAAGAGAATAATAAACTTGTGTATTGTACTAGATTTTGTATAGGAACTGCATGTGACCAATTTATGGTTTAAGGGTAAATGTCTAACAGATCCATTAGCTAATCTGCTAATCATTATAAAAACCTGTACTGCCCTAGGGTCGGTTCATATATTACACAATACACATTTGGTATTATTCTTCCTGTTTTTGTCCCCCGCCACAACGCGGAGCGGGGACATAGAAATGCCGGGCGTCATTGGTCGATACTTTTTGCTGGAGTTATGGGACTCTGACCACAATAATGACTCCGTTTTATCCAAAAATTGACCTTGTAAGCGCTCTCATGCCTACAATTTTTGGAAAAAATGGGTGGTCGGGGTAAAAAAATGTTCCTCCCAACCTCCCCACACATTTAATTCTGGAACAGCCCTGAATGTTTGAAAATATTGCAATTTCATATACTGTGAAATCATTAGATTTCGTGGTGGTTCAATTTTCGTGGAATTCGTGGGTACCTCTCATCCACGATTTAACATCCTACACGAATTAAAAATAAGGGTAATAAAATCATATTTCCTTTGTAGGTTTTAGAGAATACACGAAATTACGTCCCCACGAACCTGTAAAATTTAAGCAATCCACGAAAATTGGCCCCCACGAAATATAATGATTCCACAGTACAGTATACTAGTATACTGCTTGAACGGCGGGGGACCCAGGAATTCTATTCTTGTTAATTTAAAAATGCTTGTCTTTGCTTGTAATTCAGATTTTATTGATATTTATCTATATATGATACAGGTGAAGATGGATGACTACAAGTATTTGTTCAAGGTTGTGTTGATTGGAGAAGCAGGGGTTGGAAAGACGTGTTTGGTCAGAAGGTTTACTCAGGTAAAGTAGAGCTTTTAACATCAGCATATACCTGATAGAATGAAGAATTCTTTAACCTTATTCTTGTTAAAGGGATAGTCTCTAAGGTGTACCTGTAAAATTTTAACCACCCCCCTCCCCCCCAGTTTTATGAAATTGCATGCATGCATTGTCCTTATACAAAATAAAAGACAGATTTATCCAACAAAAATTCACTCAATTGACTGCTTGTTAAGTAATTGGGTAAATAAACTGCCAAAATGAATTTTTGTCATCCACATTCAAGTCATTGTCTCAAGCCACGGTCCAGAGTCCGCATAGCTCTCTTCAGATGGGAGAGGATCATACATTTTGGCCGTGGTTTGCGACGATGTATTCATGCGAAGTGAACTCGCTTGCCCCTACTCTGGACTACACTTCACATTATCTCATTATCTTATCTCAGTTTAACTGCAGTTGATGCATGAGTTTCAGTCCCTAAGGATCTAATAAGTTGGTCAACACATGTAAGCCATTTCGCCTGCTGTGTTGTCAATTTCTAGAGGGTTTGTTTTGAAAGTTATCAAGCTCTAATGAGCTTTGCTGTGTGTACACTCTCTATTTTTTTTTATTCATTCTATGTAATATGAGCAACATTATTGTTGACAACATTGCTTTAGATACTTAAAGTTGTTAACTTTAAAAGATCAAAAAGTTTGTTTTTTTTTAATATTTATTTTGATTTTCTATCATCTAACATATAGATACTATCCCTAGCAAGTATCACATCAATTTATTTACACAGTTTCTTAACTATACAAATTAGAAAAAAGTTTTGATTTCACTTTCTTGGTTTTTCCATGCAAAAACATGGTCATACAAAAATGGAAATAAAGAAATTAAATGCTAAGCCAATGTATGTATAATTTGATACAATTTTTCAGGGCTTGTTTCCTCCTGGGCAAGGGGCTACAATTGGTGTGGACTTTATGATTAAAAGTGTGGAAGTTAATGGAGAAAAAATAAAGGTACCAAAATAATGCAAGTGGGATAGGCAAGCCTAGAAAACAGAGACCAATTCAAGGCTAAAAGCACTGCATAAAAATTCGTACAGTTTGCATGACTGAATTACAATTTCAAAGAGTTGACTTTAAAAAGAGGAAACTCTGTTAAACTATTAAATCATTTGATGCTTAGACTGCCATCTAGCTTCTGTAGATTTGACATACTTGTAAGATAAATTCTCTGTAGATGATTCTGTCATACAGTGTATATATTTATTGATAACACAAGATACAGAGGGTGCTTACAGCTACTGAAACTAGTCTAGGATGGGATTATTATGTACTAATTTATGTACTATCGTACTGTTTGGAGCTCAAATATGTATTACATTCTTTCTGATTCTGCAAATGTACAGTGGTAACCTTTTGGTCCACAGGAGTGTTATTTGTTAAAATTACAGTTAATAATGCTTTTTATATTTCTCATTTATCATAAAACTGCATACATGTATACCATCATTTAGCAAAATCAAAATCAGTCTACAATTTTAAAAATATTAATGTAAATAAATTAAGATAAGAATTAAAAACAGAGAGAAGAAATTAATTGACAATGTGTTCATATTCTGTATTTCATTAGATTTTTTTCAATCTAATTAAAATCAGATCCTCGATCTGCTCCTTGTTTTTCTATTGTCGCTACACGAGGAGATCCTTGTGTAGCGACAATAGAAAATCAAGGAGCGGATTGAGGATCTGATTTTAATCAGATTGGATTTTTTTGGAATTACAATATATTTAATGAAATTATTCATTTTTCATCAGCTTCAGATCTGGGACACTGCTGGACAAGAAAGATTTCGGTCCATCACACAAAGTTACTACCATTCAGCCAACGCTCTTATCCTAGTGTATGATGTTTGTAGTCAACTGTCTTTTGACAATATACCCCACTGGATACAGGAAATAGAAAAGTATGCCAATACAAAAGTGTTCAGCTATCTAGTGGGTAAGTTTTTGCCATGATGTTGAGGAAAATGTCTCGTTTTTAATTTTAAAAAATTTCCATTGGCCTTTATTAGACCAATGTTTTTAGAAAATACATGTACATATTTATAAGTAGAATGGTTTGCAGAATACAATTTTACTCCTACATATATATAAAACTCCTGGAATTAGTTGCTTCTATTTAGTATAGTGACCAAACAATACTTGTATATGAACCAATGGGGACCCATAATCAGACAGTCAGGAAAATTCTTTTAAGAGATTATAAAGGAAAACAAGTAAAAAATAGCTGTTAGCTACATAAATTATTTGTCATCTATTCAATGTCAAGGCATATTATTACATCCCTCACACTTACCCTTGATGTATTTGTAATGAATGTACCAATATTCCTTGACATTGTTATAGTGAAACAGGACTTGCACAGGTTTCAACTCTATTAGTTAATAACAACAGTACCATTTGCTTGAAATCAATTCACAAACATTAATCCACAGGCATGGTTTTCAGATTGAAAAGTCACAAATATTCATGCTTACCGGTATATATATATATAGGCATATTCAATAGCCAATGGTTTATGACCTACTCTGCTCCTAAGGTAGAGGAGAGGAGTGGATCGTAAACCCTAGGCTAGCGAAGGTGATATCTCGGGGTAATGGGGCATTTATGTTTTCCAATTATTTTTTGTTATGAGCAAGTAATAATACATGTACTAGTACATGCAATTGATTTTAAATTTTTTAAATCATTCAAGCCAACAGTGAGCCAACTAATTTTAACTATCTGTTTTGCAGGAAATAAAATTGATCAGATAAACAGAAGAGAGATTCCCTCACATATTGGAGAACAGTTTGCCAAACGCTATGAGATGAAATTCATTGAGACCTCTGCAAAAGAAGCAGAAAATGTGGATGCTTTGTTTTACGACATTGCCACACAACTGACGAAGCAGGCTCATCAGCAGGCATTGGAAACTGACAAAGGGGTCAATTTTAAGGCCCATAACACCTCTACAATCTCAAGCTGTTCAACCTGTCTCAGATTTTAATATGAACACCATCTTTGTTTTAGCTGATATATATACTGGTACTTTTCAAATGACAAGTACAGTTTTTGCTAGGCTTGCAGGATTATAGATGTCAGAATTGCAATAATAAATGGATCTGTGTTTAGGAGATTACATGTTAAAAGCTGAACACTACTCCTAAAAGGCATTGTCCACCATATTTCTCTTTCATCGCTGCTATCTCTACAACCCTGAATTAAGCCGCAGACCTCTTAACAGTTCAAAGTATTTCGCTGTAGAGGTCTCATCTGTGTCGATGAAAATCTTGCCAGGCCGTGTTACTCGGTTGCGGTGAAATTATCAAATTTTTACGCACTGTTTCCATTCTAGGAGAATACTAACATCAGGTCAATACATTATTTACAAACAGCAAATGCACATAAAACAGGAAATAACTGCACAAAATCTATGACTACTTTAGGAATGCTACACGTCAGCCACGAGTTTCAGGTGTGCAGTGGGGTGTAATGAAATCGAATAGTTTATACAACTGTGTGACGGTGTCTATTTATGAGTGGTGTTCTGACTTCAACTTTAATAATTCTATTGCTTGAATCATTTTATGTAATATGATTCATGTTCCCAAGTTTTTTAGATTGATGCTTTAAAAATGTAAAATGTTACTTTACTTGCATATATAAAATATATGTGTATACTTGTACAATTGTACATCCATTATATCTTTTGCAGTGCAAAGGTGTTTATATGGATTATTGTCTTTCATTTGTTGCCATCACTCTTGTCTGGTACAGCCATTTATTTTATGTCATTATCTGATATGTGTTCAATCATTATGTTAATGGTAAGGAATTTTCAAAATTTTGCATGATGTATAGATATTTCTCCACCCCAATCTCCCCCCCCCCCCCCCCCAACACACACACACTCCCTTCACTCCACTTCTAGTAATTGCAAAGGATTTTGACCTGTTAACCATTTCACAATGCTATTGCGTGACTGTAGCTTTTCAAGTGGACACATTAGAAGTCATGTATGTGTGGGCTTGTGATTGTGTATACCAATGATGTGTATATTAAATTTAAGGTAAACCAGTAGAAGTTTGTAGAAAGGGGGATTTATTCTGTCTGTGTCTATGTGTATCCACAACTTAAACTTTGTCATTTGTATTAAATTGGTTCTATACAGAAAATATTTTATCAACAAAATGGTCATAGTAACACCATGGGGTCAAGGTCGTATTAAAAGGGTCAAATTAGCCTCTATGGGATATGTAATCCCTAGGATCATAATACCAGTAATAAGGACATTTTGTTTAAAAATTAGTCTTGGATAAAGGAAATGTGTGGGGTTGTATGAGATTATTTTCTTGTAATTTTATCAAATATTTATAATTCTTTATTTCTAGTAAATTTTATAATTAAAGTGATTTGAATTGTTAATCATATGATATGATGGTTTTTGTTTATTGTCTTCTAGTCAAGAACACATTTAGTGTCAGTATTTCAAAATAATGATTTTTTCTTAAAATTTACATAAATATGTTTACTGTCAAGGCAGGTGTTTTTAGTTTTGATGTGCCAAGTGTTTTGTTTATTTTTCTCCCATTGTAATTAATAACATAATGTCTCATTTTTTTTTATGTTTTCAAGACAAATACTTTTTGTAGGCAACATGCAAATATTTGTAGTTGGAACAATCCTTGGTTTTCAATTGAGATACATAAGCTGTAAAGTTGTGAACTCTGTGGCACAATGAGTCTTTTTTTTGTACAGGGTCATATAGAACATTTCTATATAGGGAAAAAAAAGCTATTAACAAAATAGTTCAGTTTTAGGTCAAAGAAATTTACATAACCTGTAAAACAGTTACTAATAATAAATTCTACAATCTCTGCACACAGTACTAAGAAACTGATTTGAATTCCACGATGTTTCATCTCTGCTTTGGAATTATTTGTCACTTTTTGTAGTGAGAATGGGTTCTTTTACCAGGCTGCATGCACTGTATAAAGCACCCTGTTCTCCGAGAAATTTTTTTTTTATACTACCCAATATGGATATTCATACTTGTAGTTTTTTGTTATAAGACTTATGGAGGGAAACGTGTATCATGGTAGGTAGGTTCCCCTTTGGCTCTACTGAGATTGTTGCATTGATGAAAAAAAAATGTCAGTTTGTGAGAGGTTGAAGGCTCAAGATTGGGACTATATGCTGAATGAAGACAGGAGTGCAGGTATTGGGTCAATGCTACCTGTAGCAAACAATCTAAAAAAGTTTCTTATAAATGTCAAAATTTGTTCTTTGTCAAACAAGCAAGCCTTTCCCATTATTGTAAAGTTTATTTCTCCTGATCTAGCTCAGTATGCTGAACAGAGTGTAAATGCAGTTTAATATTTTGTTTCACTACTTTCAAGCATTTAATTGGTATGAATCTATTTGGAGATGATAATGCATGTAGACTTTGTAATTTTTGTTAAATTGTTCTGACAGTGAGTTATGCAGTAAGATCTGCACTGTTGTATAGGTGACCGTGTAGGCCCATTTTGTGCATAATTAAAATCATTTGTTTTAAGGTAGTTATTATCTGCTTATATATATAAATTACGTAAACATTTAAGATTTTGAAATCCAATTCAATATTGTCTATTTGCTTTTGTACACAGCTTTATTATATGTACATGTGGTGCTGTTACGTGTATATTGATTCGTTAAGAATACTCAACATTTCCATTGTTTTTTTCCCTTTATGCTAAAACTTGGTAATAAATTTAATTACTGAATGAAATTTTTTTTGTGAAATCATTATTCAATCATGCTTTCTATTCTTCTGCTGAGAATCATGATTAGGTAATTAGGACAGTGAATGTAATCTGATGATCAGAGCATTTTAATAACCCCCTTCCCTGCATAAAACAGCATAAACGATATTACCCTTTTGTATTCGGAATAATTTCTTAGAACGGACTACGCTCTATGTAATATTTATATATGTAAAGCGATTATAAAAAGATAACTTTTTATTAACTTTCTCTATTATTAGGTGGTGGAAATGTTTTAACACTTTTGATTTCATGTACGGTATTATTAGACGTATAGTGTGTTCAAAATGGGTTTAGCAAAGGCCATTTGGAGGTACAAATCACTTTTGGCAAACTCATAGTTACGGAAGAAGGCATACATTAGGAACACAATAATGCTTTTGAATCATTCGAACACGTCCTAAATTTCTCAAACACCGACATGTGGGCGAGTTTTACACTATCGCGTCTTTATGATTAAATATAACCACAAATAGTTGTTTTATCATCCCTCTGATAATCACATTTTAAAAGTATCAGAAAAAGTGTTCACATATAAGTCCTCGGGAAAAGAAGGTTCATCGTTTTCAAAGATAGCGACGGAAAACTTGACGCTGTGCACGGGATGTCTGTTGAACCCGGGTTGTACACTAGCTCTCAGAAAAGTTCAAATCAGTATCACGCTAAATTGGATATGTACCCTGTTATAGTTTGACGCAAAGCAATTTGATCATCATTCAAAACTCAATGTGCGATGATTCGGCTTAGTAATTTTAAAAAGATGTCTTTTTCTTTTTTAATTATTTTTTAAGGGTTTTTTTTTTCTAGACTGTTAGCTAGAACACATTGTAATAAAGACGAGGGGCAAAATAGGTGGGTGAAAATGTATGCGGATAAAAAAAAACCTGAAAAACATACAATGAATTGTGAATTTTAGCTGACATGAAAATAAATATAAAAAAATATAAAAAACGAAAAGGTAAAAAACAAAAGAAATTTTAATATAATAGTATATATAAATAAACATTTTTTTTAAATTATCGTTTAAAAAGAATATAAAAATAAAATAGATAATTATATTTTTTAAATAAGTGCTTTAGAAAACTAAAAATCTACAAAATGCATACCTTTTTTAAACTTTTACAGGAATTCGATTAAAATGTTAAATTCTGCGCAAATGTGCGTTCTCATTGGGATCGGGCACGGTAAGCTAAGAATACATTATGGCGGCAAATTTTGGTAACTCCGATGACTTTGATAATGATGATCGTTGTCAGCCTCCAAAATTCAAAAGGAAAAGACCATCATCATCATTTCATCAAGACTCAAGTTCAAGTGATGCGCCTGGAAGCTGTAGTGCAAGACGTAAAAGTACGCAACATGTACCTTCTGTGTCAGAGTGGACCACGAAAACGCTGTATAAATATGGAATAGTCTACGAAGACAATCCAATTTCAATTGATGAATTTACTCAAACAATAGGTACACAGGCTCATCATGTGTGTGAAAAAACAGTGCCAAATTTTTATTCGAGTCTGAATGTTTTAAGCAAAAGAGGACTTGCATTTTCTCTTGATGTGCCAGAAAATGAAACTTCAAAAGGTTTTGATAAACAAGCTGATAGTACGAAAAGGGTCCGAGAAATTCTTAGCAATTTTGATGCATTTATAAATGATGTATTGGAAGAAGAGGAACATGATCTTGGCAAAGAACAGTGCAACAAAGCGTAAGCACCGCCGAAGTTAGCTAATAATGACAACGTGTTGCAACGTTCTAGTTGATATCATATTTGTAAAGCATCTCCAACCAGACCAGGATTTAAACTTGCAGTCACAGTTAATTGACAAACCAGAGTGTGAGATTGAGATTTAAACCTGGGCCCCTTGAATTTTCTTAAGTCAGGTGCTCTACCAATTATATACTGAGCTAAACAGCTCTGGTCTGACTGTCACATACATGTTTGTGACAATCTTTACAGTATAGACTCAGTCTCATCCACTTATATCCAGCAACAGAAAGTGCTGCAAGTAATTTTGATAAACAGTTTTACAAAGCTGTAAAATAGAATGACTTTTAAAAGCCTTAATTATTGTAAATCTTCCAAAGTATGAAAAGATGTGTAGATAAGTGTGTAAAATACTGTAAATATGTTAACTTCACTGTGCATACTGAGGAATGCAACTTAGTTAAAGTGTTCTATCTGTATCAGTGTATGCAGCTTACAAAAGTGATTGATAAAGAAATGGATCTTAATTAATAAAGCTCAGTACAATTTATTTAAACTTTACCAAAATGAGGTGTAAGAACCCTGCATAACATCCTTAGATAGTTAGGTAAAGGGAAAACAAAATTGAAAAGGGAACAAATAAACCAGTAAGAATAGGCTGGGTGTCTTAAAAATTCTTCTCAAGAACATAAATTGAAATAGAGGTCCAAAGTTCAGAAAGTGATTTAGATGCATACCCATAATATTTGTTTTTAAAATGGCATTGTGAGGATAAAAAAATTAAAAGATATTTAGATCCTCACCTTAAAACTACATATTGTGATGTAAGTTACCAGTGACAAGAAAAGTTCAAAACTGAATGCGAAGATAAACTCCTGACCTCAATAGAATTAATACTGACACTAAGCTTGTTGGCAATTGTATATACCTGTTAATTTGAAGGTGCCTTTAAGTAGCCTTAAAGTTTGGGATCTTGCTGTATCTCCAGCAGATGAAATCAATTTGATATCACTACAGTGATTTTTCTCTGTTTTTAAAAGGGGATCTGTGGTTTTTGAAATGGGACCCAAATTTTGGTCATATTGGGAAAAACTAGTAAGAATGCAGTACATGTATTTATAAATAAACCATAAAGTAAATTAAACAGATTTGTTCTAATCCATCTGTTGTACATTGTATAATCATTGACTACTAAGTGTTCTCTTTTACTTTATAAAATAAAAAAAGCAGGTCTTTTTCTTTTGGCATTAAAATTATGGGGGCAAAATGTGAGTTTAATTGGGAAAAAATCTGTAATAATTGCAAAGGGAAAGAGGAATATTTCAGACCAATTTGCTGTAGAAAAATCACTGGATTTGACACCATATTACTTATTTTTATGCCATATACTAATTGGCTCTTTGATTTTGTTCTGTTTAAAGCCCTTTTCTATGCTAATAACATATTTAGTGGATTTATGACTTCTTTTACAGAATGTTTTTTGTTTGGTCCTATAATGTGCGTAGTTTTCTCAACTACTACAAGAAGTTTTTAGAAATGATGCACTCGAGCATGACTGAGAGTTGGTTTGCAATACATGATAAAGACGTACACTTGCAAGAACTGTTCATGGTCTTTACCAAAATATTTTTTCTTGAACCCGAGTAAGTACTTCAGAATGTAAGAATTTTAGTCTATATTTTGAAATTGAAATTTTTGTAAAAGCAGAAAAATCATGAAATCTATGTACTTTGATGTTTATATATATTGTAGACTGGGAAACAAGGTAGTGAAGCGGTTCATCATAGGGACAAAAGTGGTTTCAGGCAGTCCAGATATAAGATACACATGTACACGTCCACTCCAGCGGCGTGTTCTTCTAATGCTTACAGAGGTATTTGTCATCTGTGCAGACCTATTTACATGTATAAGTTAATGCAGGCTGCGACTTATAAAGTTGATTTTCTTAGGTATACAATCATCTAATCAGGCATCAGATATTTAATATGATTTGTAACTACTGGATAAAAAATGAGGATAGAGGTTTGAGAGCAGCATAAGTTTTTAGAGCAGGTTTCATTCCCAGACTTTGAGATATCTTCAGACCCTTTTTGTCAAAATGTTCATGGATGATGTGTCAAGGAACGTTCAATGCTAGTCAAGCTTCAGATGTTGACTTTTATTTACTAAGTAATGACCAAGAGAAAATTTCAAAATAGGTTAAAGATTTATATATACACTAAACCAAAGTTCTAAGTGTTCCCCCAATAAAATATATTGATTATATGAAATAAACACATTCGTTTGTCTTGCCGTTTGGGTGGCTGATTTCTATCTAACTCTCAAGTGGTTAAGAACGATGTAGTGATCTTGATCTCTGGTTGCAACCCTTGACCTTTGCTGGATATCATGAGCACTTCTAGTTTGGTTGAGTTTTCCCCAGAGTTTTCGGATTATGGTTGATTGACAATTGAAATTGAAATGACGATACGCTTATAGCATTGAAAATCATGTGAAAATAACTTTTTATACAGATCGATTGTCGAATCGAGAACAAAATGAACAGTAGATTTAAAGTGAGTACAACCTGGCATACAAACGTGTTGATTTTAATCATTGTTGTTTTATTTTATCTGTGCTATCGTTGAGAAGACATATCAGTTATGAAAATTTCATATCATTTGATTGCATAATTTTCAAATTATTCTATTTATCAGAGTGAACACGTAGAAGTTTTGTTAAGTGTATAATTACATGTACATGTATTTAAAACTTTAACCTGCAGAATATGATCAGGTTAAAGATTTTGAAGCAGGTCAATTCCAATCTAACTACTATAATTCCAAAAAAACAAATTGACAGTTGACAGCATACAAAATTTTATCCATAATTATTTGGCCCTTTGGATTTTTTAACCGGTACCTTTATCGTCTGGATGAATGACAATGTTCAAGTTTTTGGAGCAGGCCCATTCTTACATTTAAAAATATTCTTCATACTTCAAGCAAACTTGCAGCAGAACCTGCATTTGCATCAATAATATTTCTAAGGATGCATACTTTTAGTCCAGTTCAGATGCTGCTTAACAGTCAGATGACAAAAATACGTATGTAAAGTCTAGATAAGCATTGGTGATGCAACTAGAAATGCATAATAGATGTTTCTTTTTAGTGATATTATGCATTGAAATACTACATATAGTAACTAAAAGACAGTTGTAAATGAAGATGCCAAAAGGTATGAGATATTGCTGAATTAGAGACGACAGTTGAAAAGTGTGCTCCATAATCTTTGATTACACTGTTTCTAAGTAAAGGACTATCTCATCTTCCAGAAGAAAGTAAAACGTTAGAATGTATGGTCTTTTAATATGTGTCATCTACAGGAACAAAAAGTAAGAGAAATTTTGCAAAAGGTTTTCCAGGCTTGATCACATGCAATAGTAATGCTATGGGGAATATATTACTACATTTTCAACTGAAAAAATTATTAAAAGAAAAATTGGTTTTGCAGGTGAAAAAATCAGAATCGTTGAGAGAAAACAAACCATTTGAATCAAGGAACCCTGGACATTCAAGTAATAGTTCTTCAGAGACTGACCCCAAGTCTGGAAACTTTATACAGAGAATAGTTGATACTCATGATCTTGGACAACATGGTGGAAAGTTACTTTTAGAACTATCATCATCAGTCTTTGCTCCAACAATGGTTGTTGGGTGCATATGTATGGGAACAGAGGTATATTAAGATTTAGCTCACCTGTGCCAACGATTTTATCCATGGAATTTTTTACTACAAAAATTTCGCGATTTCTATAGTCAAACAATATGCATGGGTATTAGTAACGTGGATGTGTGATTTACCACTCCATAGTTTTGATATTTTTACCATATGCGTCAGGGTATTATACGTGGTTGTAAGCTTACCGCGTTTCTATTGTAAATTTCCCCCACGCGTAAATAACCACTTTTACAGTATTAAAATTCTGGAAGAAAAAAAAATTGTATTCATATTTTGTTGTTTTTGCATGTCCCATGTTTCTTTTTTATTGTAGATAATCTTCACATACCTTGAAATGAAAGAAGATCATCTGAATAAGATTACATATGATGGTAGTTGTGATGGTGAAATCAGTTATATACGGTATACAGAACCTTTGAACTATCTGAATGAAGAAGATCGAAACAAATGCATGGATCTGTTCTTCTTGCTTGGTTTCATGCAGACTTCTGGATATGAAAATTTATTCCCGAATCCTCCAAAAAATTAATAAAGTTATCTAAATGAAGATTGTATGTGTGCAGTCTGACTTGGGATTATTTTTTTAATAAGAAATATTGAAATATATTACTTATTATATTCCTATATGACAAGACAACTTTTGTTTAATTTGGTTTGTGAATTAGATAAATACAAACTGATGACTGGCTCATCATGAACACACTTATATTGATATGGTCATTGTCCACTTTACTTATCCTTGAAACTGTTATTTTCACTAAATCCACGAAAATTGATACCTATGAATATTAATAAAACCACAGTTCAAAATGATTGATAATGCTTTAATTTTATTCATAAAATTAGGCCAAGGTCAAGACACCTACGCCATAACTTTCCATTAAAATGACATTGAAACAAGGTCATAACTGGTTTTCTCTCCATTGTATGGGTCGTGTCCTTTTAAGGTGCTCAAGAACGGAATGGACAAAAATGAAGTGACGTAATTTCTACACATTGGAATGTGTTCATGTTATGTAC
Organism: Magallana ariakensis; assembly: GCA_020458035.1. Lineage (NCBI taxonomy): Eukaryota > Metazoa > Mollusca > Bivalvia > Ostreida > Ostreidae > Magallana > Magallana ariakensis. The sequence goes on along the minus strand of CM035815.1, from coordinate 49,754,684 downwards.
ATAGCATGTACCATATCTAAAATTTGGAGGGACAGAAAGGGGAATCGATTATATTCTTACTTTTGAAGGAGATAACAAAATGAAATGCATTGGTAATAAACATCGTTTGTTTGGGTACCAGTAAATTGTTATTGTTGATCAGAGCGTTGCACAGAAGAAACAGTCAATTATTTATACCGTGTATGTGAAGGTTACCATGGTAACTACAATTACTTAGAAGTATGAGGTCAGCTCATGCAAGTCCTTGCTCTCAATGTAGCTTTAGTTTCGATTGATCAAGAAATAATCCACAAGTCAACACCAAAAGTTCAAATGAAGACATCATGACTGATACTTGAATATAAATTTGACGTTTTTAAATACGTTATATTTTATGCAGACAGATCGTTTTACTGGATCTCGTTTAATTCAGTCTTGTCAGTTTCTGTGTGAATATACATATAATAATCAATTTTCTTGAAAAATATAGGAAATACCTTAAAAAAAAAATTTCCTTCATTCTCACATATGTTCAACTTGACATCTATAAACGATACTTATTATCGATAATAACTATACTATTTTATAACTAAGTTTAAAACCTAGCCGATACTTTATTTTTTACATGACAGTGGCGTAGGAAAATATCACATTTTAGTGCTATTAAAAGATGTATACCATTTATGTTTCATACAGGCCTGTCGTGTGAGGAGGTAATAAAAGGAATGAGACCCTTTGGATTGTAATAATTATGTGCACCTTTTATTCACAACTTTAGAAATAGACCGCTTTTTCTGTTAAAAATTTCATTATGAACGATTTTCTCTCGAAGATAAGTGACTTATGGAGTATTAATTATTATAATCAATCATAGCCACACCAATAACTAGTATATGGCGCCTTCCAGACCACATTTGCTTCATTTTAAATAATATCAAATTAATATTCAATAATATCTCTAATGTTCATTGCAAATTGTATTTTGCATAAAGTATATCTATAAAAAAAAACCCACAAATATCTGCCACATGTAAATGGAATAACCAAAACCTATAGTAGTTCATAAGCACCTACACTAGGTCTGTCTATATTGCATTGCAATATAAGATTCATAGGTTGGTGGCAAGCTTGTTGCAAAAGAAGGAATTAAAGTTGGTTTGAACTGCCACTGGAACATGATACAGCGGAGTTTTATTGTTTCGAGGCTCTGTGAAAGATTGGTTATTATCGGTATTTGAGTTTAATATAAAATCATGAGAAGGAACACTGTGTGCAGATTCTATCAGTGAGGGTCCACTAGGAGTAACTGACTGTCTATTCGTTCCAGCTACAGATTCATATGCGGGAGGTGCATCCATTGAAGCATGTATTATATTTCCAGACACCTCGTGAGTTGATATGGAGTCGATGTTGGACGACCAACCATCCACTGGTACAGACTGAGAGGGGGTTCCTGAGTACGACGCTGGCGTGACAGCGTATGAAGGCACTGCTCCTCCGTGGATGCTTCGTGGTGCTGCGCATTCGTTATCTCTCAGGTTTACAGCTCGTTTTCTTTTTCTAGCTTTCACAACGACGATCCATATTATTGTAACAACTACAGCACAGGATATTATGGTAGTAGGGAGAATAACAGCACTGGAAGCTAAACTATACAGAATATAGAATAAATGTTAGATTTTCTCCCATGTAAAACTGTGATTTAATGAACATGTTTAATGTTTAGTACTCACACGAACTCGAAGAACTGTCGTCTGCAGTGGTCACTTCAGGTCGGACAGGTGGCACCACTGTTCCAGTAAAAGTCATGTTACTGTATTGAGGGGAAACTTTGCGACATGGCCACTCATAGTGACTGTCCTGTTAAAGATGACTTTTTTAAATTATTATTTTTCATATTGTTAACTTATTTAAGCAACAATTTAGAAATGTATTGCTTAGTACTTGTGTTTAGAGTTAACTTTATATAATTTTCAAATATACAATTGATACTGAGTATATTTCAAGGTTTGGAATATTACACAATCAAATCTGTTAAGAAATTTTGCTATTTATTTCAACAATGAATTGTTGTCTTTGGTGATTCATGCGGGATATGAAGGTAGCAACATTGCAGAAAAAATAATTAACCCGCGTCGGCGAGTTATGTATATTTTTTCTGCAATGATCGCTACCTTCATAACCCACATGAATCATCAAAGATTATATTTACATCTTTGTTTTAACTTTAACAAATTGATGATTTAATCGTAAAAAGTAACTAAATTATTGTTAATGTACATGAGTACATTAGATTAAAGAAATAGCCAAATCGTCTTATGTGTGAATTTGAGTCTGACATTATAATTTTTTTTTTCTTAGGTTGCTGAATGTTTCGACCGATCGATAACTGGTTAGATCTGGATCGTGTAGATATCAGTCCTGTCAGTTTCTATAGATCTGTAAATTACAATCAATTTTTGTAAGAAATAGACGGAACCATACTTATAGTGGATGTAAAATATATATAACAATGATTTATAATTTATTACGACTAACCTATTACTGATTTTACAACCGATTACAATCGTTTGACCGAGAAACCAGTCAAAAAATTGCCATCCTTAATTAATTGAGAATAATTTTCTAAACATCTACCAACAAGTTAGATGCAGTCGACGTTTTTAATACATTATGACCTATCTAACGGACACTGGGGTAACTATGGTTTAAAAAGACTTTAAAATTCTTCATAACAGCTTACAATTTTCATTTTTATTTCACAATGATGTCTGATAAGAATTTGGCCTATCTTATCGCATTAATAAACTTGAAATATTTTCAGACTGGCTAACTTCAACATCAAATCAAATTTTTAGCCGTTATATATTGGTTTCTATATAATTTGACCCGTTTTTCTTTCTTTCTTTCTGTGCCAAATTTTTTCCTAATAAGCTATCTTTATTTGCACATTTTATGAATACATAAGAGGTAAGCACAAAGATTCAGAAAGTCTATACAAGTTGTAGTAGTCCTCCTTGTTTTATTCAAACAAATTATTTCTTGTTCCATAAAGATGTGTGTTTAAACTACTGACGACATAAAATCTAATTCATTATATACCTTAAATTCTGCATTCGTATTTAACAACAGAGGGTTCCCTTCGACCTCTAAACGTATAATGGCAGGACCATACAAAGTGTACACTCCGTTAAATGACGTCACGGGACCGTAAATATTCTCCAAAGTCAGAAGTATTTTTGGCGTATTTCCTCCCCCTGTATCAGACCCGGTTGTATATATCCTAAATCGTCAAACCTGATGATTTTTGCGGAGCTACATTTTGACTTCTCTAGTATTACCACTGGTTGATATGAGTCAGAGAAGAGTATCTACAGAGACAATACTTATAAATACATTGTTTTATAAAACATATAAATGTACCATCTTGTTGCCCATTGATGATCCTTAATTTGAAAATAAATAAAATACAAATATTAAATCAATATTGTACATTTCAAAACCTGAAGTAACGGACATATTTAAATAAAGAAATGACTTTACGATTTATACATCTATATTAACTCACGGAGTAAACTATGGAATCGATGTGCATGCTTGTGTCAATATTCCACGTCACGATATCGTAAGATAACAACACCAGGATTATAGGTTTGTCGGTTCCTCCTCCTCTTGGACGGATTATTACGTCATACGAATTTCTTTTATAAACTCCGATCACATGGACCTCATAGAACGGATTATCATTCGTGACACAGCTACGTAACTTGTTGCCGTAATCTAAAGTTTCCACTTTTGCAAGTGCGAATGGCGGGTTCTCTCGAATTATGCAGTTTCCCACTTCAGCTATAATTAAATATAAAAGTGACTTATTAAAATCTGTCAATATGCAAATCTTCCTTAATAAGTATGATGTATTAATCATGAAATTAGCATATTATTTTTATTCGTTACTTCACCATTCATCACAGTGAAGACATCAGCGATGCTAGTGCTGACCTTTTTAGCGAGGATACATGTACTACAATTAAACTCTCGTACATAATACAGTCCAACATTTTACACACGTACAGATACTGACAAAACCGAATCATGAATTTTAAAACCAGGTTTAAATCAATTTGTTTAGTAAGAGTTTAGTTAAGCGATCTTTTTAAAAATACTGTCTTCCCACAAATGTTTATTTAAAAATAAAATTCGGTGTTATGACTCCGAATTTTATTTTTAAATAAACATTTGTGGGAAGACAATACCTTCAATTAAATTATTAAGCAGTGTCCAGTTTTTTAGTTACATCGTATATTCAATTACTTATAACGACTAATGTTTACATTATAAATGATGCCAGTGTGGAGAATTATTTCGTTTTTCAATAAAAAAAAAATTGAGCAACACTTAGATCACGAACTGACGCCAGATTCCAAAAAAAAATTGCCATATATGGCAAAACTGGCTGTTCCTTCTATGTTACGTACTGATGGACAGTGACGATACGTACAGTTATAATACTCGTCTAATATTATTATTGGAAAAGATTCACAGCGAGATGTAATTAAAAATGATAAAATAGGTTTCTATTATAATTAATATTCATGACCTCCCCTCCCCCTTGTTCATTCTCTTTTCTTTTTCCATATTAGTTTCAATTCCTTTAATGTTGCAATAAACTGTCTCATATTATATTATGTACTTGTGATACTATATCCTTATAAAACTTAAATATAATTTAACTACCTGATGTCCAATCCTTTTATGTACTAGCTTATTTGCATAATAAAATATTGGTTGAATTAACAAGTTTCGTTGGTGGCTCTAACGGGCTTAAAGTAAGCGATTATTGCAGCCAGGGAAAACACACAAGACGCTGCCGCAGATTAAGCATTACTTCTGCAATGCTTATTACCTTCATACCAGTATAAACCACTAAGGAGTTTTAGCCGCACGAGAAGGCACACGAAAAACAACAAAACTTATCTACTTACGGAAACAGTTCTGTGCGTTGTAATTTTGACTGTAGTCATATTTTGTTGAGCCATAGCAGTCACGGCCCAGTCTACAAACACACTGACCGTCTATACAGTCGGCAAACTGAGTGTATCCACAGGGCTGAGGAGCGCAGGAAACACCTTTGTCTGCAAATGGAGAATCATGTTACTTTTATTATATATATCATTCTTTCATACGATACTCTGCAAACCATCTCAAGATGGGTAAGTACATAAATCTATCTGAACAAAAAGAGGCCCAGGGGCCACATCGCTCACCTGAGCAACAATAGCCTTAGCTCTGATCAAATTATAGCATTACAGTATCAAAATCAAAATATCTTGACAACTAAGTACAGTAGATCTTGCTCAAAATTTTTTAAAAATTAGCTGATTTTTAACCACATATTTTTATGGTAATATCAAGCCCCTTTTGTTGTTGTACCTGTAAGAAGATTTTTCTCTTTTCCTATAACCCCCCCCCCCCCCCACACACACACACTTTGTGGCCCCGCTTTTCTCTAGGGAATCATGGTTTGATCACACTTTAATCTGCACACCCAGTGCTTTCACACCTGCTTTTTGAACTGAAAACTTTCACAGAATATTTTTAAAGATTTTCTCTATATATTCCTATGTAAAGATTCAGATCCCCATTGTGGCGCCGCCCTACCCCCGGAGACCATGATTTAAACAAACTTGAATCTACATTTTTTGAGGATGCCTCCACACAAGTTTGAGCTTTTCTGGCCTAATAGTTTTTGAGAAGAAGATTTTTAAAGATTTTCTCTATATATTCCTATGTAAAAATTCATCCCCCATTGTGGCCCTACCCTACCCCCGGGGACCATTATATTTTTAAAAAACAAATCTACACTATCTGAGGTTGCTTCCACTACAATTTGAGCTTTTCTGCCCTAACAGTTTTTGAGAAGAAGATTTTTAAAGACTTTCTCTATATATTCCTATGTAAAAATTCATCCCCCATTGTGGCCCCACCCTACCCCCGGGGACAATGATTTGAACAAACTTGAATCTACACTACCTGAGGATGCCTCCACACAAGTTTAAGCTTTTTTTGCCAATTAGTTTTTGAGAAGAAGAGTTGGGACGAAGATTTTTAAATATTTTATCTATACATTCTTATGTAAAAATCCACCACCCCTATTGTGGCCCCACCCTACCCCTTGGGACCATGATTTGAACAAATTTAAAACTACACTATCTGAGGATGCTTCCATACAAGTTACAGCTTTTCTGGCCTAATAGTTGTTGGGACGAAGATTTTTAAATATTTTATCTATACATTCTTATGTAAAAATCCACCACCCCTATTGTGGCCCCACCCTACCCCTTGGGACCATGATTTGAACAAATTTGAATCTACACTATCTGAGGATGCTTCCATACAAGTTACAGCTTTTCTGGCCTAATAGTTGTTGGGACGAAGATTTTCAAAGATTTTCTCTATACATTCTTATGTAAAAATCCACCACCCCTATTGTGGCCCCACACTACCCCTTGGGACCATGATTTGAACAAATTTGAATCTACACTATCTGAGCAAGCTTCCATACAAGTTACAGCTTTTCTGGCCTAATAGTTGTTGGGACGAAGATTTTTAAAGATTTTCTCTATACATTCTTATGTAAAAATCCACCACCCCTATTGTGGCCCCACCCTACCCCCGGGGACCATGATTTAAACAAACTTGAATCTACACTACCAAAGGATGCTTCCATACAAGTTACAGCTTTTCTGGCCTATTAGTTTTTGAGAAGAAGATTTTTGAAAAATACCAACAAAGGATGACTGCACTTAAGGACATACGATATTTGCGAGAAAATAAACTTTTAAAACAAGAATTTTTCTTTTAATTACAGAAATGGTCAACATCTAAACTGCAACTTTACGTAACTGCGTTAAATAAAAGTATGTTGTTACCAAGTACGAATTTGTTTTCATAGGCGGGGGTCATCGCGATTTCTTGAATCTCCATACGATAATGAGGACGCCCACTTTTATACTGACTTCATACATAGTCAGCGCATGTTTGTCTATTGTTCTCCGTTTAACAGTAGTTGTATATTTGCATTATCAAAGTTATGTCAAAGGGAGATTAATAGACAAACATGCGCTCATGGTTTAAATGAGAAAAAACTGCTTCATTTTACTTTCGCTTTCCCTGTTGTAACCAAGGGTTGATGCATGTTGAATATTATAATTCACCACGTGATTTCTCGCCTCATGTATCTTTGTGAACACAAAATTATATCACGTGACGTGTAAGGTAGCATGTTATGTTCTAACTAGGACAATGTTTTCGAACACGTTAAGTTGTCAAGCACTGATTTAAAGTCTTCTGTACTTACATGGGCGTGGTCTAATTGTTGATACCATAGTAAATAGTATACTTGTACCATATAGAATAGATAGGGTTATGGTGAAAGAGTGATCACATACATTTTTATACATGGCTTTGTTATTCATGCTGGTCTAATTTTAGTACCTTCCTGATAATGTCAGCTCCACCTCTCATGCATATTAATATCAATCTTATGCTTGATCAAGGGCAGATAAGCAAAAATTCTTCTTTTTTCGAAAGTTGTAAGGAGAAAAACATAGAATTAGCTTATTGTATCACAGTCTAAAATCTTAATTCATATTGGAAATTGACTAGACTCTTTAAAAAATTCAACAAAAGTGATATTAAGTTAAGAAATAAACGCATCAGAAGCGACCGAAAAGGGCCCAAAACCCGGCGCTAAGTGCAGTCATCCTTTTCAATAATTCTAAATTATCTCCCCTTTAAAGAGGGTGTGGTCCTTCATTTGAACAAACTTGAATCCCCTTCATCCAGTGATGCTTTGTGCCAAGTTTGGTTGAAATCTGCCCAGTGGTTCCGGAGAAGATGAAAATGTGAAAAGTTTAAAATAACGCCAACGCCAACGACGACAGACAACGGACAAATTTTGATCAGAAGAGCTCACTTGAGCTTTCAGCTCAGGTGAGCTAAAAACCAAATAACAAATGAAAGTGTAACGAGATAAAGGTTAAATAGGAATCAAAATTGCACGAGTAAAACAAAGTTATAACTTTCCGGGCTGTTATCGTGGTCTCTATCATGTAAAATATTAAGTTTTTATGGCGAATTTTCAATGATAATACAAACCCGTTTCGCTTATTTTATAATCGCTATAGTGTACACGGTACCTTTGTTTCTACATTACATGTAATAATCATACTATATGGCTTACCAGGACAATACTGTAGATTACAATACTGTTTCTCTGTCCTGTTCACTCCATTATATAGTCGTGTTCGACTCTGTATTCCTACGTCACACGGCTTCGAACACGCGGACCACGTCCAATCAGCTACAATGCCAGCTATAACAAGAAAACAAAGGGAGAATGGTTAATATGTGCTTCAATCAATAAGTTTGATGTGTCCGCCTATAAGGTCTCTTTTTGGTCCAGGATGAATCCCTTGTAAATGGCCAAAGGGTGAAGCCTCAGAAAGCTCATGGATTCTGGCAGAATATTTGATTTAAACACTTGCTTTTTAATTAAAGTTCCGTATGTAATTGGATCATAATGCAACCAATTTGATAGTTTAAAATTCGAATATCCGAGAAAATACAGTCTACCACAAACAATATAATAAAAGACATTCTATTATTTGACATTTGTCTGTGTAAATTGATTTTTTTCCAAGATAAAAAAGTTTCCTAATTAGTTTAGATAGTTTTAGTTATTGTTGATTTCTTAACGTAAACCGTCTCAGTGAGGAAAACTGTAATTCCCCCCTCCCCCCCCCCCCCATTCCAATTTTCTTTTCCATAAGTTCAAAGAAAAGAAAAATGTAGAATAAATTCAAAAGATAGTGTTGGTTTAAAAATGAAATCTCTCTCTCTCTCTCTCTCTCTCTCTCTCTCTCTCTCTCTCTCAGAGCGGGTCTCTTAAATCTCAATGACCAATCCTATCAGTAAGCCCGTCGTTTTGGTTTCAATGGCATCTGAGCCACTTTCCAATATTACAACATTAAACAATGAGAGAATGATGATAGAGTAAAAAATTACATTTGTTTTATGTATTAAGTATATACTTTACTTTACCGTCGATACTAGACGGTTTTTATATAGCTGCATATGCATAAGAAAGCGATGCCAGGTGATCATTATTCAGAGATGATTTTTGACCCACCCAGGCTTCCGTATACTGATTAGATAAAAATGTTTACAGGTCAGCGCACCCTTATATCAATATCAATAAAGAAAATCAGTGCTGTACTATTGTTTATAAGATCTTTCTATATTTTCTACATTGTTTAAGCTGTAAAAGGATGGTAATTGACACTGCAATGTACTAATTCACACTACTAAAAATATAATTTCTCTCAAAGCATGTAATAGCGGGGTATATTGTACACACCAGGTACATAAACTAAGTGATTTCCTTGATTCTTGTGTGTAAACTGTACATGTATTATAAACATAAAACTCTAAGAATTTAGTTAAAGATTTAATTTTTTTTTTCATCAATAAAATATTCTTTTCAATGATTATTACCCTTTAGTCAAATAATATTCATTAGTCAAATAATATTTATCAAAGCCTTAATTCAAACTTCATTAAATATTACCTACCTTGATAAGTGAGGATCAAGATAACAAGTAAAAGTATATCATATATACTACTACACATTTTTTACAATCCGAGAAAGTTTATTCAGTATGAAAACCTGCTGTCATGTAACCAACTATTGCGTAACCCGGAAGCTTCGTCAAAGCGCTACCTATGTTGAAAAAAAATTCCAATCTTTGACGGAAACGCCCTAGCCTGGTTCCCGAGACCTTCCGAAGTGCAAGCATAAAGGCCAGGCACTCACTGTCTAATGGATTCTTCCAGTGGAATGCCCTTACATGGGAGATAAAAGCTGTTTGTTTTAGGTGTTAACTTGAAATATTCTAGCGTATATTTTTTCTAACGCCCCCCTCCCCCTCTACAAAGTGTCTGTTTTTAGATTTTTCCATACTAGTGAAATGCATAACTGAATGCCAAATATTCAATTCATTTAATTAAAAACTATATTATATATTCGCTTGCATGTACAAGCAAGATTTCAGGTCCGTTCTAAACATGCTAAAGCAATACCGTAAATGATGACCATAAGTGTCATCACTAGGTCAGGTAGCATGCACGGACTGGTGTCTTCCCACTTAGCCAAAATTCTGAAAGGAGTATAGCGCACTTATAATGGAATATCGCATACAATATAGCGCATTTTAAAAAATGAATTTTTATTGAATTTTTTGCGGTTCTTCTAAGATTCTGAGGATGTCAGAGGCACAATTAAGAGCCGACCGTGAATTGGTAAATTTTATAATTGGTTAATTGGTTAATTTTAGCGAGTGATTTTATGGTTACTAATTGGATTAGTTTTACATGTATTAGTAAATTTGGGTGAAATCTGGATTATCTACGGTGCTCTTATGGAATTCTTGAAATTTACTTTTATTAATTAGGAATTAGTTAATTACTACTGGTGATGTTTTTACAGGTGTTTACTATCTTACGGATATGGAAAGCTATTGGTGGCGTTGATTCACCATAGCTTTAGGACAACGGGAGTGCTGGTGATAAAGAATTGTTGGTGGCGTCGATTCTCCACAATCTGTTCGCCAGAGTTAATTATTTAAATCTTCACCAGTAGTTTCCTATAAAAACTTGGGGTAATAAATAGTTTAACGGATGTTTGAATTTCTTCATTTTGTTTCATTGTTTAATCAATAATCTCACATTAGTTTTTATTAAACTTTATTCTGTTTTTGTATACTGGATTTATTTCTTGTGAGTTTTCAACACCGAGGAGGTTGCGCTACATTACGCTGATGTGACCTGTAGACCTGTGTTGTCACTGTTGTGTATGTTACTTCATACAAAGATCAGTTATTTGTAACATGCATGTATTTTCATCTCTTTATTCTTTAAAACCCCATCCACTATTTTATTAGGTAAAAATTAACTATGTAAAGCACACATTTCAGCTATGAGGCGGTACAGGGCACCTGCATATTGTGATGTACTCCCTATTGCAATAAACAATATAAAATATAAATATGATATTTTCCCCCAAATAATGTTACTTTTAAAACAGTGAAGCGCAATGGGTTAGAGCGTTAACTACGTGTCTGTAAGTTCTGACATCAGTTCAAATCATGCTGGGGCTTTTCTATTTTTTACCGAAGTTTCAAAAAATTTTAAAAACTGGATTTTTTTTGCCCAATTTTTTCTATTGTAAAACTTTAAAATTATAAACCGTCACAGTGAAAGAATTTTGATTATAACACACTTAACTCACATAAATATCGAAATGTGTCTTAATTATACCAACTTAAATCAGTAATTATATCTTCTGTCCTGGCAATACTGCATTGAAAATCATTGCGCAATATAATAACGTCATTTATTTTGCACTGAATGTTTACATCTTCTTTGTAACAACTACCGGTACATATACAGGCTTTCGTTGTTAACAAAATATTCTGATGTTTATTTTTTCATGAGGAGTGTGGGGGGGGGGGGGGGAGTTTTCAAGGGGGGAGGGTCTGGACCCCTCACTCCCTCCCTTTCTCTAAATACGTGCACACGATGATGTTGGCACACAAAAGCAAATCTAAAGCCGACAACCGCAGAGGGGAGGGGGCATAATTTCATTTTGTTTGTAATAATTATATAGACATACTTTCTATGACATGAAATGTTAAGATTATTGATTAACTTAAAATTCACATGCAAACAGTTCAACTCCAAATGGTACATAAAGGGTCGCTCATGTTTATTATGGGATGGGATCTCATCTTTTATGAAAATTACCGGAAATTTCATGTGGCCTTCATTTTTATTAAAAATCGTACAAAACAGTGGTAAGGAGCAAACACTTGGTACGGGTATTACTGTCTGATGACAGCATCTAGTTTAATTTTGTAAAGAGAAATTGTGGCTTTGCAAAAAAAAAAAAATAGTAATTGAGGTGTTTGATAATATAATTTGTTTAAGTAGTTTGTAACATGAGCAATTAAAATCCTCAGTTTTTCTCTTTGATTATAAACAGCTCCACGTATATATATATTCTACATTGGCATCACAAAGGACGGCAGACTAGGATTAAAATATTTTAGTAAGTTAACGGTTTGTAATGGTTGTGATGCAGTATTAACAATGTAGATGTTCCATTTGTTGACAATGCAGTACACTCTGAAAGGTAATATAGTATATATAGTAAACAATTAACTGAAGCAACCACTGTATAATGAAGATAATAATATTCATGTGTTTGTTACCTCATAGAATACATGTTTTATCCAATACAATTCTTATAACAGAATTAATTACAAAGTAAAATATTCACCTCGTATGTCACGTGCATGTGAATATATAAGTTTTCTAGAACGTTTAATTTCAGCCATGCAATTCATCAATCATATAATAAACACCTTTATTTGTTGTAGGGGTACAATGTTAGACTAGCACTGCTTACATTTTTGAAAGCCTTCAAAATACACAAGCGCTATTAGGTTCATTTTCTCATTAGGCTAATCAATGTATTTTATCAAAATCTATCTACCATGTCTACATGTGCAAAGAGAAAAATATACCTAATTGCGCTTAAGTATGTAATTTATCAAAAGATGCAAAAATTCATTTGACTTGTCCCATTAGAAACGGAGGTTGTTTCCCTAAGACCATTGCAAGTTTTTTCTTTGTTTAGCGTCCACCCAAAACTCAAAAACCTATCTTTCTATCAGGAAAAAAACCACAAACCTTAGAAAAAAACACACAACCTTAAAGGTTCGGCAAAATAAAATTTCTTAAATATTTTGAAGTATTTTCTTCATTTTGTAACAAAAATACAAAAATAACAAATAACCACTGTGGTTTTCCATTTTGAATGTTGTTATGATTAATTTATTTTCCGATCCCAATTTAAAAATGTGATCCCGAGTCCAACATATGAAAAAGCGTTTTAATTTTATGAACAACCATTGTGTTTTTTATTTATTTTTACATCTCAAAACCAATCCGTCCGCGGATGCTAAACATAGAAAAAACTTGGAATGGCCTAACGTGCACTCGTTATTCCCACTTAGCCAACATTCTGAAATTCTCCATTCCCACCTGGCCTACATATTGATTTTTACACCTGAGTGATCAGCAGGCTATGTCTGTTATCACATGTGAATGTATTTTTTATCACCAAAAAATGACTTTAAAGGAACTTGGACACGATTTGAGTTCAAAATTTTAAATTTTGTTTTTTCCATTTTTAATGTTTAGAATGGTTAATATGGGTATTTAAAAAATTAATGCTTTGTCAAAATTTTAAAGTCAAATATTGAGTTATAAGAAAGATACAGAGTTTCAAGTTTACATATGTGTTTCATTGGTATAAGTTTCAATCAAATAATGTTGTTTTCTTCTGTTAATAATATTATTTATTAACACATTGAATCAGTTTACCTTGTTTGCCACGAGTCATTTTGTCAAAGAAATGGTAATTCCATACTTTACATTATTTGTAAACAAATATAAGTCTCGAGCTTTGTTTACATAACAATGAATTCTTACCTCTGTATCTCTCTTATAACATGACTTCTAACATTCAAATTTTGGTCAATCATTCAAAATGCGCTAGTAAACCGTTTTATACATAAAAAAATAGAGAATAAAATTTTGATTTAAAATCGTGTCTAGGTCCCTTTAAATGAAGGAATAATTTGATGAACACAAATTTGATGAACACAAATAAACAAAAGCATTATTAAAATTGATAAATGAATATAATCACGTTGTAAAGTAATACTAATTTAAAATGAAAATGCGTCGCTTCATACTAATGAAACAAGATTTTGCTGAGTATCTGTTCACCCAGTACCAGCAAATATATGCATACAAGGCCATGTCTAGTGTAATGTAATGTAATATAATGTCATTATAATGATAATGAAAGATTCGCCTTTGGTCAAATCTTAAAGACATAATGTTTAATGGAGGTCTTATTTTTGTATTAGTCCTCACGAATAATTTAATGTAATGGAATGAAAAATTAATGTAATGTTTTATAATGATAATGAATGTTTAATGATTTAGATTCATTATTTTAATGAAATATAATGTAATGTAATTTATAACTATAATGTATAATGGGGCCATCCTTCTGTGTAAGGTGGTCCAAATTTAGGCCGTGGCCTCTCTCGCCAACAATAAACTAATATATTACTTTATTTACTTGTCGTTGTCTTTAATAATCACGTCGTAAAGTAATACTAATTTAAAATGAAAACTACTAGTAATACTAATTGAAATGTGAATCTACATTAAATTACGTCATTCAAATGTTTAGGTGTTTCTCTTATTGATTTAAAAAAAAATCCTTCGTCTTGCCAATTATTGGAGAAAAAAAAACAGATAAAAAAAAACCATATAATAACTTAAAGAGAAACAACTCAGCAATTCTCTTCAATATAATTACATACTAAGTAAGTATTTTATTTACATGTGTTATAGCGGCATGTGCAATTCATGTACAAGTGTGCCGTATAATACAGAATATGGCACACTTGAATATAATACCTATTAACCAACATCTATACATGCATTAGGCAAGAATATTTATGGTTCATAATTATTAATTACTGAAATTGAATGTATAATTACGCAATTGATATCGGTCTGAAGTTTTTAATGAATATATGCTATATAGAAAGGCATTTAAATTATGCTAAGTAATTAACAAAACCACAAGCATGAAAACTATGAAATCTTAAATGTTTTCCATTGGCCATTTTGATTTGATTTTGGCAGGGTTAGTTTATATGTCCCTGATTTTGGATATCTTTACATGAACTGTGCAGGAAACAATTAAAATCTCTGTGTCATATTTACTATTAAGTTTTAGTCAGGCATTTTTGCGTTTTATTGACTTTTTATTGTGTAGAGTGGAAATTTGGAAATTTAATAATACATTAGAGCATAAGGAAAATGAAGAAGAAAAACAAATTAGATTAATAGCTATAATTTTTATATAACTGCTTATGTTAAAGTTGAGCCAACTTATAAAATTAATTCAAAATGTGATAAAGATACTAGTAGACAAAGCATTATCTCAATCAAAGTCACAAAGTAAGGGCGATCTGTAAATTATATTTTCATCTAAAGGCACCGAATGTACCAAGCGTGTCACGTGATATGCATTCCGGTGTATATGTATGCCATTTTCCTTCATATATATATACGAATACAATTTTTTAAAGCTGTACATGTATCTTTTATGCAAGTTATTCCTGATTGCTGAATTTTCGATCGGCTGCATGTTGAGATCTTGGCGATTAACAATTCTAAGTAATATGTAAACGAGTTGGGTCCAATTAATCTAATTTGTCAATATGTATATCGTCTATAGACATAGGCTAACCCATTTTTTCATTTTAATTCATTGGAAGCAGAAGGTTATTGGCATTAATCATAAAATATCCATTTTTTTCACGCTCGTTTAAAATTATCAAAATCATGCATATGGTAGATTTTCTACAGAGCCGCTGACAGATGTTTCGGGATCTTGATGATTTGATTTGAACATAATTTATTGTGTAAATTACACAAAAGGATTGGATTCAACTTCAAACAAGTTCTTACAACTTACAAGTTCCTCTCCTAATGATAATACATACAATATATGCAATTGTCATAGTAATATTACCTGTTATTTATAGTTATTGATTTTATAATAATAATATCCATAAATATGCATTTACAAAGTAATTGCAAATATACATTAAATAGTGTTGATATACAGTATAAGAATAGCAATAACAAAACAAAAATTAATTAATAAATCTTCCAGATTCTTTAATAAAGTTTTGAACTGCTGAAAAAATAAAGCAGTTTGTATTGTAAGACAAATTGTCACTACCCCAAAGAAATTAAAATTGTTTCTTCAAGCCTATTAAAAAGTAATTCAAATAGATTGTTTCTTGCATTTACATAATTCTTACATATAAAGAAAAAGTGATAAACATCCTCCTTTTGACCGCAAATACAATTAGGCGATTCAACAATGTTTCTTCTGTACAGATCATAAATCAATATACAGTTGTGTCTCAATTTGGTATGTTAAATATTAATAGTGCGTTTGCCAAATGAAAAATATTTCGGATGTTGAGGAATACTTTCAGTAATATTTTTCTTGAATATGTTGAGAGACGTTGCTTCCCTAACTTCTAATTTGAGAGAATTCCATTTCCGAATGGTGTCAGGAACGAAAGATTTTTTATAAAGTTCTAATCTGCTGCTTGGAAAAATATAATTTTCGCTCGTTCTTGTGTGATATATTGAGACATTTTTTGTTACAGGAGGAATAATGTTGCTCAAGTACTCAGGTACTTGATTTGTATGAATTTTAAACATGGTTATTAATTTAGCCTTATTACGTCGACTGACAAGAGGTTCCCAGCTAGTTTCTGTGTAGAGAGATTCTGTAGATGCTAAAATGGGTAAACCAGTAATCTTGATCTTGATCATCCTTTTTTTTAAATAACTCCTTCATATACATATGAGATAACACTCAATTTAATATGCATGTATCATTCATCACTGCTTCACATAAACAAATAAGTATTGCTGATTTTGAGATGAAGGTCAATATGATGATTTAGGTACCATCGAAGTACAATATTCCCTGCGGGCTCGGTGAATATTGTATTCTCGGATAGCTAAATCATCGTATTAACCTCAAAAACAGCAATAATTGTAAAATATCTTCTAAGTAACCGTTTTATGCTAGATAAAAAAGTATTCTATGCGGTAACATATATCAAACAGTATAAACTTTAAAAAATGAAACAGAAATTCTGACATTCAATTTTTGAGTTAATTTTCTTTGAGCCGTATTTCACGTCATCCTTTGAAATTGGTGTAAAACATTCAGTTTAATTAAATCAAACTGTAACCTCTAAGCATTGCGAATATTGTACTTCGAGGACAGATAAATAATCGTATTTAAAAACAAAAACAAAAACAAAATCAATGATTGTTTTATTGCATGTATCAGTGACAAACTGATACAGACATATTGAATTTAATGTTATCAAGCGAGGAAACCCTCATCACTTTTATTTAGTTTGTAGTCATAGCCAAACACATTTTGAGAAACGCGAATTTTCATTGAACGAAAGGAATTATGATAACCAATTGTAGCATTTTCGAAATTTCTGATCTGATTTTTGGCTAATTTAGAAACAATCAAATGTTATATTCATCTCGTAGGTCACATGCAGGTAAATAAATGTGTTTCCAGGTTATCTACCCAAAAGGTTAGCATCGTTTTGTTTCCAAATTTACCTTGAATCTTCAGTGCAAACAAAGAAAAATATATGTAAATATACTTGAAGTAAAAAAAAAAAGTACAGATCAATATGTATGGTTGAAGGGGCATTATCACGATTTGGGTTAAATTTTATTTTTTTCTATTTTTATTGTTGACATTGCTTGAGTAATGCATTTCTAATGATCAACCAAAATTAGAGTGTCAGTCGTAGAGTTATAGGCGAGATACAGAGCTCACATTTCTTTGACTGTTATGCAAACAAGGCTCGTGCCATTTTTTTTTTCATTGGTTCAATATACCCGTAAAAGTTCTTTTTTTCAGCTGATTTTTTATCTGCTTATTCGTTTTGAACATAAATAAACAGTTCCTAGCGATTGCCACATTCATTTGGGGTCTAAGCTAGCCTGGGATAATCTATTCAACATTCAAAATGTAAACAAACACATTGCCCCATCCTTGTTTACATAACAAAGAACTGTAAGCTCTCTATCTCGCTTATAACTCGACGACTGACACTCAAATTTTGGTTGACTATGAGAAATACCTTACTATATAAAGCATTATTAAGATTAAAAACGGAAAAATAAATTTCGACCAAAATCGTGACCATATGCCCCTTTAAACTAGTGCAATGAGTAATTTTTCTATATGTTTCGGATCCTGATGGGCTTTCATACTAAATAAACTTTCTTGGATAGTAAAATATGTATAATAGAAACGATATAATATTACCTGTTGTCTTGATCCTTACTTATCAAGGTAGGTCATATTTAATGAAATTTTGAATTAAAGCTTCAATATATATTATTTGACTAATGAATATTATTTGACTAAAGAGTAATCATTGAAAATGGATAACAGCATGAATATTTTATTGATGAAATAAAATTGGTAAAAAAAAACCTAAATTCTTAGACGTTTATGTTTATGAATAATACATGTACAGTTTGCACAAAGAACACAAGAAAATTTAAACTGTGTATGCCTGGTGTGTACGATAACCTGCTATTAAGGTTCAGAGAGAAATATTTTTTTTTTTGTATCTAGAGTGAATCATGATCAGTACATTGCAGTGTCGATCACCATCTCCTTAATGGGGGGGGGGGGGTGTTTTACAGCTTCAATATTCTAAAAGATATGGATTGATTTTATAAACAGTAATACAGCACTTATTTTCTTTCTTTATAACAACATCATCCTTTCCTAAAATGGTTCGGTGATCTGTAAACATTGTTATTAGTATACGAAAGCCTGGTTGGGTCAAAAATCACTTCTGATCAAGATCATTTGCATAGCTTCATATCACATGTACGTGAACCATGCGCGGATCCAGAAAATTTTTCCAGGGGGGGGGGGGTCCGAAGGATAATTGTGTTTGCCAGGGTGGGGGTTTGAGGCATATTTGCGATAATTTTACTATGTAAATTTAATAAATTTTCATTTTCCAGGGGGGTTAATCTATACCGTCTAGTACATATACATGTATACATAATGCCTTTACTATATCATTCTTTCGTTTGTTTAAATTTTTGACATCTGGTAGAGGGTAAGCTGTCATTGACGCCAGCACGATTAATATTTGAGAGTCCTGGGTTGAGAGAGAGAGAGAGAGAGAGAGAGAGAGAGAGAGAGAGAGAGGTATTTTGCACCATTTTGACTTTTTTTTGGGGGGGGGGTGTTAAGGAAAAAACTATATCGTTCATTTCTGTAGTACTTACTTTTGAGCCCAGGGAATGGTAGGGTATCATAGTTTTTTCCACATAAATGGTTTACGGTTAAAAATCAACAGAAATATTTATATCTTTAAACAATATTTTATTTCAAAATAAAATAGGACCAGGCAGCAGGCATGGCCTATTTTTGTCCTCTCCTTACAAACGAGATCAAGGTAACATTGTGTAATTAGATTTATAATAGAAATATGGTGCATCAAAACAATAGATGTTCAAACAAAAGATGTATAAAAAACAAAAATTAGATATAATATAATATAAATATCGTGATTTATTACGAAAGATTTTTTTTTATTTCTTGAGAAAATATCAATGTACAAGTTACTCATGTCAAATAACTTTGTGTCTTTTAATCTAGTGTTTTTGTGGTCAACATGGGCTACTCTATATTTCCATATTATATTCGAGTTTTTTATTATCATTAACATTATATAATCAGTAGATTTGTTGCATTATGAACCAATTACAAAATTTATAAAACAAAACAAAACACAAGTTTAAAGCAATAATTGTGCCCATAAACTGCCAGAATCAATTATCTTTCTGGCTCTGAGGTTCCGCCCCTGAACCATTGATTTACAAGGAATGTACAAGGAACTCACCCTGAACGAAATAGGGACCTTATAGGCGGACACATCAAACTTAGGCTAGCTATGCAACTGTCTGCTTATTGATTAAAGCATACCAACCATTCTCCTTTTGTTTTCTTGTTATAGCTGGTATTGTAGCTGACTGGACGGCTTGGTCCGCGTGTTCGAAGCCGTGTGACATAGGAATACAGAGTCGAACACGACTATATAATGGGGAGAACAGGACAGAGGAGCAGTATTGTAATCTACAGTATTGTCCTGGTAAGCCACATATACATGTTCATATATATTAACTGTAGAAACAACAATTGTAGACCACAGATTATCTAAAAGTAAGCGCAACGGGTTAAATTGTATATTCATTGCTACAGTCTACATAAAAGAGACCATGATGAAATTATAAGTTTTTATTTTGCTATGTTGTATATGTATATTGATTTTGTATGTAATGGTTATTCGCTACTTATGTTTAGTCGACATTAATTAATTCATTGATTGTGTTTTACTGTGCTATTTCGTTTTTCAAATAAATATATGCACCTACCCATCTTGAGATGCTTTGCATGATATCGTAAGTAAGACTTGAAATAACATCACTGTTATAATAGCACGATTCTCTATTTGCAGACAAAGGCGTTTCTTGCTTTGTAGCGGGATTGGCATGCACACAGTTTGGTGGCTATGCCGATTGTATAGATGGTCAGTGTGATTGTAGACTGGGCCGTGACTACTATGGCTCAAAAAAGTATGACTTCAGCCAGTATTACAACGCACAAAACTGTTTCCGTAAGTACATGTAGATAGTTTGTTTAGGGGGGGGGGGTGGCTCCTATTCGTACGTCGAAAATTCTCACTACTCAGGGTTTGAGATTTAATAAAAATATTTTTACAAAATTCAATATCTGAAGTAAAATAGCGTTTTTAAAAAACACAAAATAACAAGTTATACTTGAATATTGATACTGATATCCATGTTTTGTTTATTTGAGAAAGGTATGCCATGACAAAAATAGATTTATATTGAAACAGGAAATTTGAACTAACCTTAATTTCATTTTCTTTTTTACTTCTAAAAGTTTTTTTGTAGCAACGTAATAAAAAAAGGTTAGGTCTCTATGTGTTTTGTCGTAACATTTTACATATTTTAATGTTATTTAATTCCGTATATTATTTCGGATTTCTGGATGATCCGCATTAGGAATTTTTAAAAAAAAAACAGAAAAAAAAACGGTTTAAGAAAGCATATTTCAAAAATTTGATCATCGATCTTGAATAATTTTAATACCAACAAAATACAAACAATATAAGTATTTTTATAGACAGTCAATGGTTTGTGCTCCTTTTAGTCAGTTTTTGTGATCGGCTTCGGCCGATCACAGTTGTGTCCATATGAGGCATCCGGCAAATTTTACTATTTGCGCACGCATTGCGCCTTGCACTACTCTATTTACTTTGCAATGACAACCTAAATCTTTAATAACACGCAGTATACTAAATAAAATAATGTTACTCTTATCCGTTTGCCTTGAAATTAAAACGTTTATACAGTTACATACAAACTGATTCTAATCACGTTTGTCTTCACATATGCGTAAGAATATTTATCGGAAGTATAATTCGCCTACTAAAAGTATAGCATATTCATGCCTTGCTATTTCGGAACGGAGTAAAGTCAAGTCGTACCCAAAATGAGTCGTACCCAAACAGAATCATAATCCATTTGTCCGGAGATAAACATGATATTTGGATTGTAAATAAAAAGATATGCTGTTAAGGTTAGGTTTTGAATTAATTACAATTTAGAAATTACAAGATAATTGAATGTAGAATTTTGGTTATCTTCAAACAAAGTTTATGTTTATGTCATCTCCTTTAAGTTTGCCAAAGAGTTTCCTATATCGACATTTGATAGACAACTATTGCAGGCACGTAGCATCGTTTTTGAAAGTAGGGGGCTAGAGTCATCCAAAAATCTTGACAAGCAAAAAAAAAAACAACAAGAAAATAAAAACCCTGCCCCCCCCCCCCCCCCCCCCTGCTACGTGCCTGTAAATTCGTTTACATGCAATCTTATCTTTGAAAACATGTTACTTATAACGGAAATTAAATCAAGAAGACGGTGCTATATACAGTTTATTGCATGTACATCAATGATATTAACCTACATGCCGATCATTCCTTTAAAAGGAATACTTGTTGTAATATTTGATCTATGCTAGCTTGACCTCCAATAACGCATCATTTGAATTTATTGGGCTGTTCAGTACAAAACTGATTCGTAGTGCAATGACATTGCAAAATGTAAATATTAGATAATTTAAAGCTATGAAATATTTTAATCGACAAAAATTATGATTTACATATTTTTACTCATTTTTATGGATAATTGATAAAATGAATCATAAAATAAATGTTAATATAAACAGTTGATGTTTCATTCCGGATAGGAAGGTACAGTAGCTTGCATCGCAGAAAATATTTACATATAAAGGTAACGCTGAATATGTACATGTATTAACGCGGGTTATGTACATTTTCTGCAATGCTAGCTTCTTCCGTGTCCACATACTAAACACCGAAAGAGAGCATTTTATTGTTAAATTATTTTAATGCCATATATGGAAGTTGCTACAATATATATTTTTTAAATATGGCGTCAGTTCGTGATCTAAGTGTTGCTCAATTTTTTTTTATTGATCACGAAATGATTTCCCACACTGGCAGAATTAACAATGTGAACATTTGGCATATAAGTTATTAAATAAACGTTATAACTACATGAACACTGGATATTTATAATGTGTTTGAAGGTAGTTTTAAAATGTTAAAGAATTGCTGAACTAAATTCTTACCCGGACAAATTGATTTACTTGATTCGGTTTCGTCAGTAGTTGTGTAAGGTGTTGGGATGTATTATGTACGAAAATTCAATTGTAATTGTATCAATCGTAAGATTAATACTCTAAAATACTCTAAGATTTACTAGCATTGGTATCTTCACTTCAAACTTCCGCCAGAGTTCATTTCACGGTTGTACCAAACCAAGTGCGGAGACGCAGAGGACTATGGGTAGTTTGGTCTTCACTGTTATGAATGATGAAGTAGCTAATAAGTTAGACATGATTTCCTAATTTCATGATCAGTACTCTATAATACATATTAAGGAAGATTTGCAATTTTGACAAATTATTATAAAGACAAATTTTACAATTTAATTATAGCTGAAGTGGGAAACTGCATAATTCGAGAGAACCCGCCATTTGCACTTGCGAAAGTGGAAACTTTGAATTACGGCTACAAGTTGCGCAGCTGTGTCACGAACGATAACCCATACTATGAGGTCCATGTGATCGGAGTTTATGAAAGAAATTCGTATGACGTAATAATCCGTCCAAGAGGAGGAGGAACCGACAAACCTATAATCCTGGTGTTGTTATCTTACCATATCGTGACGTGGAATATTGACACAAGCGTGCACATCGATTCCATAGTTTACTCCGTGAGTTACTTGTAATATCTATAAATCGTACTTTAGTCATTTCCTTTATGATATCCGTTACTTCACCTTTTAAAATAATGATTTGATATTTAATAACCGTCTCTTTTTTATTTCCAAAGACTGCCAAGTCAATTCAATTTTATTTATTTATTTACAAATTAAAGACCACCAAGGCACAATAAGATGGTATATTGATATGATAAAAAATTATATATATATATATATATATATATATATATATATATATATATATATATATATATATATATATATATATATATATATACACATGTACATGCACATGTACACATGTATTCATAAATATTGTCTTGAAGATGCATTGTCTTTGTAGATACTTTTCTCTGACTCATATCAACCAGTGGTAATACTAGAGAAGTCAAAATGTAGCTCCGCAAAAATCATCAGGTTTGACGATTTAGGATATACAACCGGGTCTGATACAGGGGGAGGAAATACGCCAAAAATACTTCTGACTTTGGCGAATTTTTACGGTCCCGTGACATCATTTAACGGAGTGTACACCTTGTATAGTCCTGCCACTATACGTTTAGAGGTCGGAGGGAACCCTCTGTTGTTAAGTACGAATGCTGAATTTAAGGTAATGAATTAGATTCCATATTTCTTCTATAGTTTAAATACATTTTTAGGGGGAAAAGAAATAATCAAAAATAATTAAAATTTGTATGAATAAAACAAGGCGACGGACGACTACAATTTGTATGACTTTTTAAAATCCATGTGCTTTCTTTTTATATACGCATTCATGAAATATGCAAAATAAAGATAGATCATTAGAGGAAAAAATAAGCGCATATGTTTTTTAACTGGATGAAAAGATCAGAGGGATTTGAGCTGAACACTGAGATGTGAATTCTATATAAGTAACTAATATTTATTTCTTAAGTAGAAATCCATCCTCTCAACTATGCATTGGGATCCTTTTTGGAAGCAATTAAAAATATCTCACACTCAGTATTAGATAAAATTCTAATGCATAGGCTATTCGACATTCCTTTGAAATATCAGAAGGCTCGATGGTCAACAAATTCATCAGATCCATCTCACAATTTCAAAAATAATCTGTTTAGCTATATAAACTAATATTTAGTAAAGACAAATTTCATTTTTATCAACTTTAAAGTTTGAATGTTTTCCTACAGCTTTTTATAGAGCTCGTTTTAAGGACATTTATGTTGTCGTATTGTGCATTTTGTATTTACTGCCATCCGGTAAATCCCAAAATTCACAACTTGGATTTTACGGATGGTAGTAAATCAAAAATTCATAACATGACATAAACGGCATGTGCATTTTGTATTTACTGCCACATGTTGGCAAATCGAAAATTTATTACATGACAAATGATCTACGAGATATTCTTGTCTTTTGCAGCCACATTCAGTGGTTTGCGACGATACAGGGTAATAGGTTAGTCCTAAGATTTAAGAAATGTTATTTCTTAGCGCAATTTTTTTCACGAGTTTGTAATCTTCCGATATTTCTTAGAAGGTTTTTTTTTACGAATTTTTAATCGTCCTTTTTTTTTTACTATCATACAACTTGGCATAGAAATAGTAATCAAAGTTTAGAATCTAACAAGAACTATATTTTTGGCGGAACATTGGCGTAGGAAAATATCACATGTTTTTGCAATTCAGAATTGCTGTAGATTCATGAGTCTATTCATTATCTATTAATCTAATAATCAATATATTAGATTTTCTGTCAATTAATATCTTTATATAAAGTATTCACAACATTTAAAAATCAGAAATATTTTAATATTGGACGCATAAAAAAAATTAATCAATATATCTTCAAAATTTAAGAAAATTAGAGGAAATGCGGGCTAAGCAATATCCATTTTTGTTTAAATATTTATTGCAATTTAGTAGTATAAATAGATAGACATTCTGATATTCTATCATTTCATTGAAGAATAGAAACTTCACATCTTAAACAGATGTCTAAGACTACATAACTGCAAATAACTACATTTATTTTCATCATCCTTTAAGTTGTGGAAAAAGTAGTGACCTTGACCTGACCTTTATGCAAAAACAAGATGGTCTTTGATTAAACTGATAGAACAAGTTTAGCTTTTTAAAAAAGCTTACCGTCTTTAGAGCAAACTTTAAACAGCATTAAGTTATCAAAGAAAATTCAATTCTTTTTTATATATAAGGTCGCCTTCCTCTACATGCAATGGCTTTTCAAACTTTTTTTTATGTACCTTAATTAAGCGTGCGTGCCTAAAATTGAGAAATGCGTACCACGTGCTTGTGAGTTGAGATCGACTATAGTAGAGAAAAAGAGATCTTAGGAAGGGTCGTATTATTTAAATAAAATCAAACTTAATACCACAGCATTCAGCACTTGTTTTACTGATATTAGAACCATTTTAACAAGACCTTTGACTAGGACGTAACTATCTATTCTTGCGTCAAAACAAGTTAAAAATGACGCTGGTTTCAAGCGAAATATACACAGATTGCGTAGTCTTAGCTCCAAAGCCAGACTTTCAAAGATTTCAAAGAGCCATGGTTGTATTGCCAGCAATGAAATATACAGGCCTACGTCACAATGCTGTTTGCGACAACCACCCAAAGTCCAAGCTTCTGTTAAAACGGTTCTAGTTTTACCTGATACCGTATCTTTTTTACTGATATTAGACATACCGTATCCAATTTTCACATTTTTGTACTTGCATAAACAATCCAAAAAAAAAAGAACAAAAAATTTCAATAGATATTATAGAACATTGCTTTCAACTAGTTGTACCGAAAAATTAAAGCCTGAATTTCATTGATAGCTAATTTTATTGCTTTTTTCGTTTTCTCACTTTTTAAGATTTAAAATCTACGAAAATTGTTAAGTCGTACGTAAAAAAGATCATCAGAAAATTATCTCCCTTGCGCCGAACAGTTTTTCAACCAATGAAATAAATGTAAATTTTCACATCATGTATTTTCTACCAATCACAAAGGAGAGGAAGTGTACAACCCGGAGACTGTAAATTATTTCAACTCTTTATACCGTCTTCCAAGGAAGACGGTAATCATTTGGGTTTATGATCTGTTTGACTGTGTCAAAATTTCATGAATTTCCTTATATAAGAAGTGTATGTCTGATAACGAGAAGACTCCTTCCTTAAGCAATTTAATTTCAAAATTGTCAATTGAATAAGATAACAATATGAGAAAAATTAATTAATCTTTATTAGGATTATGAATGGTCATGTCGCAAAGATTCCCCTCAGTACATTAACATGACTTTTACTGGAACAGTGGTGCCACCTGTTCTACCCGAAGTGACCACTGCAGACGACATGTTTTCGAGTTCGTGTGAGTACTTCACTTTCAACACGTTCGTTATCACAGTTGTTAATGGGAGAAAATCTAACATTTATTCTATTTTCTTTAATTCAGCTTCCAGTGGAGTTATTCTACCTACCATAATTGCTGGTGCTGTGGTTGTTACACTAATATGCATTATCATTGTGATAGCTAGAAAGAGAAAACGAGCTAACTATTATAACGAATGCGCAGCGCCACAAAGCATTCATAGAGGAGCACTGCCTTCATACGCTGTCCCGCCGCCAGCGCCGTACTCCGGAACCCTCTCTCAGTCTGTACCCTTGGATGGTTGGTCGTCCAACTTCGACTCCATATCAACTCACGAGGTGTCTGGAAATACAACGGCTGCTCCAATAGATGCACCTCCCTCATATGAATCTGTGGCTAGAACGAATAGACAGCCAGTAACCCCTGGTGGACCCTCACTGATAGAATCTGCACACATTGTTCCTTCTCATGATTCTACGTTAAACTCAAATATCGATAATAACCAATTTTTCACAGAGCCCCGGAACAATAAAACTACGCTGTACTATGCTTCAATGGCAGCTCAAACCAACTCTCTTCCTTCTTCAACAAGCTTGCCACCAACCTATGAATCTTATATTGCAATGCAACATAAAAAGAGCTAGTGTGGGTGCTTATGAACTACTATATCTTTTGGTTATTCCATTTACATGTACCAGATATTTGTTTTCCGTTTTTAAAATGTACTTTATGCAAAGTATGAACATTATCTCGAGTCCTATTATTTAGAATAATGTATAGTGCATTCATGCCCAAACCATGCGCCATAAAATCGGTGGCTAATTCATTTTTAATGCCCTGTAAGTTCTTATCGTTGAGAGAAATTTTAAACAGAAAATGCGTTCCATTTCTAAATTGTGAATATTGAAGACACTTTGACTCATAGTTTAATGTGAAGAAATATAAATAATGAATTATAACCCATCACTCTAAACATGGTAAAAAGTCCAATCTATGTACATATGATTTGAAAAAAAATTATTATATTCTAAGTAAAAGTTTTGAAGAAAACGTTTTGTTCGTTTAAGCCTGAGCAATTTCTGGTTTAGAATAAATTTGCAAAAAAACGACAAGAGTAGGTTAACTTTATGATATCATTTTTCAAACTTTAGGTCATTTGGATCAAAATGAAACTTAATAATATGACTCGCATGTATATTTTCACAACGTAAGCACAAATGAACTCTAAAATTAACCTGTTCTTTTATGGGACCAGTTTTTGCAGGCCCATAACATAAAAAATACTTTGGGGAAAAAACCCACGAAATACCCGGAAAAGGTTATCATTAATCAATAGAAATAAGGACATTATCGGCAAATCTTGTATCAAATTCATCGCCGAAATAAATTTGAGACTTCAGATGAATACGGCCAATTTTGAAAACAAGGCATCTTGCATAATGTACATTTTCTCATTATTGAACAGATTATCGACTAACCATATCAAAATCGACAAATATTCATTCCTTTCTCGGTACATTCAGGACTTTGATTTTTTAGGCCAGAAAAAAGTTTAAGACGGCTAGATGGGCGTGGCCATTTTTGGACTAGTATATGATTCCCTTTGAGACTTAGAGCTCTGTATAGAGAAAAAAGAAAATATTCAAACTTTATAACTAAAATATATTGATTTTTTTTTTTACTAAATAATAGTTTATGTCCAGAAATATCATTTTGAAAAGTTCAGTTTGATCTGCTGAGTATTTTGCTGACCATCCAGCCTCGTTATGGTGGCTGTGTGGTCAACAAATTACCTATCGGATATGCTTTAAAATTTCAAGTATGAAATTTTTGGCTATAAACTGTTATAATCGAAATATTTGTACATTTTCCCATATCCTGATACAGAGCTATATATTCATCTCGAAAAGATAGTCTTAAAATGGGCATGACCATACATCTCCTTAAGGCAGTTTGTTACAAATTGAAGAAGTTTGGGTTTGCATATACATGTACATACTTCTCATCTCCTTGTGTTAAAACCACTCTTCCCAATCTCAGTTTAAGACCTGCTCGTAACTTTAATCGGCAGTCAGCACAGTGCAATAATAGAACCTGATAACCCTATGATTCTATCTTTTTTTGAAACCATTGGAAAAGGGATGTTAAATGGAAAGCATGCCCTAACATCGGTCGACAATCTATTGAAAACTGTCTATTCAGAGTGCTTGGTTTGACATCCAACAACAGTTGGTCATTAATATTGGTGCAAAATTATTGATATGAAGTGTCAGAAATCAGAAATATAGAATATCACACTGTTGAACATGTGTGCTTTTTTCAATTTTCATCATTTAACACAAAAATTTTCGACAAGTAATAAATTCTGATGCTATTAATTTGTCTATTTTTCATTGTATTGTTATCAAACTATCCTGCAAGAAATGGGAAATTTACTATTTTAAATTTGAGGTCGATACAGCCCCTTAACGACGGGCTGAGACAGAGATATCGCATCATTAAGACAAATAAAATATTAATGTCCAGTTGTCTTACCTTGTCCAAAACAGTCGTGTGTTTTACGGTTTATACGCTACTGTATAGGTATATGGTAAATGTACGTCGCACGCTAATGACCTGATTGAGCGACTGCTCTCTGTGTCTGACCATTACCATGGCGACATACCCTGCTGGTTGCTCGTCTCCTGCTCAACGAGCGGTTTGTTGTGGTAAATCAACTACGCAGGGTGTGACAGAAATGCTGTGGGATTCGGGGAAGGGGGTGATTTCAATGTTAAGTAGAAGTAAACCAGTGAATGAACTTAGAAAAACTATAAAAATAGTAAAACAAGAACATAAAAGTTAAGTTGTAAGCAAAGACCTTCAAATCCATAAATGCATGCGGTCTCTAAAGGTAGCTACTGTCACTGTAGTCAGTATTACCAACAATATTACACGAGGAGTATCAAAGTTCCTGGTGGTTGCTAGGTTTACCTCAGTACAAAAGACTAGTATACCAGTATACATGTAGTTATTGTACTTTTATTATCATTTGACTCAGATTCCCGTTTGTGTCAACGTGACCAAATTGTTAGCTCTCTTGGGGAAAAACACAGAAGAATACAGATCATTAGCAAAAAAAAAAAACCCCGAAACATTTCACTGCTAACTCAGATGGTCAATAGCTCATAGACTGTGTCTTGTGTACACATTAGGTACTGTGGTGAAAAAATTAGTACCGTAGTGTATTTATACTGAATACTTATACCGAAGGAAACAGTTTACACAAATATAAGAAATGAGGTATACAGGGTAAGTGCATTTCAGTTTATAATTCATATCTATTTTTCAATCGACGTAGTGATAATGCATTTTATATAGAAAATCATATTTATTAAACTTTAGTAAAAATAATTAATTGATCAACAAATAATTCTGATGGTGTACTGTTTAATTGATATAGACAAAAAAAACTTTCATAAAGATTTTCAGATGTATTTGTCTATATTAGGGATGTCAATTTTACTCGGTTGGCCTAGTCGATTAATCGGAGGCTATAGTCGAGCGGTAGTCGAGTACTCGATGATTTATTTGAAACCGCGAGTCCTTTTTAAATCAAATAATGCTACTGCCACATATATTTTATCATCAACTAAAGAACATTACAAAACTTATAACATATACTAAATGTATTTGATTTAAAATGAATTGAGAAGTAATTTATCTTCATATCCGTTAGAAAATGTCCTGGCATTTCCCTTTTTTTTTATTGTCACGCTTACATATTTTTTACTAATTTGTTATAACAAATTATCAATTTGTTATAACAAATTATTAATTTGTTTAAACAAATTATTAATTTGTTATAACAGATTATCAATTTGTTATAACAGATTATTAATTTGTTATAACAAATTAGTAATTTGTTATAACAGATTACTAATGTGTTGTAACAGGTTATCAATTTGTTATAACAGATTATCAATTTGTTATAACAGATTATCAATTTGTTATAACAAATTAGTAATTTGTTGTAACAGATTATCAATTTGTTATAACAAATTACTAATTTGTTATAACAAATTATTAATTTGTTATAACAGATTATCAATTTGTTATAACAGATTACTAATTTGTTATAACAAATTATCAATTTGTTATAACAAATTATCAATTTGTTATTACAGATTATCAATTTGTTATAACAAATTAGTAATTTGTTATAACAGATTAGTAATCTGTTATAACAAATTACTAATCTGTTAAAACAAATTACTAATTAGTTTTAAAAGATTATCAATTTGTTATAACAAATAATTATCAGCATACAAATATCATACCACTGTATAGAAATTTCATAGCATTGCATTTTTATGCTACTCTTTGATAAACTAAAATGAAATGCTTTATGATGATATGATATGATATTACATGTTATGGTATGCTTTGCTAATTTATGAAATGCTATGATGAATGAGAATCATATGAAATGCTATAAGATTCCAATGCTATGCAATGTAATTCCAATGCATAGTTTTATAAATTTCAAAGCATAGCATTGGAATTACATTATATACCATTGGAATCTTATAGCATATCATTTGAATCTCATTCATCGTAGCACAGCATACCATATCGTTAAGCGTTTCATTTCAAAATAGCATAGGAATCTAATTCTTACAGCATTGCATAGGTATCTCATATCATTGCTTATCAATAAGAATCTCAAAGCATAACTTGTAATCTCATAGCATAGCATAGTAAAAGATTGTAATAGATATGCATTAAATGACGGTCACTTCAAGCTATCTTTTACAACATAGCAAAGCATAAAATATAAATCTCATAGCATAGCACTGGAATCTGATTACAAAACATTTAAATATCATAGCATATGATTTAATTCTCTTTCATCATATCATATCATATCATATCATATCATATCATATCATATCATATCATATCATATCATATCATATCATATGTTATAACAAATTATTAATCTGTTATAACAAATTGATAATCTGTTATAACAAATTACTAATTTGTTATAACAAATTGATAATCTGTTAAAACAAATTGATAATTTGTTATAACAAATTGATAATTTGTTATAACAAATTAGTAATCTGTTATAACAAATTGATAATCTGTTATAACAAATTAGTAATCTGTTATAACAAATTAGTAATTTGATATAACAAATTATTAATTTGTTATAACAAACTAATAATCTGTTATAACAAATTAATAATCTGTTAAAACAAATTGATAATTTGTTATAACAAATTAATAAAAAAATACTGCTGCGGCCCTAATACGCTTCCGTAGTATCATCTTAGACAAATCAAATGTGACCTGTTCCACGGTAAGTCATTGTCAGTGCCTAATCAACATTCAACGATTAATTATTATAAAAACAAACGCCCTGAGATAATTATTGATATTAATAAATTTTTTGATTATACAAACATCTAATCCAATAAATAACTGATTAGAAGAAACACAAATTATTCTCGAGTACATATCTGCTTAAGTAAATCAAAAGAGATCAATTATTACCGCTTCAAAAATACACCCGGGACATCGATGGAAAAGAATGTAAATTACGGATCAAACATGTCCAGCAAAGAAAATTGATATCTACATTCGTAGAACAGAAACTGCCGCGTTAAGAAAAATAAGTAATATTTTTAAAAAATATATTCACTTTATTACGAGTAATCGACTAAGAAAATTTTAGTCGATGATCGGTGTGACCGAGCGATAGTCGAGTTCTCGAGTACTCGTTGACATCCCTAGTCTATATCTATTTTGACCGAAAAACCAAGAGAGACAATTAGAGATTAATGAATAATCAGTGATTGATGAACAGCCATTAATGTTGTCAATTTGCTTTCAACGGAGGGCTAAAATACGCATATCAAGGGATTCAAATTTAACACTTTTTGCAGAAATGCATTTTTAACAGGCCGAGTTTTTCGAGCGGAGTTTAATTACAAAAAAATCGTTATTTTATTCTAAAAGTTTTGGTTTGAGTTTTTAAGATAACACCAGAGTTGAAAAACGTATCAGTTACATGTACCTACTGGTTAAGACTCCAGATTTTGGATTTTCTTACCTTTTAACAAAGCAACTGTAAAATCAATTTTGAAAATAGTTTCCTCTATATTTCAACTAGGAATATGAAGATAATTTCCTTTGATATGATTTTAGTAAAAACCCTTTCATCAATACAAAAATATTCATCAATTGTATGGTTGTAGATATTAATTAATTCTGTATATATCAATCAGATTAGTAGTTCCAATTGGAATGTGCGGCAGCTTCTTAAAATTCCTTTAATTTCCTGTCGAAGACAACAATAATATCGATCAGGCGCAGCATCAGCGGAACTTGTAACCATATTCATTGCAACTTACAACTCTGCGTACGGACAGGATATTGAGGTCATTTCAATTATATACGGGCCTTTTAGAATGTATTTTTAATTCTGAACGACAGCTTTGCCATATGTAGTTAAATTATTGAAATAATTTCTTTTAAACAATAAAATGTTGGCAATTGTTTGTTTGGTGGGGGTTTTTTTTGGGGGGGGGGGGGTGGTTTTTTTTTTGGGGGGGGTTGTTGTTGATTTTTTTTGTTTTTTGAGGGGTTTTTCTTTCTTTTTGTTATTTTTTTTTGGGGGGGGGGTCTTTTTGTTCTTTTTTTTTTTTTTTAGTTTTTTGTTGTTGTTTGTTTGGGTTTTTTTTATGATTCAAGCGGACATGAAGGTAGCGATGTCGCAGAAAAAATAGATAACCTGATAACGCGGGTTATCTAATTTTTTCTGCATTCATCGCAACCTTCTTTGACCACCCGCATGAATCATCATTAAAGAAAGTTTTTTATGTACGTAATTTTTATATTTGCATATTTCTTTTATTGAACAAATGAATAAAATTGATCGTAAATAGTAAGTAAAATTAACCAAATCATTGATAATTTATATCACTACGTTGAATAAAAGAAATAGCCAAGTCGTTTTATATGCGAATTTGAGTTTGACATCATCATGATTATTTCGTGCAGTCCATTGTTTTTCTTAGGTTGCTGAAGGGATAAACCGGACAGAACTGGATCGTGTAGATTTAAGCCCTGTCAGTTTATATAGAGCTATGAACCTCAATCGGTTTTCTTAACTGTAGATGTAGATGTTGATATAGTTTTTTTGTATACATGTAGTATTCAATATTGTAAAATGTTTATACATTAGGTTAATTAATCTTTCGTTTTGCGCTAATAGAATAAATTATTTTTTAAACGAATTCAATTATTTTTTTTAGTATAATTCTGATTGGTTCCTGTTTATTTCAACATTGATTTTTTAAAATTTCATCCCTGGTCATTAAATAACAGCCAAAGAAAGAACCAGCGAGCCTGTAACAGGGTTGTAATAAGACAAAATCCCATCCATTTCTTTTGAAGCATTAAAGTTTCTTAATATGTTAATGGTATAGATAAGAGGCTTATCTATAAAATCATTTAAGAGGAATTCACAGTTTCTCATCCTATCCATGAACCTAGTTGTCTGCTGTCCAGGAAAAGATAAGAAGATTTTGAAGATACAATAAAATCAGTTTTGAAATTTAACCCAAAAAGTACGATAAAAGAGATAATTTCCGCAATGTTTAACTCTTATCTCTTCAAAGGATACACACCATTCAGCCAAAATTGGCCTGATGCTTTTTGAGAGAAGCTAGACATATTTTTTATAATGACTTCATTCAGCATCTATCATATAATGATAATCAATATAATGGCCGGTATGACTATCGGAAGATACATTTGTTAAAAGGTACCGGTATAATTTAAATTAATATTACACAAAATAGGCATTCCTTGCGGGAAATCTGGCTATTAAAGGAAGGATATCACACCCACAGGCACCTGACGTTATATATTTTTCTCTTTAAAAAAAAATAAATACCCTATATCTATTATGAGATATAGGGTATTTATTTTTATTATGAGAAAAATATATAACGTCTGACAGGTGCCTGTGATCCCACCATATAGCCAGCTTTTCAAGGGAAAATCTTCTATATACTCATTTCCCCAGGCAAGGATACTGCCATATAAAGCTATTTTTTCTGGAGGGAAATATCACGGCCCTTGTTTTCTTAAATGAGAATCCACCCTTTAGTAAAAGGGGAACTTTTATTACAAAAACAAGTGCCTGTAGGGAATATGGCTAGGGAATAAAACACCGAGACGCCATTAGGGTAGATTGTTTTAGTAAGCTATGAAAAGTTAATTGGAAATACACTGTACGGTTGTTTTGTCCTATATATTATTTGAAGATTGTTTCTACAAGTGTTAATTGTCCTGAAAATGAGGTACTGAATCTTTTTCTCATTGATAGTAAGCTGTATAGCTTATAGAATTTTCATAAGTATTATGCACGATTTTAAGGGGGCTCAATGGTCAACAACTCAACCATGTGACATCTACCTTAAATTTTTAGATCTGATTTCTTTAGTCATAAACAAGTATTTAGTAAAGAAAGTTTCCCAATATGCTAGATCTAAAATTGTATTGTTTTACTGTATCTTTATACAAAGCTCTTCTTCTTACGAAGATTAATAAAGTCTAAAAATTGCCACGACCATCCAGCCCTCTTAAATTGTAGAATTGCAATTTAATTTAATTTTTTTTTTTTTGGGGGGGGGGTATAATTCATTCTTTCTAATAAACATTTGCACATCATTAGAGTTAGCTATGGTTTCTTATCAAATCCGTTATCAAATTTAGTTTTGAAATGTGCCCATCCAATTACCGATATTCTTTGATTTCCGATGTCAAACCGATGTTTGGAAGCAGTAAAATTGCAATAAAAAAGAATAAAATCAATTAATGACATTTACGGTTAAATCCGCCTGGTGTGTATAGACCAATAATAAAAGGGACCAGGGTCTTTGGAACCCGGGATTCGGTCGTAAACAACTTATGGATCACCGGTGACATCAGCAAACTCCTCATTATACACGTCTGTTTGTTTCTAGCGTTGCTGCTAATGCTTACTAATTGGTATTAATGCTTTTTAGCTGCAGACCATGGATGTAGATGGAATAGCGGTGCTGGTGATTCTATACATTTCTGCCGGTAAGTACTATGCATGTACATGCATTGTCCATTTTTCGCATATCTTATTGTTGAAATAAATTTTACGGTGCATGACTACGCATTAAAAAAATAATAGAAATACTGAAGATTTTTTAAAGAACTAAAATATCTCAGAGAGAACAGTGCCTTCTTTTATATATTGATGGCTAATTACAATGTATGCCACTTTAGATTACCGCTTATACACTTAAGGAACCGCTTATTTGGGATACTCATTTAATGTGTATTATTTGAATTTTCATGTGTATTAGTTATTCTAATCTTAAAAAAAGATTTATACATTTAATTGCAATATTTGAGGGTTACAAATCATTTCAGTTTGAAATCATTTCATACTGTTGTAAAATCATATACACATGTAGAGTGAAGAAATTGCTAAGAACTAAAAAAAAGTATTATCTTAATAAAAGGATGCTAATTACCCTAACCTTTTATAAAAATTAATCTCATTGTTTCAACGGACGTTGAATTACAAAGACCCTTCATAGACAGGAATGGGGTTGGGTTTTCCATTTCTAGCACATTTTGTAATACAAAACAAATTGTCAGCGGGCGAATTTAAGGCCGGCGAATTCTAAGGTCTCAAATTATCCCTCTTGAAACACAACTGCATGCAGTATGTCTGGGCGAATTTGAGACGGGGCGAAACTGTTTGCAGGTGTAGAAGGGCGAAAATACGGATATACATATATACATTCTTTATTTGCACAAGACATACATCTTATGGCATAGGTTATTACATATAATTAATAGCAATATTGAATAATGGTATGGTACATGTACATGTAAAGTACATTGACAATGTGTATAAAATAAAATTTTACTAACAGGCGAAAAAAAAATAACACGGGACAAGAATAATCCTGTATACAGTATACGTTTGTTTTTGTTGGTCTTTTTTGTCTTTTTTTTTTTTTTGTTTTTTTTTGTATTGTTTTGTTCGTTTTTTTTTTAAAGCTGCTTGGTCCGATTTTTTAGGTTTTACAGTATCAAATAATTGTCCATACAAACCAATTATCTTAAAAAGTTATGGACTTACTCCTATTTACACCAGCAGAATCGGTCTCCTTTCAAAGTGAGATATATTTAAAGTAAATAAAATAATTTCTTTTGGGGCAAACGAAAAAACAAACCAAAATGCATCACGGGAATGTTTCAAAAAGGGAACCGTTTGGTTTCGTCCCCCGGATGATTGGGTTTATTCAACCCGCATGTAATGCATCGATTGTAAACAAAGCAAACTTCAGAAATATTAGAGAACAAAATATAAACATGTTTTTTTTAATTTACCTGAACATAATAACCTTTATTAATAGCGATGTCGAAGTCGTAATACAACCATACCGGTCTATACGTCAGGGGCGAATTTTAACATGAGGCGAAATAACGCGACTCCCTTTTTTGTCGCTTGTTTTGTTAACGAATTTTGTACATAATTTTTTTCATTGAAATTTGGCTTAATTGACCGGGAAAATTACTGCAATGACATACTTAGTATAACCATCGTTTAAAAGCGTACCCAAAATTTGATATAAAATTGGACCAAGCAGCTTTAAATTTAGGAAATATATTTTCCCTTTTATAATTTAAATAATGGCACATGTATATCAATATGTTCATATTTTTTATTAATTCGTTTGATTTTAATATGTTTAATGTTTATATAAGAAAATTGTATATATAAGAATTTGCCTATTTGTTAAATTTTAAATGTTCATTATGTTTCATTACCTTGATGATGTCAGTAAAATAACCAAAACGGGGAAAATTAAAAAAGAAACATGTACATGTATTTTGAACGTTAACGTTACAGAAAAATAAAGCAACGGTTTACTGACATGGAAAGATCGAATTTCTTCAATTGGTTCATGGGGAAAGCGGGGGTGGGGGGAGGGATAAGTCAAGATTTTACACTTGTCCGATTTCCCCCTCAAAACATACTGTAAATCGCCATAATGTCTAAAATATCACTTTAAGCCTAGCATTAAAAACCACAAGCGCATTTTTCTGATATAAAATTCACCCTATAGTATAATGATAATTAACACAAGGGTAGAAACATCGTCGTCGGAACCCCTGGGTTTCTATCAGTTAAACTGCTTTTAAAAGCAGTGCAACGGATAAAAAACCATGGGTTCCAACGATGCAGAATCATTGTAGACAGTTTGGATTATTTAATTGAATTATTAATTTACCAGTTTTAGTTTTTAATTGAAGTGGCTTACTACTCCTTTCAAAGAAATTCTCAAATCAGCAGAAAAAAACTTGATTATGAAGATAGCATGGTAAATAAGAAGAAAAAATACCCAATTTTAGATAAAAAAAATTGATTTTCAAAAAATGTTTCAGTAAGTATAAACAAAACCCCCAGACATATTCGAACTCGTGATCTGCGGTTCACAATTAAGTCCGATACTATAACCATTGAGCTATGATGATATTAAACCTAATCGATTGATACAAACAATTAAACACTTAAACATATAAATCGCCATCTTGTGACGTAGATAAAAATAAAAAAGTATAATCCTTGATGTAGTGAGCTACATTAAAAATGAGCGCTGAAGCAGCTGAATGAACACGCCAATTTAGACTAGAATATTTAGACTATTCTAATCTCCCCGAGAAGGAAAGCTAGCGATATTGAAAACTCTTCAAATTTTTAAAGTTAAAGTTCTTGTATTTGGATTTTTATAATTTAAATAATGAGCTAATGGCTAAGAAAATCATACCTAAAACTGCCTTTCGTCGCATATCTAAGGCAGAAGAAATGACAGGTGTTATGCGCCGTTTTGGTTGAATCCGTTGTAAGCCAATTTGTTGAAGGACCGATCGGAAGACGGAGAGGATCGCAAAAAAAATTTCACCGATTAGTTTCAAGCAAAATATCCACCTGATGTGACAGTTTTAAATGAATTTAATATGGCGGCGATGTGTACCTTGTGTATTATTAGGCAGAGGGTATATATTTTCTATTTTGAGAAAAATATATAGCGTCTATGCTCTCGTGTTACAATTTCGTGGTGTGATGTCAGATTCGTTGTCCGGCAAAATTGAAAAAAAAAAGTAAAAATAGGGAATATCCCAGTTTTGGAAAGGGTGTACATCAAACAATTATAATTTTTTCCTTCAAACGATGATTCATTCAAACTTGACACTTGTTTTTTACAATTGCAAATCCTCTTTTCTGACATGTGTCAAGCATTCTGATATAAAATGTCACGATGCTAATGTTCCTATATATTCATTAGAAAAGCGTCAAAACACCAACACAAACAATACTTAGTTTGAGGTGGTATTGCATAAAGATAGCGTAGGCAAAGTTGATAAAAATTATGCATAATGAACTGTAAATCCTAAGAAACAATTTGACAAATTTTCAAGATATGTTTTTTTTCCTGAGATTTATTTATGGGGTTAACCTGCGACCCTCCTTAATTAATGTATGTGGCATACATGTATTTCTATTGCGTTTTAGGCGCATATATGGTACATGTATATAACTTTGCCGATGAGATAAGAATTTTCTGTTCGTTAAAATAATCCTCCAGCTATATATGACTTGGGTATATGGCGAATGTAGAGTGTGTTTTATTTCACAGGTATATTTAAAGTAACCGAATCGGCCGCCACTCCAATCCTGAAATGGCCGCTTCTGCCCAACACGTGCAAGTATGAAGTTTTGTTGTCGAACATATACGAAGTGCACCCGCTGTGCCGGTCCCTATGGTTTGCAGCAGGTTACCCCATCACCACTGACACCGACAATGACAAGTCCGTGGCAATCCCTGCTGGTTTCTTCTTTGACGTTGACGTTCCTGACGTCACCATCAACGATAACATTGATTACGGGATTTCTGTGTACGTGTACCCGAGGACTTCTGGTCCGGTATTTGACTATCTGTCGAATGACGGGTCTTTCCAACTGGCTGCCTGGATAGAGAATGGTATGTTCAAAGCTTTCCGAAGAATAACCACAAGTCCGGAAACCTACTTGGTCAATGATCAGCTGTCAAAACAGGTCTTGTTAAATACGTGGCAAAAGGTTGGCGTCTCGGTGGACACAAGCGGCAAAAAATTGAAAACAATTGTTGCCGATAACTTGGCTCTAGATAGCGATAATCCAAGCAACGCGGATAAAACAGGCATCAGCTTTGACGCCGACCGACCCCTGGTCACTCCGGGAAAACTACGTCTGGGGGGTATGTTCAATGACAGTGTACCGCGAACCTTTTCAGGAATGGTAACATGCATAGGTCTTGTGCTACATAAGGACTTGGACGTTCTCACTGATTGTGTTTCAAAAACTAGATGGAAATTTAGTAAGTTAATATTTTAAAGATTTTTGGGGTTTTTTTTTTCTTAAATGTAAAATAAAAATACATCATTCATATCCGTGCAAAATAAATGATTCTGAAAAATAATGCTTTATTTCCGATTCAGCAATACAACCACTACTTTTTGTAGAAATTTGCTTATACACAATGTTCAATCCATTGAAATATACCTATATCATTATTTTTTTTTAGATGCCACCTTTGGTAACGAGGCCACTCAGTATGCTGCCACATTTAAAGGCATGCGTCTTGGCAGCAAACCAACTGCGTCGCCCATCCACCAATCTGTGACAAAATCGCCAATCATGTGTTCGGTCACATGTTTAAGGGACTTCCAAACATGTCGCTCATTTACGTATGAGAAGCAGTCCAATACCTGTCTGTTGTATCCTGAAATATACACTCTGACAACTGACTTCAACCACATGGATGGCTATACTTATTATCAGCTGGAAAGCTATGTCTAATGTGCAGTTCTATACAAATATGGATAATTGCAACAATATTTGGCTACCAGAGCATTGTTTCATAATTTCTGTACTTTACGAATTATTTTACAGCTTACGGTTTCGTAGAGATGGACCCCCATGTACTTTCAGATTGGCAATTCAGTTTGTAAGTTTACCGAAAAAAAAGACATAAGAGAACCCCTCCCGAATTAAACAAGGAAAAAATTAGAATCCGTACTTATTTTTTTTACCAAAATAAAGTCGGACTCGCTCCTGCTAAATACAGGACTACATCTGGGATAAGTTTCACAAAACTATCGTAAGATCTATCATAAGACATATCTTAAGATTGTCATAAGATCTGACTTATGACAATCATAAGATTTATCACTTCCGTTTCACAAAACTATCTTTACGTAAGTATTAGAAATCTTAAGACACTTCGCGCTTTCATACACTAAAATATTTATTGCGAATTGTAACAAAAAAAATATTCTTGCGCGGAGGCTGTTTTTATTTCAGTTATATTATCAGTTTTTAGATAGTGTGTTGTACTAATTTTAATGAGTTTGTGCTCTTAATGTTTTGCACCAAAGAATATCTTTTACCGGGGGTGTTATTGCTACATTAAGCTGTCTAAATATGATACAATTTGGTCATTGAAACATTGATAAAAATAATAAATATTGATAAAATTATAAATGTATAACTTTTGAAACTAGAGGCCCATGGGGCCACATCGCTCTCCTAAGCAACAATAGCCGTAACAGAACAGCTTTGACCGTCGTTTGAGTATCAAATACAAAACACCAAGACAACTTAGTGGAGTATATCTTGTTTATAAAGATTTTCAAATTTTTATTCCACATTCTTACTGAATGAATGAATGACTGTTTATTTCTCTCAAACCATATCAATGGTACATGAGGTACAAAAAAAAAAAAAACAACAAAAAAACAAAACAAATATATTTACAAATTTACAAATGCAGGGTCAATGATAAGTAAAAGACGCGATCACCCGTGGATATCCGACGATGGGTCAAGTTAGGAAGAGTACAGGAATTAAATAAATCGAGCTAATATTTTTTAAACAAATATGGACAATTTTTTTAATCAATCGATATCTATAGTATTAATAAGCTTCCCAAATTTATAAGTGTTAATATTTGGTGAATATTTTTCTTCAATTAATTTGTTGCGAAATATAGAAAATGCCTGACATTCCATAACATAGTGATATTCGTCACCCAAAGTGGTTTTATTACATACATGTAATAAACAAATTCTATGAAATCTTTCTATATTACTCCATCTTCCAGTTTCAATTGGTAATTTATGGTTACAAGTTCTAAATTTTGTAAATAATACTCTTAAACCGTTTGGAAGTTTCTTAAGATATATTTCTTGATCAAAGCTTTTTTGAAGATTCTGTAATTCAAACATTTGGGTGAATTTTTTAACATTTCTGAACCAATCCTGCAAAAACTGATCTAGGAGCGTTTCCTTAACACTAGATTTTAGCCAGTTGATACACAGGCACCTGACGTTATAAATTTTTCTCATAATAAAAATAAATACCCTATATCTAATTAGATATAGGGTATTTATTTTTATTATGAGAAAAATTTATAACGTCAGGTGCCTGTGAGTTGATACTAGAAAAACTTTGATTAATCCAGACATAAGAAAGACCATTGAGCTCCTTTTCATGTTTTAGTTTATGAGAATAAAGTTTTTCTCGATTTATTCCAATGTAAAAATTCGACCCCCGTTTTGGCCGAATTATTTATATAGGTCCTACCTCCGGGGATCATGATTTGAACAAACTTGAATCAACACTACCTGAGGATGTTTTTACACATGTTACAGCTTTTTCTGGCCAGTTGGTTTTTGAGAAGATTATTAAAGATTTTTCTCTATATGTTGTTTAAAGCTATTTTTATAATAGATAGTTTACACATTGTAGACACTCAAGTTTTGTTACGGGGAGATAATTTCATTGGTATTGCCTTTATATCTACTGTCATAATTTTAACCATTATAATGTGTATAATGTATTTACTGACCTTTGATGCTTTTGTGTTTAATATTGAACATTGTGTTATCACTAATTATGTAGGAAAGGGCTTTCTAAGTTTTCAGAACTTGTGCCTTATCCCTTTGTTCACACCTGCTTGTTCTTCATTTGATGCCCTGTCAATAAATTCTTGTTTAAAAAAATCCACAACCACCTTCAATATGCAAGTGTGTCATATTTCTTCGGTTTCATGCAAAGTTTACAATACCGCAGCACGATGTTGTCAATTTTCGTGGATTGCAAGATTTTTACAGATTGATGGGCACATATTTAGTGGATTCACTTCTTTGTATAAATATTAAGTTCTATAATTCGTTCAAGATTGAAGTTCGTAGACGACAGGAACCCGCCATAAATGTTTCAACAGTATTTCATTGACGCTGCGATTTGTTAAGAGTCAATAGAGATATTTCCAACAGTGTCTTCCATCTTCAATTATACTTAAACAATAAATTGTTTCCTTTGGTGAATCCTGTGGGATATGAAGGTCGCGACATTGCTGAAAAAATACATAACCCGCGCTCATCAATATTTATGGTGGCTCAGATTTAATGGGTACCTCTCGTCTACGAACCTCAATCTTCAACGAATTATATAACATGATATTTATACAAAGAAGTGAATACACTTAATTTTGTGCCCACCAATCTGCAAAAAATTGCACATTGAAGAAAAAGCGACATTGCAGACAAAAAAAAAAAAAACCATAACCCCCGTTAGCAAGTTATGTCATTTTTTTTTCTGCAATGATCGCTACCTTCATACCCCGCATGAATCAAAGAAAGCAATTTTTTTTGTTTATATATCAAACTTTCTTTAACAAATTAAAAATTGATCATAAAGAATAATTAAAAGTACGGCAACTAAAGTTTTGTTATTGTACATCAGTACAATAGATAAAAGAAATAGCCAAGTTGTATGAGAATTTGAGTCTGACATCATCATGATTTATATTTCGTGCAGTCCGTGATTTTTTTTTTAGGTTGCTGAAGGTTTAGACCGATCGATAAACTGGTTAGAACTGAATTGTGTATATTTCAGTCCTGTGTTTCTAAAGAACTATGAATCACAATCGGTTTTCTCAAGAAATAGAGAAAATACTCCGTAGATGTAAATATAAATCCCTGATCTCAAGGTGTTTGTCGAGCTGTTAGATTGACTCCATTATAACAGGCATTTGATCATGAAAACATTTCTTTTTATAAGCAGGTT
Source organism: Magallana ariakensis (assembly GCA_020458035.1). Lineage (NCBI taxonomy): Eukaryota > Metazoa > Mollusca > Bivalvia > Ostreida > Ostreidae > Magallana > Magallana ariakensis. The sequence goes on along the minus strand of CM035815.1, from coordinate 49,710,926 downwards.
GATTATTCTCAGTACTATAATAATAATATCTACCAAAAAAAGAAGTGCTTTTAAGGTCAAGTGTGCCCAGTATGTACATTGAAAATCATATTTCATAACACTATGGAACTTCACATTTGCCCCTGACTGAGGATGCACTCTCAGTCTCTGGAATCCACTCTTTAATTTAATACAGTTTAACCACAGTGCTCTGAACCCTCCACCAACAAAACACATATCACAATGAAACGTACCTATGATCTTCACTTTTTAATCAGATCTTTTTCTTTAGACAAACATGGTTGAAATTTCATAGCTGAATTCTAGCACTCATAATTCCCTGATTTGTAACAATACTTAAGGTTTATTTGTCAATTAATTTATAGTGTTCATTAAACTTTTAGTCATAATTTCAGCATACTTGGTCAACAAACAACACTATAGAATGATCCCAGCATAATGAAATTAATATTCTTTAGGTCATAAAAATGGCCTTTTTATGTTATAAATCTACAGTCATGTTTTTCATTCTTATAAAAATGAACCAAAAAAGAAATTACTATGCTGTAACAATAATTCGTTTAACCAATTAATTCTCCACCTTTCTTTTCTGTTGACATTTTCTGTTTAATGACACTATGAAGGCCCTCTATAGGTCAGGTCCCTCTCACACATACAAAACAACAACTTATCTACATCCCAAAATCTCATCATCCAACAATCAAATATTTGTTATTCTTCATTGCCCTCACTTTCTTTAGGTTCTTCGTTCTTAAAGTTTTTCCTAAAGTTCTGATTTCAATTTTTCACAAGACAGAGTTCTGTGCATCAGTATTGTGTGATCTGGATCAGGACAGGGGCATACTCCGGGGGTCCGGAATTCCTGGAGCTTCAAGGTTCTGTTGTAGCTGCATCAGCCATCTCTTGGTGGCATTGTCGTCTTTCATGCAGCTCGAGAAGGTGTTATCCTTCAGCTGGTCAGGCAGACATTGTCGGAGTGCCTCTCTAGCCCTGTGGAGCATAAAGAAAAGTTGCAGTGTTGAGAAAAGACAATCATAGGCTTATTATTATCTTTTAAAAATGTAAGATCAACTAAAAAGTATCATAAAGGGAGTCTAAATTATGCAAATGATAATACTTGCAAGGTATACATTTACATGCACATTAACTGTAAAACTTTGTTTCAACAAGGTCCTCAGGACCAGTGGATTTACTACAAAACTAAGACAGTACACATTAGTATGACCTAGATGTGATCACTGACCTGGGGTTGTCAGACAGCCTCAGGTAGCACCGAACAACATGTTTCAATAACCTGGCAGACATCTCTTTAGACAAGTGTAGCACCATTTTTCCCTGATAAAGTATGAAATAATGAGAGAATAAAATATAATTGTTTTCCACAGAACATTATCAAAACATTGAAAAATATATTTAATGAAAGGTAAATTATCAGATACACATCATAAGTACCAGATAAACATACCAGTATTTACTGGTATGCAATACGAAGAATTTATTTTGAGTACTTACTAAAATCATAGCAACATGAGAAAATCTTTCATATGTCTGACATATGTATGAGAGCCCCAACTCATCCAAGAGAATCTTCTGTAGAATAAAGGTAGCTACCTGTAACAAAGAAAACAGAAAAAAAGATTTAAATAGTATTCATAAATAACATTATTCTCAGTTCAATTTGCTTACTGTGAAGCAAACTTTTTTTTGTTTACTGGCAAATGTTCATCTTTATACAGGCCCTTGACAAAGTACATGTATTTCCACTATCAATAAGATATTTGTATGATATACTCAGTAGTAAGGAGAAATATTTACATGTATCCAAGAAAATAAATGTTTAAAACAACCTTGTAATGAACCTATCAGCCTTTTGTCTTATTTGTTGTGAATTCAGGGATAAAATGATAAATATACACAATGTACTGTAAATCACTTTTTACTTGTGAGACATTAGTCTCTCAAAATTTCATGAGACTCATGACCTGCGAGGAAAATTCTTTTGGTGAAAATTATGAATTGAGAATAAGAATATTGCCAAACTCATGCAGATAAAGGATCTTGCAAAATAAAAGTGTGAACTACAGTACACGAAAAAGACCGATTTTGAAGAACAGAACAGCAGTGTACAGACTAAGTTAAAAATATTTGAGACATATCTCAAAACAGTCCTCTTTATTTGATCCAAAAATTGGAATTTGACAAAACAAAAAGAATGTAGTCCTAGAGTATTCATCAGCAAGGGTCTCCTCCGAATTCTATGAATAAGATCAATCAAGCACCATTATGATAAAATATACCATTTATGATAAAATATACCATCTAGTAAAATGAGAATGGATTGAAATTATCCTTTCAAGAAAACAGAGCAACACCACAAGACATGCCTACATAGAAATTCACAGGGTAAGAGAAAAGAAAGGCACTCAGCAACAACCTGAAGATTCTGCCCCTAGATTCCAACCTGGGTGAAATGTCCTGATTGGAAGTAGTAAAGCAGGCAGCCTAGCTGGGGCAGAAACAAATGACAAGGTGCTGTAAGGGGCCTCCTAAGGAAAGAAGGAGAAACCTCACGGTTAACATACTTACTGTTTTGGATAGTTCACTTCCGGCCTCCATTATTCGCAGGCAGAGTGGAATTATTTCTGTGGTCAAGAGGAAAGTGATCACCTCCTGTTCATCTGTCTGTTTGGGGAAAAAAAAAAGACATTTGCTGAGTGAAAGTCATCAGCGTACAAAACTGGTGAGCTCATGATTGTTAAAAGGATGAACCAACTGAAAGAAAATAAAATATGGAAAGCAAGTAAAAGTAGTTCCTATGATGATAATTCATATGATTCTTAGCCAATTGGAGATTCCCTAAATCTTAATTGCTTGAGCAAGATCATGTTAACATAATAAATGTAGTTATCATTAAAACACATAACAAATAAAATGTTCAATTACTTCTCTCAGTAATTTGAAGACTTTTCTCCCAACAAATTTAGCAATTTGATAATTTTTTTTAAAGATGACCCTGCATGTACTCTTATTTTACCATTGTTATATCTGTCAAATTTCATGTGAGAAAAAAAATGAAAAACAACATAAGAACGAATATGGGATTGATTCATTTCAATATTTGTGAAATATTACATCAATTTCTGCTTTTGACATTGGTATTGGTAAAAATATCATTTTTCACATCAATTTGAAAACACAAAAACATTTTATTAAAAAGTTCTTTGTGAGTGAAATAATAGCATTATCAAATAAAACAGACCATAGCTAAAACAGATATCTGACAACATATTTGAATAAAAACCATCCAACAGAAATAAATTTTCCCAGACAATTTCAATAAAGGAAATCATAAAATGATAAAAAGTATTGAAATTCAAGTCAAAGATAGCACTTAACAAGTCAATGACTCCAACATTTAACTAAGTAAAATAGGACAAAAATCAATACCACAGCTCTGTTGACACTTCAAACAGAATGTATTGACATTTCTACAGAGCTGTAAAACTAATTCATTTAATTAAATCAGTGTTGACTGACAAATAATGAGCTTTACCTTGACTAGAGCACCTATTACACCCAGACTGGTCAGTCGCAGATATTCAAACGGGCGGGTTTTATGGATAGTGTGAAGAAACGGATACAGAAACAACGGAATGTGAGCTGTATAAATATAACAAGGATGCATTATTCAATTTGACGAATGCAATTACCGATATAAATATGAAATCCATATCGTTCTGTACCTGAGGAAAACATTGTGGATAATCCTTCTATTGATCACTTTAAAAACAAATTCATTAAAAAAAAAAAGAATTAATGCAACAAATTTGTTGACAGAAAACTCTAGACCCACATTTTAGCTTTTTATGGTGATCATTTTTGTGTATTGTTATTTAAATCGATTGCAAACAAAACTGCATTTGAAGTAAACATCTTTTTAAACCACACAGCTTACTACAATATACAGTCAATCCTTGTTGTCTTCCGACATTTCAAGATATTTAAATTTATAAAGATAATTATACAGAGATTGAGACTTCCAACTAATATATGCATAGTATTTGAGAAGAAATGATGTTGAAGATATCAAAGTTAAACCATACTGAACCTTATTGCTGATTGATTGTGTTACAAAAGAGATAATAGTAAAAAATAGACACATCATTTATTGATAAGACATTGGGACTTCCATCTCTCATTCACAGCTCAGTGAACTAAGAACTTGTTTAATGACAAAATGTTCATTAGATTAGCATGACTAGAATTATTTGATTTACTGACACTCATAATTAACAGGTAAAAGTGTTTTTAAAACCCACAGTAACTGTTACTTAGTAACAACTTTACTTTTTTTTTTTCAATGGAAACTGAACTAGACTTGCATTTTTTGAGCTTACATGAAGTCATGATAACTTTCACAACATCTTCATTACAAAAATTGATTCTGGTCACACGCTTTACTTAACCAAAGAGAACTGTACACAGTGTGTTGCATTGCATTTAAAATCAAAATTTAAAATAAAATTTATAGTTATACCAAAAGTCAAAATTATAATGTAAGATTGCCCACCTTGAAGAAAAGCAGATCTGGTTTCTGGGTGTGAAGCCACACACTGTAGTAAGGCGAGGGCATTGCATACTCTGTTGGACTGGTGGGCCTACAGAGGACAACAAAAAATTAATCATGAAATTATCAAAAACCAAACAAGGAAAATAAACAAGGAAGTTCAGTGTCATATTCAGCAGTCATATGACTATTATTTAATTCTGAACAAATTCTAATGATTCACATTTCATGTTTAATACAATAACCAAGAACAAAAAGTCAACACGAATCTCAGAATCTAGTTTTCTGAACAAAATTTCACCAAAATAAAATTTTATCAATTTTAGATCCAAAATATTCTGAGAGAAGTCATTCATATTTATTTTGACAATTTAATACAATGTACCAGCTACTTTCAACAAAACATTTCAAAAATCGAGGAAGACACCAAAAAATTGATGAAGATACAAAAAAATTAAAATCAGATGAGTTGAATGTTTCTCCAGCCTTGCTTACAAACAATAATTTGATTTTTAGATTTTTTTTTAATGCTTCATACTTCTAATAATGATCTAGAATTATTTGTATCTGAATACACTGTTTACATATATTTCCTTTAAAGCCCTATACAGTGTATTCTTACAGTATCTGTGTTTTTACATAACTCTTGGGTCTGACCCTTTCAGCATATTATGCCAGACACAATGTGTTGGAAAAGAGGTAATAAAGTTCTATCAACACAGTCTGGTATTTTACCGTAAGATGTGGTGGGTGAATGGCTGGGTAGATATTGACGATCTCCTGTAGAAGTGCAGCAACTGTTCCGAATGAATGCCACAGCATTGGGGCCAAGTCAGGCACAGCTTCCCGTTTTTTACTGCAAAGTGTCAGACATTCATTAAGCACTTTACCGGTTTTTTATTTTTTTTTTAAATAAAAATCAAGATGAGAATTTCTCACAGAGAAAATCAATAAAACCTCAATGTATAATTTAGGGGTTTGTCTTTTGTCAGAAATCAAAGTCCAGTCTAGCATACATTTTCTGACTGTGGGCAAACTAGTTAAACTTTTGTCATTTGATAAATACAGTGCATCTACTATTCTCATTACATTATTGACAAAGGAAAACTCTTTCGTTTTTTAAAATATGAAAAAAAATGTGTTCTGAAAACATGACATTGTAAATAAATACATGTACATGTGTAAACTTTAACATGATTGGTCATGTTGAGAATCCTTTCACAAAAGAAAAGCGAACCAATCAGAATTGGGTATAAAAATTTCATGAAAATGTAAAAAAAAAATTCACAGAGTTTATCCACCTTCAGTAAGCAAATGCAAGACTGTATTTATTTTGGCATCTTCACTTTGGGCTGAATGGGTTATGTTGAGAATAAGTGGTAGATTCAAAGGGAATATGGGTAAAAACTAAACATACGTGACTAGGAATCTAAATCGAACAGAATATGGAATCAAAGTTGCTAATTTCACCTCCGATATTTTTTATACATGTTATATACACAACATGTAGTTTTTTTTAATTACGGTACAAAATTTTTGTTTTAGATAAAAGTATAGATAATAAGTTTAAAATTTAGCTCAATAAATGAACACAATCTGTGCATACCTTAGTTCTTGTAATGCATTTTCCCTCGTCTCAGGGTTTGTCAATTCTATAATCCACTGATAAATTTTTTCTCTGTCAACCTGCGACATGGTTGGTGGAGCCTGCGTCAGTGGGGGAATACCAGTTTGTAGCTGTCCGGTAGCCATTTTTTTGTACCTGAAAAATATGCACACCATCTATATTATTGTGACCCTACATATTGTTTCATTTTCATACAGATTCTTTTTAAGATACATAAAATAAATGCATATGTTCAAATAATTGACAATGAAGGCTAATAAAAGAATACAACATTCTGGGAACTATAAGAGAAATTTGTACTTACTGGTACCTGATCGTAGTTACATGTGCAACATTTCTAACGTAACTTGAACTAATTAACTTTAAGAGAGGAAGTCCTTTATTAAACTAAAAAATACATATATCTATATACCTGTACAGTGTATTATATCATATAAACAGTAGATCTTAAAGTATGGCCACTTGTGTAAGTAAAGGAGCAAGGTCATGTTTTTGGTCAAAATTTGTTTTTCTGTTTTAATGTTTACAATATGCTTCAGTATGGTTAAGATTTTCTAATAGTCAACCAAAATTTAAGTGTCAGTCGAGTTATAAGCGAGATACAGAGCTCACAATTCTTTGTTATGTAACAAAGCTCATGTCATGTTTTTGTTTACATCAGTCTTTTTTAACACTGAAAAGAAAATTCCAGGTTTAGACCTAAAATGAATGACAAATACTGTTTATGTTCAAAACGAATATTAAGCAGATAGCAAAATCCAGGGGCGTAGCTGCATGCCTATATGCCAGCATGCCATGGTGTGCACATCGTTTGGTCAAAAAAATGAATCAACCAAATTGCTGACAATATAACTTATGTCATGTCTATGGATTTGCTCACTTCAAATTTGTAAATACATGTGGGTACGAACCTCCGGATTGGTCTATTCTAACTGTTAGACAGACTTCACATTTAACACGCGCGTATTTATTTATATCTATCTATGCATCTCTTTAAAATTGCCACTTGCAAATGCAACCACACAGAGGTCCTTCGGTGTTCTAAGGCTCTCAAAAACCACTATGAACAATGACAGATGGTCATCGCTCGGACTCCTCTATATATCCATTAATTCAAAGTATTAAATGGAAGAGTTTGTAGCTGCTAAATATTGAAGGGTTTTAGTAACTATCAGAGGGTCATAGCAATCATGCATAAGACATAAAAAAAGTTTTATGTGAAATTAAAAACAATAATTGAAAGTTTAGATTTTTTTTAAAAGTATGTTAATAACATCGATAAGTAATGGATGAAAAATTTAGTGCATTTAAGCAAACCACTGCTTTAAGATAAAACACATACTTATGTTATAAAAGAAGATTCAAGTAAATATTATGGGTGCATATACCCTTTGTTGAATCGATAAATATGATTTTAAATTCATTTTTTCCCATTTACTAGTAAATCTATTCTAATAATATAATGCAATCATGCAAAAAAATTTCTTATTGTAATCGCTTTGATAATTTAACAGAAACGAATAAAAAAAGAGTCTCAAACTGTTGAGGTAACATTCCCTCAACTTAAAAAGCCCAGTTCTTTTAATATTGTTATCTACATATTATTTCTACTGCTAAAACCACTAAGCCATTTTAGCATCAACATAATTTAATGTTATATTCGGCTTTTGCTTTGAGTTTATGGACTTCTATTATTTTCTTTAACTGTTGAGATATAAAATGGTATTTCTAATGTATAGTGGGTTCTCACTCCAATATTTTGTTAACTGAAATTGGTTTGTTTTCATCAGAAAACAGAGCACAGGTCAACTCTCTAAAATATTAATATAAATGTACCGATTTACATTAATCCTTTAAGAGTTACAGATAAATGTTATTTTAATAACACGTCATTTGAAACAAATTAAAAAAAAACTCAGTATCTTATCCATCCTGATAAAGGCATTTACCCGCAATATTCGCTCATTTTCTTTTATATAATTAGTTAAATCTGGATATTATACTTCGTGCACATAAGCAGAGCGTAGATTTTTTCCTGCAGAGAACGTTCAAACTCACGAGCTTCCAGGGGCTTCGCCCCCTGAACCCCCACCAGGGCTTCAGGGCATTGCCCTAGACCCACTGGGGGCCTAAAGGCAGCACCCAGACCCCTAGTCCGAAATATCTGACGTTTTCCTGGCTTTTTTAATGATTTTGATATTTTACTTGCCAGGAAAAGGTCAGAACCGGCGCCCTTACGAAAACTGGAAATTCGCAGCCTCCAACTGGAGGCGGCATTCTCGGCTCGATTTTAAATATTTACAAGTTGAATCAAATTTTTCACTCACAACTTATTAATAAAACAATGATTTTACTGCTCACTAACATCGCTTAAATGGGTCCTTACATCCCATAAACAGGATGTTGAACACATTCTATCGAACTGTTGAGATTTGTTTTGATTTCCTGCATTTTTAAAATCTCGCAAGGAAATAGGTCATCAACACTATTGTTTATCAGTGTGATTATCAAAATGTGCTGTAAAATCATATTTTAAGCTGTATTATTGAGTTTAAATATATATCTATTTAAAATCGAGCCTAGAATGCCGCTTCAAGTCGGAGGCGGTGAATTTCCAGTTTTCGTAATGGCGCCGGTTCTGACGTTTTCCTGGCAAGTAAAATATCAAAATCATTAAAAAAGCCAGGAAAACGTCAGATAATGAGATATAGACCCTTTCACGGTAACTGCGGTATAGATAGAATGTTCTATCGTTAAAATGACAGATGTCCTACGGACCCGGTTTAACGATAGAATTCGTCCCATATACTCGCTTCGTAGCAAATAAAAAAAGTATATCGCGCTATATCTCGCCTAAATTTTCATATGATTGGTCTCAAATACCTACAATGTTGCTCTTTTATAATCTCATTTTACCTCATAAACTGTTTTTGTAACAAAATCATTGCCACTTGTAACATCACATTTGAAAATTCGCTGTTTACGGTCGCCATGTTTACGATAAAATCCGAGACATTCCGAGTACGATTTCCGACAAAATGGCAGGCAATTCAAACGTGTATATTAACAAAATGCCTTAGTACGACTAATTAAATGGATATTTTGTGGATTTAACTACATATGCATGTTCAAAAAGGTTTGTAATGTATAAAAATGTGTTTTCCCCCTGCAGATTATTTTTAACAGACTTAAAATCGACGCGAAGCAGATCCGCTTCGCGGCTGCTACATTGCAAGTGTATGGGACGAATTCTTACTGTGACCTGAGCGTAGCCTGGTCACAGTAAGGGCGCTTTCCATTAACATTGCCTCGCCGGCGACGTCATCGAGAAACGGTGACGTAAATGGAACGTTTGGCAACGTCAAAATGCTCTAGCGAGGACGATTGCAGCTTAAAACTGATACTTATCTTGAAATTTGATCCAGAAATTTTGACTATTTGCAGTTTTAATATATTTCAATGTAGTAGGACAAATTGTAGTTTCAGAAATCCCGGTTTTGTAGAATATGATAACCTCAACGCCATATTGTTTCCTGATCGGCAACGGTATATTGCGTTGCCACAATCGCTCGCCGGCGACGCGCGTTCCAGCAATCGGCGACGAAGGCAACACCGGCTAATCCGGCGATGCCGTTAAATGGAAAGCACCCTAAGATTATTCTTTCTAACTGCGGTACTGCTCTTTTGCAGGGCAAAATGACATAGTTTGGTGAAATATGACGTAACGTCAATTGTTTCAATCACGTCACTTAATTATCTACCTACTAAAACTTCGGTAAAGTGTATCAATTTGCCCTGCGAGAACACAGTACCGCAGTTATCGTGAAGGGGTCTAATAATAATCGGACTACCAGACCCCTTGCCTTCAGGTGCTGGAAACATATGATAAGCAGTGTAAAAAAATTTGAATTCCATAAAAAAAATAACTCAGTTATTTTATCCTACCTGAGAGCAAAGGCTCGATACTGATAAAAACTGAATTAGTGAATAGACTATAGAGACTCAAAAGTCAAAACATCTCAATTTTTCACCGGAAGTGGCTATTGTGATGCTAAGTTTTGTTAGATTGTTCATGTTCTTTTCTCGCATAAAAAAATATTATAAAAACTTTAACTATTTATAAGCTTTCATTCAATGTTTTATCTTCGTCTTCTAGACTCGCTGTAAAGTTATGAAAATTATAATGTTGACTTTCGCCATGGGTCTGGCCGAATAACGAGTAAGGTCTATCTGCACGAGAAACCCAAGAAAACGAAAGTCGGATTGGCGTAATCCGTACATCATACTGCACAAAGTTCATTCTCTGAAGTCTGCACTGTGGGTACCTACAAATGCAACAAATGAGGCTATAGTGCCATAACATCATCATTTTCTAAGGTAAGACTATCTGAAGTTAAATTCTGATATCATTTTCAAATAATCATCAGGAATTGCCAAAACATAGAAGGCGGCCTATTTTTAATGATTTCTAGTCGTTTCGGCCTTTCCCACGTTCGGACCTTGATATGTTCGGCCCTCGCAAGTTTCGGACTTTCGTTGTTTGTGTTTGTTACCGTTATTTCTTTGTTGTTGTTTTTGGAAATAGAGTGTGTCCCCATCTTCGACATCAAAGTATCCGTCACTTAAGATAATTATAATCGATCATTTACCAACGTAACAAATTTAATGAAGAGATTATAATAAGTCAAATCAAAGTTAACATTGAAAATTAATTTAATATTTATTCTGTTTTAATCATAATTGAGTATGCAATGGTGTCTTAGCTTTATCTACATGTATGTTTTTAGTTTTATATAATGAATGCACTGAAAATAGGCTAAGAATGTCTGAAAATAATAAGTTTTAAAATACTTATTAATACACTCTAAATATAAATCATCCTGAAAAATGTCTGAAAATAATATGTTTTAATACACTATAAATTTAATTAATCCTCAGTTATGTCTATATGCCTATATTAAAACGTAGGCCGAAACAACTAAGGTTGGAACTACTTGGGGCCGTAACTACTAGGGTCCGAACATATCAAGGTCCGAACGTGGGAAAGGCCGTAACGACTTGCTACCTTTTTGATTTGACTGTCATTTTTTATGCAAACATAAACCATCATGAATATTGTCCATTAAAAGGATTTAGAATTTAATTCAATGCTATACTCTGACCCAAGTTTCTGCTTCCACCACTTTTTGCGTAATATCTCGATAATCATAAATAGCTTTGGGCCTAAACTTTATCCATTCACCATGATTCACTATGAATGAAAAAAGTCCAGATTATATCTGTTTTGAAACGCCCCCTCTACCGCTTCAGGTTTCAATACACAACCCAAAATAGAAAATGTACGGGGATTTTGCATTGCAAACAATATTAAGTACCCTGTATGATAACGTTAAAAAATTGTGCGAGGTAGATAGATAGATAGATAGATAGATAGATAGATAGATAGATAGATAGATAGATAGATAGATAGATAGATAGATAGATAGATAGATAGATAGATAGATAGATAGATAGATAGATAGATAGATAGATAGATAGATAGATAGATAGATAGATAGATAGATAGATACTTTTATTTCCAAATTCTGGGCCCTTTTGGGCATAGAAAGGTAATAACAAAATTTTAAAATAATGATAATAATAAAATACATACACACATACAAGGAGAGATTATAGTTTATATTTTAAGTTATATAAAAGATGAGTCTATTACAGTCTCAGTTGAACACAGGGCTTTTCTCAGTTGAAAACAACTATAAATGTAGTTTGCAAAAATTTCAATAACATATATATTTATATCACATTCCTTAGACATTAGCCAGATAAACATGTATTTATTACATAGATTTTTAAAATTTTTACCTAAACTATTCAAGGACTCTATAAAAGGTGTCCCGAGTACAAAAGATGTAGTGTTAAATCTAGGATTTAAAAAGGGCATGTTAAATAATGGTGAAAAGGGCACTTTTCTTCGCGGTAATTATTATAAAACCAAGAAAGGGGCACCTTTTTCTGCGGTAATATTATAAATCATTAATCCTTGAAACAAGCGTATTTTAAAGAAACTTTTGCATCGTAATCAAGTGTGATCGGAGATGATTTGTAATGAAACAAGATAAATTCATGTATATCTTATTCAAAATTTTATTTTCAATCTTTGTTTTCTTTCTTAAATTGATTTACATTTATTTTTATCCCTTAGAACAGCCATGGCATTGGTCTGACTAGTTTTAAAGTATAATGCGTTAAAAATTCTTTATTTCATTTAGGCTTTATGTAATATGTGAACTGAAACACATCTGTATCCAGTTATGAATCATAGGACATGCATAATGTAGACAATATTCTCTTTTGAGAAGTGGACGGGCATAGCATGAATGTAGGCTATGCCTGTCCACTTCTCAGTCAAAAGAGAATATGTAGACAACTGATGGCAAAATTATCAATCCCTTTTTACTACAGAAATATGGATAATGAAATTGTTGTTTTAAGCTTTTTAAAAATCAATATTCATTACAATCTTTTATTATAAATTAAGTTTCTGCATTCTTTAAGAAGAGTTACGTTTTTTGGAAACAGAGAAAATTCTGGTTAATTTGGCGATTGTTTAAAAGCTTAAAAAGAGTAAGAAAACTTCACATCTAGATTTTTATTAAATTGTTTTATTAGTCTAAACATGGTTTTAGGTGCCTCAGTGTTAAAATTTCAAATTATCTCCATAAAATATATTCTTTTGTGTTAATTCTATTTATAGATAACCTTACGATGTCTCAATGATAAGCTTCTACAATTACTAATTTCAAGGAGATAATTCAGTTGTTATTTATCAAATTATTGTACCAGTAATTAGGTGTCAAATCCCCCATTTAGTTAAAACAGCTGTGTATATACCCTCAGCTTGGGTCTCTCCAGTTTACCTGTATCGTCTATTGTCTCAGGTCACTCGTGCGTGAAGTCCAGCGAGTTTTAACTTTGCAATCAAAACAGAGGCTAGGGCAATGTTGGTTTTGAATTAAATTTACTTTCAATAAAAAGGGCATCACTTTTATTTATTATTAAAAGGGCATGGCGTTTGGAAAAAGGGCATGGCGCTGATAAAAAGGGGCATGGCGCCGCGCCACGCTATTTTGCTTTAGATTTAACACTAAGATGTAAATATTTCCCATTTTGAATCTCCGTTTTAGTTAAATTGTGTGGTATAATAAACAATTTGTGTGGTATAATAAACAATTTGTTCTATGTATATTCATGAGCTATGAAGATTTATTCCCCCTGAATAATCATACTTCCCTCTGGCGATACCCTCTGAGATTATGAAATAAATCACCAATATCTCTCATCACCATGCAGTAAATTTATATTGTATCAATTGACTCAAGGCTTAAACTATTTTAACTATGTGAAAATATAGAATGTGGTAAACAGATTGTTTTACTTTGCAGGATACAATGCCTTCGCCTAGAAAATCCCCAGTAACCAGAAAAGCACAAGAAAACCTTGAAGAAATAAATTCAGAAGAATCAGACACTTCACAGGAAGAATCCTACACAGTGGATGAAGATCTAAAAAGAAATGAATCGTCTAAATCACCTAAACCACCCAAATCATCTAAAACACCAGCTGCTAGTCCAAGGGTTTCTAAAAAAAAAACTAAAAGTACACCGTCTAAAACAGTAAAATCCACATCAGTAAAGGAAGTTGCACAAAGTTATCCACCTGAAAAGGCTGCACAGGATAGCACACACGAAAAACCATTCTTTACATGTATACTAGTAATCATTATAGCTGTTGTTGCTATACTGGTATATTATATGAACCCACACATGTTACAATTTGGCACATATCAGAATACAGAGAATAACAATTCCACTGACCCACTTGTGAAGATAAAAGAAGACTTCAAAAGATATTTGTTGGAATTACAAGGTGTCTTTACAGCCCAAGACAAAGATTTCTGGAAGAAGATCAAAGTTCCAGTCCTGCGTGTTATCAAGGAGGAAGAACCGGAATATCCGGCTGTCCTTTTGTTGGTTGTTCCAAAAGGGGACAGCACATCTCAAACTGCCACCTGTCTCGCTAAGAAATACAGATCCAATCTAAGTAAACTGTACAGCGGCAGTGGAAACATCAATGAGGCGTATATAGATGCCCAAACTTTTTCGTCATCAGGGTCAGTTGAAAATATCAAATATGACCTGGACAAAAAAATTAAGGAATTGCTGGATAATAAAAACAGAGAGCTACCGACCATGGTCATTGATCACATCGAAGCTCTCGATCCCAATGTCATGTTGCTTTTCCATGGTTACTGTGATGGGGACTATGCACCTCACAAGAAAGCTCTGATTTTGTTTGTCCTTCATACTAACCTGGATTCCAAGGAGTTTAAAAACTTGGACAGAACTGTTGACGGGCTGTTGCAGTCTCTTTGGGGGAAAAATCTTGATGCTGATAAGATTCCCCCCTTGATTGCTAGGATTGCCAATAACAAAGCAATGATTCACGAGGAAAAAATGTCTTCTCTTACAAACAGTGGATGTTAGGAGACTTAGAAGTGTGATAATTTTTATTTACATTAAAAACTTAAAAACGTGTAAAAACTGTTGAATAAAAAAGCCGAGTTGTTCCAGATATACCGGTATTAAATCTAGATTTTTTTTATGTTAATTGTTTGAATATTGTTTTTGCTCTGTAATTGGTGAACATTTTTTAAGACAAGTCATTCCTAGGGAGTAGCTCCTAACAAGTGTTATAGCTTAAACAAGAGGCACATGGGCCTTTTAAAAAAGTTCCCTTAATGTTTTGCCACTCTGTCTATAATCTGGATATACCCATTTGAGCAAAGATCAATGATGATGTAGTAACTTATTTTGCAATTTTTTCTATTTTGAAAATACAGCGTTATTTTCAAGAGGTTTCAAATTCATCATTTGTATGGTGAAAATATTTTGTGTTTAATCTGAACTTTATGATTTTTTTCACATGAATAAATTAAAAGACGTACAAGTAATATTTTTTGGATTGTTGAATTTATTTTCCATTTATATACATTAATGAATGAGAGGAGGGTCTTGCTATGGAGAAACATTGGAAATTCATACATCACATAAAGATTGCTTACAACCTGATGGTGTGTTATAATCTTGATCCAAGGTCATTTGTGCAAATTCAAGATCACTGTAAAAAATTCCTGCTTAGGCCATATCTAATAATGGAAAATGATTAGAAGCTAAAACTTGACAAAAAGATTTCCTTTATTGACCTGAAGATATGCCCTAATCTTGAGCTTTGGTTGTTTGTGCAAGTTCAAGGTCACTGAAAGAAAAATGGTTCATCCATTTTTTTCCAAATAGAAAAATACATAAGTAATTATATTTTCTTAGCGAGAGTATCATTTGTCAGATTGCACACAGTACCTCTTGTTAATTAAAGCTCTAGTACTTGAATTATAGTTAATTTTGGCAATCAAAAGTTAAGAGGTTTTTAGCTCACCGAGACGAAGTTGGGGAGCTTATGCTATACCCTCGGCGTCGGCGTCCGGACCTGGTTAAAGTTTTTGTTGCAGGTCCTGTATCTAAGTTATTACTTGTCCTATCTTCACCAAACTTGCATGGATGATGCATCTGGACCTACTTTAATATGGATTGAACGACTTGGATGCTGAATCTGGGCCATGAATTTCAGATGCTGGAGGAGGTTAAGTTTTTTAGAGCAGGTTAAAGTTTTTGGTGCAGGTGCCCTTTGATAGCAAAAAGTCACTACTGGTCCTAACTTTACCAAACTTGCATGGATGGTGTGTTTTATGATACTAATGCACCAGATAGGCTTGAATGCTGAATCTGAGCCATAGGTTTCGGATGCTGGAGGAGGTTAAGGTTTTAAGAGCTGGTTAAAGTTTTTGGAGCAGGTGCCTTCTGATGATTTTATCTTAGTTATTACTGGTCCTAACTTCACCAAACTTGCATGGATGATGTGTCTTATGATACTGGTGCACCTGACAGGCTTGAATGCTTAATCTGAGCCATAGGTTTTGGATGCTGGATGAGGTTAGGTTTTTGGGAACAGTTCACATGTTTAAAAGATAATAGTACTATTTCAAACTTTCATAGTATATTTAACTATAATATAAATGAATCGCAGAGGTAGCTTCAGATGCAGAGTTGATCTTCATTATCAAGGATGCTTAAAAAATATATCTTAGTTATTACTGGTCCTAACTTCACCAAACTTGCAAGGATGGTGTGTTTTATGATACTGATGCACCTGACATGCATGAATGCTGAATCTAAGCCATAGGTTTCGGATGCTAGAGGAGGTTAAGGTTTTTTTAGAATAGGTTACATGTTTTATAGATAATAGCTTGCATAGTTGATTTAACTATAATATAAATGAATCGCAGAGGTAGCTTCAGATGCTGAGCCTGATCTCCATTATCAAGGATGCTAAAAAAAGTATCCTTCCTTACTCAACCCGCTTGATAGATGTGTTTGTTGTTAAATGATATAACATGATTCCTATGATAAAGTATTGTATGATATGACACACTTTAATTGTTTTATTATTTTTAATGATGCAATATTATATCATATTATATTGTAAAAAGTTATATGATACGATATGTATTGTATCAAATTCTTTGTATATTATGATTTGATATTGTATCATGATATTTTTATGCATAGTATTGTATATTATAATACAATATTGTATAATATGATTTTGTACGTATTATATATTATTTTATCACATGATAGTGTTTAATATGATATTGCAATATATAATATTATATTATATGATACAATATTGTATAATATAAAAATAATTTATCATATGATACAATATTGTATTATATGATATTGGTTAATATAATTATTATTTTATTTCAATGAAATTGTATTAAATGATATTGTAATATATAATATTGTAACATATGATACGATATTGTATACTATGATATTGTATTATAAATATATTACTATATCAAATGATATTGTACCAAATGATGATATAGTTGTACCAAATTGTATTGTATCATATGATTCAATATTATATTATGTATCAAATATGATACAATATCATACTATATTATACAATATTAAATATATGTTACAATATTATGTTACAATATTGTGATGTATAATGTGATATAATATTGTATCATATAATACTATATTGTATCCTATATATATTACGATATTGAATTATGTGATCAAATACAATAATGTATAACATGATATATTGTCATATCATGTTACAATGTCATATTGCATCATTATTTATTACAGTATGATATGATATATATTGTAAGTATCATAGGATGCAATATCATATTTTATATTATTGTATTGATAAACATTGTATCTTATAATACCGTATGAAATGGACATATTATTATCATACAATTTTTTAACATATGATATACGATATTGTGGCAAAACAGTATCCATGAATATCCAAGATCATTTACTATGATTTTCATATAATATGATAAAGGTGGTCTCATAAAGGTGATGCCTCATAAAGGTAATGTCTCGTCTCGGTGAGCTTTGTAATCTGTGATTACCTATGTTTTTAATTTAAGGCAGCGATTTGGGGGTGGGGGGGTGGGGTGTAAAAACTACAATTATAGCAAAAGTATTTGTATTCATAATCATGTTATATATACACCAATTTGATAGTACATGTATGTTTGCAAATATTCAAGAAAATCTACTATATGGTTCTTTTTTAAGGGCCATCTCAAAATACAATTTCTAACTTTTATTTAAGGAATGTTTTAAATTTTTGCCCAGATTATCCAATATAACTTGGTTTGAGACAGTGCACGCTTTTTAATAATTCGCTTCACGTGCACTGCCTTAACCAAGTTATATCTGTAATCTGGGCATAATTTTTAAAAAAATATTCCATTTGATTTAATTAAAAGATAAAAAAGAATTAATTATTTAAGATAAGAAACTATTTATTTTTGCATAAAATTTGTATTTACATAAAAACTGTAACACGCGCATGAATATATGGGGTTGTCAAGGGGGCGTGGCTACATAGCTAACTAAGTTATACATGTACAAGTAAATGAATTTTTTTCTGTGTGTTTATCCAATCAAAATGTTTGTTACAAATGGAATTAAGTTATTTATCTGTACGTTTTAAGAAAGTGTTATGATACCTTTTATAAATACACTTATTAAGACAGATACAGATAAAAATATAAAGATTTTTGTTTTATTTTTTAAACGATTTTCCGTTGTTCGATATAGGTGAGCGTTGCTGTTACTTACAGAATTATGCTATCTTCAGGGTTATTTTTCTTGGTTTTTGAATGACTCCATTGTACCAATCTACATTTTGATACTCAAAATATAGAGCAAAAACATAGTGCATTTTGATATTGTGAGATGATCGCCATTAAAAACCCGATGGTATAATTTAGTTGTTTTCTCTTTTTGTAAATAAATAATATAATTTTATTTGTAACAAGCATTTTGATTGGCTTAACACACAGACAAAAAATAATTTATTTTGTATAACTTGGTTAGCTATGTAGCCACGCCCCCTTGACAACCCCATATTCATGCGCGTGTTACAGTTTTTATGAAAAATAAAATTTTATGCAAAAATAAAAAAAGTCTATCTTTAATTATTACTTGATTTTTGTTTATCTTTTAATTAAATTATAAGGAATGTTTTTAATTTTTGCCCAGATTATCTGTTATAACCTGGTTTGAGGCAGTGCACGCTTTATAATCCGCGAATTTAAATACACTGTATTTTACTAGATTGCGCAAAAACATGCGCAATGAAAACTAAAGTCGACCACCTCACACGATTTGAGATAACAATTTCAAAATTTATTTTTCCATTTTTAATGTTAAGAATGGTTAATATGGGTATATTTAATGCCTTGTCAAAATTTTGAAGTCAAATATTGAATAACAAGCAGGATAGAGTTTGTTATTCTTGTTTTGTAAACAAATCTCGAGTCTTGTTAATTTTTACAAATGTGTTATACCGCTATAAATTTCCCTCAAATGTTGCTTTTTTCTGTTGATAATATTATTCATGGACACATTGAATCAGTTTATCATGTTTGCCACGAGTCATTTTGTCAAAGAAATGGTAAGTCCTTACTTATCTTTATTTGTAAACAAATATAAGACTCGAGCTTTGTTTACATAACAATGGATTCTTACCCCTGTATATCTCTTATAACTTGACTTCTAACATTCAAATTTTGGTCAACCATTCAAAATGCACAAGTAAACCAGTTTATTCATAAAAAATGAAATTTTGAACTCAAATCGTGTGCAAGTCTCTTTATAACGGAATAATAACACACCGGCATAGTTTTACTGGATCGCGTAGAATTCTGAATTAAAATCATTTTTTTTTTAAGAAATAGAGGAAAATTATTTTGTGGATGTAAATATAACAGCATTACATTTGCTTTGCAGATTGATCGAGATCTGTAAATTATTAAATCATCTTTTAGTTGACTGGGTGTGAACGATTTTAGCCTACTTATCAGTTTCACCTTATCGGCCTTAAAATCATAAGATGATTTTTATTAATCAATTCAGAACAAATCCAAATATTCTGACTTCATAAAATGTGAATTATATTCTATATCTTTATGAAAAACATTTTCTTTTCAATGAGAATTGATGCAGTCTAAAAATGGCCACAATCACCCAGCTTTTTTAATACAATTCAAGGTTAAATTCTATATCTATATCAAGCAACGTCAATTTTAGAAAATTTATTAAAGCAAGATTACAATAAAATGTTTAATATCTGTCTATTTCTGACACGTGCACATTTCGGACTCGATCAAGATTATTATCAAGGTACATGTACATGACGACATAGAGAACCCTTTATCTGAACGCTCGGAAGGAACCAGAATGTTATCTTTGAAAGAAATTTTAAACTTTTTTTTTTGTTGGGGGGGGGGGGGTAACATGTGTATAAGTTAAAAAAAATCGAAACAGTATTTCAAATAAGACTCTCATCCGCATTGAAACCTCAAATTTAAAATCTTTAAAAAGCTGATGCCGCTAAATCGTAAAGAACAGGGGTCAATAAATTTCAATTTCTTGATTCAACCGCGTTTTATCCAATTTCAAAATAAAAGAAACATATTTGATTGGACTGCTTTATAACAAAATGAAAACAGGTAAAATCAAGATTTCTAACTAAAAAAAGTTGAAAACTTAGTCATACTGTACTTTATTAAACTTACATGTATTTATAAATGTATATCAGAAGTTGTTTGCATGTTCATACAGACTTTGGAATCTATTATTATAATTCCTGAAACATAAGTATGATGTTTTACAAAATGAATATTTTTATGTATATTGGGTCACTGCTCAAAGCTTCTGTGTAATGATCGAAATCTGAGTTTTTCTGATCAAAATTTGTCCGTTGTCTGTCGTCGTAAACTTTTCACGTTTTCATCTTATCTCAAGACACACCAGGCCAATTTCAACCAAACTTGGTACAAAGCATCCTTCGGGAAAGAAGGGCTTTCAAGTTTATTAGTTTATTCAAATAAAGGGTCGTGTCCTCTTAAAAGGGGAGATAATTTAGAATTTTTGAAAATTTGTTGGTATTCTTCTCAGCTTCTTCTCAAAAACCATCTGGCCAGAATAGCTGTAACGTGTATGGTAACATCCTTAAGTAGTGTATACGTAGATTCTTTGTTCAAATCGTGATCCAAGGGGTTAGGGTTGGGCCACAATGGTGGGTCAAATGTTTACATTAAGTTAAATAAAGAAAAATCTTTAAAAATCTTCTCCTCAAAAGGCAATTGGCCAGAAAAGCTGTAATTTGAGTGAAATCATCCTCAGGTAGTGTAGATTCACCTGTTCAAATCATGATCCCTAGGGGTAGGGTGGGGCCACAATGGTGTGTCAAATTTTTACATAGTTTTATTGAAAAAAAATCTTTAAAAATCTTCATCTCAAAAACCAATTGGACAGAAAAAAAAACTGTAACTGATGTGGAAGCATCTTCAGGTAATGTAGATTCATTTTTGCTAAAAAATCTTCTCATAAACAAATTGGATTGACAAGATGTAGCTTGTGTGGAAGCATCCTCAGGAAGTGTAGATTCATTTTTGTTCAAATTATGATCCTCTAGGGTAGGGTGGAGCCACAATAGGGGGGAGGGTCCAATTTTTATGTAAGAATACATAGAGAATTTTTAAACTGTAATATGCGTGGAAGGTAGTGTAGATTCAAGTTTGTTCAAATCATGATCCCCAAGGGTAGAATGAGACCACAAATGGGGGGAGGGGGTTGAATTTTTAAATAGGAAACAAATTTAATTGTTATCAAAAACTCAAATGTTATAGTATATGGTATTACATGCAAAAATCTTGACTGCTGTTGAATCTCAATTTTTCATATTTGTATGAATAGTTGATCTTCTTGAGAACTGCAGTGCTCTAGAATAATCATATGTAATATGACTATGAAATCATCCAGGTACAAAAGGGGCCCAATTGTTAGCATAAGAATATCTGGAGAAAATGTTGAAAATCTTTTTATTAAAGATTTTCCTAAATATTTTCCTAAATTATTCAGATATTTTGTATATGACTCCACCAAGCTGATTTTATCATGGCTGTTGTTGCTCAGGTGAGCAATGTGGCCCGTGGGCCTCGTTTCTCGATTAAACCTTGACAAAAATTATATTCAAGACCAACTCATAAAATACTTGGCATTGTAGTTCTAAAATTAATATT
The DNA here is from genome assembly GCA_020458035.1 of Magallana ariakensis. Taxonomy (NCBI): domain Eukaryota; kingdom Metazoa; phylum Mollusca; class Bivalvia; order Ostreida; family Ostreidae; genus Magallana; species Magallana ariakensis. Next base: position 49,688,981 of record CM035815.1, on the reverse strand, counting down.
GTATTCATAGATTGCATTAAATATTGAATTATCTAATATCAAAAATTTGATATTTTGCTGTATACATGTTAATGAGATGAGAATTTTGAAAGAAATCTTGGATAGGTTGGTATTTTTATTCTGTCCAATTGTAGGCATTTTAACTGCCTTATTCACACATCTTTTTTATATGTTTCCCCTGTCCTTCACTCCTTTCCTTTACCTAATCATATATGTAATACACCTGCCTTCTGGAGCAGGAAGTGAATATTGTATAAACTTGTGTTAATTATAAAGGCCATCCATTAAAAGTAACGTATTTTAATACTTAATATTCTTTATTCAATGAATTACATGAATAAGCACTGATAAAACACACATTAAATGTTTTTAACTCTTGCTACAAACGAATATTTTAACAACTGGTAATCACATGAACTGTCACAAATAAAAGTTTTGCTAACAAAGCGGCAACAAAATCACTAATACTTGGACACAAATAAAACAGCACACACAGTAATGTTTGACAAATAACTGGATTTCCTATTACATATATATAGCAGATCAAAGAAATATTTGACACAACAGATTTTTCACTGCTATTATCAGTACCTATGATCTTCTGCATTTCAAAATTTATTTATACCAGACACTTTTCTTAAATCATGTTTAATAATCTTTAAAAGACCAACTGAAAAAAAATAATAATTAGGTTACCACACCTTGCTTATTTCTCCAAAAAGAAAACGTTTACCATGTCTTGTAATATGAAAAAACCCAAACAAAACTTGACTACCAATTCTAAAGGAAAAGAAAAAAAAGAAAAAAAACCCTCAATATTATGCACGTAAGATTTGCAAGACATTTACTACATCTTTGACCGGTCTGTCACGATTTGAAAGACACTGATAACCGTCTATTGTTGTACATGGCCCCATTGAGTGCCAAGATGGCTCCTTCAGCCTCGTGTAGATGCTTCATGGTGACAAAGCCGTAGCCCTTACACTGATTCCTAACATGATCCATGATAACGTTGACTTTAGTCACAGTTCCTAGCGGCGCGAACAACTGCCACAGCGTCTTCTCCTCAGCATCGTATCCGATGTTGTACACAAACAGAATTTGACCTCCCATATCCCCTCCCCCTCCTCCTCCTCCCCCAACCCCAGGGGAGTAGCTTCCACTCATTGGATTGAAGCGCATTCGAGTATTGGTACTTCTCATGGGTCCATGAGGACCCCCACCGTAGGGATTACTGCCTGGAGTGGGGTACCGGAGGTTGGTCTGGACTTGGATCTGGTACGGAGCACGACCTTTTCGAGCATTTATATCGGCAAACTTAATGGACAATGCTGGATAGCCTTTCAACAAGGTTTTCCCATTCATGCCTTCCAGGGCTGCTGCAGCCTCTGAACGCTTAGTGTAGTACACAAAGCCAACTCCCTTTGATTCATTGGTGGATTTGTCCCTCAGCAATCGCACTTGAATGATTTCACCAAACTGTCTGAAATGTGCTCCTAGTTCCTCTTCCCCAAACGATCTGGGTATATTTGCTATGTAGATATTGGCTCCTTTACTTTCACTGTCGTTTTTCCTTGCGTAGCTCACTTTGATGGTTTTGTGATCCATTTTCTGACCATTCATTTCATGGATGGCCCGCTCTGCATCCTCTTCATTCACGTAATCCACAAATCCAAATCCATAGCTGTAATTGGTGGCCTTGTCACGGACAATTTTATAGGATTTGAGTGGCCCGATCTTCTCAAACAGCTCTTTAAAGTCCTCATCAGACAGTGTTTGAGGAAGATAATTGACAATGAGATTTGTGTTTGGGTCTGACATGTTCCTCCTTTTGAGTCCATGGTGGAAAAAAAATAAATCATAAAAAAAATTTAAAATAGGTTTCCTGGTAAATCAGAAAGAAAAACAAAACATCAATTAAAACTGTGAAAAAGAAACAAAACACACAAGAATACAAGAAGACAAACTGATTGGGAAAAGAAAGGGAAAATTAAATTTAAAACAGTTAATTCAATGCATTTGATTGTTTACAAAAAGGGACTATTTGTCTAAGCAATGTTAGTTTTGTTTCATTTTTTTCTTTTTTTACAATATAAAATTTTGTTACTTTTCCCATTTTAGCTATTCTCAAGGAATATATTTCTCATATATTTGTTAATGATCAAAGGGTACATGTCAGTATATCACTAACATTTTTTGGCTCGTTTTAAATCAAGAGTAACTGTAAAATGTAAATGATATGGATCAATAACATCTGATCCTCAATGCATCATTTTTTAAATTTTACATTTTTGGTGTTACCCTATCATTGTAAACTTGAGCATTGGATTACGTACATGTATACCACATGTATACTGTGTCTGACAGGTATAAACAGTTTTGGGTATAATTTTGAATAATATTTTATAATATAATATAATATAATAATAATAGTAATAATAATAATAATATAATATTTTGAATACTCAATTATATCATACATAGGTATTGTTATAAGTTCCAAAAATTATAAATCCAAAGGAATGACAAAATTTATGTTCAATCAATTGAATTTTAAGATACATTTTTAACACTTTTGTAAGAGAACGAAACATGTAAACCTTAAAATTCGATCAGCACACAAATAGATTACAAGAGAAAGAAACTTTTTTCTAAAAAATATTTCACCAATGAAGAAATGTCCCAATTATGCTAAATATTCTTTAAATTAGTAGAAATTTGCCTGGTCTCACTGTAAGTCAAATTGATAAAAGTTTGAATTGGAAGTAAATTATCTTAAAATACAATTAAAGCTGCTTGATCTGATATTTCTCAGCCATTTTAATAAGTATGGTATTAGTTACTGTATCTAATTCTCCTAGAATGTAACATGTATAATTTTTTTTTTCAAATTACATAAGCAAAATTGTCTCTTTACAAAACATGCAAAAATATAATAATATAAGTAGTGAACACAAGTACCGGTAGGTTTTTGGGGGGTTGTACACAAAAAGTACAAAGCTCATATGAAATAAAAACTATAAAAACATCATAGAGATGGTGACCATCTCAAAGGGCCCTGCTTAAATAGTGGACAATAGGATAAAAAGTATTTCAGAGGATTTTGCTTTGACTAAGAGAAATTTTCCAATTGGCATTGACCTTTAATTCAAGCTCATTACCCCTTACCAATAGGCCTTTTTTTATTTAATCTAAGCAAGTTTAAGCCCAATGGAAATAAATTATGGTCTATAATGGATTTAAAAGAGATCTGCTTTCACCTTCACATTTTATCTTGAAAGACCTTGAAACTTTTTTCAAGGTTGCTGCATACCCTTTACCTTTTAAAAGATCTGTTTATGTAGCAAGATAGGTCTAAGGGGGGTATATATGCTCTGAAAAAAGTTTTTTTTCCATAGTTTGATAGCCTTGACCCTTGACCTAGAAACTTTATTCAAGGTCACTGCAGTCCCTTTGATGAAAGGGCGGCGCACTCTGTGGGTTAAGTATGAGTCAGATTGGACCAAGAGAAGAGACTGTATGATCCGGACCTGGTGTTTTCACATAAGTCTCCTATGAACTTAACCTTAAACCTAATATATTGAATGGGAAACTATGTTTAGCTCATTTATGTGAATTAGGCATGTCATACGCATTAACCGATACAATAAATAGTTTCCAATTAGGGACAAGTCTTTACAAGATGTGAAATCCATCAGTAAATTTTACTACATTAACTATTTTGTACATTGTAGTTTCTTTAAAGGTCTTGAAAACTAATGCACTGCTCATACCAGGTAAGTATACATCAAAGAAAGAGAAATAAACACTGTTTTACATGAGCATTCATAAAATAAGCTGTACAATCAGATCAAGCAGCTTCAAATCTCCTCCTTAAGAATCACTGAGGGGAAAAAAACCACCTAGTAACAAATAAAGTCAAACCTGAATGCATGCAATCAAGAATATACCCCGGTAGGTGAATACAAGAAACCAAAGAATTAAAGAAATTAAAGAAAAAATAAAGAAATTAAAAAAAATATGTGCAACAAATATGTAAAATTAAAGCATTTTGATTTCTACATCAGGTTTAGGAAGCAAGTTATATAATAGCAAAATGAATGTCAAATCATGGATTTTTTTTTTTTTTTTACAGTGTTAAGGTGGTATGGGACACTTCCATGTTGTGACATATTGTTTATCGAAATAAACAATAAAATCAAGTGTAATTAAAGTAGTTTCTTTCCAAATATGGTCACTTAACAGCGTAGCTCAGTGGGTTAGAGGGTTTACTATGAACCTGTAAGTCATGAGTTCGAATCCCGCTTGGGGGTTTTACAATTTTTACCTTTTCAAATATTTTTAAAAGCTATTTTTTGGTTAAATATTTTATAGTTTGAAAATTCTAAAAAGGTGAAAGTACTATTTCGATTATAAAGTACTTTAATCCACATTAATATCGACAGATGTCCCATACCACCTTAAAATGTTAAAAACATCTATAAAATCAATTCACTACTTTTAAGTTTTAACTGGTAGAAGATAATCATGAACTTCTCTTGACTTAATTGTTTAATTTCCAAAAATCTGAAGTACTCCAGTAAAAAAATAATAAATGTACACTGTTATAGCAAAGCTGTAGATTTCATTAAAAAAATTTTTAAAATGTTTTTGTATAATTTTGGTTAGCAAGTACATATTACGGAATGGCCAGGGGAAATGCTTTCAAAGTTTCCAAATTCAGTAACTCTAATAGTTAATATTCTTGCATTTTCAAGTCCTTTTAGCAAGTTTTTATTACTGTTCCATGTATATATTTTGGAATTTTGTTTGCTTTTTTAGTATAACTCAAAATTTACATTGAATACATTCAACTTTAATAATATTATACACTTTGCCATGCTAGTACATTTACGTATAATCCATGCATATACTGGGAGTAAATAAAACTACATGTATATTACGGTGAGATTAATCAACTTTGTAGTAAAACGTGGCCGAAGAATTTCAATGATTGAAAAATGTTACAATTTCTTACTTTCCTAATATCCACGAAACATGTACAACTTTTTAAATTTCCATGACATTCTACAACCCCTTTAATCTTGTAAAGGTCAATAATATTCAATCCAGTGTACAGTTAGTGGTGGGTTTTTTTTATGAGTTCTGCCCTATGACAAAATCTGTATTTAAAAGTTTCAAAATAACTTTAAAAGCTATACATACCAGTCAAATTTGGATGAAATAAACTGATAATCAAAATTTTTAATACCTACTGAGTCTTGCTTTAAAGAAACTTTTGCAAGAAAAGATAATTAACTGCCAAATAAACTCAATTAAACTTAACGTTTTTATTACATTTAATATTTTATATATGTATTTTCAGATCTGTTCACATCTTTAAAGTGTTGAGGCAAATTATTGTTATTTTCTGTCATGAGAACTGTGAAGCATCAAAACAGCTAGATCATAAAGCATATAACAAACGAGTCCTGATGATTTCATGTAATTTACGATCCCTTTCATCAAACCCGACTTTATACGCGAGTCAAAAATTGATTTCTTACAAACCAATTAAATCTTATTTACATGAGTTTCAATGGGAGTAATAAAAAATTATGTGTTTTGTCAATGAGCTGAATCCATTGATTGATTTAATTTGCATAAAGTACAGTCATGTGTCTCTGAAAATTCTGTATGCATGAATAATTGAATATTGATCATGGGGCATTCTAAAATAAGGATCTCATGAAACTGGTCTATACAAGTTGCTGTTTTTTTGTATTATATGAAGTCAATATTCAAAAACAGAAGAATATACACTGTGACAATCTTGATGTTTCATTATTTCAGTGAGTTGGGGGATGGTGAAAAATGTTCCAATGTACACTTCATTTACCGGTAAATTAAGATTAAGAAGGCTGGTTGGTCAACAAATTAACAATCAGATCTGCCTTAAACTTTGATATATGATATTTTTGGCCATAAACTATCATTTAGTAAAGAAAAATTCCCCATATTTTCCTTTAAAATTGGATCATTTTCCTATATCCTTATACAGAGCTCTTCTTCTTAAGGAGATTGGTTTAGTCTAAAAATGGCCACGACCACCAAGCCCTCTTAATGCATATATGTGTTATGGTCCATGGACCTGCCACTGCTTTGATAAACAAGATCCTATCCATGAAGAGGCTATCTTGTTAGATATTAAATCAATAAAAAATTAATACTGATCATACACTATTTACATATTTTCTTAAATTTTGTTTTAAATTAAAATGTGAACATTTTCAATAAATGTTTAAAACAGTAACTTTTAGACACATTAAATTTGAGGGAGATCAATTGTTGGTTTTCTTAGTATTGGTGATGGATCAGGAGAAGTTTGTAACTGACACTGTGTATTAATTAATTACAAGTACATTCCTCTGAATCTTTTTAATGCATCATTAACATAAAACAATATAGTACATTTTCAATACCAACATTGTTACCTTTTTGTTTGGCAAGTATAACAGAAGGCCTGGTTAATGCATCAACGTTTTCTTTCCTATAAATAAAAATAATGGTAAATAATTTGTTTCTGATTCATGCGCTGTTCAATTTTTTTTATCCTTATAATAATGAAAATGCTAAAAATTACTAAAAGAAGTTTCACCATTGTCATACATTTGTATTTTCAAAGTCATCATGCTTTTATAATAACTAATGCATACTCAAATCAGGCACAGACATTTTGTGTTTATTTCAACATGTAACAAGCTCAAAGTCTCTTATCCACTTTCAACTACTCCCAAAAATTTTACCAGCAGCGAACACTAGCACCTGTATAGTCTAGATCAACCTACGCATCTGAAGCTAGCTGTTTTTTATTAACATATTTACATCAACCATGCAGATTTGAATAAGTTTAGTCTAGCAGTGCCAGTACCTAGATATGAGATCTGCTCTTTAAACTTTAACTTTCTCCAGCATCTCAAACTTATGCCTATGATTCAGCATCTGTTCCTAACACTTATAAATAGATGCATCATTCATCCAAGTTTGGTCAAGATTGGACCACTTCATAATGCCATCACAGGTCACCTGCTCCAGAGTCTGGAAACCTCAACCAGCTCCAAAATCATTAACATCTTCCACCATCTGAACCTATGGCTCAGATTTTGAATCCAAGCCTTTCAAGTGCATAATTACAAGATGCATTATCCATCCTTGTTTGGTCAATGGTGAATATAAAACAAGTAATAGCTTAGATATAGCCATCATGGAGCCCCTTTTCCAAACACTTTAACCCCCTCCGGCCTCAAAAACCTTTGGCTTTTAATCAGCATTAAATTCTGTCAGTTGAATAAGTATCCCCAGATGCAAAATCCAAACATGAAAGTTTGGTGAAAATAGGATTGGTATTCCCTTAGATAAGTTACCTGCTTTAACACCGAGGGTATAACATGATAATATATAAACTACACCAACTTCTACAGTGAGCAAAAAAATAATTAAACATTGAAGCAAATACATTAAATAAATACCTTGGTGTGTTAAAAATTTTATTTTATGCAGCAAATATCCAAGTTAACTTCAGTCCATCTTTTCTCTGAAAATTAAAAATTGAATTAAGAGTTACAAAATTGTGTATGTTAATTATGAATGAATGTTTGTTTGACCATAAATAAGCATTACTCGTCCACAACTAGGCTCGAACTTGAAACCCTTTAGTTTAAAAACCAATGCTCTACCGACTGAGCTAAAGAGTTAACCCACTAGCTAGTGCTAGTACTACTAGTAGTAGGAGCGTGGCAGTACTGAACCTTTATATACACACTATAACACAACTTTTATTTTTAATGTATGAAACACGACGTCATAATGTAGACTGAGCATGCGACGTTTGGCTTATGATTTGAGTAGGCAGGTGGAACCTACTGTCTGCGTTTCAAAGCATAAAAATCTGCTCTCGGCTCAACAGTCACACCGTTCACATATTATATTATAGGATAAAATTGCAAAAACAAGTTCATGTGGCTAAAATACAATCCATGTAACAAATATTTCTTACCGACTGTCTTTGCATTCATGTAATAGTAAATAAAACAATACAATTTAGGCTAAAGTACAGTATTTGGATCTACTACTTTATTAAAGTCTTAGCACATCTTTTCACAATCAGTATTGTGGCAAAGGCAAAGCACGGTGGGTTTTTTTTAATCATTTTCAATCTTTCCACATAAACAAAAATTTCAATGTGTACTCAAAACCATTGAAATATTTAATCTTTACATATATTTGGTTTTCTTTTTGCAATACTAAAATGCAACAATATACCCTTTTTCGTAAATTTCATTTAAAATGTATGCAAAAGATCCTACATTTCGATAAAAACTACCCTAGTACACCTTCACTGCCTCAGCACTTGTCCATTTCGTTATAAACTAGTTCTCTTTTCTTTCGCGCATGTGCTGGATGTTGGGAGTCATACTTAGGAGATTCGTATTGTGTTTTATATTTTTTTATTTCAATCACGAAGTTTGTATACTTCTTGAAAACAAGTAACATAAATTTTGAAGTTATATTTGCTGTAATTGGCTAATAAGTTCAGAAGTTTGTTTCGCATTACATTTATACATGTTATAGGCGTAGAAGAAGAAACAAAACAGAACAACCTATTGAAAATCCAGAGAAAAGCGGAAGTGAATGCATGAATCACCAACCCTGCACTATGCATGTAAAGAAGTGACTATTTAAAAGAAGACGCAGATTTGGTTAGTGTCTTTAGCATTGTTAGATATTAATAAATGCATGTGAAATGCATACATATAAATGATTTAATGATTTGTTAATGACAACGCGTCTGTCAAGGGCGATAAGCATGTCTTATATGAAGGGTGCGTATTCCCGTATATTCTGTACAAGCTTATCTTTTAAAAAGATTGGTGAGCTAGCGCTTTAGCCATCATAAAACACAGAAGCATCGGCAATGGCATAGCTCATTGACTGTGCCTTAATCATTATGTATCTACTGTAATTTCAACTTCGAGGTGAAAATTTTCAAGAACCATTGGTACCGTTTTGTAGCAATCGTATCTTCTCGGGCCTTTCGGTCAAGTTCGGAAAACACATCAGAGGTTGTTTTCCGAGCTTGAAGGTATTTAAAATAAAGCTAGCTATTTATTATAATATTTAAAATAACTTTGCATAATAAGACCTAAGCGACTGTTACTATTTTGACATTTACAATATAACACAAAACTTCGTGTGAAGATGATAAAACGAAATTCACATGGTACAGTTTATCTACAGTAGTACAGTATTCCCAGAATCCCCTACTATGGAGTCGAGCATGCGTATTCAAGTGAAAAAGACTAACGTAGTTGCTAGCGCTCGAGAGTGCTAGCAAAAATAAGTTTTTAGCTCACCTGAGCTGAAAGCTCGAGTGGGCCTTTAGTCCGTTGTCCGTCTTCCTGTCTGTCCGTCTGTAAAGTTTTTAGATTTTTGACTTCTTCTCCAGAATCACTTGGCCAATTTCAACCAAAGAGAATACCAAACTTGGCACAAAGCATTATTGGGTGAAGGGGATTCAAGTTTGTTAAAATGAAGAGCTAAACACTCTTTTTAGGGTAGATAATTAAGCATGATTGAAAATTTTTCGGTACTTTTCAAAACATCTTCTTCTCAAAAACCATGGCCAGAAAAGCTAAACCTGTGTGGAAGCGTCCTCAGGTAGCGTAGATTCAAGTTTGTTCGAATCAATTTATCATGATTCCCGGGGAAAGAGTGGGGCCACCATGGGGGATTGAATTTGAATTTTTACACAGGAATATATAGAGAAAAATCTTTTAAAATCTTCTTCTCAAAAACCAATAGGCCAATAAAGCAGTAACTCAAGTTGAAGCATCCTCAGGTAGGGTAGATTTAAGTTTATTCAAATCATGATCCCTGGGTCTAGGGTGGGGCCACAATCAGGGGGTTAAATTTTTACATAGGAATTAAAAAAGAAACATCTTTGAAAATCTTTTAAAAACAATTTGCCTAGAAAAGCTGTAACTTTAGTGAAAACATCCTCAGACAGTGTAGATTCAAAATCATGATCTGGTGGAGATACATTGGGGGGGGGGGGGGTGGGGGCAATTTTACATAGGAAAAAATTGTAAATTATTCTCAATAGCTCAAATGTTATAATATATATACTTTTATTGTTGTAAATTATTCTCAATAGCTCAAATGTTATAATATATATACTTTTATTGTTATTCTTAATTGTTTAGACTGTGTCCCCTGGATAACTATATTTAATCAAGGCCCCAAAAGGGATTCAAAGCTCTATGTGGGTTTATACATGCATGTGTATTACTATATATAAACGAACAAGATCATCTTGAGAACTGCGGTGCTTAATATGTGATGTGACAATAAAATCATCCTGTTACAAATGGGGCTCAATGTTTAACATTAAAATATCTGGGGAAAAATTTTAAAATCTTTTGATACACTAGGATATATTCCACTACATTGCCCAGATATTTTGTATATGATTCAAATACCGGTAATTAAAAGCTGTTTATATTATGGCTATTGTTGCTCAAGTGAGCGATGTGGCCATTGGGCCTCTTGTTTTTCTGAGTTGAATTTAAAGTTATTAGACTTAATTAACAAACAAATAATAACAATAAGCAACCTTTTGATTAAATTAGATATAAGGATAGCATTTCTTAGTCAATGGATATTTTGAATGGTGTCACAGGTACTTGAACACTGTTGAAGATATTAGATAGAAAGAATAACCTCTTAACCTTGCCTTATCTAAGTGACTTTCACAGAGACTTAAAGTTATGTACTGATGTTTCTTCCACATCTCAGACCACTGCCACATAAAATGATGTGGGAAATCTTACCCTAACTTACCCCATGTTATGATTTAATGGGGCTAAATTGAATGCCCTGACCATTTAACTTTTTACGTTGGACATTCTTTTAACTCCATATTACCATTAACCATTTGTTTCCTACACTTACAAAGTTTAAATCCAAAAAAAATTCAAGCTGATGAAATGTATATCGCGATGGAAGCTGCAGGTCTGTAGCTCCTGGACTGAAAAATTTGGATGGATGACCTTGAGGTACAGTTCCTTACATGTTATAAATTTGCAAAAAACTTGTGCTAGTTTTGGACTTATTTATCTCATTTTCAAAAAAACTATATAGAAATAAGACCATCAAATTCTTCTAACATTTTACTACTGATGTCTGCTTTTGCCTCAGATTTTCTCTTAAACATGCTAACTGACCTCAGAAAATAAAGTATTTTAAATTTGCGCGTAGATTAAGAGACACCATTTTGACATTTAAAGAAACTATACATGTATTACTTTGATTTATGGGGCTAGTGATGGTGTTTGAAAGAATATCAGAGGAAATAAAATGACGATATTGAATACATGTATTTGTATAGAATGTGTTTGGAAGTAAGATTAATCAGTCCGACTCTTGCGCAAGTTTTTTTTGCTGTAAATTGCAACGTTTTAACATGTAAAGAACTGTAGCTCCCAGGTCGTATATCCAAATTTTTTTCAACAGAGAGATACAGACCTGAGGCTAATAGCGATGGAAGTTAGGGCAATATATTCCAGATCACATTCTTGACTTTGTGTGCTGTTGGTCTAAGATTCAAAACAGATGTCTGTAAAGAAAAAAAATTAATTCTCAATGAAACTTGATGATATTAAATCTTCTCATGATTAGGCTTCAATTCAGGTCACATCAGGATTACATACAGTACTATACATTAAATATTCCAGTCACACAGGGGCTTATTTCATGTGGCCTTGTATAGCCATTGTTCTTGAGCAGAACTTTATACTGTTTTGGGAATTAAACAGTTTTTTCATAGAAGGTCAGTTTTATCTGTCCATGTCATTTTATTTCGTGAAGTGCAGTTGGACTTGGAGTCAGTTGGTATTAAGTAGTAAAAAGCTGAATTCGTCAAACCACAACACAATGGATGAAATCATCACCCGTTATATGTACATACAAGTCACATGACATTACCATGCGATGTCTGAAGCCACCTGTAAAACAAGCAAACTTATTGTCTTTTTTTTTTCTTCATTGCCCTAATTGACTAACTTTTTGACATTCTCTCTGCATTTTTTTTTAATAGGCTGTATTAAAAGACTTTGAGGAATCAGTTTTTTTTTCACATCTTGCATTTTTTTCCAATCAACGGAAAGGTAACTTTTTTTTTTTTACACCCATAGCTCTGATATTATAGTATGAGAAAGAAATATATTTACATGATTAAATTATTCATCCTTCAATGTTGTTATTAAACTTATTTTGATTATTGTTTAACTTAAATCAATGTGACTTTAAAAAAAACCATTCTACCTTTTTTTTTTCTTCGCTGACTTGGAAATCCAGACTGAAGCAAAATGGAAGAAGAGCAAACAAACCTCATCATTAATTATCTCCCCCAATCATTGCAAGATGACGAGTTTAGAACAATGTTTGAAAGCATTGGACCACTCAAATCTAGTAAAGTTGTGCGAGATAAAAACACAGGTTATAGTTATGGCTTTGGTTTTGTTGACTACCTTAATCCAAAAGATGCAGCAACAGCTATCAGTCAGTTGAATGGATATCGTATTGAACACAAAGTTCTTAAAGTAGCTTATTCTCGCAAAAGTGAGGAAGAAATAAAAGGGTCCAAGCTTTACCTTCAAAAGCTGCCTCCACAGTACACTGAAGAAGAAATTTCCAATTATTTTCAATCATACGGCAATGTGGTGCAAGTTCGTGTAGTTACAGATAAAGCAACTGGCCAATCCAAAGGAATAGGTTTCATTCTGTTCTCCAAGAGGGCCGAGGCCGAAGCTGCCTTGTCAGATCTGGACAACAAGATCCCTCCTGGAGGAACTCAACCAATGAGAATTAAGTTTGCTGATGACAATGCCAAAAAAGTGAAAGCCCCTTCCCAGTACAACTACTATACTCAGCCCCCCTATCCAGTGCATGGAGGTTATGGTGAGGGTATGGGTGGGTCCCGCGGTCCAATGAGAAATCCAGGAGGTCGCTTCAGGTTTAATCCCATGGGAAACAGTGGTGCCTATGGAGGGGGATACGGAGGAGGGAGCAGTAGTTATGGAGCAGATTACTACAGTCCACCTTCCCAGGGAGGGGGGTACGTCTTGTTTGTTTACAATATTGGTCCAGAGGCCGACGAGAAAATGCTCTGGCGCTTGTTTTCCCCTCTAGGAACTGTGACCAAAGTTAATGTTATTATGGACCATCAGAAAAATCAATCAAAGGGCTATGGATTTGTCACTATGCCAAATTATGAAGAGGCTGAATACGCTATTCTAAACATGAATGGTTATTGTCACAACGGAAGGGAATTGTCTGTATCATTTAAAAGTTAGATTTATAAAAACAAAGAGCATTTCCTTCGTACAGATGTAATTACAAAATTTACACACTATTTTCATATATATAAGCACAACTCATTTTTTGGAATTCAACCTGAAAATTTGATTTTGCATATCAGTAGATTAGAGGTAGTGGTATCATCATTCATCTTAAGTGCCTCTAGTTCCTCCAAATGTTGTGATTTAAAAAACGTATTTGTAGTTTTTAAATCAATGCGTTTCCTCTCTTTGTAGTTATTGATGTCCCAGTCCTCAGAAAGAAGGACAATTTGATGCTGGTAAGTTAATTAAGTACTGTAGATTCCTAATTAAATGCGAGGAATAAAAATGTGCATAAATTGTGAGTAGCAGATCTCACGGTTTTTAAAATCTCGCTTTTAATTTTCGGACAGTTGTAAAATTAAATGAAACTTTCATAAAAATTTGGTGATCACAAGAAGATGGGTGAAAAAGGCGTGTAAACTACCTATATGAGGATAGATAAGATACTATAAAATTAAAATATCAACAAATCTCATATTTTTTTCTAAATTTTTGAAAACAATGTATATTTACCATAACATAGATTTATAATCCTTAAATGTGTTAAATATTTGGAATAGGTTAATTTTAACTGGCGTATGCGTGTCAAAACCTTCAAATAGTGTCATTTTTAGAACTTCAATGCCTTTTATTTTATAGAATGGGTCTGAGCTCCATATTCTTGTCATAGTCTATATGAGGTTTAAAGGAAATCAAACCGATTTCAATCAACGTAAACGTGGAGAGATGACCCACTCTACTTTAAGTATGTCATTTTGTATCGCAACAATTGATCGTTTTATAAAAATAATACAAGTCCGTAAATTCGTGGTTGAAGTCGCATATAGCATTTAACAATGGAGTTTGTTGTGGCTGAAATGGTTCAGTGGTTAGAGCACCAGACATAAGGCAACATTATAGAACTAGGGTTTTTAGGTTGTGGGTTCAATACCACCAAAACTTTAGAATTAATTTTTTTCTCTTATAGTTTGTTAAAATATTCAAAACTGAATTTTAGAAATTATGCTTTTGTAAACTTGTATTAAAACATTATGAAGTATATTTACCTAAAAAAATTAAATTTGAAATTGAATTTTACGACTAAACCAAAATGGGCATTTGCGCTATCTTGTTCCCCCATCTTCTTTATATTCTCACAACTTGATGCGGAATTAAGTACTCACGTAAAATAAGGAATCTAAATTAAAGTAATCAGTGTAAATCAAAAAACTACAAATTGCTAAAATGAGAGTACAGTTAATATTGGGTATAGTGGGTTTTTTTAGTATAAAATTGTATTTGTATTCTGTAAATTTGGTAGCTATCAAATTCATTCCTTAAGGATTTTCTAATATTGAAACTAGTTTTATTGGCAAATCATAACTTTGTATTTTACTTTGAGGTAGGTGATTTTTCTGTTTGTACTTAAAGGATTCATGATGTAAGAAATTTTTTTAAAAACTTGAGTCAAAACTAAATTGAATTATTGATACTTGATTTTTTATTCTGATGGAAGTTTGTGGAATGGAAGGCCTCCAGATAGTTTTGAAGCACTTGAGTCCAACTTAAAATTTAACTACCGTACCGGGTATAAATTAGATAACATTATCAAATGATGTTGGTTTGTTGAATTTTCATCGAATGAAAGACATCCACCCCACTATTATTGGAAACAATTTGATCGTGTCAGAAATAATCATGCTTCAACTGGCTGTGCTTTCAAACAGAGGATGCTAGGAAAATTATGACTGGCTTTTACACATAAGTTTTGGCCAACGATGACATAATTCTGAATTTTAGATGCTGGAAGTTAAAGAGTTTTTGGAAAATTCAAAAATGGGCTCAAAATTTACACATTGTAAGTCATGCTAAATATAATTAATATGTCGATAGAACAAAAAAATGGAATGACAGTACAAAAAGTGGAAGATGCAAAATCCTTGCCCGTCTGTTTTGATGTTGTTTTGTGGCCATTCATTCATTTTCATTTCACAAAAATTAAAATTGACAATGAAACTATATTCTTTATTCATATCATCTTAACTTTATTTTTGTAGAATTCTTTCTGATGACTGGGAACAACTTGATTCGTTTTCTTTCACAACTGGAATCCATAAAAACATGCAGTGATTTTTGTGTACACTAGGGGGTTTGATGTTATATGGGGTTCATGCTAACATTAGAGTGGTTTTGTATTATCAAATACATCGTTGTTTCTAAATTGTTATGAATAAAAAGGTCGTGTTTTCATCCGAAATTTAACTTTGTATATGGTATATATTTTTTCATTCCTGATTTACACAAAGTTAAATTTTAGTATGTGCAGCATATTTGTCCTAATCACTATTGTTAATGCATAAATCATTAGTTCCATTTAGACAAATTGCAAATAAATTATTCATTTGAATAAGTGAATATAGTCCTGATGACATTATATGTTTAAATCAAACTAGCTATAGCACTAATGGGTTGCTGAACTTGCAGTTTTGGTAGGTTCAATTATTAAAAGATATACATGTACTGGTGTTGCTAGACCAAAGAAAACTTTTTGCCAAAAAATGAAATAGGAATTGTATTGTTAATATTTCTCTTATTTTTGAAAACCAGAAAGGCCTAGTATTTATATGTTTAATATTATGCAAAACTATTTATATTGGAATTATAATAAAAACTTAACTTTCACTTGAATTAAAGTTATAAACAACTGTACATTGTATAGTGATGTTAATATAAATATGTTTCCGAATACATGTATAATATTTTTTTTGGCTCCAAGTAAAATTGTTCATGTTCATATTTGTACATAATCAATTTTCCATTTTAAAAATTACTAAACCTTTTACTTTGCGAGATTAAAGCTTTAAGTGAGCCCAGGCTTGGATAAATGAAGACAGTTTTAAATGCTGATCATGAAGGCCACAAACAAGAGTTGATGGTTGAAATAAAACTAGGCCAATATCATTCATTGTTGTGTATTCTGTGTATTATTACCCATGATAAACCATTTAAATGTTCGATTGTATGTTTAACAAATAAAATTAGACACATGTTTATAGTTCTCTTCTCTCTTTTTTTTTTTGGAGGGGGGGGGGTATGTCTGGATTGCCAGATATGAGTACCTTGCACCTTCCTTCACCTGTTGCTACAGAAACCTAGATTTCTAAATCCTAAAGAAAGAAAATATTGATAGGTTGCTTGAACTTTTATCTCTGCTTTCTGCCTAGAAATCACGAAAATGAAAAGTCTCTTTTTTTTCCAGATAATAGTGGGTCAATATTTTATTTAGAATATCAGCGGAAAAAAAAATTGTCACCCAGTTGTCATGGCCATCCTGTTTATTATAGCATTGAATGATTTATTTTTGACGTGTCAAAAATGGAACAAAAGGTGAGCAGACAAATTGAATAACGCGCGCTAGCGCGTTATGATAATTTGTCTGCTCAACTGACCACAGGGGCCCGGTTGTCGGATAGTGGAATTTTTTTTATTATTTGTTCGCAAGGACTAAAATGATTAAAATTAGTAATCTTTAGTGTATTTCTGTCTATTGCATTAAAAATATTCACCAAAAACCCCTGTTTCAATCATGTTAAAAAAGTGTATTCAATGTACATTAAAAAAAGTAAAGGGACGACACTCGCCATCTTGGATTTATAGGGGGTCCTCGGTTCACGCTATGATTTAAACAAGTTCTCCAATTTCTCCAACGATTTCTGACGAGATCTAGGTTGGAAAATGATCAAATTACTTATCCCTGTCGTCTGACTACACATGTGTGCCGCAGAATAAACGCATCGTGTCGAAATGTACTAGATACTCGCCTAACTTATCGAAAGCAACGGAAGTTTACATTTGAATGACGTAAATTCTCCGTATAATCACTGAGATATTCCGAAAGCATATGATAAGTCTAGAGAGAGCAAAAAATCCGCGAAAAGATATTCCTCTTGGTTTATCGTATGCTTTCGGATCGCCTCAGTGATTACATGGAGAGTTTTTATCAACTTCCGTTGCTTTCGATAAGTTTGGCGAGTATCTAGTACATTACGACACGATGCGCTTATTCTGTGGGACACATGTGTAGTCAGACGAAAGGGATAAGTAATTTGATCATTTTCCAACCTAGATCTCGTCAGAAATCGTTGGAGAAATTGGAGAACTTGTTTAAATCATAGCGTGAACCGAGGACCCCCTATAAATCCAAGATGGCGAGTGTCGTCCCTTTACTTTTTTTAATGTACATTGAATACACTTTTTTAACATGATTGAAACAGGTTTTTTGGGGAATATTTTAATGCAATAGACAGAAATACACTTAAGATTACTAATTTTAATCATTTTAGTCCTTGGGAACAAATAATAAAAAAAAATTCCACTATCCGACAACCGAGCCCCTGTGATGTTATCGGTTAAAAATATATTTCATACTTGTTGTCAAAACAACGTGTTTTACAATTATTCAGCAAAAAAGTTGATTTTATTGTTGAAAGCAAAATTCAAAATTGATCTCAACTCAACAGTCTATGTGATAACCAAGTTAAACCGGTTTTTATAAAACAGCTGTTCCTAATTTACTCCCTCCGTAATATGCAATTTGTATCGATTTATTTAAGTAAAAAATAATTGATTTCATCAGTAAGGGAATGTAAATATAAGAATTAATGATTTATATTTGACGTCGTCGTGTCAATAACTGCCGTCAGTTGCACAGGGGCTCGGTTGTCGGATAGTGGAATTTTTTTTTATTATTTGTTCCCAAGGACTAAAATGATTAAAATTAGTAATCTTAAGTGTATTTCTGTCTATTGCATTAAAATATTCCCCAAAAAACCTGTTTCAATCATGTTAAAAAAGTGTATTCAATGTACATTAAAAAAAGTAAAGGGACGACACTCGCCATCTTGGATTTATAGGGGGTCCTCGGTTCACGCTATGATTTAAACAAGTTCTCCAATTTCTCCAACGATTTCTGACGAGATCTAGGTTGGAAAATGATCAAATTACTTATCCCTTTCGTCTGACTACACATGTGTCCCACAGAATAAGCGCATCGTGTCGTAATGTACTAGATACTCGCCAAACTTATCGAAAGCAACGGAAGTTGATAAAAACTCTCCATGTAATCACTGAGGCGATCCGAAAGCATACGATAAACCAAGAGGAATATCTTTTCGCGGATTTTTTGCTCTCTCTAGACTTATCATATGCTTTCGGAATATCTCAGTGATTATACGGAGAATTTACGTCATTCAAATGTAAACTTCCGTTGCTTTCGATAAGTTAGGCGAGTATCTAGTACATTTCGACACGATGCGTTTATTCTGCGGCACACATGTGTAGTCAGACGACAGGGATAAGTAATTTGATCATTTTCCAACCTAGATCTCGTCAGAAATCGTTGGAGAAATTGGAGAACTTGTTTAAATCATAGCGTGAACCGAGGACCCCCTATAAATCCAAGATGGCGAGTGTCGTCCCTTTACTTTTTTTAATGTACATTGAATACACTTTTTTAACATGATTGAAACAGGGGTTTTTGGTGAATATTTTTAATGCAATAGACAGAAATACACTAAAGATTACTAATTTTAATCATTTTAGTCCTTGCGAACAAATAATAAAAAAAATTCCACTATCCGACAACCGGGCCCCTGTGGATAACATAGGAATAAATGTATGAGAACTACTTATGTAAATTACATGTAAATTCATACGCAGTGATTAGTTGTTGCATTTAGAGGTATTTAAAGATAACAGAATTTAATGGGGAAAAGTACGGAAGCGTATTAGGGCCGCAGAAGTATTTTTTATTAATTTGTTATAACAAGTTATCAATTTGTTATAACAAGTTATCAATTTGTTATAACAGATTATTAATTTGTTATAACAGATTAGTAATTTGTTATAACAGATTAGTAATTTGTTATAACAGATTATCAATTTGTTATAACAGATTATTAATTTGTTATAACAATTTAGTAATTTGTTATAACAGATTAGTAATTTGTTATAACGAATTATTAATCTGTTTTAACAAATAATGAATAGCATAGAAAATATACGGAAGCGTATTAGGGCCGCAGCAGTATTTTTTATTAATTTGTTATAACAAGTTATCAATTTGTTATAAGTAACAGATTATCAATTTGTTGAAATATCATAGCATATCATTTGATTCTCTTACATCATATCATATCATATCTTATCAAATCATATCATCATAAAGCATTTCATTTCAATTTATCAAAGAATAGAAAAAATGCAATGCTATGAGATTTCTATGCAATGCTATGAGATTTCTATGCTATAAATAATTTGTTAAAACAAATTAATATGAAATGCTTTATGATTCATATGCTATGCTTAATGATGTGGTATGCTATGATATGATGAATGAGAATCAAATTATGCTATAAGATTTCAGTGGTATATAATGTAATTCCAATGCTATGCTGTGAAATTTTAATAACATAGCATTGGAATTACACTGCATAGCATTGGAATCTTATAGCATATCATATGATTATCATTTATCAAGGCATAACAAAACCAAGCATAGCATACCATATCATGTAATATCATATCACCATATTAAAGCATTTCATTTAAGTTTATTAAAGAATAGCATATAAATGCAATGCTATGAGATTTCTATGCAATGCTATGGTATTCTTTATGCTATTCATAATTTTTTATAACAAATTAATAATTTTTTATAACAAATTACTAATCTGTCATATGGAGAAATAAGTCCGATTTTTTCTCATTAATATTCATTAACCACACTACGAAAATCCTGACGTCACAATATATATAGTTCAAAGTGCGCCAAAGTCGTAGTATAGACTTTAGAAAGTTGTCGGAGTGAAATTTTCAAACAGAAGAGGATAATAAAAGTAAAACATCCATGTGTTCTGTCTATGAAAACAAAAGCTAGTTAAAACACCCTTTGTTTGCCCCTGAAATGTCGTTTAAATCAAATATATATTATAGAGGTTTGCAGGTTTGTGCCCCTTTACCTACAAGTAACAACACCCAAAAAGACAATTTTTGAAACTATTTGGCACATTCATTTTAATTAGAAAGAAATAAAAATGTACATTAATTTAAAGTATGAAATATCAAATACTAGGGAGCACCATGGCAACTCGCTTATATTAATTTAAAACATTCGAACTTCTGTGTCGAAATTGGCAATTATCAACTTAATTCACTATTTTACTATGTCAATGGTTCATTTCTCGCTTCAAATTTTCATATTCAAACGGCACAATAAAAAATAAATCAATTTTTAATCGAATAGCGTCATTTTTTTTCTACCGGTGTGTAGGTGAAATTCAT
Organism: Magallana ariakensis; assembly: GCA_020458035.1. Classification (NCBI taxonomy): domain Eukaryota; kingdom Metazoa; phylum Mollusca; class Bivalvia; order Ostreida; family Ostreidae; genus Magallana; species Magallana ariakensis. The sequence continues at coordinate 49,668,222 of CM035815.1, read as the reverse complement.
ACCATGGCAAAAAGTTCCGACGTAAGCGTTTCCGAGTTATTTGAGAAATTTTAAATGTTCATTATACATTACTTTGAAATAGTTACAGCCTCAATTTCAAGATGGCGGCCGTATGCAAATTAGACAAATCGGACTTATTTCTCCATATGTTATAACAAATTAGTAATTTGTTATAACAAATTATTAATTTCTTATAACAAATTACTAATTTGTTATAACAAATTGATAATCTGTTATAACAAATTACTAATTTGTTATAACAAATTGATAATTTGTTATAACAAATTACTAATCTGTTATAACAAATTACTAATTTGTTATAACAAATTGATAATCTGTTATAACAAATTGATAATTTGTTAATCTGTTATAACAAATAACTAATCTGTTATAACAAATTACTAATTTGTTATAACAAATTGATAATCTGTTATAACAAATTGATAACTTGTTATAACAAATTAATAAAAAATACTGCTGCGGCCCTAATACGCTTCCGTAACAATTAAGGTGATTACGGAAGCCCATTTATACGGAAGCCCATTTAGGACCTATCAAAAAATATTTTTGAATTTGATATAACGAATTCTTGAATTTGTTAAAACGAATTTAAATCGTTTTAACAAATTGTGGAATCCGTAATAACGAATTAAATTTGTTATAACAAATTTTAGGAATTCGTTATAACGAATTTAATCTGTTATAACAAATTGTATGAATTCGTTTTTACAAATTTTGAAATCTGTTTTAACAAATTAAATTTGCAATAACGAATTCTTGAATTCGTTATTTCAAAGTTATAAATCGTATTTTCGGTTTTTAAAATCTGTTTAAACGTATTTTCATCCAATATGTGATTACAAATTTCATATATTGCGGGAACAAATTAAATGGGGCGGACTTCATTTGTCCCATATAGGCGTACGTCGAAGTGCGCTGATCAATTGACCAACGTTAAAGGGCAAAATTTCGAATGAAGTAAACCGTTGTAAAAACAAAAATGTAGGAACATATTGTCACAGCTGTTGGTGTAACCATGGTAACAGATGTAACTATTCCAAAAGACACCTTTCTTTATGGGCTTTGCTAAAATTCCTACATATATAGGAACTGTTAAATATGTCACAACGCAATTTCACCAAACGTACTAGGAAATACAGATTTTTTACGGGTTTTCTGCGCAAAATTTTAAATCAATGCTATCAATCAATGAGCATGCTGATTTATTAACAAATAACTGCATTTTTCATCACATTACATCACCAAACTGTGAGATTACGTCATACTTAAAAAAGCGGTATATTCCACGCCGGTCTGGCATAGAATTGATAATATTTTATATAACGGTACCAGGCATTATATAATTATGTGCGCATGCGTGAACCAACTTTTCATCGTGATCGGTAAACCTTTAGAAGGAAATTCGAAAGCTTTTTGGAGGGACTTCTAACTTATATATGTGCAATAGAAAGGAAAAGAAAATGCAATTTTTATATCATATAGTCATTAAAGGTGATAAAAATGCTATGTATATTTGGTTTTACACCTAAGTATTTGAGCGATAAAAGCAATGCTACAGGAAAACAACAGACACATAGCATCAGAGGGAGGTGGCAGCTTTCCCCCTCCCCCAACTTGTTCTTGCAGCAAACATTTTTTCTTTAATTTACATATAAAAAAGTAAATTAACATGAAGTTGCCCCCAAAGGTTTTGGGACCATATCAAAAACTGAAGTGTAAGGGTGGAAATAAACTGTAAAGTAAAAGGTACACTTAGTCCCCCTACCCCCACTGATTAAGATTTTCAAATTTTTGAGAGGTATCTTTTTTTTGCATGTCAAGATTTTTTGGATGGATCTGGCCCCAACCCCCTTTTTGCCACAATGCTACGTGCCTGAACAAAATATCATGGTTTCATTACAAACCGTATACCAGTAAAAAAGACTTATGTTTATATATAAACCAATATTATCTCTTACATGTTGTGCCGTTCACCAGGTTCTATAAACACCTTAGCTCGGATTCAATTACAAATTCAAGGTTAGGAAGGTGAGTTGGATAATACATTTTTTTCTCTTTTCTCAGGGATAATAAGAGGGGATGGGTGGGATGGTCAGGAGATCCGACTCCTTGCAGATCCATCCATGACCCATCAGTAGGGTCTGTTTGCCAACAGGTCTTTATACACATAAAAAGGGTCATTAAACGTATCACCTTGGTTTTTAAACCTATCACCAGGGTCAGTATACCTATCACCTGGGTCAGAATACGTATCACCAGGGTCTGTGTGCCCATCACCAGGTTCAGTATACCCATGAACAGGGTCTCACTACCCATCACCAGGGTCAGTGTACGTATCACCAGGGTCTGTGTGCCCATTACCAGAGTCGGTTTACCTATCACCAGGGTCTCAATACGTACACTGTACCACCAGGGTGTAGTGTACGTATCACATGCAAGGGTTAGTGTGTCAGTAACCAGGGTCAGTATACCAATAACCAGGTTCAGTGTACCCATATCCAAGGTCTGAATACCTATCGCCAGGGCCAGTGTACGTATTATCAGGGTCAGTGAGCCCAAACCAGGGTCTATATAATCATAACCAGAGTCAGTATACCCATCACCAGGGTTTCAATACCTATCAACAGGATCGGTGTACGTATTACCTTGGTCTGTTTGGCCATCACCAGGGTCTCAATACCTATCACCAAGGTCTGTATACTAGTACTCATCACCAGGGTCAGAGTGCATATCACCAGGGTCAGTATATCCATCACCAGTATCAGTTTACCTATAACCAAGGTCAGTGTAAGTATCACCAGGGTCTAAATACGCAAAACCAAAGTCAGTATACACTTCACCAGGGTCTCAATATATATCACAAGATAGGTATTGAGACCCTGGTGATGGGCACCCAGATCCTAGTGATATGTATATTTACCTTGGTGATATGCATTGAGACCCTAGTGATGGGCACACAGACGCTGGTCATATGTATTGAGACCCTGGTGATGGGTCTACTGACCCTGGTGATTGGCACATAGACCCTGGTGATACGTACACTGGGCAGACAAACCCTGGTGATACGTACTCTGACCCTGGTGATAGGCATATAGACCCTGATGATACGTACACTGACCATGGTGATAGGTATTAAGACCCTGACGATGGTTAGATGGATTTCTGGTTATGGGTATACATACCCTAGTGATGGGCACACAGACCCTAGTAATATGTACTCTGACCCTGGTGATGGGTAAACTGACCCTGGTGATTAGCACACATATCATGGTGATACGTACACTAACCCTGGTGAGACCCTGGTGATGGGTATACTGACTCCAGTTATGTGTATACAGACCCTGGTGATGGGCACACAGACCTTGGTGAGGAGTCATGGATAGATCTACAAGTAGTCGGTGTCCTGACCACCCCTACCCCCATAACCCCTGAAAAAAAAGAAAAACAAAATAAATTATCCTTCTCTCCCACCCCTAACCTTGAACATTTTTTTAATTGAAACTAAGGTTAGGTGTTTATAGAACCTGGTGAATGGCACAATACAGGAGATAATATTGGTTTATATCTAAACCCAATTCTTTCTTACTAGTATATGTAACGAAACCATGATATTTTGTTCAAACAGGTAGCATAGTAGAAAAGTAGAAAGGGAGGAGACTCACCCAAAAATTCTTTACTTGCAAAAAAAAAAAAAAGAAAGAGAAATACTTCTCAAAAATTCGAAAATCGTAAACCGTGGGGGTAGCTATAAAAGGCTAAGTGTTCCTTAAACTTCAATTTCACTGTTTATTTCCTCCCGTTCACTTCAATGTTTTACATGCTTTAAAAATCATGGGGGCAACTCCATGTTAATTCGCTTCTTTATATGTAAATAAAAAAAAATGTTTGCTTCGAGCAAAAGTGGTTGGGGGGGGGGGGGGGGCAGGCCCCCCTGTCTTCCTGCCACCACCCCCCCCCCCGCCCCCCACTTCTTTGAAGCTACGTGCCTGTTGTTTTTCTGTAACATTGCCTTTATTGTCCTCTCATATATTTAATCAATTTCTTTTAGCATAAAGCAAATCTACATAACATTCTTATCACTTTTAATGACTATATGATATAAAAATCGCGTTTTTCTTTTTTTTTTATTGCACATATATCAGTTCAAAGTTACTCCAAAAAGCTTTCGAATTTCCTCCCAAACGTTTACCGATCCCGATTGGAAGTTGGTTTACGCATGCGCAGATCCTAGTTATAATGCCTGGTTACGTTATATAAAATATTATCAATTCTATGCCAGACCGGCGTGGAATTCACCGCTTTTTTAAGTATGACATAATCACACAGTTTGATGATGTTATGAGATGAGTCTCATAACTGCAATGGTGTGTGCATACAAATTGAATAACGCGCGTTAGCGCGTTATAAAAAATTGTTTGCACACACCGTTGCAGTTATGAGACTATTTCTTTCAAAAAATAAGGATCTAATGCTTATATTTACATTTTTTACCTTCTTGCCTTGTATGCAAATGTGAATTATACCTGAAAATTACTGTATTATCCTGTGGGTAAGTTCAAATTAATGGAAGAGCCACAGTAACAGCCACAAGCGTGATCTTTGATTTTCGCTTGTGACGTTGCATTTATCAGCGTCCAACGTTTGTGACGTCACAATTAAAATTCGTGATTTAACCTTTAGTACCCTGTCTGTGTTATGGTGCTATATCTGCAGTAGCTTTAAAGGCAAAATGTATGTGGAATGTAAATATTTGTTAATAAATCATCATCCTCATTGATTGATAGCATTGATGTAAGAAATTGTTGAAATTTTGCGCAAAAACCTGTAAAAAATCTGTATTTCCTGGTACGTTTGGTGAAATTGCGTTGTTACATGTTTAACAGTTCCTATCTAAGTAGGAATTCTAGCAAAGCCCATAAAGAAAGGTGTCTTTTGGAATTGTTACATATGTCACCATGGTTACACCAACAGCTGTGACAATATGTTCCTCCATTTTTGTTTTTACACCGGTTTACTTCATTTGCCATTTTGCCCTTTAACGTTGGTCAATTGATCAGCGCATTTCGGCGTACGCCTATATGGGACAAATGAAGTCCGCCCCGTTTAATTTGTTCCCGCAATATATGAAATTTTGTTATCACAAATTGGATGAAAATACGTTTAAACAGATTTTAAAAACCGAAAATACGAATCATAACTTTGAAAAAACGAATTTAAGAATTCGTTTTTTCAAATTTAATTTGTTAAAACAGATTTCAAAATTTGTAAAAACGAATTCATAAAATTTGTTATAACAGATTAAATTCGTTATAACGAATTCCTAAAATTTGTTATAACAAATTTAATTCGTTATTACGGATTCCACAATTTGTTTAAACGATTTAAATTCGTTTTAACAAATTCAAGAATTCGTTATATCAAATTCAAAAATATTTTTTGATAGGTCCTAAATGGGCTTCCGTACATTTAGGACCTATCAAAAAATATTTTTGAATTTGATATAACGAATTCTTGAATTTGTTAAAACGAATTTAAATCGTTTTAACAAATTGTGGAATCCGTAATAACGATTTAAATTTGTTATAACAAATTTTAGGAATTCGTTATAACGAATTTAATCTGTTATAACAAATTTTATGAATTCGTTTTTACATATTTTGAAATCTGTTTTAACAAATTAAATTTGAAAAAACTAATTCTTGAATTCGTTATTTCAAAGTTATGATTTCGTATTTTCGGTTTTTAAAATCTGTAAAAACGTATTTTCATCCAATTTGTGATAACAAATTTCATATATTGCGGGAACAAATTAAACGGGGCGGACTTCATTTGTCCCATATAGGCGTACGTCGAAGTGCGCTGATCAATTGACCAACGTTAAAGGGCAAAATTGCGAATGAAGTAAACCGTTGTAAAAACAAAAATGTAGGAACATATTGTCACAGCTGTTGGTGTAACCATGGTAACAGATGTAACTATTGCAAAAGACACCTTTCTTTATGGGCTTTGCTAGAATTCCTGCATAGATAGGAACTGTTAAATATGTAACAACGCAATTTCACCAAAAGTACTAGAAATACAGATTTTTTTTACGGGTTTCTGCGCAAAATTTTAAATCAATGCTATCAATCAATGAGCATGCTGATTTATTAACAAATATCTACATTTTTCATCTCATTACATCACCAAACTGTGAGATTACGTCATACTTAAAAAAGCGGTGAATTCCACGCCGGTCGGGCATAGAATTGATAATATTTTATATAACGTTAACGTAACCAGGTATTATATAATTATGTGCGCATGCGTGAACCAACTTTTCATCGAGATCGGTAAACGTTTAGAAGGAAATTCGAAAGCTTTTTGGAGAGACTTCGAACTTATATATGTGCAATAGAAAGGAAAAGAAAATGCAATTTTTATATCACATAGTCATTAAAAGTGATCAAAATGTTATGTATATTTGGTTTTACACCTAAATATTTGAGCGGACAATAAAAGCAATGCTACAAGAAAACAACAGACAGATAACATCAGATGGAGGGGTCAGCTTTCCCTCTCCCCTAATTTGTTCTTGCAGCAAACATTTTTCTTTAATTTACATTAAAAAAAGTGAATTAACATGGAGTTGCCCCCAAAGTTTTTGGGAGCATATCAAAAATTGAAGTGGAAGGGTGGAAATAAACCGTGAAATTGAAGTTAAAGGTACACTTAGTCCCCCTACCCCCGCTGATTAGGATTTTCAAATTTTTGAGAGGTATTTTTTTATTTAGCATGTTAAGATTTTTTGTATGGGTCTGGCCCCAACCCCCTTTTTGCCACAATGCTACGTGCCTGAACAAAATATCATGGTTTCATTAGAAACTGTATACCAGTAAAAAGACTTGGGTTTACATATAAACCAATATTATCTCTTGCATTTTGTGCCGTTCACCAGGTTCTATAAACATCTTAGCTCGGATTCAATTATAAATTCAAGATAAGGGAGGTGAGATGGATAATACATTTTCTTTTTCTTTTTCTCAGGGGTAATTAGAGGGGATGGGTGGGATGGCCAGGACTCCGACCCCTTGCAGATCTATCCATGACTTATCAGTAGGGTCTGTTTGCCAACAGGTCTTTATACACATAAAAAGGGTCATTAAACGTATTACCTTGGTTTTTAAACCTATCACCAGGGTCAGTATACCTTTCACCAGGGTCAGAATACGTATCACCAGGGTCACAGACCCTCGTAATATGTACTCTGACCCTGGTGATGGGTATACTGACCCTGGTGACTGGCACACAGATCATGGTGATACGTCAATAACCCTGGTGAGACCCTGGTGATAGGTATACTGACTCTAGTTATGTGTGTACAGACCCTGGTGATGGGCACACAGACCTTGGTGAGGGGTCATGGATAGATCTACAAGTAGTCGAAGTCCTGACCACCCCTACCCCCATAACCCCTGACAAGAAAAGAAAAACAAAATAAATTATCCTTACTCCCCCTCCTAACCTTGGATTTTTTTAAAATTGAAACTAAGGTTGGGTGTTTATAGAACCTGGTGAATGGCACAATGCAAGAGATAATATTGGTTTATATATAAACCCAATTCTTTCTTACTAGAATATGTAACGAAACCATGATATTTTGTTCAAACAGGTAGCATAGTAGAAAAGTAGAAAGGGAGGAAACTCACCCAAAAATTCTTTACATGCAAAAAAAAAATACTACTCAAAAATTCGAAAATCGTAAACCGTGGGGGTAGCTACGAAAGGCTAATTTAAGTGTATCTTAAACTTCAATTTCACTGTTTATTTCCTCCCGTTCACTTCAATTTTTTACATTCTTTAAAAATCATGGGGGTAACTCCAAATTAATTCACTTCTTTATATACATGTAAATTTAAGAAAATGTTTGCTTTGAGCAAAAGTGGGGTGGGGGGACAGGCCTCCTCTGTCTTCCTGCCCCCCCCCCCATCCCCCCAACACTTCTTTGAAGCTACGTGCCTGTTGTTTTCCTGTAACATTGCCTTTATTGTCCTCTCAAATATTCAATCAATTTTCTTTTTAGCATAAACCAAATCTACATAACATTTTTATCACTTTTAATGACTATTTGATATAAAAATCGCGTTTTCCTTTTTTTTTTATTGCACATATATCAGTTCAAAGTTCCTTCAAAAAGCTTTCGAATTTCCTTCCAAACGTTTACCGATCCCCATTGGATGTTGGGTCACGCATGCGCACATCCTAGTTATAATGCCTGGTTACGTTATATAAAATATTATCAATTCTATGCCAGACCGGCGTGGAATTCACCGCTTTTTTTAGTATGACGTAATCACACAGTTTGATGATGTAATGAGATGAAAAATGCAGATATTTGTTAATAAATCAGAATCCTCATTGATTGATGGCATTGATTTAACAAATTGTTGAAATTTTGCGCAGAAACCTGTAAAAAAAATTGTTTTTTCTGGTACTTTTGGTGAAATTGCGTTGTTACATATTTAACAGTTCCTATCTATGTAGGAATTCTAGCAAAGCCCATAAAGAAAGGTGTCTTTTGTAGTTGTTACATCTGTCACCATGGTTACACAAACAGCTGTGATAATATGTTCCTCCATTTTTGTTTTTACACCGGTTTACTTCATTTGCCATTTTGCCCTTTAACGTCGGTCAATTGATCAGCGCATTTCGGCGTACGCCTATATATGACAAATTAAGTCCGCACCGTTTAATTTGTTCCCGCAATATATGAAATTTGTTATCACAAATTGGATGAAAATACGTTTTAACAGATTTTAAAAACCTAAAATACGAATCATAACTTTGAAATAACGAATTTAAGAATTCGTTATTTCAAATTTAATTTGTTAAAACAGATTTCAAAATTTGTAAAAACGAATTCATAAAACTTGTTATAACAGATTTAATTCGTTATAACGAATTCCTAAAATTTGTTATAACAAATTTAATACGTTATTACGGATTCCACAATTTGTTAAAACGATTTAAATTCGTTTTAACAAATTCAAGAATTCGTTATATCAAATTCAAAAATATTTTTTGATAGGTCCTAAATGGGCTTCCGTAGGTGATGCAGCGCAGTGATTCAAAATATTTATAATTTAGTAGATATGTTATTGACACAAAGGACTAGCATTGCCTTTTTAGATCACCTGAGCCAAAGGCTCAAGTGAGCTTTTCTGATCACAATTTGTCCGTTGTCTGTCGTTGTCGTCGTTGTCGTCGTCGTTGTTGTAAACTTTTCACATTTTCATCTTCTTCTCAAGAACCACTGGGCCAATTTCAACCAAACTTGCCATAAAGTATCCTTAGGTGAAGGGGATTCAGGCGCCAGGATCATGAAGCAATTTTAGACTTAAGTCAAAAATTGTATACTGACTTAAAATCTCTTGATGGAAAAAACTGACAAGATTCAAATGCTATTAAAAGTGTCTTGATATAAAGTTGTTAATTACAAATTTCAATCGTCATAATATGATAAACAATAATTTTATAACTGGCTGAAATTTTGACTTAAGTCTGAAATTGCTTCATGATCCTGAAGTCAGGTTTGTTCAAATGAAGAGCCACGCCCTCTTTCAAGGGGAGATAATTAGGAATTAGTGAAAAAGTAATGGTGTATTTTTAAAAAATCTTCTCTAGAACCAATTGGCCAGAAAAGCTGTAACTTGCGTGGAAGCATCCTCAGGTGGTGTAGATTCAAGTTGTTCAAATCATGATCCCCGGGGGTATGGTGGGGCCACAATTGGGGGTCGAATTTTTACATAGGAATATATATAGAAAAATATCTTTAAAAATCTTCTTCTCTAGAACCAATTGGCCAGAAATGCTGTAACTTGCATGAAAGAATACTCAGGTAGTGTAGATTCAGGTTTGTTCAAATCATGATCCCCGGGGGTACGGTGGGGCCACAATTGGGGGTCGAATTTTTACATAGGAATATATATAGAGAAATATCTTTAAAAATGTTCTTCTCTAGAACCAATTGGCCAGAAAAGCTGTAACTTGCATGAAAGAATACTCAGGTAGTGTAGATTCAGGTTTGTTCAAATCATGATCCCCGGGGGTACGGTGGGGCCACAATTGGGGGTCGAATTTTTACAAAGGAATGTATAGAGAAATATCTTTAAAAATGTTCTTCTCTAGAACCAATTGGCCAGAAAAGCTGTAACTTGCATGAAAGAATACTCAGGTAGTGTAGATTCAAGTTGGTTCAAATCATGATCCCCGGGGGTACAATGGGGCCACAATGGGGGGTCGAATTTTTACATAGGAATATATAGAAAAATATCTTTAAAAATTTTCTTCTCAAGAACCATCTGGCCAGAAAAGCTGTAACTTGCATGGAAGCATTCTCAGGTAGTGTAGATTCAAGTTTGTTCAAATCATGATCCCCAGGGTTACGGTGGGGCCACAATTGGGGGTCAAATTTTTGCATAGGAATATATAGAGAAATATCTTTAAAAATCTTCTTCTCTAGAACCAATTGGCCAGAAAAGCTGTAACTTGCATGGAAGCATCCTCAGGTAGCGTAGATTCAAGTTGTTCAAATCATGATCCCCGGGTGTACAATGGGGCCACAATTGGGGGGTCAAGTTTTTACATACGAATGTAAAGAGAAATATCTTAGTTTTGAAAATCAATTGAGCAGAAAAGCTGTTACTTGAGTGAAAGCGTTCTCAGGCAGTGTTATATATAGAGAGAAAAATCTTTAAAAATCAAATAAAAAAGGATGAAACTATAAAGGGGGGGGGTCAAATTTTTACATTGGAAATAAATTTGATCATTCTCAAAAATATTCAGTATATAGTATTACTAATATGCAATCATATTGACATTTGTTGATTCTCAGTTGTTTAGACTGTGGACCTGGATAATTCTTGTGCCACATATAAGGTTCAAAGTTTGTTGTAGGTTTACATTTAGCCGATTTTATTATGTGTAGTGTTGCTCAGGTGAGCGATGTGGCCCATGGGCCTCTTGTTTTAATGTTATGAGAAGGACTGCAAAAACCAATGGTTAACCTACACCGCTATTATTTGCAGGAAACAAACTTTGGAAAGGGATTTTTGTTTTTAATGAACTATTCAAAAAGAAACAAGACATTATGCTTTTAAATACACGTTTTTGTATGTATTCTTCATCTGGACTGGGGAGAATTAATCAGTTTCAGCCAGGTGATGACAAATTCTGCTTGTCCTACAACTCCATCCACTGAAATCACAAAGAAATTGCATGTGGCATTGGTTATAACACTATAACAGTTAATGAAATTATACGAACATTAAATCAAATCGTTTTCAAAATTCCCATTTGGAAAATCATTATTTCTATAAAAGATCTCAAAATTTGCAAACCACACGTAATTTCGCTTCTCGTTCTTTGAGGGGTAGAACGAAACCATGATCGATCAAAAGTACAGTTAATTTCAACAAGAAGAAGCTTTAAGCTTTACTGTTTCTGTCGAAAAAGGCAAGAATCCAGGGAATGTCCGTCTCTTCGATATGTCCATTCCTATCTACGTCCAGATGATGGAAAAGAATTACAGCCTCCAATGACGATCCCAGGTGGCGCTCCATCCAGTCCAACAGGAACTCGTCACTGGTCACTGACTTGTCGTCTGCAATGCACACAAAGAAGGATTGATAGTCTTCAAAGATAGATGTACCTGAACAACATCTGGACAGATATTGTTGCCGTATTTCCGAAGAAGACAAATACTGTTGTTTCATTGGTATTTGTTGAGCACCAATTTTCGTGGATTTTGTTGATTAGACCCACGAAATTCAATCTTCATCGAAGTGAAAAAAAAATAAATATGGCATCACTAGCCTATGCATGAATTTATGTATCCTTATAAAAATGTGTGTTTTTTTAAATGGACGAAAATTGATGCACACGAATTCTTATGAAACTCAAGTACTGTAAACATTAAGGTCTTCACGTATAATGAACGATGTTGCATAATTTGAAATCTCAACAAGAATTATAGCATATAAAGTTCTATTTATTACTTAGAATATTAAGAAGAAGATTAAAAACGACTTCATTAATATACACACGATTTCGATCGAATTCGAAGAAAATGCGCTGAAACTCGACAAGCGTGAGTGAGTAATTGCCATCTTTGTCTGCGAGATGAAAGACATATCTAGCCTCAGCATCGCTTCCTTCTTGAAAGGGGCCAGCATTGGCACTGTACAAAATGTAGACACATAGATTAAAGATTTACAAAAACTAAACCTTTAAAAAAGATGGTCAAAAACTTCTTTTAAAATCACTTGGTTTCAGTCGATGATATTCTGATGATGAAGAGCATTTGGCATGATTTACAGAAAAGAAACAGAATGCTGAAAACTGGTTTAACTGTCCATTTGAAAATGGGTTTCAAGAAATCCTCTTACCCGATCAAAATACAGGACAGAATAAATGCAATCATTTCTTTGAAATGGCAACAGATGATATAACGGGAACACTAGCCCCCCAAACGACCCCAGACTAAAGGAAAGAGATAACCAGTGAGCAATGGTTTACCTACTAAATGCACTCCTTCTCAACTTTGAACGGAAGTACGCCGCTCGTCGCTGATAAGGACCAAGTTCTTAGATGACCCTTGTTTTGTTCCTATAAAAAAAGAACGATTATTGAAGTTTCGAAACTTACAAGACCAAAAGGACTATACAGGAGGAGTATACTGTGGTGTAATTTTATGCAATCGGCTCGGTTCCCGTGTTGATTTAGTCCAGACAGTACCAAGATTACTGCTTGTTATTAAGCAGTTTTTTTTAGCTTCTAATATATCCGTCTTGAGTTTTGTCTGCAAAATCTAAAACTTTGATGTTTTGCTTTTGGATTTGAACCATAGCTGTTAAACCAGCTATGAGTTGTATCGAACTACATGTATTAATTTTAAGCCCTTTCAAGAGTATTTGGGTCAAAGACCATTGTTACAGACAGTGACCAGATAAATATATAATCCACTCAATTAAAATGGGCATACAATCGTCGTCATTAGCGTGTGAACAATGTTTGTGAAGATAAGATTGTAAACTACCTTGACATATAACATATCACGAGGTCAAGAACAAGAACACTATCTAGAACTGAAATATGCTTCAGAGTTAAAAAGCAAGGGAACAAATATGACCTTGATCTGATCAATATATTAACCTTGAATCAACATATTATACGTCTTCCAAATCTTTTAGGTCACGTGAGTGACTCAGGTGATCTATTGCTATCGGTCTTCGTCCGTCTTCGTGCGTCGTCTGTCGTCCGTTAACAATTTAACATTTTTAACTTCTTCTTGAAACTACAAGGCCAATTGTTACCATTTTTGGTTTAAATCATCTCTATAAGAGGAATCTAAATTGTGAAATTCATGACTCTACCACCCCATACCTCATGGCTGGGGCAAAATATGCCCCAAAAAGCCAAATTTTTAAAAATCTTCTTCTCTACTACACACATGTGGGAAAAACTAAATGTATGATTATGATGTCCATGAAGACCTCTACCAAAATTGTAAAATTTATGGCCCCTGGGTCAACGGTTCAGGCTTTAGGGAGGGGCCAATATGGCCATATAGTGAAAATGTATTAGATCTTAGAAAATCTTTCGCTTTTTCTTTCCCATATATATTTGAGAAAAACTGAATGCATGGTTATTAAATCCATAAAGCCCTCTACCTAAACTGTAATACTTGTATTTTGTGACCCTTGGGTCAGGGGTTTAGGCCCTTTGGATAGGGCCAATAGGGCAACATAGTGAAAATTATTAAAATTTTAAATATTTTCTTCTGTACTTTCACTATTGTTGGAGATAAACTAAATGCATTGTTATTGAGTCCACAATGTCCTCTTTTTAAATAGTGTAATCCACTGCCCGTGGGGCAGGGGTTGATGCTTTATATTTTGGGTTGGGGTTGACAAATATGGCTATATAGCTAGTGAACTTGTATTTTTTTTTAGGTCGGTTGAGACATTCGATTAACTTATTGCCATTGGTCATACATTGTCTGTAAACAATTTTACACATTTTTTACTTGAAAACTATTAAATATTAAATTAAATATTTGTTCTATTTCAGGAAATATACTTTAATTTCATGTGCTTTTATGCTTGTGTGCATTTTAAATGAAACTGAATATTTTAAAAGATTGACCATTAAAGGTCTGCAGATCTCTTTTTAACAAAACTTTACAATTTTGGTCCCTGGAGCTTGGTTATAGATAATCTGAGATATTTTTACTCTTGCCTCCCTCCAAACCCATTTATTAATTGATGTTTGCAAACGTCAAATAATGAAAGGGGGTACTTGTCAAAGGAACCTTGGATTAGGGTTTAGACTCAAAATTGAAGCTTAATTAAAATGCAAACATGAGATTCCCTGACAGATCTATCTAAGGGATATGATACTCAGGTGACCTTCAAGGCCTGTGGGCCTCTTGTTAATTTAGATATAAATCATCAATAATTCTTTGCAGGTGCACCAGTTTTTTTTTTAAGTTAATGTTAACATGTATTTCAAATTAAAGTCAATTTGTAATGTATGTGGATCGTACAAAGATTTAAAACCCCCAAAATTTCCTTACCTTCTTTCCTACATGAAACACACAAAAAAAAGCATCTTAAGCTTATTGTTAAATTTAACTAACTTTACTTTTTCCAAATACATTTAATAGCTACATTGAGAACACAGAATGCATGGACTGACGTCAGACCAAACACTACTAGTAGTAGTTGTAGCAAGTTCTGACTTTTGAAGAATCGTCTCTTCCTTTCGTGTATTGTACTTGTACCGATAAAAAATAACGATAATTTACGCACTTGTACAACCTTACAAATAAAGTAAGAGAGTTTCAAAGAAAATATGTAAGGTGGTTCATACACGGGCTATCAAGTATGATAGTGACCAGCAGACTGTGTATTTAAATTGTTCTGCAATGTTAGCTGCCTTTATTTAACTAATCTGATACCGGTCAGCAATGCTCTGTGTTGTTTAGACAAATCATAAATCGGGATTTATAACATGTCTAAAGAACACAGAGAGCATTGCTGATATTAGTTTATTTCAATAAAGACAGTAAACATTGCAGAAAAGAAATGATGTCTCATTTTATATAGTCCGAGATTATCAAAAATGATACATAATTTTATTTTTTTATTAAATATTTTTTGGAATAATTGCAGAAAAAGGACATGGACGTACATTGCCTGCCAAATCCCGGCACCATGTTAGAGAAATTAAAGGATATATTTAAAAAAAATTGAATGTGCATGACCACCTGCAGCTACATCAATACATTCCTCTCTGGTAACGACGGTACATCGTAGCTTTCCTCTTTTTTCAGTTTTTATCACAGCACCCAATTACAGAACCCCTACAATCCAAAATTGGTAAAAATCACGTAGACTCAAATTTTCGGCACTATCTGTCCAATACTGTATATGTTTCAAAATAATCTTATCATATAGAGTCACAGCACATGCTCCTGGAAATTGGTGGGCACATATAATTGGCTGTAGTTTGCAACGATGCATAAAATATACATTTGTACAAACAATGTATGTGACCAAAAATCACATTTTACATTTGAAATCCTCTAGGGAGGGGTTCTAATGAATTATATATGTAATCCTTTTTTTTAAATTCTCCATTGGCAATGATGATTAATCAAGGAAAGAATTTTATTCTTTAATTAATCTCAAAATTTTATCAGAGAACTGCCAAGAAATGTTTTCTCTCTCTCTCTCTCTCTCTCTCTCTCTCTCATATAAACAAGTACAAATCAGTAGCGACACTGTTTTATTCCACATATAATAAATAAGAGCTTGTTTGAAAAAAAGTATAGTTCTATTCCAATATATATTTTATGTTTAAACAACCATATTTACTAATATATCTTCCAAAACGCCTCTTTCTCTTCAAAAGTCCCACAGTTAACACAATACTAAGACAACACATTACGGTACATATCATTATAAACACCACTATATCATTATAAACACCACTGTGTAACAATCATCCATAACCTATCCCCATGTTACCCAATGAGTTAAAGGGATCTGAACTTGCTTGTCAGTTGTCACAAAGAATGACTTCAGCTATGAAATTAATACCCTACAGAAACCTGAGATGGAAACTCTCATGAATCTTTTCAATGCCTAAACTTGCTTGGTAGCACACGTGCGTCGATTTATTAGCTGACATCTATGTTTTCTGTTTTTTGGACTTTGCAACATTGGCAAATTCTGAATCTGAGATTTTGGCTTCATGCATTTTCTTGCTATAAAAGATAAAAATGTATCTATATATGAATTCCACAAAGTGATAAATTCAAGAGAGAAAATTTATATAACTTATACATGTTACGGTAAACCAACTTTTATTTGCGACGACTTTATTTTGCGATTTTACTTCCGAAAAACTGTTTCGCGACGACTAATGTTCGCGACCAAGCTTTTTCAAGACCTGTCTTGTTATATCAACCATATGTCAACGATTAGTCGCGGCAAGAAATATTCGCGATGGCGATACCCTCGCAAATCTCGCCAAAATTTCTCGCACGCGAATAAAAGTTGGTTTGCAGTATATCTGTTTATATATTAAAAAATAGACAATCTGACTACAGTCAATACTGTTTCCAAAGATGAATATATGTTAATTCAGCAGCTTAAAGTTGAAAAAAGAAAAAAAATAATAATTATGTGTATAGAATTTTAAACAAGTGAAGTAATAAACAGCGTATACTGATTAAATCTCATTCTGTATACTAATAAAATCTGCACATTTCTGATACAACTTTCTAATACAGTTTTCAAATTCTATCTAAAGTGAGAAGAGGCAGATCAAAGCACACTGTATTGATGATGCCTCTTGATCTACAATGTCTAAATGATCTATACATGTACTGAGTAATGTTAATCTTTGGTTTAAAATATGAAATGCAGAGATAATTTATATCGATTCTAAAAACAAAAGTAACTTAAAATTCATTGAGAACACACCAAAGTTCAATGAACAAATAATAGCATACCCTTATCTTTTATCTATATGAAAAGTTGTAAATTTTCAGTAATATTTGGTGGGAGGGGATAAAATTCAATTATTTACCAACAGGTGTACAAACTATAATTTTTAACATCAATGCAAATATTTTGCCTGAGGACAAATTCTTTAAAATGCTAAATAATGTATACACATGTAATTATAGAAGCACCATTATAATCAGAAATTTAATAAGGATATACAACTTTTCATTAGTAAACATTGTATATTTAGGTCAAAAGACAAATTGTGTACATGAATTTTAACACAGTTATTTAGTTGTAAACACTCGTATCTTTGAAATAACATGACAAATCCAGAAAGTAAAAGATTTACAACATTTAAAATGGATAATTCTTAACTCCTAACATATATTCTACCAATATTAAAGTAAAGATCTCAATGCTTGTAGTTTTTTTTTTTTTACTAATTTTGGGTCAATTTTAATGATCAACACTTTATTAATTTTTTTCCCAATTTCTTTCCATTGCACATTTTTATGCCACTGTAAACGTGTTCAATAAATAAGGGACTCATACTTTAAATTTTTGTTAGATAACGACAACTTCAAGTTTTGGTGGCATATGATCTTTAAATACACTATAAGTATCTGCCTTACACTTTTAATACATCTTAGAATTGACTAGATTTTCAAATGTGACTGGTATTGTACAACTCATTTGTAATACATGTATCTGAATATCCTGATGAGCATCATTGGTCATGAGGTTTTTTGCTGTAAAAAGCTTCTTTTTTAAAATGCCTTTAAAAGGTTTTGAGGGTCAAGGCCATTCATGGACTACTCTAACCTCTTGAAAAACGAGAGTTTGGTATAAAAATATAGAAAAATAGTTAAATTTTTAAGCTAAAAACATTTGGGTTTTTTTTATTTCCAAAATAGTTTAGGGCCAGGAAATCATATTTCAAACTTGTATGCGAAGATGATGTGCATTTTCACCCAACCTTCTTAGATATTAGAATTAAGTGAAGTTTATAGAATTCTGAACTGATTGCTAACTTACCCTTAATACCTGACAAATGAAAATGCAAGTTTTTCAAATATACCCAATAGTAAAAAAAACTTATCAAGTTTAAGTATGGTTTAACAAACTATTGTGAAACACATCACACATTCATATGATACTTATCAAATGTTAAAATTTACACAGTAAACAAACAACAAATACACAGTTTACATGTACATGTTTGTTAATCTAATAAGTTTACTTCCTTCATAAAAAAAGAGACTTAAAATATGCACAAAGCAACATTCATTTTGATTAATAATAATTAACGACATTAAAATGCCAATTTCACAAAAATGTCTTCAAAATAAAAGTCACCTATTTAAAACACAAGCAAATACAAAAAAACATGTTGACAACACAGTTATATATGGTCTATAAATAAATATCTTAAAAACTATCTCTGATTCAGCAAAATTGATGATCCAGCACTGGTGCCTTACAATTTCCTTCAGTCACCTCAACAAACAATTCAATCCAAAGTATGCCCACTCCTCAAGGTTGATGCCTTGATTCTGTGAAAATCGGCAACCTTCTCCAAACTTACACCCCGGACCTCTCCATTACAATATTATCAACTGTTTCCATGGGTAATTCCAAAAAATAAACAGGGAATCATCAGAATTCATTACAGTAGGCAGCCAATCCAATGATTTGGAAGGTGACACACTAGCGTATATGCTGACGGATCAGCATAGATCCACAACCAGTTCAGCTAACTGCTCTCAATGTCACTGCGACTTCCTCCCTGTTACTTTCCTCTGTCTATTCCTGAAAGATTGTCCCAGTGATTTGTTATACAGTAAATCACGGTTATAGCGAACACACTTATAATGAATTGACGCTTACAGCGAAGTAATTTTCATTCCCCGTGACTTTTTTACATGTTGTTAACTTGACAGATATAACAAATTATTTTTATAACAAAGTAAAATTGACCATCCCTGGCGCTTCGTTATAACCGTGTTTTCCTGTAATCAGTTATCTTTTGAGTCTATGTTTCTATAGATAACATAAAACTGGTACATGTAATTGTATCATATTTAGCAATTATTTTACATACACAATAGCCTAGGGAAGTTCATAACAATGTTGATGAAATACTATACCTGGCTTCTGATCTAGAAGAGGTGTACTCAAACCACATCACATGTGGAATTAAAGTAGAGTCTCTCAGCATTAAAAATTCTCCAATCGGACTGAATAAAACAAAAGAGAATATTTTATATGTGTAGTTATATATATTTTTTTCTATTTAATTATGTGTATTAAGGTACTGCAAGCTTTGGCAAATTCAGAACAAGAATTCAACATTTCATATAGTAGTTTGAAAATTTAACTTAAAAGAACATGTATGACCTTAAAAAAATTGGATAATTAGAGAGAAAAAAACTAGCTGCAATCAGGAAACCCTCTTTAATCTGACATTTTTTTTACCCCCCCCCCCCCCCACACCACACCACAAGGAAGAAGGCTACATTGCAGGTAGTCCGAGGTAGAATACATGATTTCGAGTTAAACTTACTGAGAGGCTAAATAGGGAAAACATGGTGTTAATATTAGTTGTACTACTGCAAACCATAGAGCTCCAAGGAAAATCCCTAAAAGGGCCCCACAGGACACCTGTCCGAATGTGTGGTACCCTAAATACACCCTGGAAAAAAATAAAACAAGAGGCCCATGGGCCACATCGCTCACATGAGGAACAATAGGTATGATAAAATCAGCTTAATGGAGTCATAAAACAAACTATCTGGACAATGTAGTATAATACATGTAGAGCCTGTATAAATAAAAATCCATTTTTCCCCCTGGATATTTTTATGTTTATTATCATTAGTCCCTTTTCTAACAGGATGATTTTATAGTCATATCACATGTTGATCATTGCATTTCTCAAAAAGATCCTAAACAATTGTTTATATATGGGATATAAACCTTCGTCAAACTCTGAACCCCTTGTGAGGCTCAAGAATCGTCCAGCAATATGTCAAAATGATTGCACATAAGTAAAAATATATATTATCACATTTCAGCTTTTGTGAATATTTAAAATGTTTCCTGTGTAAAATTGGATTCCAAATATGGCCCCACCCTACTCTCAAGATTTTGATTTGAACACATTTGAATCTAATTTATCTGTTATGAGGTTGCTTTCACTAAAGCTACAGCTTTTCTAGGCAAATGGTTTTTTAGAAAAAGATTTTTAAAGATTTTTCTCTATATATGCCTATATCAATTTTTGCCCCCCCCCCCCCCTCCCCACCCACGTTGTGACCCCATCCTACCGCCAGGGATCATGATTTAAACAAATTTGAATTGAATCTACCCTACCGTAGATACTTGGACACAAGTTTCAGCTTTTCTAGCCAATTGGTTTCTGAGAAGAAGATTTTTAAAGATTTACTCTATATATTCCTATGTAAAAATTTGACCCTTTATTGTGGCTCCACCCTACCTCCAGGGTTCATGATTTTCACTTTAAATCTACACTACCTGAGGATACTTTCACACAAGTTTCAGCTTTCCTAGCTGATTAGTTTCTGAGAAGAAGATTTTTAAGATTTACTCTATTATAATTATCTTATGTAATAGTTTGACCCCCCCCATTGTTGCTCCACCCTACCCTTGGGGGTCATGATTTTCACAACTTTGAATCTACACAACCTGAGGATGATTACACACAAGTTTTAGCTTTCCTGGCTGATTAGTTTCTAAGAAGAAGATTTTTAAAGATTTATTCTAAATATTCCTATGTAAAGATTTGACCCCCCATTGTGGCCCCACCCTACCCCCAGGGATCATGACTTTCACTACTGTAAATCTAAACTACCTGAAGATGCTTCCACACAAGTTTCAGCTTTTCTGGCTGATAAGTGTTTGAGAAGAAGATTGTTAAAGATTTATTCTATATATTCCTTTGTAAAAATTTGACCCCCCATTGTGGCTCCACCATACCTCTGGGGGTCATGATGTTCACAACTTTGAATCTACACTACTTGAAAATGCTTCCACACAAGTTTCAGCTTTCCTTACTGATTAGTTTCTGAGAAGAAGATTTTTAAAGATATACTCTATATATTCCTATGTAACAATTCGACCCCCCCCCCCCATTGTAGCCCCATCCTACCCTGAGGGTCATGATTTTCACAACTTTGAATCTACTTTACCCAAGGATGCTTCCTCACAAGTTTCAGCTTTCCTGGCCAAATGGTTCTTGAGAAGAATATTTTTTAAAATTTCTCAAAAATTTTCAATAATTCCTAATTATCTCCCCTTGAAAAGGGCGTGGTCCTTAATTTTCACAAATTTGAATCCCCTTTGCCTAAGGATGCTTTGTGCCAAGTTTGATTGAAATTAGCCCAGTGGTTCTGGAGTAGATGTTGAAAATGTGAAAAGTTTACAGACAGACGAATGACAAAATGTGATCAGAATAGCTCACTTGAGCTAAAAATAATTTGGTTTTAGATAAAAGAAGCCTTGTCATCTGTCACATGAAATACAATGCACTACACTGAACACACACACACACAAAAAAAAATTTTGCTTATCATAATGAATAAGGCTCAGAAGCTCTGGGTCCAGCAAAAGTGTTCAGACTTACCTACTGTAAACAACCGCTGATGATGCAGTAAAACAGACAATACTGACTAAATATTTCCATAAATCATCCATCAAACTATGATTTCTGTAAACCCTATAAGGTAAAAAAAAAATTATGTTCAAGACATATCTAGGTGTCTCTCTTAGAAGATAAGCTATGATTCTGTAACCTCTTATATAATCTTGAAAATTCATATTTCATTACATAATATGTTGGTTTCTACAATGAACATCTTGTATTATTTGCTTACACACACATTGAGAACTTAACAAAATTAAACAAGAGATGTTTGTAAAACACTTATGCCCCCCTCCCTTGGAAACATCTGCGAAGAAAAGCAAACAATTGGGATTTTTCTAAGTCCAAGGGGCATAACTCTGTTTAAAATTGCTCGATTGTACCTAAAATCAAACTTGACCTAGATATTATTATGATAGACCTGTATACCAAATTTCATTTCAATATGTGCCTCCTCTGTGAAGAAAATGAACGGAAACTGCAAATTAATGGAATTTTTCTAAATCCAAGGGGCATAACTCTGTTGAAAATTGCTCGATTGTACCTAAAATCAAACTTGACCTACCGGTAGATATTATTATGATTAACCTGTATACCAAATTTGATTTCAATATGTGCATGTTCTGCAAAGAAAATGAATGGATACTGTTGGTGGATCGACTGACTGACAGACAGCAGCAAAGCAATATGCCCTCCCTTCTTTGAAGGGGGACATAAAAAATTATTTCAATGAGAGCTTAAATGTATTACCTTATAAATAAGAAGAAAACCATATATGTTGAGAAAAACCATGCAAACTGGGCATGGCTTGATGGCATTCCATACTCCGTAAAAAGGACAGAACGATCTGAAATGAAAGTTCAAGATCTAATTAGCAGAACTTAACAGAGATTATTAAGGTAATAAGTACAAAGCATGACACTAGTTATTTCCCTCTTACCCCTTAGAGGTCTCTGTTCTCGAATCATGTGCTTCAAAATCCAATTACAAGCTTCATTCAGCAGAAGACCAGTAAAATATGAAATCTAAAACGGGAAAAATTAAATACAGGTAAAAGTTAAAAACTGAATATTCACACATTGACAACTTGGTTATTTATAATCATGGCTTATGGTTTGGGTTTTTTTTTTTTTATCTTTTATCATGATGGTTATTAGGTAGTGGAACCAATGTTAACTGATTGATTATTTTTTTCATGAGAAGAATATAAGCGTGCGTCACATTTTTTCTCCATCCCCATAAATCAATATTCATTGACTTTTTTTTTTAAATCTGGCCATATGCTTTATTGCCAAGTTATATTGGTTATTAATCTTAAAATAGCAAAACTATGAATTTTATGGACCATCTTGGTCGTTCACAAATGGCATATTAAATTTGCTAATTTAAAAATATAATGGACATGATGGTTTGTTTACATTATCAGATCAATGGATGGTATGTGCAAACAGAATTTCATATAATAGAATCTAATTTGACTAGTTTAATGTGAAAGAAAAATTTCTGCGCATCAAAATACAAACATCAGGCTCTGCCATCACCAATTTTTTCAAATCACTCAACTCAGTACTGTAACATGAATTTGAGGTCAAAACTCTGATTTGAAGCTGATTGTTGACTTGAGGAAAGTTGGTGACGGCGGGGCCTGGTCTATGCAAAATTTTTTTTTGGGGGGGGGGGGGGGGGGTAAGATACTGTGAGAAGAAATTTAGAACAAATCACCACATAGTGATGAGCGAACTTATACAAGTACTGAAAGCTGTGCATGTCAATGACTTTGTGTGGTTTTAATAATAATAATTTTATTCCTTCAAAGGACTCTAAGATTACAGTCATTTTACAAAAATGTTTATGAGATTCAAAACCCCTTGCCAACTACTAAACACTGTAATAAAAACTAATGAAGCTTTAAGGTACATGTACTTACTACTTATTGTACATATATTACTGACTATATAGTCTAGACCATAAAATATAATATCTGCAGGGATATATCTACTTACTGTGTGTAAATCTCTTCTAAATAAAATCAATGTTATAAATCCAACAATGGAAAAAATAGGTAGAAGACTGCACCAAGCTAAGACATATCCTATGAAGTCACCTGAGAGAAAAAAAAATAAACATTTGTTTCAGACTGATATGTGAACAGTAAAATATTCTTTTACCATGAATCTTTTTCTTCTCTTTTCACATACAGTAGATTCCTAATTAAACATGAGGAATAAATATCCGCGTAAAATCGTGAGAAGCACATCTCGCAAATTTTAAAATATCGTGTTTATTTTTCGGACATTTCGCAATTTGATGGAAAACGATTGAATCGCGGAATTAAGTACTCGCATAAAATAAGGAATCTACAGTACATGCAGAATGATTTCTCTATATGGAATGAGGTATCACACCAGTAAAAGTTATGTTAAAACAAAGACATTGAATCAAGACTTAACAGTACATAACAGAATCAATACCGTTTTAAATACATGTATATGTACATGTCCCAAGATTTTTATGCAGCACATTTTCTTAAATCATTTAATATTCAGAAATACCTCTGGGATAAAATGATATTCATTTACTTAAATGAAAAAAATCTCAAAATTTCTCCTTCGAAACATGGTCAAACACCACCTCTATTTTGCCATGCAGATTAAAGAAAGCAGATGATAAACAAAAAGTCTATAGAGATTTTTTATTGCAAGTGACATAAAAGATCCCAGATAATTGGGGAGGTGTTCCGAGTGAATTCATCAAGGAAAAGGATGTCAGATTTTCTCATTACAATTAAATCTCTGTAAGATATCTGTTTTCAATTTCTCCCTATACAAAGAGATACTACTTGTCGGTGAAGAAATCTTCTTTTTCCCTTACAGCAATATTATAATTGTACTTCTTTGACAGGTATGATTATATATTCATTAATTTTTATTAAAAAGTAACAGGAACGGTAACTTGGGACAGACTAATATTATTTGGGTTGGTGTAAATGTACTCTGGGACATATGTCCTGTGATGTCCAATTTTACCGGTAGTAACTTAGTTTACTATAAAAAAACTGTAATTAATGAAATCTTTCAAGGGTTAGTATAGTCAATTATTACATGTATAAGTACGCTGTATAAAATCTACATCCTAATAATGCCCGGACTACATTTACAGCCACCCCATGAATTTCTTGAGAAAGCTTTCTAATTTTTAAAATACAAGAAGTGTTAACATAATTCAAAACCATATGGTTGTTCTCTTTAACTGTTTAAAGCGACTTCAATATAAACCATGCAAATAAATACAAAATGGAAATGTAGAACAAATTTCTTAATCATAGCATTGAGAATTGAATTCTAATTTAAACAATAAATATCAATGTCTCTTGACATATTAAAATTATCGCAACCACAGCACAAATACACTACTGTACACTATCTCTTATCATGATATGTAACGTGTGTTAATGGGAGGTAATCGCAATATTGTGATAGAAATCGTCCAGTATTTTGAACACTATGTATTTGCAATTTTACACCTGTAGCAAAAAGAGTAAATCCATATATGTGACTTAAACACAAACCTTTCGGATATTCTACGTGCGTTAGTGATATTGACCTCCACATCGCAGCCTCATAAGCATTATCCGAGCCTGTGGTCTGCATTTTGTCAGCCTCATCCATTGCACCGGAAACGGTTGTTGCGCTTGCGAGAATACCGATATCGTTTGTAAAAGACAATGTCATTGGCTAGAATTGAATAAATGTAAACAATGTGCCCGAATGGCTTTAAAAAATCCATTATGATTGGCCATAAAAGGGGATTTCCAAAATATGGCTATGCAAAGAACACATGCTCTTTCATTCAAAATATTAGCAGAATGTTCTACGACAAAAGCAAGGGCAAGTCTGATGAAACTTCCACACGCCACCGTGGATACGCCTGTATTTATGCCGGTTGGCACACAGGGAACACTGAAAGGGCTTGTACCTGATCAGCTCAGAGAGTTGGACTGCCGAATCATATTGGGGAACACTTACCACCTAGGCCACAGACCGGTGTGTATTCACTATGATTGAATCATTGAATTGACCTGTCAACTGTAACCAATTACCGGTAAACTACAGAATTTAATCTTGGGAGTTTCAAATCAATTAGGAAAAACTTATTCAATTGTTGAATTTCAACTGATTTTATTGCACATTAAATGAATTTATTAGGCCTACTTGTACATGCTGTTAATTTTGGTTCAAAATATACAGCACACCTCTTTTAAGCAATGAAGTCATTAAGGGTTCTGTAACATGAACACGATGAAGGAAAAGTTACTGGCTGACAAAATCAAACCTAGCTGCAGGTCTGTATAACTCCCGGTCTGAAAAAATGCAGATAGGTGATCTGGGAGCTATACAGATCTGTATGTGTTAAAAAGTTGCAATTTACAGCGCACAAAAAAAGTGTGCATGTTTTTTACTAATTAATCTTATTTCTGAACACATTCTGCATGTTCTGTACAAATATTTGATTCCAAAAAATTCCTCTGACATTTTACTACAGATATCGTCACTTCACTTGCCTCTGATATTCTTTTAAACACCATCAACAGCCCCGTAAAGTGAAGTGGTGCAGTTTGTTTACTTGTCTAGATCTGACATGAATTTGACATACTTCATTTTCCAAGGTCAGTTAGCATAAAGAAAGTCTGAGGCAAGTAAAGTGACATTATATCATTAGTACATTGCCTGAAGATTTTACCTGTAATGGTACTAATTTTGTCCACAGAATATGTGGACAATTTTCACACATATTCTGTGGAAAAAAAGTAATCGGTTGAAGGGTCGAAAAATCAACGAAATTGAGTCAGTTGGCAAGTAGGGTGAAAATAAGGTTAATCAGTCCAAAAATAGTGCATCTTTTTGTGCGCCTTAATTTGCAACTTTTTAACACGTACGGAACTGAAGCTGCCAGGTCATCCATCCAAATTTTTACAGACCTGCAGCTAAATCAAACCCAGCTAGGACTTATCATTATGTCACATCTGAATTTTTAGTCATGCAGGAGCTCTATATTACAGAGCTATCCAGGCCAATATCCACTGTCCATTTTTGTGCGCTGCAAATTGCAACTTTTTAACACATACGGAACTATAGCTACTAGGTCGCCCATCTGATTTTTTTTCAGACCAGGAGCTATAGAATTGCAGTTACAGTATCCTAGCAGATACAATTATAATGATAAGGGTTCTACTGATCATGGTACTGTTATCAGCCTAGATAGCTTAGTGGTACAAAACCCTCCCCAGAAATGCAGGTGCTCCTAGTGTCGCTCCATGTCCAATCATCTATTTTTTATATGTAAATGTTCATTCCTTCTCTTCTTCTACTGCAGATGGTGCAGTGGCCTTTGTTGCTCAGGCAATATTTTTGCATATTCCCCTTTTTACATATTTAGCCTATTTAAGCCATACTAGAGAGCAAGTGATCATTTATATAACTTTGTGACTCCATGTATTCTATGACGCATATATTTTATGTTTGCAAGCCTCACATACCAAAGTTCATTACAGTAACCATATATTTGATACATGTACTGGTATTTATTTCAGGGCCCAGAACTGTTGGAGAAAGCTGGTGGTCTGCATGAGTTTATGCAGTGGGACAGGGCCCTTTTAACAGTAAGTGATCATAAATCTACCACATGTTACAGAAGCACTACAGTCTTCCAATGCAACCTAAGATTGCTTTATTTAGTGTACAACACAAATACAAACATATCACTCGTACCAAAGTTCCGTTGTTAAAATGTACGAATATTTTTTCTCATTACATACCATTACCTATTTTCCTGTTTTTATCATAATCTTCTTGGAAAATTAGAAACACAGATCAATAGAATCAGTTCTTTAAAACAAAGTAATCTCTTTTTGGGTTTTACTGTAAACAAATGCATTAGGCAGAATTATATATCTAAAATTCAAGATGACGTCATTATGCATGAATATGGGATATCAGTGCATTATATCTGGTTATAAACATATTTTGCTTTATATAAAGCAGTATTTGAGTTTAATGAACTACTAAAAGTGGTAATTATATTTTTTGGTTTATACCGGTAAGATTATTTTACTCAAAGTATTACGGTATTTTAAGTTTTCTATTTGATTGTACATGTATATTTTTTAAAACATTTTTAGAATTGTAGTTTTGATTTGTTTTCTTGATGATCATAAAGCAGATGTTATTGTAAAGAGGTATATAAATATTGTAGGATAGTGGAGGATTTCAGATGGTTTCTCTCCTTAAACTAGCAGAGATCACAGAAGAGGGAGTGATATTCCAGTCTCCTCATGATGGCTCCGAGATGATGCTGACTCCAGAACATTCCATTCACATACAGAATAAAATAGGCAAGTCATGAAATAATGTTAAAGTTCTATCTAGCTGGATAAATATTACATTACAATTTAGGCTACTGTAACAATGTTTTGTTTACCTTCTCCTGACCTAGTGTTTAAACTTTGGTTGATAGGTAGGGAAATTAATTAGGGCCCTGCTCTACTGGCGCCCTATAGTGATCAGTCTGTCCGTCCATCCTTCGGTCCGTCTGTCTGTCTGAGATCACTTGTCCAGGACCTTTTGGTAAAGGGTGTGCAGTGACTTGAACCAAGTTTCTAGGTCTTAGGTTAAAGTCATAACTGTTAACAGAATTATCTGAAAAATCCTTGTCCAGATCATATATTCTCTCCCCTTGGTCCAATCTGGCTCATACTTCACCCACAGAGTGCCTTTAGCTTTGGTCAAAGGGTGTGCAGTGACATTGAATAATGTTGCTAGGTCAAGGGTCAAGATCATATTAGACCACACAATAAAATTTTCAGAGCATATATACTCTCCCCTTAGCCCTATCTGGCTCATACTTCACAGAAACAGAGTTTTTGGTAAAGGGTGTGCAGTGTCCTTTGACCAAGTTTCAAGGTCAAATGTGAAGGTCATAGCAGATCTCTTTAAAATCCAGTTTTAGATCACAAATTATTTCCCATTGCTTTAATCTTGCTCATTTTAACCCCAAAAAGCCTCTTGATAAGGGGTAATGAGCTGGACTTAAAGTTCTATGCCAACCTGAAAATTCCTAAGTCATAGGTCAATGTCAAAGCAAAATCTTCTGAAATGCTTTTATCCTATTTTCCATTATTTAAGCGGGGCACTTTGAGACGGTCACCATCTCAGTGATGTCTACCGATAGTTTCTTTCAATGTCAGTGAAGAATTTTATTTAAAACCTTTTTAATTTAATTAAGGAATAAGGAATCATTCTTTTAGTATTATGGGGTGATAATTTCGGTCGGGGCGTGGTCAAATCCAATAAAGCCCGAAGGGCTTTATGAAAGATTTGACCACGCTCCGACAGAAATTATCACCTCATAATATTCAAAGAATGATTCCTTATTACTTATATTTACATTATTTCCAACTTGTACACTTTAAAACAACATTATTTAAAACCACTATTTTTTCGTGGAGCACATGCTATGTATTACTGCGCGTCGCAGCCAATACCGTCTCGCGGTTTTGCTATAAGACACGCCCATTTTGTGTCACTCATGATTTATGAAGTTATTGGGTTTTAGGGTTAAAAATTGATTGGTAATGTTATCACAGACAAAGACTGTTGAAAATGGAAATATTAGAATATAGATCTGCAAAGACCTGCATTAAAAAAAATAAGATTATGCTCAGATTGCTAAAAAAAAAAAAAAATTCTTGAGTTTGGTACTTTTTTAAGTTGATGGGGAGATGGCAAATAATTTTTTAGAAGTGTCTGTAATGATCTAATAAAACTTTTAGAAGACATAATATTTAAAAACTACCAGTATTTGAAAATGTTATTAAAAGAGAAATATAACTGGTAAAACTTAGTCTAATAACTTTTGTGTTAAATTTTGAAATTAACTTTTTGATCTTTTTACCATAGGTGCTGACATTATAATGCAGTTGGATGATGTTGTCCATAGCTGTGTGACAGGACCGAGAGTAGAGGAAGCCATGCATAGGTGTGTACATCAGAGTCTCTGAACATCAAAGAGCCACCATATTGTTTAATACACTAGAGATATAACTTGAAGCCATTTTAACTAGAGCTTGGATTTCAGTGGGATGTATCTAGTTTGCTCATCAAAACAAGCTGTCAAATATTGACCTTCTTTTTAATTTGATAAGAGAATCTCATTGATATCCATAGACTGTCAAAATTGGAATTTTTTTTTCTTCAAAATCTGCTCTGTTGTGTGAAATTGATGCTTTTTCAGCTGAAATATACAGCCCTGGATGAATTCAGATTCAAAGTATTCATATCTATTAGCCAATATCTGGACAGTTAACAATTAGTAGACCCAGCTTTCATCAAATCGGAGTTTGACACATACTGCCCAAAGTCGAAGCTCTTGTTAAAACAGCTCTAATACCGTTAGTTTGTAATTTCAACTGTTTCTTTTTACACCCTGTCATTGTTTCCTAACCAAAGGACCAAAACCTATCTACAGAATCACTGGGAATGAAACAGTGTTATATTTTTACAAAATAACTATATAAAGTCAGGGATCTTAACAGTCTTTACGGTTTGGTCTTCAAGATGCAAAATTCATACAAAACCAATTTATTCGGCCATTGAAACTCATTTAAAAGCCACAAGTACATTTTACTGGTACCCAGGTATTAAGCTGAGGAATAATGATCATGCATTTGTACATTTGATTGTAAGTCATCAGTTTATATTTTGTAAAGTGCAGCCCAGAAGCCTAATGTTTTGAATTCAGGAATGCTATGATTCTATGTATGTTACTTTTTCCTTAAGATCCATTTGTTATGGTATTTTCATTTTAATTTTTGTGTCAATTTTAAAGGACAATCCGCTGGCTGGATAGATGCATGAAGGCCCATAGAAGACCGCATGACCAAAATCTATTTCCAATTGTACAAGGGGGCCTTTATCCAGAACTTAGAAAAAAGTGTGCTGAAGGTACAGTTTATAATAAATGAGTATGGATCATGTATCGTGTCTTGATTGTGTAACTATTTATACTTAATCCTACAGATTATTTGTAAGTTTGCTTTAATTGAGAAATGTATAGGCCTATATAACCTTTTTTCAGAATTGACCAAAAGGGATGTGCCAGGTTTTGCTATTGGTGGATTAAGTGGAGGAGAGTCCAAAGATGAATTCTGGAAAATTGTGAATTTATCTACAGATTACTTACCCAGAGAAAAACCACGTTATTTAATGGGAGTAGGGTAACTCATCATCTATAATTCACAATTCACAGCAAAATTTTCATGAACACTTATAATAACAAATACTAACAAGTATTTTCATGAACTGGGCAATTACACTGACATTATAGGCTATTTATATAGAATTTTCTAGACGACTTATACTTGCGCTATATGCTAAAATTTTAGAATGTTTTCTTCCTTGATATGGATGTCTCCGTGGGAAGAATTACAATGCCTAATAACGCTTTAAATTACGGGCTTGTAATGATAGCTTTTTTAGGGTCATAAATAATAGTGAGTCTATCAATGTTTTGAATCTAATTTATAGCTTATGACTGAATTTCAAGGTTTATGAGACTACGGTAGTATGCCATAGATATCTAAGGATTTTGTTTATTTTATTGCAATTTACTGTCTTTGAAATGACCTTATACTTGTATTGTGTTATATTTTCTTTCTAAAGGTTTGCTGTAGACTTGGTAGTGTGTGTGGCATTGGGCTGTGATATGTTTGACTGTGTTTTTCCAACCAGAACAGCCGTAAGTTACTTTTTTGGTCCCATGAGATAATGAATGTGTAAAATACAAAGGACATAAGTGTGACTCCAAACTCAATTGATCAACACACTTCATAGAACTCATGATGAAGTTTTATCTTATTTTCAACAGAGGTTTGGAAATGCACTGACACCCACTGGGACCCTGATCCTACATAGACCCGAATTTGCTGATGATTTCCAACCCATAGAGAAGGGTTGTCCTTGCTCGACTTGTAAGAACTACACTCGAGCCTATCTTCATGGAATAGTGGAGAACGAGCCAGTGTCTTGTTCACTTCTCACCATACACAATGTATCTTATCAGGTATGCCATGACCGATGTCAGATTTCGAGGGATCAAATATCTTCTAAAATCCCTCTTTCTTATAAAACTATTTTTCTATTTTGGCCTCTTTTAAGGTTGAGTTTTTTCATTTGCTTTTTCAAATTCATCATAAAAGACTCGCAATCACTCCATCCTTATTCCTCTGGAGGAAAAAAGGGGCTTTAAATATTGCTGTTTGGTCCAAACTCTTTTTCTTTGAATGACTTTATTTACAAGAAACTAGCTGTTTAAACAATAGGCTAAAACAACAGGGATCAGACAAGTGCATAATTTTCTAAATGTATGAAGCATTTTTATGGATTAGTCAAATGGTTCTTGAAATAACTGTATTATAATAAATACCTCCTATTAAAATAGCCTTATGTAATTTTAATATATAAATTATGATATACCATGAATATATATTACCAGTAATTATTAATTGAAAATATTCACAGAGGTATAATAAAATTGAATATACTTCCTCTCTGTTTGTAGTTGCGACTGATGAGGGCCATGTACCAGAGTATAGTGGAGGACACGTTTCCAGAGTTTATTCAGGACTTTTTTGACAAACTTTATCCCAGTGCTGATTACCCAGAGTGGGCCATGGATGCATTAGCTTCCGTCAATGTCCACTTGAAAAAGTCTTGATGATGGCCAAAGTTAACAATTTAGGATCTTGGCTATTGGCTGCATGTCACTGTGATCCCAGCTTCGAAGATTCCTGTTGAAATTTCTAACGTGACTGAAAATGCTGTTCAAAGAGAAGTTGTATCTTGTTTGGAGCAGTGACAATAGTGCAATATATCTTGCTGGTTAGTGGGAACATTCACAATCTCAAATTATCAGAAAAACACACATCTTTTAAACCATAATTATTATTTTATGTACAAAGTGCAAAACTAAAACTAAAAAAATTGTTTGTCTTGTCTTACTGTTTTCGTGTACTGGTAGTTTATCAATATTGTAAGGGTGTAAACATTCTGCTCTGACGACCAAAGATAGGGGTTTTTTTAAAGGAAGGTAATGTACCGGTAATACAGATGATCAAATCATTGAGACACACTTGTTTTACATGTTTTTTCATTTCTAATATTTTCCGACAGCAGTATATATACTAGATGAAATTACAATGAATGCTCAGTACACTTGAGATTCGATATAATAGTCAAAATTAAGTACTCAACAGACTTGTGTGATAAGGAATCTACAATTTACAATATAAAGCTGCTTGATGTAAACCCTAACTCCAGCTTAAAAGAATTAAAGTTGTACATTTCAATATTTTCCACTGAGAGACCATTTTCTTGAAATTTTTAATTGGTTAATCGGAGAACACAGTTTTGAAGATAGTTCAACTTTTTGTCCCTACATGCATTGCAGCAGTTAGTTACATTTAATTCAGTCTCATTTTAATGCAATTATTAAGGTATGCATAGTTCAGTGCATACTGCAAACCAACTCTTATTTGCGTGCGAGAATATTTCTCGCCGCGAATCAGTCCTCAAATGTCTTTGCTATTAAATTTTTCAGAAAATCTACATTTAAATAGCGAAATTTTTTAGCTGTGAACCAGTTTTTCTTCGGTAAATCGTGAAACAAAGTAGTCACCAATAATAGTTGGTTTACAGTACATGTATATATATATATACAATATACAATATACATTTATTTCACAGTGGAGAGAGACCATTGCTCAAAATGT
This sequence comes from Magallana ariakensis, assembly GCA_020458035.1. Taxonomy (NCBI): domain Eukaryota; kingdom Metazoa; phylum Mollusca; class Bivalvia; order Ostreida; family Ostreidae; genus Magallana; species Magallana ariakensis. The sequence goes on along the minus strand of CM035815.1, from coordinate 49,634,660 downwards.
TATAATTGATTTTACCCGTATAAGACTGAATGTACTGTATTGTTGTGAAGCTGTCATTATTTCACCTGTTACTTTTTTCATACATCTTTCATGCATTGTTATAACTTGTATTTAAAGTTACAATATAAGGTAACCCATGGAAATGGTACGGTTGGTACCTGATAAATATAATTTAATTACTTTTCAATATTGAAGAAAGTATCAAGTAGGTGGCATATGGAAATTGCTTTTACCTAGCTGTGGTTAATTCACATTCGCTGGCTACTTTGTGTACTTAACTTAAATGGATTAATTGTAATAGCAGCTAGACATCCAGATTAATGTGTGGTGATTAATGGCAAATTGCTCCGTACCTGATCCAAAGGTAAAGGCAGCTTGATTAGACTGTATACCCATGCACGGGGAAAATTAATGTCAGTGTGAATTATTTATGTTTACACAAAAAACGCAGGGAGAGAGAAGTGCCATTGTTATAGCGGCCTGTTTAATGTGTATTAAAGTTGGCCCATTTCCGTCAGTCTTTGTTACCTTTATTTACACCTGTATAAGGCTTAGCAGACAGATTATTGATAAGTCTTTTAATGCAACAAAGTTGCGGTAGTTTTAAGGACTTTTAAGACTATGACGTGACTTTATGTGGGTACCTGTACATGTATATGCGAGGTTTCCATACTGGCCAGACACTTAAGAATCGGTAAGTACCAGTGATATAACATGGCATTGTATAATTTATATATATTGCATTGATTGTTTAAAAAAATTGTCTGAACAGCATTTTATCAGTTAGAAAATCAATTTTAAATTTCAAACTACTTTAAGTCCATTTATACCAATGTATAAAAACAAGTTATGCTCAACAAAGCTTTATTTTCATATACCCGGTAAATGTATTTTGTCATGATATATTTGCTTCAGAATGCCCAAACATATATAAAATGATCATAATTAATATGTTTACGAGCAAATGCACTTTACTTTGAACAAGTTAAGTCATCGAAAGATGAATTCATCAAATAATAGTGGCGGCCCACTTAAGATTTTCAATTACATGAAAGGAAACGCCGTTTAAATTTAAACAGTGAAAGAATTGTAAAGCTTTCATTTGAGATTTGACAAAAACTCAAAACGTTTAATGTTCAACAAAAAACACAACCTTTTAATTTTCAACCTCTGCCTTAGGAAGTTCCGCCTCTTATACGTGTTTTTTTTTTCAGGTGCCAAAACCTTAAATAATTCCGGATACAAATAACAATGTACGAGGTCGTCATTCGCTGATAATTATGTATATTATGACATCACTGGGTGTAGATGCACCATTGGTTATTATTTAGACGTGCACAAAGTACACGCAGAGAAAGAGGTAGGCAAATTTTTTATTTTAGAATTGACGTGAAATAATTCAAACAATGCATATTTAGACGATTTTTATTATACGCCATATATACGTTACATATTTATTTACCTTTAATAATATTAAATAGAGATTTAGTAGAGTACGCGATCGCGAATGAAAGATGGACATATTTTAGTACGAGGAAACCTAAATTTGAATTAAATATTTTACCGCGCAAATATGTTGACTAACAACTGTTTATTTTTTCACGTTGATCAAAGAACAGACATTTTACTTTCAATTGTTTTTCACAATTGACGTCTCTGACGACTTTATTAAAAATTTCTCTCCTAGCTTTAATATTTCATTTTGACATTCTGTTCGTGAATTATTATTCCTTTTGAATTTGGAAAAGAATTTGATCATGCATCAATACATCTTACATTATTTGGTATTTGTACAGAATGTTTCACTTTCTGCTTGTACCAGCTTTCTGGAAACGTAAATGAGAAATGAACGATAATTTACGTAACCAGTTTTTTTTTAATCGAGTGCATTTGAAATGCATATACAATGTATAAATGAATACTAGTAACTGCACGTTTAGAGATTGGCGCTATACTTCAAACTTAATACTAGCAGTGTGGATAATGTATTTAAATGATCATGGTAATTAATTAGATCCAATTCAATGGCAGATATCTTAAATGCAAACAAATTCTGTTTGCCATTATATAGGGATCTGCAAACATGCCAGTTGTCACCTATATAAACCGATATTAAAATCACCAATTTACAATCCTTGATTTTTGTACTTAAGGCGAAATGATAATTTAAACCACCCGACATTGAAACAAAGATAAGAAGAAGAAGAATCACTTGGATCGATTAAGACTTATTGATATGTGGTTTTTTAAACCGTCACCCAATAAAATATTTAGTGCCTTGCAAAAATAACGCTCCCATAAGGAAGCGTTATTCTCTTATCCCTCCGAGTCATTTCAACCACAATATTTAAACATATGGAGGCGTAGTCCTTTTCGTCATAATATACAGCAATATGTCTGGAATTTGTCATAGAATCCCTTTAAAGGACAGTCCTTTTTACTTTACAGTCTTTTAAACAGAATCCAGCAACATGGAACTGGTCAACCCATATGCAACCAAAGAGGAAGCAGTAAGCGCTCTACAGCAATGTGTAACGATGGGACTCACGGATGTCATCGACCCAATCTTAAAGACTCATTTTAAAACATCAAAGCTTTCCGATATCCCAAACGAGTGTGTAGAACTTTTAACGTGTGTTGCGAAGTCGGGCTCGTTGGATGTGTTGCAGAGACTGCTTGGTCACGTGGATCAGGAATTCTTGGAAACGCCGTATTCTCATCGAACACTCGCAACAAAACTACTCACAGTTGCTGTCACGAACGGGAACTATTCAGTGTGTGGGGCGTTCGTAGCAAGGGGCGGGGACCCCAATGGACATATTAATGGAACCACACTGTTACATACGGCTGTATCTCAAGGACATGAAAAAGTACTGGAAGCGTTGATGGAAGGTGGAGCTGACCTTACGCTGAATGACAGAAGGGGCGAAAATTTGATTTCTTCAGTCATAATGTCAAATATCAAAAACAAGGTAAGAACCCGTATTAAAAAGACGTGCTATTGTTATATTCCTACAAGCAGGAAAAAAGATTCTAATTAGTCGGAAAAGGGGGACTAAAAATTTCAAAAGTTTTAATAAACGAAAAAAAAATGAGTTTGCATTTTTTTTTGGATAAGAAAGGGAAGTCTCGCACGTCTATTGTAAATTTTTTTCGATTAAAACTACAAATATTTTTCACATATATTTCATTTGTTTAAATTGTCTATCCTTGCAGGTTAATTTGGTGAGTCGGTTGGTTTCTGGAGGAGTAGATCCAAAGAGCGCGGGTGACAATGGCAAGCAGCCTATACACGTAGCGGCTGCTCATTCAGCAGACGTCATTTCACGTCTGGTGGAGCTGGGCTCTGACGTCAACCAACCGGATGTCGTCCAAAACGACACGCCACTACATATTGCCTGCTGTCGCTGCAACGAAAAAAGTATTGAAACTCTGATTAAAATCGGAGCTAAATTCAATTTAACTAACAACGAAGGAGAGACTCCTCTCGCCAAATTATTAAAGTTTGCCACAAATACGATTGATTTTCATTCAAAGTTAAGGATGAAGCTAGCAAGACAATTAATAAAATATGGTTTTGTGTGTAAACAGAAAAATTCTGAAAGAACTGATAAGCGAAAAATTGGACGAGACAAGATGATAGAACTTTACCAAAGACTGCAAAAGGAACCCAGGGAAGTTTCCAGTCTTCAGCATCTCTCAAGACTAGTGATCAGCGAGAATCTCCAGCCAAAGACATCGAGGAAGGCGGTGTTCTCACTCGATATTCCTCCTCATCTTAAAGACTACCTCATGTTTCCCGATTTTAGATTTTCTTAAACTCGTATTGAACAATTTACATAAAAATTAGTGGTGAGTTTGGTGCTTTTAGATAAGTTTTGATGCTATGTGATAGAATTGATCTCATTTTTTAAGGTATTTAATTTTGTTGTTGTATATTTCCATGAACTATATGTTGGTTTTTTTTGTTGATGGTTACATCGACAGGCAAGTACATATACACATGTTCACAGCCACTACGCATTTTCTCCTCTATTGCTTGTGAAAAGTTATTGTATTTTATATAGAAACTGACAAGAATGATATCTACACGATCCAGTTCTACATTTGAATATACACACTCCTCTTATTATGATTTTTTAATTATTAGATATCAACTTTGATATAGGAAAGTATTATAAATAATGTTTACAAAGTTCATTGGTGTATTTCTTTTTAATTTGTGTTGATTATTCGTTGATCAATCAAAGGTTAATCTACATTGACTCCAGAGTACGACCCTCAGACTTTCAAGAAGTTCGTAACCATGGTAACCTTTACATAATTTATTATGTATGGAAGAAATTGCTGTTCCTTGTGGTAACGTCCTGATCGACGACAAGGATTCTTTGGTGATTCATATATGGGAGATCACAGTAGCATCATACATTTATATTTACATCTACCGAGTATGATTCCCTCTATTTCTTACGGAAACTTATAGTTAATTCATAGCTCTCTTGAAACAGCCAGACTGATATCTACATGCCCCGTTATCTACATCGACTGAAACTGACAGGAAATTGACAGGACTGAAATCGACACGTCCTGTTTATCGATTGGTCGAAACCTACAGCGACCTAAGAAAAATCACGGACTGCACGAAATAATCATGATGATGTCAGACTCAAAGTCTCACAGGAGACGATTTGGCCACATTTCTTTTAGCTAATGTACTTATTAACAGTAATTTAGAGAAATTTAATTACTTTTTATTATCAATTTATTATTTAGTTAAAAGAAAGATGTAAATATAAACAATAAAATGCTTTCTTTGATGATTCATGCAGGTTATGAAGGTAGCGATCATTGCAGAAAAAATTTTACATAACCCGCTAACGCGGGTTATGTATATTTTCTGCAATGTCGCCACCTTCATATCCCGCATGAATCACCAAAAAAGGCACTTTATTGTTTAAATGAAACACCAAAAAAGCATTTTATTGTTTAGGAAGCAGAAGCGCATGATAATCGATGCATAGTATAGATTTTTAAATATCGATGTGTAGGGTAGGATTCAAGATACATGTAGTTTAAAAAAATATACGAATCGACTGAAAGTCCGGTTTTTATAAAATATGATAAGGGAAAAGAACGGAAGACTATATAAAATGCAGTTGCAATTTATACTGCACATTATTGTTGTAGGCACTTGAATTAAAAAAAGATACTTCTATGCAATTTCTAAAATATAAATGAAAATTATCAGAATTTAGCGAACATGGTAAATTTTACAATACGATATCTCACGTGACTTTGATTCTTAATTAAATGTACAAAAGTATAACATGTACTTTTAACAAAGGCTCCTTTTTGGTTTGGACATCATATGTCATTTTGCAAGATGTAACGACGATGGAATTTATGAAAAAGTATTGCTATGTTTTTGTGTATAGTGATGAAGATCTTTGTTGATTGCAAACCTCGCAATGTATATATAGGAATATTATATAAGAAGTCATTATTGGACAACAATATATTCACTCATTTCTTGACGGCCATTCGGCAAATCTCGGCAGATTCCGTAACTTACCCTATAAATTTGAATAACAAATCGAACGAGTGCAAATATAGAAATTCGTAAACGAAAAATAGCGATAAATCACGAGCGATAACCATATAATTATAACAAAGAGCGAGATGAAAGGTCTAATTTTAATTAAATAAATTAATATAAATTTCTGGATATTAAAAACGTATTTTCACAGTGGTTGAACACTTCGGTCATTTCCGTAATAAGCGGTCCGTGTTACACGAAAGTAAGTCGAACACGCAGAGAAGACCTAAATATCATCCAGTCACGCATGACAGACGACAAAGGTGAAGTACACTGCAGACTGCACGGAGTTTTGGGGACTGGGAGAGTAACTCTTCGAGATCCATCGGGCAGCCTTTTTCGACCTTTTCCAAAAAGTATGCAGATTTTGTGCGAACTTTGTGTTTTGTTGGCATGCTTGATGCAGGTTGGATCAATGATTGGTAAGATTAAAATAATTTAAAAACGGCTTATCGTATGGTCCTTAGAGCATTTTTTGGAAACATAGGAATAGTTAAAGTTTTGTGGCTAACTATTTCGATATTAACTGCAGTTAATTTTAAATAAATCATCGGTGATTAAAATCACAGGTTGTAGACTTGATTTATCTTCTCTTTATTTAAAAAAAAATACATGATTTGCTTTGAATTCTAATCCCCGGACTTGCATTTTTAAGATGTGCAGTAGGCACTGGCATGTATTTCTCAGAGTCTCATTATATAACAGTATATGGGTTAACTTGCACGCACGCCAATGAGATTATTAGAACCTTATAGAACTTAAAAAATATACAAGGAGAATGAGTACTTGAGAGAAACCCCCCTTCTGGGATGAGCATCTTTGTAAAAAATATATTTCCAAAAGAAAATGTATCATATTATTCATTGTATATTTTTGCAAAAGTATATGTAGTATTAAAATTCTTTTTCATTTTACAGCTATAAAAAATCAAAGCTAATTAAAATGAATTTATGCCAGATAAAAGAAATCATGCGCGGATCCAGAAAATTTTTCCAGGGGGGGTCCGAAGGATAATTGTGTTTGCCGGGGGGGGGGGGGGTCTGAGGCATATTTGCAATAATTTTACTATGTAAATTTAATAAATTTTCATTTTCCGGGGGGGGGGGTCGGGACCCCCCGACCCCCCCCTCTAGATCCGCGCATGGAAATTAAAGCTGAACACAGCTCTTAAAAAGACACTGTCCACCATATTACCCTTTCATCACCGCTATCCCTACAACCCCTATATAAGCCGCAGACTTCTCAACAGTTTAAAGCATTTAGCTGTAGAGGTCTCACCTGTGTGGACGTACACCTTGCCTTGCATAGTTACTTGGTCGCGATGAAATTATCAAATTTTATGCACTTTTTTCAAGCCAGGAGAATACTAACATCATATACTGGAAACGTACTACATTTGGCTGTGTATTCTATTTAGTGCTTTTGGCGAAATGCAGCTTCCACTAAATTAAGTATATCGCTAAATGCCATGCATATATGTATAAGAATAGTCACATTCAGGAATATGCTAAATCAAATCTACGCGAACTTGTTCAAAAACGAATTTTCCCCAAATATCATACACGCCCAATATGATATGTTTACAGTATACAGGCCAATTCATTATTAAAAACAGAATATGCACATAAAATAAGAAATAAATGGCATTGCATAAAATCCAAAGACCAGGAAGGGAATACTACAAAATCGAAATCGAAGGGTTTATATACCAGTGTGACAGTGCCTATTTACGAGCATTCAGCTTTAATCTTATGCTATAGTCATTCATAGGCTACAGTTTGGATTATTCAAATTCCTATTTCAGTTTTAAAAAAGGATAAACTTTCCAGACCAAAATATTAACTCTAAGTTCATGTATTAAATTCATATTTACAATTACTGAAAATTCTACCTCAAATTGTATTATAGCACATCCAACATACCTTTTTTTCACTGCTTATAAAGAAGCTTTCAAAACTTCAGAATATATTTCAAAAGTCTGTTATTATAAGTTCATTGAGAACAATTAGCATTAACCAACTTTTGTTGGACCAGTTTGATGTTATTTGTGACAGCTGAGTGCCCAGCTTGGAGCGTGGCTTGTTTTGATGGCAATGGATGTGTCAGCACGGCCAGCCTCTGTGACGGACAAGTTCAGTGTAGAGACCGGTCAGATGAACTACTCTGTACAGCAAAGAAAGGTACATCACACAGAGATGACAATATTCCTACAGATTTAACAACCAGATAATCACAAAACTTTGTACTATTTTTTATACCTTAATTTTTTTGTAATCATTTTTTTTTGCCTTAGTAATTCAAGGATGTGTCATACCCTACAGTGTACATCTTTGTTTGCCAAGGATTTATGAACTGCTCCTCTCTACTTTTAATTACCGTAACTCTTGGGTTGGAGAGAAGAGGCGCAGTTTGTAAGCCCTTGGCAAGAAAAAATGTGCTTAACGGAAAAGTGGAGGGAGGGTGCTATAATGTTATTGAATAAAGTTTGAAAAGGTTCTTGTATTTTACTTTGAAAGTGCATTTCTGGCTATTTCACTTTTCAGCTGATGTTTATAGTTGCCCTGGTGACCAGTTTGTATGTTGGGATGGAGAAGAGTGTATTCCTAGGACACATCTCTGCGATGGTGCTCATGACTGCTCTGATGGATCCGATGAACACATTTGTGGTGACATTTTTTATTTCTTTATGATTTTATATTTACATTTTATAAACAAACCTGCTGCCCACTGCACAGTACAATTTTTACTTGAGCATCACACAATGGCTGTTATCCCATTGTATTTTAAAAGTCTGTACTGTCAGTTTAGTGCTTGATAAGATTCATTGTAGCTCCATAAAGATTTTTTAAGTACATGTATGATTATTTACAGAACCGCATGAGAGGTGCAGGAGGGAGGGGCTATTTCTGTGTGCCAACAATCAACAGTGTCTGAATACCAGTCGCCTTTGTGACGGAAAGTCCGATTGCTGGGATGGTAGTGATGAGCAAGGAAAATGTGGTAAGAGTTAAGCCTCATTCGGGTATACAACTAGTTTGACAACATGAGGGATGACAATATATTCATTTACATTACAGTGCAGTTTGACAAGTCACAGAAATAAAACATTTTCAGCACTGCGTCAAGATTCTTAGAAGTGGACCAATACATATTGCCCTTCAAATTATCAAGCTTGTTTATCTAGATTCTTTAACAAGAGATATCCCAAGTTAAGGGAACATAATTAATTGAAAAACTTTCTCCTGTTTTACTGCTTGCCATATGGTCTGATGGCAGGATCCTATCCAGTACCTGTTTTATCACTAATATTAATATGGCATGATTTTTTTATTTTTATTTTTTTTAAAGAGGAGGCAAAGACTGAATGCAGTTCCAACAAATGCCAGCATATCTGTGAAGTTTCACCGGAGGGAGCTAAATGTCGATGTCTCCCTGGATACCTCGCTCAACAGAACAGGAGTTGTATAGGTTTAACAGTATCAGATTTATCTGAGATAATTCAATCAATGACAACTTTTAATTTGTGAATCAGTACATGAATAATGTTTGAAGAAAAAGTTAAGCAGAGTTGTTTCCCCTGAAGTATTACATGTATGAACCAGTAAATGGTACCAGTCCTAATGCCAATGGGGCTGTTATTAGGAAAAAAGTGTGAATTTAAAAAAGCATTGTCAGATTTAATAATATTCATTATGTCATAAAATTGTAATACATATAATAGATTCCTTAAAGTTGAGGTAATAATTTGTAAATTTTATTCTTTTATCCAAAGATAATACAATGAATTAAAGATGTATTAATGAAATACAATTTACCATACAGATATAGATGAATGTAAATCAAAGGAACCTATGTGCAGCCATATTTGTCAGAATTTCCCAGGAAGCTATAATTGTTCTTGTCACTATGGATACAATCTTACAGATGGTGGAAAATGTTCGATTAATGGTATGTGTCCTGAATGTCAAAATTTAGTGATATTTCATGACTGACAATAACTGTCAAAAATTTTCCATTTTCACATATTCTATACATTCACTTGTGGATTTACCATTTTATAAAAGAGAGTATAGAAACTAGAAAAATGCCTTGTTTTGAAATTGTATGCATGCATGCATGCAAGTTCAACAAATTACAATTGTTCATTATTAAAGAAGTAGAAGCAGGTTTTCCTCAACGGTATCAAATTTTGTTTTATATTTAAGGATCCTTACCTATCTTTCTTTTGGCCCATGATGGTGAAATCCATGGATATGAAATGTTTCAGAATAGATCAATTTCATCCAATTCTGCCCATCTGCATGTGGAAGAACACGATCAAATCAAAGCAATGGGTATCAAATTTGTGTAATTCTTAAAACAGTGATAAAAAACAAATATCAGTGATATTTTTAAAAATATCTGGAATTTTAAAAATAAAATTCTTACATTGTTAATATTAAATATTGTTCTTTTAGCTTTGGGGCCAAACAACGTGCTGTACTTCAGTGATATTGTCCACAAGAAGATCTACTCCTCCCATCTGGATGGAGACTGGAAGGCTCAAGAACAAGAGGTCATTAATGTGGGTAGGTCAAGGTCACAGAAAAATTTTCAACAAAAGAAAGAACCTCAAAATTGTATTTGGACTGATGAATCAAATGAGATTGCATCTCTTGAGTACTGTAGAATCCTTATGGTTTATAGTTTATTCACCATTCAAGGACCCTCAGGGGGCATATATATTAAAAAGATAATATCATGATTATAACAAAAAATGAATGAAATAATAGCCTAGAATGTCCAGATTCACATTACAAACAACCATGGGCAAAATGATTCATAAATGGAATGAAATATATATGTAAGATATACATATTTAGCTATGTGAGATAATGCATGAACACTGCTGCTATACAGAAACAAGGTGGCCTGAAAACAGAGAGTACCAAGGGACGGTGCCTGCTCAGTCCATAAGACTGGCCTACTGGGACTTGTACTCAAAGTGTCTTATACATAACAACCCCCCCCCTAAAAATAAATACATAGTACATTATACATGTATGAATATGAAAATTATACTCCAATTTTAAGAACCATTTCACTGAGTTGCACAAGACATTGTATACTATGGAATCATAATTGTTCGTGGGGGACCAATGTCCGTGGCTTTCGTTGATAACCCTTGCCCACAAATTTACATCCCTACGAACTTATATACAATCATTTGTCAAATATTTATTAAAATATCCCGATTACACTACCAACGAAATTACATCCTCACAAACTAGAAAATATTTGGCTACCCACAAGCATTGACAGCCGGGCCCCATGAATAAAAATGATTCCACAGTATCTTCATTCGTCATAATTAAGCCAGTTTAATTTTTGGTCATTGTCCAATTTTACATGAATATAAGTTCTCTGCGACTAATTGGAAGCCTACAGTATGAAGATGATCATTTATGTAGGCATGTTGAACTTTACAAAAATTACCAACAGGGATGTAGATATCTTACTGAATATGTTTAATCTGAAGTAAATGTACATGTATACACAAGCCTCAGGTATTTTCCTGTACTCTGTTATAGGTCTCCGGAATCCAGAGGGAATGGATTTAGACTGGAGTACTGGACATTTATACATTGCAGACAGTGGGCGGGGGGAGATCCTGGCGTGTCAGGAGAATGGGGACGTTTGCACTGCTGTAATAATGCATCTAGGTCACCCCAAAGCTCTCAGCATTGACCAAAGAAATAGGTCAGTTAAATTAATTATCTGTGCTTGTGATATAATGTGTTCATTACTGATAATAATGTGTATAACTGTAAAAGGCTGATAACTATAATATAATGGTATGTGCATTATATGTTAATAACTGATTCATGTCAATTAAGGACACACAAGATGTTCATCAATTTTATATAATTTTTCTTGATATATTATTCCTTATTTATTAACATTTAAACCTGTTAATTCCCGAAAATTCAGGGTACATTACCAGGCTATTTTCGGAGCTAGAATATTTTGAAATTTCCTTAAAGTAGCATGCAAAAATGCATTTGAATGCTTAAAAATAAAGTCATAGTATAAATTTTCAATTGAACACTTTATATACAAATAAAAAAAGTATCATATAAGATGAAAATTTAATTAATGAATTACTTAGTGGAAATCTTCACATTGTGGAGATAGGAAAAATAGAAAAAAAATGGAAGATAGGTCGCATCTGACCTTAAATCAGATTTTTGGATTCTCTATGTGATTGGTAAAGGACCGCTTCTAGTGCAAAAGCTTTGTTGAATAATATACAAGTGACATTAAGGTTGAAATACGGATATTTGTCTGTGTATGTGTCAACAATCAGGGAATATAAATCTTTAAATCTCATTAAAAAGTAATTAGAACAATACAATAAGAAAAAGGACATTCATTATGCAAAATCAAGTTCCTTTTAAATTGATTTATTTCAGATATCCTTTGCAATCAAAACATGATTGAACATTTGACATAAAAAAGAAGCCAATATATATTATAGATTATATGAAAATACTTCTGCTTTGTCTGCTTTGTAATCTGTTGTGACTATCAAAAAATCTTTCTGGTTTTTGAGTCCCCTAAAATTGATCCTTAGTGGGGATAATAAACTTTGTCTTTGTCTACCTCCTCCATAGCCAGATCCATCTGATGCTCGTTTTCCTGATCAAATTCCCCATCATCCTCTGGCGTATACTTGCACCACTTAGGGCACTTCTTTCCCAAACACAGTAAAATCGAGACCTTGTTCACAAAATGGTGGCAGTTGTTGGTGTAGAAACTGTAATTCCCAAACTTATCCACATAGTTCTCTATGCAGCTTTGGATGCAGCCCGGGCTTAGCCTGGTGTAGCCCGCTGGGATTTTCTCCTTTGTCATGGTACAGACATTGCCCAGGTTGGGGTAGGTTGTCTTGACTAGAGCAGCATCTCGCCCCACTCTGTTCCCAAATTCCAGGTACATACCCGCCGTCCAAATCCAGCGGTGGGAGAACTTGAAGGTGAACCGACTGGGTGGTGTGCGGCGATGGCGGTTAAGTCGCCGTATTCCAAAGTTCATGCATGCCAAGTCGGTTTCTCCAAAATAATATGGAATGGCATCCTCTATTAACAATAGCAAAATATTTTGGAGGATGAATCTTTTACAATTGGCAGATATCAGAGACTTTGTTGAATAAAGATAAGAGAATTGAGAATTCAGAGATAATAATGATTTTTGTATATGTTTGGTCAAAACTATGAACTGTGCATAAAGTCTTTCCAATCTTTCAGTTTTTAGAAAAATTCAAAACTCAAAAAAATCTTTAAATTTTAAAATAATTTTTCTTTTGTTTGTTTCAAATTAAAAAATTTAAAGTTATTTAAGGAATAAGGAATCATTCTTTGAGTATTATGAGGTGATAATTTCGGTCGGGGCGTGGTCAAACCCAATAAAGCCCGAAGGGCTTTATGATAGATTTAACCACTCTCCGACCGAAATTATCACCTCATAATATTCAAAGAATGATTCCTTATTACTTATATTTATATTATTTCTAATTTGTACACTTTAAAACAACATTATTTTAAACCATTATTTTTTTATGTAACACATGCTATGTATTACTACACGGCTCAGCCAATCAGTTTTTCGGTTATGCTATAAGCCACGCCCATTTTGTGTCACTCATTTTTTATGAAGTTATTGGGTTTTAGGGTTCAAAATTAATTCATAATGTTATCACAGACAAAGACAGTTTAAAATGTAAATATATAACAATGACTTTGAGGGTCCACAGACTTCTTTGAAATAGTAAAGGTTGACCAACATATTTACACCCCTCTCCTCCCTAAATTGGACTTACTAGATGGAGGACAGGCTTGGTTATTTCCCCTGGTGGGATAAACTCCCAGAATAGCACTCTCTGTAATAGTAGTGGTTGTCACATACAGGAAAACCACAGTTGTGAAAACCTGTCATACAAAATAAGAAATATACAACATCATTAATGCAACCACTATTATGAAAAAAAAATTATTTTTTTAAAACAGAAAGTTGACATGTTATGTGATATGAATTAATTTATAAATTTGCTCCCATATTTGTTTTAATTTTATCAAATTTTCACTTCTTTAGAATATGAAATAGGAATTTAATTTAACAAAATAATTATTTTCAAAAGTATACATCATTCATAATAATTAACCACAGATATTGATTTTATTAGTACCAAAATATATTTATTCACCAGAAATGTTTGTTTTCTCAGAAATTTAAAACTTAAATTGTTAATTTGTATACGTATTTTCTTTTTTTAAGTGTGCGTATAGTTATTTACATTACCTTCATATTGCTCCAGTGTTGTACCCCACTGCCTCTCAACCAGAGTCTAGTGAAAGACTGATAGGTTATTTCTTAAAATATCAACTGCCTCTCATTTTAAATTCAAACAGATGGGTTGTCAATTACATGTGTTTTTTTTAATCTCTGATCTATATGTATGGGGAGCCAAATTGTAAGAAGAAAAAAAAGAGGAGTGGTGAATGGCTTACCCTGGGGGTCAGTTGACAGTTTCCAGAACCTGAACTTTTTTTTAATAATTGTGCTTCATTTAACTCACACAATTTGAAATCTCTGAAAAAATAAGGACTTGCACATTTTCTTTGCCTGTAGCCTAAAGGCCAATAATTATGCATCTAACAACAGTTCATTTGCTTACAGGTAAACAACGGCTGATCATGACTAAAATACTATGTTTGAGCTTATGTGTGTTTTTTTGCTATTTTGATAACAGATGGGAGAGTTATTTATGAATTAATTATGAGTTACATAGAATGACTTTGTCTGCATGTCTCCGAGATGAAGATAAGTTTATGTATACATGATATTTTTTCCCAAGGCAATGATTCTTCTTGACCAATTAAAATTTTTCTTCAAAAAGAAAAGGGAATAATTCGTACATACTAATAGCTAAACTAGGGTTTTTCTTTTATGTGTGCATTTGAGATACCGACCCCTGTATATACATCTGTCTCATAAAAGTTTAGTGGATTAGATAGATAGATTGATTTATTTGATATCATGTCATCATACATATAAACAAACATATTGTACATAAGTATGCATCATTAAACATGGTATTTGAAATACACAATATTGAAATATGATACCAGGATTATAAACCCATGAGCTCTGAAGCTTATTTCCAATAGCTTCCTTTCATTCCTTTATAACAAATGTTGCTATCTAAGGCATGTAGCACCATTTTGTAAAGGGGGTGGGGAGCCAAACCTAAAAACTAACTTCACCAATCCTCAAAATCTATGTGGGGCTCAAATATTATCGAAGTACTGAAGTGCTGAAAGCTGGGCTCTTTTGATGTGTATACTATGTTAAATAAGACTGGCAAACATTAAAACATTCTCTCTCTCTCTCTCTCTCTCTCTCTCTCTCTCTCTCTCTCTCTCTCTCTGTGTTTTTAAATTGACAGAATTTTAGGATAATGTATTTTAAAATATTTTTAAAGAGGTATGGACACTATTTTCCATCTGCAGTGTACAAACTCTAGTGCTGTTGCAATAATACATTAACTGCTTTTGTTGGTGTTAGTGCAGCATGCTAAAGCATCAAATAGCAACTAAATTTTGTAAGAAGCTATAAAACGTGTCTGTCAAGTAGTGAAATCAACAGTACATTGAATTTCAACACAAGCTTTATAAAATCAACCTCCAATTTCGTCAATGTGCAGCCGAATGCCTGAATGCTTTGTAAAGTAGTTCATGGAGTTTACTAATGTATGTTCTCAAAATGCTTAATCCTAGCTGTCTTTAATACATGTATTCAATAAAAAAACAAAATCCCAATTGGCTTTCTGTGACTATTTACTATAACGATATAGCTTCTTTGGTTTTTGGTTTGGTTTTTTGTTTACTTTTGCAGTTGTGCTATTTATAGTAACATTAGCGATTTGCATACATGTTAACTCTACTGATTTACGCGGAAGTCTATCGCTTTTTAGCTCTGTCTCCCGCCTACCGATTTTATAAAAAAATTTACCGCTTTTTTTCAAAATACATTCCTTGTTTTGATAGATAGCCATTTAGGAAGCCTTTGTGGTCAAAAAATCTCGTCTGGTTTGAAATTAGCGCGTGACTTTGAATCGGAGAACACAAACGCTTTATTAAGTTGCTTGAATGACAAGTTTTCAAACATGTGTTTTACATTGAACGATGAAAGAAGCCACTTCCCGTGATTACATTAGTTACAAGACCTCGCAATGGAAAAAGAAGCTTTGCAATTCCACACCTGGCTTTAACAATGACTGAATATATCTTTTAACTTGGCCATAGCAGTAAACTTGACTTGCTGTTCATTGAATGCTGCATGATTTGTAATAAGCATGTAAACATCGTTTTGATATTGATAAAGAATATACGATTTCCTACTAGTTCTCACTTCTCTTATATGTTAAATTTTAGCAACTTAACCTATTTTTCTAAGCGAAGGCAATTGTTAAAGTCTCTGCACTCAAATATTTTTACCTAAAAAACAAAAATAGCTTACCGGTAATCAATATGGTGGTAAATGCATGCAAACATTTTCATTGCTTGTGTTGATATTACTAAATTTCAAAAGTCTTTTTTATTTTAGTTGTTATCGTTAATTAATAATCAGAAATCCTTACTACATATGTAGTACATAAAAATCTGTGCTTTGAAATATACGCGAAAAAGCCGTGCGCGATGCTACCGCTTTTCAGTTCAAAATCTACCTATTTTTCATCACTGGAGGTTAACATGTATGTGATTTGCCTGCCTACAGCCAAGGCTTTGCTTTCAGCAAACCCATTCCTATTATACTTCAGGCACTTATAAATCTATAAGTGACCTTATAATGATTTAGGTATAACCTCTAGGTCAAAACTCAGAAAACATCTTTTAATTCATTTATTGAAACCTACCACAGTGCAATTCAGTATTTAAAATTAAATACAGATGTCAACAGTAAAATTGGCAATGATGGATCTGCTAGATTTATTTCTCATTTGAAATATTAAGAAGATGAAAGCTAATTTTGTTATTTAAAAATAATTGGTATCAATTTTGGAACATTTGGAAGACACCACTCAGGACAAATAACAGATTCACACATGATTTTGGAGATTTTGTTAACAAAATGATGGCAGTTGTTTGTGTACACATGGTAATTGCCGTATTTATCGGTGTAGTTTTCCACGCAGCCTTTAATGCATTCCGGACTCAGTCGGCTGAATCCGGCTGGTTCTGGTTCAAGATCCAGTGGACAAACGTCACCCAGATGGGGAACATAATAGTTGACCAGTGCCGCATCCTTTCCGATCCTATTTCCAAATTCAAGGTACATTCCAGCATAGTAGATCCATCGATGGGTCGGGTTGAAGGTGAATCGGCTAGGTGCATGCCTCTTCATGATGGGGTCCTTTCTGTGAAGGCCATACCTCATACACATCAGCTCAGTGGTACCGAAGTAGTAGGGAATGGCTCCAGCTTTAAACATAAGATTTAGGTATCGTTAAGGTTTAATACATATGTTATGCGCTGACCTAGAGGGGAGGTTAGACCGTTAGGGGGGTCCAGACCTCCTTGCAAAATTCAAATTTCTCTAAATTACATTATAAAATTACAATTAAAAGATGGATTTCAGTAATATATTGAAAAGACAATGAACTTACGGACAGGGGGACAGTTTAGAGCATCTCCCCTGGGTAAACCAAACAGTAATCCTTCAGATGGAGTGACCCACAGCAAAATTCCCACAGAAAGGGCTATCTGCAAGGGAAGTAAAGAAAAATCATACAGCAAGGATGATTATGTTTTCCATTTGCATATAAAGCATGAATGAACCATATATCATGTAAAGATTGCAGAATTACAAGGATCACAAGAACTGAATAAATAACTGCATTAGAAAGAATGCAGATTCTTCACTCATATTTGACAGAAAGATTAACATTTTGTGGTAAAAATCAGGAGTGTGTGGGTTAAAAAGATGGAATGGATTAATGATCATATATGAAGATTTCTTAGGAATTCTACTTTTTACTACCAGTAGTACAAATAGCTACGGTATTTCCACTGCCGAAAAATGGGTAAATTCTGCCATAAACCATAAAAGTTCAGCTAGCATGTTAACATTTTTTAGTTAGAGCTTAATATACAACCTAAATATTCATAGTTTAAATAAAATAATTGGAGGTATTTAAATGTATTCATAGTTTAAATAAAAAAATTGGAGATATTTTAAACTGAAGTATACTAAAAATTACGTACATTATAGCCTAGATATGATTACTCGCAAAGGTTCATGTACTCTTTTACTTGGAATACTTCTTGAGATTTTTGCTTTCATTATTCAGGGTTTTTTTTTTTTTTAAGTATGATGATGCATCACAAAAAGATTATTAAAATTCTACAAATAAATAAAATTGAGGTGAAATAAAATAAAAGCCTTACTGTGATTCCCATGGTTGCCACTCAATGAAGATGTAGATTCTTACAGGTTAAAAAAAAATCTACCTGAACAGTGGGAACACTCAGAATGAGACTCTAGGAGATTTTTGTTCTAGTTATTTTTTTTTCTCACCTATAAAGATGATATCTGACCATGTGTTTTATGGATCTTTGCATCTTTTACCATAACAGTAGGTGTTTAAGGTATTCTGAATAAATTTTAATCATTAGGCAGTATAACGATCATTTGAAATAAAACTATAATAAGAAGTCTCAAGAAAATAAAATATTACCTAATACATGTATATGAAGCAAATCACAATTCAGCCACATTCTTATATTTATCTTGGATTCTCAAGGATTCCCAAGTATTGCATGTACCTGACAAAATAGATTTTTGAAGATATTATAAATCAAAGATAGAAGAAAATGAATATCTTATTTTCTTGTATTCAATGGACATTCTCTCTACAATTCTTTGCAATTCAACACCCAAATTTCAAAGGTAAAGGTAACTTCCAGAAGGTCCATTTTTCTGTACTCTACATCAAAACTTATTTTCATTGAATGAATATGATAGTGAGATTGTATTACAGACATCTTTACTGGTCTGATGCTGGAGAGCCCAGTGTGATTGGGAGAGCAGATCTCGATGGCAGGGGGAGAATAAAGTTTGTGAGAGACCATGTGGGGCATGTCACTGCAATGGCTGTGGACTACACAGTAGACTGCTTGTACTGGGCAGACATCTTGTTCCACAAGCTGGAGAGTATTGGTCTTAATGGCAAGGACAGAAAGGTTCGCAATATTCTCATACCATTGTGATTGTAGGGTGAAGTAGTAGTAGTAGGGTTAAATTGTGGTAGAAGGGTAAAATTGTGGTAGGAAGGTGAAATTGTGGTAGAAGGTTAAAAATTGAGGCTCCCTGGATTATGAATCATTTATCGATAACACTTGTTGAGTGTTTTCCCATGAGCTGCTAGGGCTTATGTTAATGAATTATGTGTTCTGTACAGTGGTCTTGGTAGTTATATTTTTTTCTGTACATTGTTTCTGCTTTAAGCAGTTTTGCATTTCTAGTACACTTTAATTGCAATGATTGATCAACCAAAAATGCATTGAATAAAGTTATAATTATGAAAACTGAAAGTTGATTATTGTGATGCTCAAGAATGAATTATGATACATTAATAGTCACTGCAGTGAGAGACAGTATCTACAATTTTACGTTACTTTTGATAGATGATTTTGTCTGGTGACCATCTAATGGGAGCGGTCAGTATTGCCTTGTTTGAGGATCGGATTTACTGGACTAACCCAAGTCATGGGGTGAACTCCGCTAATAAGTTCACAGGCAGAGATGTTCAGGAAGAACTGTCGGAGATACCCAGGATTGCTTCCTTGATTATAATGCATCCAATGCTGCAAAACAAAGACATTAAAGGTACCCTGAGTATTCATTCATATTGATTAATTAATGTGGTTTTTTTTTAGATTCCTTGTGATGTATCTTTCTTTGGATTTACTTGTATGTATAAAGAATAATGACTGTGTTTCAAAAATGTGGTTGAGTATGGTAATTCATGGGTGAGGGGTACTCGTGGAAATCCACGAAAACTTAGCCACCACAAATTCTGATGACTCCACAGTTGTTCTCTTTCTTGAAAATCTCCAAATACAAACAGTTTTTACTTCATATTTAGATCCTGATATAATACATGTATATGTTTGAAAATCAAGCTTTAGGTGAATCTGGTGCTTATATCTTTGCAGATAACTCTTGTTCTAGTGCAGATTGTTCAGACATGTGTTTGCCAACAAATGGCCCCGGACATCGGTGCGCTTGTCCTGAGGACAAACATCTGGAAAGTAACAACAGTACTTGCCAAAGTCAGTCAAACTCTTGAATCTAATTCATTTTATAGCGCCTTGAATGTTATAGGTTAATACCTGTATACAAATTTTAAAAAAACTATATTTTGTCTTACTAAATAAGTATATATTCCTTATGTTTTTAACATGTGGGAGTATTGCACATATATTTTAAATTGCTTAACAAGGACTATTGTCATTAAATTATTCCTATTCTTAAAATTCTAAAGTGATAAATTTCTGTCTAGAGAGAACTAAATGGTTATATTCTTTATCAGTATGACTCTTGTAAGGAGAGTCATTGGAAGTCTTTTTAATAACATATGATGATGCATGTTTATGGCTGATTCAGCACCTTTTATTTTCTAGTGCCATTTTTTGTTTTAAAATTGAAATTTCATGGCATACAAACGAGTACACATGCAAGATGTTAAACTTGTATTATATTTCTCTCTGATATTCCCAAAAGCATAAAATGATGAATTTGTTTAAAATAATGAATTACTGGTATCTTTTTTCACAGTTTATATTAATGCAATTTTAAAGCAACTTTCTCGTCTTAATTTCAGTTAGCTTACAAGTTCCGAGAGCTTACTTTGGTGCTAGGAAACAAATTCAACAGTTTCCTCTTCTCTCTGTGGGTTACCAAGACAACCTAATTGGAACTGTTATTGAAGAAAAAATTGAGAATATTCCTTCCCTTGATGTCAGTTATGAGCATGGGATACTTGTCTACAGTGATATCCAGCGAGACGTCATAGCAAGAGTCAATATCTCAGAAGACAGGGGGTTTTCACAGTTTGTTATTTAATCTTAAATCTTATTTTCATAATTATAATACCATACTCTTACAGGTATTGCACAAACTGTAGAATAATAAATGGAGATAATATATATTATAGCTGATGTACAAATTTAACAATTTAAGGCTTTTAAACATGTATACATGTTATCTTGAGTGGCAGATTTTTACAAAATCACCATCTTCGCTTGCCAAGGATTACTGATACGCACCTCTGCTCACGAACCCTTGGCATATTGTGCTATCAAAAGTCGGGATTTTTTTTTTCGTCACATGATCTCTCAGCATAAATCAGCCAAATGATGAAAGATGCTGTACTTTTAACGACACTGATGCATTAATGGCAGCCTCCAAAAACATTGATATTGACAAGTTAAAAGAAAGTTTAAAAGCCCAGAGTAGTCAATAGATATTAGGAATATTGTTAAATGTTACCTACAGATCGAATTTTTTCGAAAGTTGTAAGACTGGGGGCAGAAAACCCTTCGTCTATGAGTACATTCCTCTTTTGATACACAATCAGGTGTACTTGTTATTGCACCATTGCAAGCTACATGCATCATGAAGGCTCAAACAGAAAGACTATAAAAATAAGGGTTTTGAGCTACCGTATGCGTGTTAGAGACTCTCATGAATAAACATTACGAAAACAATCAGATATGTTTTGCATTTTTTTATTGGTCGAATGGTTTCAGTAAACCCCAATCAAAATCTAGAAAAAAACCCACTTTTGATAGCACGATATGCCAAGGGTTCGTGAGGAGCGGTGTGGATCAGAAATCCTTGGCTAGTGAAGATGCAAAATCACTTGACAGAAAGATATATATGGCCAAGAAAATTAATGATTAGATTCTCAAGTCCTGACACATTTTATCATAATTTTGCTGATTTAAATGATATACAAAAAAGGAAAATAATTCATTTTATCAAGTTAGTGAGAGCAATTCTTTTCTTAGAGGGGTCACCCACACCTCACCTAACCGCTTCGTGCCCACTGGCACTTCTTGGAGGGGTATTGTAGCTTAATGACAACATGCTCACTTGCATTGAACTTTTTTTCAGTGAGGAAATAGTATATTCTAAGGATCTACATTCTGTTGAGAAATTACAATTGGACGCAGTGACTGGAAATATTTACTGGGTAGATGTAGGGAAAGTAAGATGATTTCTTTAATCAATATATAACTTCCTGCAGGCCTTTTATCCTTCTCTGTTTCAATTTGTTCAGCTCTGTAAATTATACACATTATTGTAAATTAACACACTTCCATCATGACTGGCTATAGATCAATCTTTTGTGCTATTGTTATATTAAAGCAATCTGAGGAGATATTTCATTTTGTTTGATAGAAAACAGTAGAAGTGGCCAGTCTAAATGGAGAATATCACAGAGTCTTGATTCCTTCCAGCCATTTTATGCAGAGACTTACATCTTTAGCCGTTGCTGAAATGACTGGGTAAGAATTTTACTCCTCTCTTCCAAATGTGATTTGGTGAAATTGATTGATAGAAATTAAAAGGAAAAAAGTAATCCATATGATTTTGCAGACACCTGTACTTATCCCTTGTGGGTGTGTCTCCCACAATTCTCAGTTGTACACTGGATGGCATTTCCTGTCTCCCATTATCAGTTGAGGTTTATCATCCCAATGACATTGTAC
The DNA here is from genome assembly GCA_020458035.1 of Magallana ariakensis. Taxonomy (NCBI): domain Eukaryota; kingdom Metazoa; phylum Mollusca; class Bivalvia; order Ostreida; family Ostreidae; genus Magallana; species Magallana ariakensis. Next base: position 49,612,247 of record CM035815.1, on the reverse strand, counting down.
TTTATGAAGGTCGACTATATATAGCTGATGAGGATCACAATGCGGTACAAATACTATCTGTCGTGGTCCCTGATGGAGGCTATCGTAAAGTTCATTGGCAGTAAGTACTAGTATATACTTCTTTTTTTGCTATAATTGCTGCATAACAAAGGAAAATTGAATCATCCTCCTCCTTAATAAAGGACACCAATTTAAAAATATTTTCATGACTCAAAACACTATTTGTTTGCCCTGCCATGCACATGACCAGGACATAGAGCATTTCATCCTTTTTGGTGATCATCATCCATCACACATTGTGTTAGTTCAGTTTCAATATTACATATTGATTTTAAAACTTTCTTTGCTCTCTTAGAATGCTCTCATTTTGATCATGTCTAGAATGCTAATTCAAAGGTTAGAAGTTACATTGACTTTGATGATCATTTTTTTAGGGGGTATGACAGAGATCTGACAAGAATGGCTATCTATAATGATGTTGTGTACTGGACAGAAGACAGGGGAACCAGTTTGTTTTCTGTCAGCTTATGGAGTAGTCAGGAAGAAACCATTGTACTCCATGACATTATTCCCTTATCCAGCATTGTTATATGGAATCCAAAACTGACAGGTAAACAAAAAACACTTTGACCAAGTTTGTTTTTGAATGTCAAACTATGCAGGTATTAAAAGTTTGTAAAATGATTCTAATCTATATCCATCTTACCATAATCAATTCAAACCCTTTAGTACTTTCAATACTTTGATTTTGTGTCAACTATTTTGTCTTATGTTTTTCAGTACTGTACATTACATGACAGTAATTTGAATTTAGAACATATCAATAAATTGATTGTGTCTGTTAATCTAGTAGTGGAGAATGCATGCAGCAGGAATAATGGTGGATGTTCACACTTGTGTTTGCCAGTATCCCAAAATTCCAGAGTGTGTGTGTGTAGCGATGGGTTCATTTTACAGATGGACAATACTTCTTGTGTTGGTAAGATAGGCTAGCTTGTCTATACTCACCACCAGATTATATATACATACAGCATCCTGTATGATAATTTTATCTGATAAATATTTTCAATCTTTTCAATTCAACTCTTGACAGAATGTAAAGAGCCCAGTTGCCTCTGTGAGGCCAGTGGAAATTGCTCAAGCATCCAAACAGGTGAAATTCCAAATACTTCTTTATTTAAATTGATGCATCCATATTGAATTGTATACAGTAGATTAAAAGTGAAAAGTTAATGCTTTTATCTGTTGGGTTCCAGAGTGTGATGGCCTTGTTTGTGATGTTAGTCGGTGTATTCCATCAGAGGTCATTTGTGATGAAAAACTTGATTGTCAAGACGGGGCAGATGAGGAAAAAAGTCGATGTGATCTGATAATGATTACAGGTGAAAAGAAAATAGTAAATATATATATATATATACGCACACAGTCGCACCTGCTGTTACGGTCACCGTTAATCAGCGGCCACGCCAAGAGCGGCCATTTTCAATCCTGCCTGTTTAGTTTTTCACTATATTTTAACTGATTTAAGCGGCCACTTGTCTAACGCGGCCAGTGGTTTTAGGTCCCGTGGTTTCAACATGCCTGTTTTCAACGGCCATTTTGTCTGTTTTGTCACATGACTTCTGACTCTGACATGTGACCCCTTATCGAAAGAAGCCAAACTTCGACAGCTGATATTGAGTTGATGATAAATAATTAAGCGTGCAATTTGAAGTCTGCTGAGATTTAATGAGATAATTGATTAAAACACCTGTTTTGTGTTGTTTATATATCTTCATGTACTTATATACTTCATTACTAAGTTATTAAATGGCCAGTCTTGCGCTTAACAGCTTAACATGTACAGCAATTTGCCGATAATACGCACCTTTCGCGCTATATATATATATTTACACACACACACACTCTGGGACAGCAATCTGGATGAATGATCGAGACATTAACTTAATTTTATCAAAATACTCTGAGGCCAAAACAAATTTAATGAAAGCTAGCTAACATTGCCAATTTTTCCTCATTCTTACGACCACATGATAAGAACTCCCTCATGGTTTTAGACATGATGTTGTGATTTTTTTTAGACTGTGGAGAAATGGCCTTTGAGTGTGACTCAGGACACTGTATCATGGAGCACTTTGTTTGTAACGGTCAGCCAGACTGTGCTGATGCCTCCGATGAAGGTCACACGTGTGGTAAGACTAGTGTGGAGATACCCTCCCTTGGTCTTTAAAACCAAAAGAAGCCTTCTTACTGAAAAAGTAGTTATTTACGTGTTGAGGAAATTTACACAAATTACACGGCAAGCTTAAAACCACATAGAATACCCCTGTGCGTATGGTAAAAAAATCAAAACTTTAGAGTGGTAAATCACGCATCCGCGTATTTAATACCCACAGGTATTATTTGACTATAAAAACATGTACGTAATCACCAGCGTAAATAACCACTTTTACAGTATCTTGAATAAATGGATAAAAGGTGTTCTGGATGTGCATTGTGTAATATAAATGTAATCTTAACTTCATGATAGTATTACATGCATGAAATTGCAATGGAAAATTATTACAATGTGCTAATTTAATTGTATGAACTGAAACAAAAATTGATAATATATATACCGTTATATAAGTCTTCATTCAATCTTTGTTTTCAGAAACGGCATGTAATGATCACCATTGTGATCACAAATGTGTTTCTATGCCCTATGGAAGTGTTTGTCGATGTAGACCAGGATACCAAATACAAATCAATGGCTCCTGTCAAGGTACCATTTTCTTTTTCTCAAGCTCCTTTGAGTCGGCACCATGAAATGGCTTATAGGACATGTAGTATTGCCCTTTTTTGCCATCTTTGATCTGTTCCTATCTCATTAAAATATTTAATGAATTTTGTTTTAATTGATGCACCAAGAAGCTTATTTGTTTAGATATCAATGAATGTGAGGCAGACAATGGCGGATGCAGTCAGAGCTGTGTTAACACTGAGGGAGGTAGGCTGTGTCAATGCTCTCCAGACTTCATCTCCAGAAATTCATCCTGTATTCCACCAGGTTAGTGGCTTTATATAATGCTTTTTGCTGCTAATGCACTAGTACTTGCTCAGCACTACCATGGTTAATCATGATGCCATTTAAACTTGGGAGATAAGGACAAGATCTTTTGATCAGAACAATTCTTATATAGATATCTTATTGATGAAAGTGTTAGAATTTTTTGCCATTCACTGAAAACCAACTTTTATTTGCGACGACTTTATTTCGTGATTTATCTGAGATGAAATGGTTCGCGGCGACAAATTTTTGCGACAAAATCTTTCCAACACTAGTGTTGTTATTAAAATAATTGGACAGGGACTGGTTTGCGGCAGGAAATATTCGCAATGACAAGGCTCTCGCGAACCTCGCGAAAATTTCTCGCACTCAAATGAAAGTTGGTTCACAGTATTTCCTTTCTGATAGATCCTTTGCCCTATTTGCTGTTCCTGGAGCAAGGTTTGATCACCCGCTACGACTCAGGCAACCATGGAGAATTAGTCACCGTCAGTGCTTCAGAGTCTTTTGTGGCCTTTGATGTAGATATATCTACAGGAGACATCTTTGGCACATCATCATCAGATCCCAAGGTGAGAACTCAAAAGTCTTGTATTCTTTGTTACAAATATGATGCATGTACTGTACTTTGCAACCAGAAGAAAAAAAATTAGAAAATGTGATTTTACGTGTAATAAACTAATACGCACCGGTACTGTGCAAAAGATAACAATTTTTAGGGTAAAATCTGAAATTTTAAAGTTACAGTTTTTTTTTTATCAGCTATTGTTGAGAACAAATCAGAATCGCCAGAAAGCTGAAGTTCTCCTGAGAAGATCTGCCAAATTTGCCTTTGTGGCCTACGATTGGCTTGGCAGAAATTTGTACCTGTCAGACATTGCTTCACCTGCTCTGATCGTGTGTCCCCTCAAACACTTGAAGGAAGGATGTCTCTCATTGTTTCATGAAGAAACAGGATCTGTTGTTCTTCATCCCCTTAAAGGGTAAACAAATTACCAATAATTAACAAAAATACCAATAACATGTATGCTTTTTGAAACAATGGTCCTAATTAGTATTATTTAAGATGTACCGTATTCAAATTTGTTGATTTACCAGTATTATTCCAAATTCAAATTGTTAATATGATCAGTTAAAATATTTAACCCTGTCACTCCCCCTTTTTTACACAGGGATTGAAATTATTAAAAACTAAAATATTTGACTTTGATGAATTAAACTTCACATTGGAGCTAGGATTTAGAGCAAGAAGGGAATTCAATGTCGAAATGATATTCCATCTACATGTACATGATACCAGAATATTTGATACAGCAGCGTCGGTGTCATCTCTTAAACTGCAAAATTACCGAATTTGTTTTCTAATGTTTATTAAAAATTATCTTTTTGTGAAAAGATTTCCACTATCGTTTATAAATAAACAATTTCCAAAACAAACCAGCTTTTTAAACCATTGTATATTTTAGGTTGATGTTTTGGTTGTATGACGGCGCTCTCCAGAGGAGTACTATGTCTGGGGAAAAGAGGGAGAGTGTGGTGGACTTTGAGTCTACAATGATCAGCAGTCTGTCCCTGGACCAGTTCTCGGGATTCCTCTACTGGATTGATCACTTCCAGGGGGTCATTGAAAGTTGTGATATGAATGGACATAACAGGTGATCAGGAAATCGTTGTTATTAATATAGCCTCGCAAACCAAGTTGAGGTATTCAATAAATTCAGTACAGTTTGAAGTGAATGTTATATAACCATTGAGATGATTTATTTTATAAAATTTGATCAAATGTGTAAGAATCTCTCTTTCTCTGATCCCCTCTCTCTATTTCTTGTGAAGTGATTATATAGTTGTAATAAATTGCAAATACAAACTAAAACTAAAAGGTAAAAACCTTAGACACCATTAGCCTGTTATGCTATCGATACATTTAACTTTATGGATTCATGGATCAGGTGTATATACCCAGGAAATCCATGAAAATAAAACATTCACACAATTCCAATGATTCCAGTGGCTAAAGTAGGAATGAAATTATTGGTGACCTCTGCTTTCCTGTGTAGAATTTATATTCCCTTTGTAACAATTCTGGTTTTTATAGCTTGATGGATACCGATTGAAAATTAATATACATTTATTAGTTTCATATTTTATGTACCTACAGAAAAACCATTCCTAAAGGGGGAGATCAGATGAGGTTTCTATCTGTAGCCGTATTTGGAGATCACCTGTATTTCACAGAGGAGAATACTCATTCCTTGTACAAGTACAATCGTCTCACAGGAAGTAGGCACACTCTGACCTCCGACCTTGACTTTTCTCTGCATTTAAAAGTCATTCACCCAATTCTCCAGAATCCAGGCAGGTCAAACTACTTGGAATTGTTTCTGCTATCTTCCCTCCCTTTTTCTTGGATATAGTTCTAGAATAATATTGTAACACACTAGTTTTATGTCTTTGTAGGTCCTCGCTCAGATGTGTGTCGTAAGAGGTCTTGTTCACACCTGTGTTTGGTGACACCAGAGGGAGCTGTGTGTGCTTGCCCTGATGGGTGGGACCTCATCAGTGGAAAGATCTGTAAAAGTATGAGCTTGAAGTTGATTTTAGATTTTTTAGGACATTCATGATTCTATTAAAATGATTGTACATATATAGCATAACCATAACAAGGTTTCATTGAATTTAATGCATTTGAAAAAGATAATTCTTTTGATGAAAGAAAGATACATTTTGTGATTGCTCTCTATTGTTTACGTGTCAAATCTTTTGTGTAAGGTCCTTATGCTTCCACCTCTGCTACCCACATGAATACAACACAGAGTCCACCAAGAGCTTCTCCGTCCCCTGCCCCACCACAAAAAATCCCAACAACCCCCAGCACTAGCCTGACACCATTGCTATCTGTGATCAACTCAACACTGGGCCCCCCTACAGAGACCTCTACCCTCCCCATGTCCCTTTGTAACCTGCTGTGTATGAATGGGGGCACCTGTTCTTACTCGGAGGAAAAGCAAATGGATCATTGCATGTAAGTGACACTAAGATATAATATAATATAAAAATACTAACAGTACAGATGTTTGCTGATTTCAGTAGTAAAGTACGATCACATACAGTGAAGGATTAAATTTGGTTCACTTATTTTGTATTAGGATAACATGATTTTGTTCAAATTACAGTTATTGACCTAAAGAAATATGTTTGATATAAAAATAAGACAAACATTATTATACCATGTTCTCATTACACTTTGCACAATAACATTGTACCAGTACTTGTATTAATGACAAAATAATTGTTCTTTTACAAAAACGTAGCCTAGCTTAGCTTATAATATCAGTTAATGATTTTTATTTATCTGTCAATCAATTTATAGTGATCTTATATTTATACAGTTGCCAGGCAGGTTACACTGGTACCTACTGCATTGAGGAGGAACCTTTAGAGGACCTCAATCAAAGGTCCTCCCACTCACACACCTCAATTACTGTAGGTGTCACTTTGTGCTGCTTTCTCCTGCTTTTACTGATCGTTGGTGTTGTTGGCTACATGAAGTATAAAAGGTACATAATTTCTTTCACGTCTTTTACAAAAATAGTGAGTTTTCTGGACAGCAAAATAGTTGTATTGTTTTAACTTTAAAGTAGCTCTTCTTTAAACTCAAATTGTTATGATAAAAAAGACATTTTTAAAAAGTGAAACACAGACAGTCAAACTTCTTTATCTCAAACTAGATGGGACTGTTTAAAAACTTTGATATATATACAAGTATTTGAGATTTAGAGAGTAAAATACTTAATAAATAAGTAGTTGGAACTTACAAATCACTTCAACATATCCATTGTATTCGAGATATTAGTGTTCGAGATATTGACTGTTCAACTGTACTTATTTTACAAGAATGATAACTACATGTATGTGATTTTCTAAATATATTTACAGAGATAAAATTGTAACTGTGTCAGAGATAGTGCATTTCCGTCCACTCCTCGACAAAAGCAATGAGGAGGCCGAGGAGTTAGTCAGTGATTTCCCAGAGTGCATCAGTCACAGAAATAGGAACCAGGTTTATGAAGAAGTAAGTTTCATTTAATGTTCATAGTTTTAGCTCACCTGAGCCAAAGTCTCAAGTGACCTTTTCTGATCAAGATTTGTCATTGCTGTCATAAACTTTTCACATTTTCATCTTTTTATCCAGAATCACTAGGTTGATTTCAACCAAACTTGACACAAAGCATCACTGGGTGAAGGGGATTGAAGTTTGTTCAAATGAAAGGCCACTACCTCTTTGAAGGAGAGATAATTTAAAATTAACAAAACTTTGTTGGTATTTTTCAATAATATTCACAAAAACTATTTGGCCAGAAAAGCTTTAACTTTTGTGGAAGCATCCTCAGGTAGTGGAGGTTCAAGTTTATTCAAATAATGGTCCCCGGGGGTAGCGGGGCCACAATGTAGGGGTCAAAATTTTAACATAGAAATTTATAGAGAAAAACTTTTAAAATCTTCTTTTCAAAAAGCATTTTACCAGAAAAGCTTAAACTAGTGTAGAAGCATCCTCAGGTAGTGTAGTTTAAAGTTTGTTCAAATCATGACCCCTGGGGGTATGATGGGACAACAATGGGCTTTTTATATAGGAATAGAGAAAAATCTTCTTACAAATACTAAAACAACACCATAAAAATATGTAGATAAAAGTCAGCAGATTTTTTAACTTTTTGAGCAGGATCTACTGTACTTAGTTGTCAAGATATTTTGATGTTGATACTGTAATTCTGGTTTGATCAGAGTTATGGCTATTGTTGCTCAGGTGAGTGATGTGGCCTTTAGGCCTCTTGTTAAGTATTTTTTTCATTAATGCAAAATTATCACTTGAATTCAAAACCACAAAACCCCGAAATTTTCACCCAGTACAAACTGTACTCCTGAATAAAAACAGTAAGCAAAGTTTGCTTTACTTGATACCTGGTAAGTTTTTTTTAAAGATTTCTGGTAGAAAATTTTATTCATTCCAAGAAAATGTTACAAAGACTCAAAGCCTAAAAATGAATAACCCTAAAAAAATGTTCTCACAATATCTATTTCCTTTGGTAGATAATCTGATTAATTAAAATCAGATCCTTGATCCAATCCTTGTTTTTAGCTCACCTGAGCTGAAAGCTCAAGTGAGCTTTTCTGTTCAAAATTTGTCCATTGTCTGTCGTCGTTCTAAACTTTTCACATTTTCATCTTCTTCTCCAGAACCATTGGGCCGATTTCAACCAAACTTTGCACAAAGCAATACTGGGTGAAGGGGATTCAAGTTTGTTTAAATGAAAGGCCACATCCTTTTTAAAGGGGAAATAATTTAGAATTATTGAAAATTTGTAGGTATTTTTCAAAAATCTTCTCAAAAACTATTAGGCCAGAAAAGCTGTAACTTGTATGGAAGCATCCTCAGGTAATGAAGATTTAAGTTTGTTCAAATCATGGTCCATGGGGGTAGGGTGGTGCCACAATGGGGGAATGAATTTTTACATAGGAATATATAGAGAAAATCTTTTAGAAATTCTGGGAAAGTTTTCAGTCCAAAAAGTAGTAACTTGTGTGAAATCACAGGTTGTGCAGATTAAAGTTTGATCAAACCATGAGGAGATCCTCGTGTAGCAACAATAGAAAAACAAGGAGCGGATCGAGGATCTGATTTTAATCTGATTGCATTGGTAGAATGATGGGTTTTTAGCTCAACTGAGCTGAAAGCTCAAGTGAGCTTTTCTGATCTAAATTTGTCCGTTGTCTGTCGTCGTTGGCGTTGCTGTTGGCGTTGTAAACTTTTCACATTTTCATCTTCTTCTCCAGAACCACTGGGCAGATTTCAACCAAACTTGGCACAAAGCATCACTGGGTGAAGGGGATTCAAGTTTGTTCAAATGAAGGGCCACACTTTCTTTAAAGGGGAGATAATTTAGAATTATTGAAAATTTGTAGGTATTTTTCAAAAATCTTCTTCTCAAAAACTATAAGGCTAGAAAAGCTGACACTTGTATGGAAGCATCCTTAGGTAGCATCCACAATGGGGGAGGGGGTGAATTTTTACAAAGGAATATATAGAGAAAATCTTTAAAAATCTTCTTCTTAAAAGCTATTAGGCCAGGAAAGCTCAAATTGGAGTGGAAGCATTCTCAGATAGTGTAAATTCAAGTTTGTTTAAATCATGGTCCCCAGGGGTAGGGTGGGGCCACAATAGGGGGATGAATTTTTACATAGGAATATATGTATAGAGAAAATCTTTAAAAACCTTCTTCTCAAAAACTTTTAGGCCAGGAAAGCTCAAATTGGAGTGGAAGCATCCTCAGATAGTGTAGATTCAAGTTTGTTTAAATCATGGTCCCCAGGGGTAGGTTGGGGACACAATAGGGGGATGAATTTTTACATAGGAATATATAGAAAAAATCTTTTAAAATCTTCATCTCAAAAACTATTATGCCAGAAATGCTCCAATTTGAGCGAAAGCATCCTCAGATAGAGTAGATTCAAGTTTGTTTAAATCATGGTCCCCAGGGGTAGGGTGGGGACACAATAGGGGGATGAAATTTTACATAGGAATATATAGAGAAAATCTTTAAAAATCTTCTTCTCAAAAACTATTAGGCCAGAAATGCTCCAATCTGAGCAAAAGCATCCTCAGATAGTGTAGATTCAAGTTTGTTTAAATCATGGTCCCCGGGGGTAGGGTTGGGCCACAATAAGGGATGAATTTTTACATAGGAATATATAGAGAAAATCTTTAAAAATCTTCGTCTCAAAAACTATCAGGCCAGAAAATCTCAAATTGGAGTGAAAGCATCCTCAGATAGTGTAGATTCAATTTTGGTTAAATCATGGTCCCCAGGGGTAGGGTGGGGCCACAATGGGGGATGAATTTTTACATAGGAATATATAGAGAAAATCTTTAAAAATCTTTTTCTTAAAAACTATTTGGCCAGAAAAGCTCAAACTTGTGTGGAGGCATCCTCAGATAGTGTAGATTTAAGTTTGTTTAAATCATGGTCCCCAGGTGTAGGGTGGGGCCACAATGGGGAGATGAATTTTTTTATAGGAATATATAGAGAAAATCTTTAAAAATATTCACGGAAAGTTTTCCGTCCAAAAAGCAGTAACTTGTGTGAAAGCACGGGTTGTGCAGATCAAAGTTTGATGAAACCATGATTCCCTAGAGAAAAGTGGGGCCACAAAGAGGGGGGGTGGGGGGTTATATAGGAATAGAGAAAAATCTTACAGGTACAAAAACAAAAGGGGCTTGGTATTTACCATCAAAATTTGTGGATAAAAATCGGCAGATATTTTGAATTTTTTGAGCAATATCTACTGTACTTAGTTGTCAAGATATTTTGATTTTGATACTGTAATTTTAATTTGATCAGAGTTAAGGCTATTGTTCCTCAGGTGAGCGATGTCGCCCCTGGGCCTCTTGTTTTTCAATGATATATTTAATATTATAATCTAAGAATCTTTGGTTGATGTAGGTGAATGGTTTTAACTCTGAGGACCATGGAAGATTGTCCTGGCAGTACTCCACAATGTCTGTGGATTCCGCATTTATAAGTCATGCCGACGAAAATGACAACCTTACATCACAGCTCATTTCAACCAATCAGAAGGCGTAAGCATCAATGTTGTTTCGATCTACTCCTGGTGCAGTATCCTACAGTACCCCACTAGTCACAGCTGTTTGCCAACTCTACACTGTGTGAACCAGAACCACGCAGTGTTTGCGTATTTTATATGTACCTTATATTAAGGTGGTAAGGGACACCTCCATTATGTGACTTACTTTCTATCAAAATAAACAACAAAATAAATCATAATTTTAAATAGTTTTTCTCTCTCCAAATCATTTACCTAACTACGTAGCGCAGTGGGTTAGAGCATTAACATACGGATCAGTAAGTCATGAGTTCGAATCACACTGGGGATTTTATAATTTCTAACAAATTTGAAAATGTAATTTTGGGTACAATTTTGTAAAATTTGAAAACTCTAAACCAGTGAAAGTATTTTCATTCTAATGTACTTTTATCCACATTGATATCGACAGGTGTCCCATACCACCTTAAATTTGCAATAGTAAGAAACTTTGATAATTTTGAATGGTCCTAAGTCATATAATAAAACCTCATAAGACAATTGGTCTTACCAAATTCATATATAGTGTATTTGATTGATCTTTAAAAACTTTTATAATTTTATAAGCTTATTTTAAAAATAAGATTATGTTTGAAAATATACATTTATTTAAAAGAAAGTACTGGAATGGGAGGGGGTGGGTTACTCTGAATTATGTCTAATTCTGTTTGATCGAGTTGTAGGAGATTTTTTGTCATAATGGTAGTTGCAAAATTGATAAATTTTATTTTGTACTAAAAGGAAGACATATGTATTAGTAACATGTTATTGAGTTACAACCTGTTTTGTTCAGTCATGGATTGTTTGTTCAATGTGATCTTTATTCCATATCTTGGGATTGATTATAAATGAAACATCTGTGAAAAAGATGAATATCTGAAGGAAGTAATGAAGCTATATGATCTCATGAATATTTTTTTTCATTGTTCTAGCTATTTTTCATACATTTCAGTATTGAAGAACTAATAAACTTCACAAAACATATCTTTACATCCAATGTAAATGATTTATTTCATAACATCCAATGCAAATGATTCTAGGGTTGTTTGAAAACTTTGTAAACTTTCTTCGTGAGTATATCTTACCAATTAAAAAAAAACAGTTACTGTAGATTCCTTATTTTACGCAAGTACTTAATTCCGCTATTTAAACATTTTGCATCAAACCGCAAGAATATAAAATCAGGAACGCCTAATTTTTATCATAGTTTCATATAGTTTATATCTGTCTGAAAATAAAAGTTAGATTTTAAAATCCGCACGACAAGTTTCTCACAATTTTACACAGATATTTAATCCTCACATTTAATTAGGAATCTACAGTATGTTTTCAGAGTTTATTGTATAAAGCATGCAGTCATAAATTTGCTCAATTCTTTTCTGTTTATAAAAGACACTTCTTTCCCTTCATCTGATGATATTATAATGCTATTTGTTGATTTGTTAATGCATTTATCAAGTTAAATGTGCCAATATGTTAAAAGAATGCTTTATATGAATTTGAACATTTTAGAAAAATATTGTGATGTACTTAAAAAAAAATTCTATTTTTTCAGTGCAATATAATATTATTAATATACATATAAGATAAAAGTGTATAAAGCTAAATATATAAGTATATTATAAGTTTTGTGGAAATGTATTTATATATAGAATTGTTATTATATATTTTCATAAATCTTTTTTGTTTTGATAATCTATCTCTACATGTGTTATTGTGATTTGAGGGCATATGTTACATTTGATATGAATAAATATTGTAAACAACAAACGCACATATCCCAGTTAAACTAAGATCTTCTTTGAAACTATGAAACTTTGAATCTACAGTATATTACCTGGTAGAGTTTCAAAAATACAGGCTATTGAATTAGCCATTGATACATTGTGCTAGTCATTTCTTATTCAGATTGAACTATTGACCTACTGGTAGGTATATTTCTTAGTACATGTACTAAAAGAAGACAAGGTTTTATCAATACATTGTACTTATAAGTGTCTAGTTCAAGCCAAGTGTTAGATGCAATACAAAGAAATGTTGGTACATACACTACTGATAAAAGGGTCTGTTACAAGAAAATCAATGAGTCACTGATACGATATCCTTTGAATTCAAGTTTAAGATTTGGTAGTGAAGGCAAGTAAAGAAGTTACTTAGGACATGTACTGTGATGTACTAAAAGGTTTAGTGTAAGACAAGTAGAAGGGTTACTAATGTATAAATCTATATCTATAACAATCTGGATTGTTAAAAATAAGTGTAGAAATCTTTGATTTTAAGGTTTTAATGTAACAGGTTATCGATTTTTTAAAATTTACAAGCTGCTATTAGAACTTGTTTTTTTTTCTTTTCTCAGATTCATTACGCAATATAGTTTGTAGCAAAAAAAGAAAACCTAACAAACAAACGAAGATGTTTTCATGTGACGAAATTGTTAATCCTCTTGCCGCTAGTCTTCGAAATCTACTTAATCTTCCGGCAAATTAAATTATTGCTGGACAGGAGAAGCTAGTTTGAAATTATCGTAACAGCTATATGTGTGAATGTATATTTTTCTGGCATGATTGTCATTACTATCTCTTTGTCATCGAAAAAGCAATGCATGTGAAAAAAAATGTAAAAGAATGGTTTAAGATCTCGAAAAGTACGGTTGGGCTATCTGTGCTGGAACTGGAACCCCGCACGTTGGCACAGAATGTTATGTTGGGCTAACTGCTGGAACCCCGCACGTTAATGGAGTGTGTGTGATATCAAACTAACTGCTGGATTTACGCACGTTAACTAGTGTCGATTTCGTGTACAGAATTATATCGGAACCCCCGCGCGTTATTAAGTCGTCATCTAGGAACTCCGAGAATCTGTTTTTATTCAGCGTATACTTGAGCGAGTGTAACGAACTGAGCTTTCCCCGGAATTCACCATATAGATTTTATTAAGAACTTTTAGATTACAATTTACAGTTTACAATACAAATCAAATACAACATACGGTAGTATTTTAGTAGAAAGCCGAGTGGCATCCTACCGGGCTAACCACAACTTCACGAAAAGAACTATATACACTTTTTATTGGTGAAATAAGGCAAGTGAAGGACAAATGATGCACTAAAAGGTTTAGTATAAGGCAAGAGAAGGAGTTACTGGTAATGTACTAAAAGGTTTAGTATAAGGCAAGTGAAGGAATAATGATGTACTAAAAGGTTTAGTATAAGGCATGTGAAGGAGTTAATGCTGCCATGAACTGTGATGTATTAAAAGGCTTTGATGTAATAAAAAGAGTAAGTTACTAGTATGCACCGTACTCTATGATTTAGAATATAACTCCGATACCAAAAACAAGTCAAGGAGTAAATGATACATTGAACTATATAGGGTCTGAGACAAAAAATCAGTACAAGAATTGTTAATTGAGGCATCTGAAGGAGTTACTGACATCGTAAATTTTTAGATGTACACTCGACGACTTACCCCCCCCCCCCCAAAAAAAAAAAATTAAAAAAAAAAACAACAAAAAAACCACGTTCTGGAGCAGTAGACATCAAGTGCGCAATATTAAGCTAGATTCTACAGAAAAGTTATATCCCCGCTTTTTAAAACGTGAAGTCTCTAGTGGCAGGTTTTGGGGTTGTTTTTTTTTTTTAGCTTTTATATACTAGTATTTACACATTTTTCTGTACATTGAGGTAGATGTCATTTTTGATAAGATTTTATTATTTTTCACCTAAGCTTTTTACTGCTTTAATATTTCTAATTGCGCGTAATTCCATATATACCGGGGTACTTGACAGCTAACTTATAGTTGCCAGCTGCTTACTGTCACTGTCAATTTCCTACTGATATCATGACAATGGTTAAACACAGCATATACATGTATGTTTAAGGGGGATGTGCGGCCATCTTGTACATTTGAGAATAAAAATGTAAACATGAACTGGTTTGTTTCTGCACAAAACTTACTAAAACTGTTGTCAAAAGATGAAGACGCAATAAATATAACGTTCAACAAGTTGTTCTGTATGCAAAGTACGATACAAGTGCAGACCAATGCTTTTTTAATCACTTAGAAAATATAACTTCAATGTACCTCCATAGACACAGACAAAAATATCTCGTGCAAATTGATGGTTTTTGAGACTCGTTTTAAGAATAGGATACCCTCTTTTGAGAAATAGTTACAACTTAAATAAGCAAGTTTAGACCCTTTTCTCAACAAATGGTTGTAGAGTGGACACTAATGACATCCTTTCATATTTTTCGGATTTTTAAATCTTAAATTTAAGTCTGTAGCTGCGCAGTTCTAAGTGATTTAAAAATGCATCGTTCTGCCCTTGTATACGTAAATTGCATACAAGACAACATGTTAAACGTCATATTTATTGCTTTTGTATCTTTTGACAACAGTTTTAGTAAGTTTGGGACAGAATCAAGCCAGTTCAAGAAATGTTTACATTTTTCTTCTAAAATGTAAAAGATGGCCGCACATCTCCCTTAAGGTATGGGACACCTCCATGTTGTGACGTATTGTTTATCGAAATAAACAATAAAATAAAGTGTAATTATATAAGTAGTTTCTTTCATAATAGTGTCGCCTTACAGCGTAGCGCAGTGGGTTGGAGGGTTACATGTAACTACGAATCTGTAAGTCATGAGTTCGAATCCCACTGAGGGTTTTACATTTCTTACCTCTCCAAATTTTTTTCAAAAGCTATTTTTTGGTTGAATATTGAAAAATTTGAAAATTCAAACCCGGTGAAAGTATTATAATGTACTTTAATCCACATTAATATCGACAGATGTCCCATACCACCTTAAAATGTCAGAAGATATGGTTTATTGCAACTATTCGTGGAAGCTTATGTATCATGAGGATGTTTCAAACAAAATCCAAATTTCTGAACTACACATGAATAGCATTGTAAAAGTTTGTTTAGAGGGCTCGATGGTCGTGGCCATTTTTAGACTGTATTGATCTCCTAAGAAAAAGAGCTCTATATAAAAAATATAGGAAAATACCAAAATTGGAAAAGGCAAAATAAATCGATTTTTTTCTTTACTAAATAATAGCGTATAGCTAAACAAATCATATCTTAAAATTGTAGGTAGATCTGGTGGTTAATTTGTTGAACATCCAGCCTCCTTACGCCCCAGTCACACACTCACGGATTAAATGTCGGATTAGCGGGTTAGCTACGGAAGCGATCCGGCATCATTCGTGGCGATATGTATTGACCAGTGGCTTTTCCGTCTGTTATCGTATCCAAACGTAGCAATACTTGTATACCTGCGACAATTTTTGAACATGTTCAAAATTCCACTACGGATGAAACCACCGTAGTACTTCCTTAGTAAAACTTACTAAACCGTTTTAGAACGTAGAAGTCCGTTTTAACTCCGTATAAATCCGTATTAATTCATATGTACCAATTTGTATCCATTCCGTAGTGCATCCGTACTAACTCCGTATCAATTAACGATCATTAGATTTCCCGGTGTCAACCGTGGAAAATATTCCGTAGTAGAACCGTGGAGTTGATCCGTGAATCTGTGACTGGGCCATTAACGATAATTATATTTTCCGGTGTCAACCGTGGAAAATATTCCGTAGAAGAACTTTGGAGTTGATCGTGAATGTGTGACTGGGGCATAAGAGAGATGTGCGGCCACCTTGTACTTTTGAGAATAAAAATGTAAACATTTCTTGAACTGGCTTGTTTCTGCACAAAACTGGTTAAAACTGTTGTCTAAAAATGAAAAAGCAATAAATATGAGGTTCTACATGTTGTTTTGTATGCAAATTATGCATTTAAGAACAGAACAATGCTTTTTTAATCACTTAGAACAGCTGTAGAACTGCGCAGCTAAAGACTTATTTTGAAGATTTCAAAATCTGAAAAAGTAACAGAGGGGTTAATTGATGTCTTCTCTACAACCATTTGTTGAGAAAAGGTTGAATTTTGCACATTAATGTGGAAACTTTGCTTCAAAATAGGGTACCCTATTTTTATCAGTCGGCATGGGATCTACTTTTATAGAACAAGAAAATTCCAGGCTATACTTAGAACTCCCTTGTCTAAGGAGGCACATTGACGTTAAATATATTTTCATTGAAATATAATGTATACTTTTTAAAATTAAGACAATCAATTTTTTGGACTTCTAAAAAGAATTTACTTTAATTTATACTGATAGAACTGAAAAAAAAAACAAATTCAACACGGATTAATTTACATTTATTGTTTTCTATGAAAATATAACGTCAGTGGGTCTCCATAGACACAGGAGTTCTAAGTATTGACTGGAATTTTCTTGTTCTAAAAGTAGATCCCACTGATAAAAATAGGGTACCCTATTTTGAGACAAAGTTGCAACATTAAATTTGCAAGCATTAATTAATTTGAAATATACTTAAAGTTTTTTAAAAAAGACTTGCAACGAGTACTCGACCATCGTTCGACTAAAGTCCCTGATTTTTTTATGAGGCTTTCCGAGTAAAATGATGCCCTAATTAAAATGTATCCATTTTATGGTTAAAATTGTCAATTTTGATTATTTTGATTTAGTAATTTATTATAGTTCTACTTTTTTCCTTATTGATATCCCAAGTTGCACGTCTCATTCCACCCAGAACTTATTCAAAAGAAGGCGAAAACGACACGACAAAAGTATTAGTATGCAGATCGCAGATTCCAAGCTGTTATGTTGAATTTGAATATAAATATTGAATTTGAATTTGGAAGAAGATCAAAATAAACGTTAACGATATGAAATTATGAATGCATGTCAAAATGAAAGCAAGCAAGTATTATCCTAACAATATAACAACTGCCTGCATCTTGTATAATTTTTGTATTTGGTACATGCGCAAAATCAGAAAGCTTTCGTGGGGGGGGGGGGGGGGGGGTTCCGAGGGATACTAGTACAGTATTTAATATTCGTCGGGAAGGGTTTGCGATAATATGTATTTCAACTAAATCATTTTTCCATATACAAGTATATGACAAACTTTTACCAAATGCACTTACTCCCCAGATCTATATTGAATTTACCAATCAAAGATTTCCCTTGAGTTGTCCCTAAATTGGAAAGATTGTTATCGGATCGTCAGAATTATACAAGTGTTACATATTCGAGCAAATAAGCAAGTCAAACGTAGATGCAGCCTGTCACATATACCACACGTCTAAGGACATTGATATATATTTTTATATGTTGCACATTTATTCACTTGAAAATAAAATTTTAATTAATTATTCTGGGAATTCTTTGTTTTTAGCAACATGTTTATAATACTTTTATTATTATTCTTTCGTGCACTTTATAGCCGCGTTAAAAACCAGCGCATAAAAGTTATAAGCCTTTACCACAATTTCCAAGAATTTATACAATTGTTTTATGAAGGTCCATCAATATTTGTTTTTCTTAATCAAAACATCTATAATTTTGCATCGAATTATTTAAATCAAATTATTTGTCGTCTTTTTTTGGCAACAAATTATATACACACTTTTTGAATTTTATATTACAGTTGTGTCTGACATTACTTGTGCATCAATTACGTCAATTAGATTATTCTTTCGAGGCGGCGGTCAAATGGGGATGGGGGATTTTTTTTTTTGGGGGGGGGTATTACAACAAAACATTTAGTTAAGGTTTTATAAAGCCTCATGATTTAAACCAAATCAACCCCAGTGAGTTGATATTGTAGCACTATGATAGCACAGTTTTCTTTTTGCTATAGCAATTGAAAATTAATAATGTTCGGCATTATAATTAATTTTCTATAAAAGTAAAACAAACGTATTTCAAATGCAACGCTTGGTCGATACTCGATCACCACTCATTGGATTTTTTAAGCCGTGTTTGGAATCATCGGCCGGTTGGGAAACCTCTTAATTAATGTGTAGATTATATTTCATTGAACTTGCAGCTGTGTTAGTACAGCGTCTCGCCTTTTGTTCAGTTGATTATAAAAGTTCATTTCTATCTATCTCGAAAATCCTCTTTTAAATTTACAATGTAATTGGTCTACGTTTTAATTTGAGACATGCTACACATATAAAACTACAAGTATTCTTGAAGACAGTCTGCTCATGTGACTTGTTTAAAGCAATTAATTACACCTTATTCATTTACGTAAGCGTTCAAGCTCCTTCCTAAATATTATTTTCCAAAAAAATTCTGAAAAGTGTCTTGCAACTTTTGTGTTCACCAGAAACTACTTTATAATAATGCCCTTACTACATGTAATATATTAATATATTGCACAGAGTTCGAAACAATCGGACAATAAAAAGATTTCATGCTCGTAAAATTAACCATTTATGGATACTAAACTCGGTGTAAACTCTGATTGAGAAACCTTACATCTTTCATTACTATCTATTGATTATAATAAAGCAATTCCATGCACTTTTAATATGAGACAACTGTTACACGGGTCCGTTAGATCTTGCTGAATTATACAGAAATAAAAAGTTTGATAGACATCTGTAGCTTATTAGTATATAACTGCAGCTATTCTCTACACGGCCCGGGGGTGATACACCCATAGAGCTGGGGTTGTGGATCTAAGGTAAGCGCGGATGACTTCGTGGGATCGAGTTGATGATAGCCATCGCCGCTCGTTCTGCGCTTCACAACAGGTGCGCGTTTTCAATTCATGTATATGTGCTCGGGTAGCTATCCCGTTACTATTTTAACACGAATCGCTTTAACCCTCATCAAACGGTTAATTTTCCTATTTTTACCTGCTTTACGAATTTAGCACTTTTGCTGGGAGACACCCCCCCTCCCCCACGCTTTTCTTAAAAAGAGGCATTAACAGCGGAGATTCGATTCATCAAATTGCTAATTATTGCTCAGATATCTCGCATTTGATCAGTTTTTGGGGCCAGGCTAATTTCCTGTCGAGTGTTTAAATTAATTTTATTGCAGTAGATTTAAATTTCCAATCAATGTTTAAATTTTGGACAGAAGTGGATGGATGCTAGACAGGTGAGCATATTTGATAATTTTATTTTCAAAAATTATTTTGACTTCGGTAGTAATTTATGAATATAGATTTGAAATCTAAATTTTAACGTTTTGTTTATTATTTTTTTTAAACAATAAGTTACTTAGATTTTGATCCTGTTTCATTTGCTGATTTCATTACTGTTTAGTCTGTTAAAAACCATTTAATAGAGATTCTATATAAAGAGGTACCCAATGATTTATATTTAATTTCAAGGGCCAAACCCGCGCATGTACATTTAATAGGAATAAATTCAAACTAAAACCGTTATTGCATCAATTAAATTCTCCTTTTCGTATATTCATTTAAATTAATTTATGAATATTTCAGGTGAAATTATCCTCTCGAATTATTGGTTGTTTATGCATGGTCAGTGTTTATAAAATGGGTGTATCTTTTTTTGTGTTGGTTTTTTTTTTTTTTTTTTTTTTTTTAAAGTTTTGGTACCAGATTCATTATGACTCTATAATTGGTTTGAATTATTAAAGTTCCCCCTTCTTTACGGCAATATAAAAATAATTTTTTTAATGAAACTTTCTTATTAATGAAAGAAAAAGTAAAAAAAAAAAAAAGAAGTTCGTTATCATTTTTGGAGACAGTATATCATCTTTATATAGTACCGATCAGACCCAACCTAACGCCAAAGTAAACCCCAACTAAACCCCGGGTTTACTTTTGGGGTTTACTCTGGGTTTACTTTTTGAAAATTTGGGTCCACTCGGGGTTTACTTTGGGTTTACTCAGGGTTTACTTTGGGTTTACTTGGAAATTGCTTTTGATGTCAACTGTACGCACTAAAGTGTGAACCAGACCTGTCTTTTATCTTACCATCCTACTGCCTGTAATTCCTGCCCCTTGTATATTCCGAATACACAGTTAGCGTCTGCTTTCAGGGGTATACTTCTGACTGGGTTTACTCTCTGTGGCCACTCTGGGTTTACTTTGGGTTTACTCTGGGTCCACTCTAGTAAACCCGAAGTAAACCAAGAGTAAACCCAGGGTTTAGTTGGGGTTTACTTTCTGTTAGGTTGGGTCTGATCGGTACTGTACATATAATTTGTCATACTTTGATAAAAGTCATATTTGTTAATTGTGTTCATATTTTAAAGTAAATAAAATTAATATTGAACGGAATTTGTATCAAAATTTCAAAAAAGCTGTAGTTTCCGTTCATATATTATATCTGTTTGAGTACAGTGAATTAAACATATTTTATTTCACTCCTACCATTATTTTCATAATCATGATTATATTGTATATATTGTTTTTAATATACATTTGTCCTTGTATATGTCCATCGATGGCCTTGATTGCACGGAGAGGGTTTATATAGGCTTTGACTGTTACCAAATACATATGATTTATTAATAAAATGTGTTAAATTAGTAAATAAATATATTTCGTTTTATAAAAAGAATTAATAAAAACGCATATGCATACAAAAGGTTCAGAAACAAGTTCGTACAATTTACGAGTTTGTGACCCTAAAATGTAATGTAATAATACAAAACTGTCAATATTAAAGTACAATTTAATTAGAAAGACTAAGAAAATGAATTTATCTTTAAATCACACCCCGCAAACATTTGCTATGGATTTTTTTAACTACCCAAAATTCTTAACTTTGAAATTAAATTTCAGACAAATCATTTCCTACCAAGTTTTTCGTGATGCCTGCATGTGGTTTTGTTTCAATCAACAATTTACAATTGTAATTATTTTTATGAATTATCAACGCGACTTAAAACGCCCGAAATTAAACCCTAATACGTTTCATAAAAAGGAAATATAGCTGTAATTATCAAATGAACCACGGTCCCCACATGTTAATTTTTTTTTGGAGGGTTTTCAAATCGGGACGCTCGTTCCTTGATTTCACATAAGTCACTCACGCGTGAAAATTTAGTGCACCATATTCGGTGTATTATCCATTGCGTGAAGTTACATGAAAACGCACCCAATCTCGTACGTGCCATATGTTGCACGTGATGGGAACATTAACATAGTCTAAGCAGGGCTATCGGTATTCATGAGAACATGCAATTAAAATTGCGATGCAGCTTTATTTAAACGGAAGTTAAATGTCTTTTAAATCCTTTCCGTTAAAGGGGATTTTGCTTTGAATTGAAGGAGAGTTTTATGAATTTCCCAAGAAAATTTAAAATAATTAAACCGCCAAGATTATTAATACATGAAAAAATACCGAAGAGATAATACTCTAACATAGGTGTTTCACGTGCGGATCCTTAATTACAACTTCATACACTTATATATACAGAGGACGAAAATAGTAAAATATCAAATATTGTTTGCCGAAAATTAGCTATTATAAGAAAAGCGTACTTGATTTGATTTGAACATATTTTTATTGCACTAATGCTAATATACAACAGGGATTAGACACAAGTTCAGAAACTTAGACCACCCTCCCCCATACAAAATTTCTTATTAATAAAAACAGCATTAACCCCATTTTTGTTTTTAAAATATATGTAATTGCAAACGTAAATTGTTCATGACCAAAGTTAACAGATCAACCAATTCTTTTAAAAAAAACCAAAACCCTGTATATATTTTTTGTTTAGCAAAACATGTTGATATTTTAATTTTTTGTTTCAGATGTCAGGATTGTCATCAAACTCTGCCAGTTCCTCGGGGGTAGGGAACGATGTGGCGGGTAAAACAGCCCTCTTTCGACCCTATGCCCTTCCCCCCTCCCCTAGTGTGAGATACTTGGACGGCACGAGTCAGCTCCCTCCTGTGGCTCACCGTGTTATGTGGGGTATGAACTAAATTAAGAGGCAGAGTTAATTAAATAAGAGGATCCCTCCGTTAAATTCTGAAATTCTTGATAAATATTGGTTCCTACTTTGAAAAAAAATAAACCAAATGAAAGATTGGAAACAAATGTTAATTCATTTGTTCTAATAATTTTTTTTTAATTTTAGTTTTAGTGATAAACTAAATATTTAAAATTCTGTTTGCTAGCAGCTGTTTAAAACATGTGCATACTGTTTATTTGTTGCTGTACCGTATGGATTCATTTCAAGATATTGTACAATGTACATGTATATACAATTCAATTCAATTCAGTTCAACTTCTTTATTTACCAATTGAGGGCCCTCAAGGGGCAACATGAAGATTGAACATACAACATCAAATGTACATAAAACATTCAATAAACATATACAAGAGGGAAAGAGTTGGATGATTGAAAGAGCTAAGACAGACATGAACATTTAATTAGTTTATATATGTATGTTTCTATATACTCAATACAATGTCTTCTGTATATTTATGTTAAACACCATACATAAATATGTCAAAATACAAATGTACATACAAATCTGGAATAGTTTATCATATGATTGAAAAGTTAAAAACCAATATTAGACTAGGGAATACAAATTAAGGCAATGCCTATACATGTTGTATGACCTCAGTCAACAGTGATTCCGGGAATGATAGATCTCGTCTTGTTTAAATAAATGTAAAATGTACACGAGGGGTGTAAATTTACCTATTTAAAAATTGTTGTTCAGAAAAAATACCGTTGGTATACAGGACCTGTAACTTGCATGCCAATACAGTTCAAACTTTCGATATAAACATACAAATTTCGGTTAGATTTCATACACCCCCCCCCAAAAAAAAACCTAGGGGTTTAAAAAATGAGCGACACTTTTAAAACTGATTTTATTAACTTGATGAAACTTGATAAAATATATTTAATTTAGAATATCATAGCGCATTTTAATCTCTTAAACAAAGAACACACACAGGGAGAGTAAAATATCACGCCAGATTGATCAAACCACGCGAAAGTTAAACTTGATAAGTTAAGCGATTCCACCAAACAACAGGTTGTTTGCCCATCAAACCATATCACTATCTTTGTGAATCTGATTTTGTTATTTTGTCATTAGCCTGCATCTGTTGCCGAATTCTAATGCAAAATCACTGAAGCTTGTCCCGCAAAAGATGGGAAAGTTTTCCGCTTGGAAAATTTCGTTTCAAAAAGATTTTTAAAAAAAATTAATAAATAATGTTTGCCTGTCTCTATCTCTCTCACTGACTATTACCTAATTGAGTAACCTAGGTCAAAGAAATTAAGTGATTTTGATTACAATTCTTTTAGCTCCATACATCGACTCAGTTATGGGTAACAGGCGAAGTACGATAGGCGGAAGTAAACCGAAAGTAGCCACGCCCACCGTGGTGATGAAGATAGAGGAGTACAAGAGTAGTAATCCTACCATCTTTGCGTGGGAGATCAGAGACAAACTCATCAAGGAAGGTCAATCAACTTTTTGTTGTCGAATTTCATAAAGATTTAGATATGACAAACCCACAGTATAATCCAGTAATTAAAGAAATGAATGTGAATTTATAAAAAAAAAACAACAACACCCCACCTATATACACATTTGCAATGTCAATCTATTTGAAATATAAACCCATGATCGTCTTTTATCCTGACAGGAATTTGTACACAAAGTAACCTTCCAAGTGTCAGTTCCATCAATAGAATCATTCGAAACAGGGCGGCAGATAGAACAGCTATAGCGTACGCAAGGATGCTCAACAATTCCCTCTATCAGTATCCACCCCCTGCTCCACCTCTGTGGAGCTCCATCCTGTCTTTTCCAGACCCCTCGACCATCTACAGACCTCAACATCGTTCCGAGGAACATGCGGAGATGTTCAAAGCTACACAAGAATTTGAACCTGTGTGTTCAGAAGAAGAGACAGAAATAACCTCAAAGGGTATGAAAAACAACAGTCTGGTTTTGAATTTAATTTTTTTTTCAATTTCATTTTGACTGATACAAACGAATCTAAATTACAAAAGTTATTTTCTTTTCCACATTGCCAACAATTGTTTTAACAAGACTAAACTTTCTTTCATCTTTGGCAAGATCATGCATTCTAGTACATCCCTTTCTTTGGTAAGAAAATGAAATTTGAAACATGAAAAATCATTTGCATCATATCATACTGGTACTATAGATGCATGTACCCCCAAGGAGGATGAGGAAACAGAAACATTGACGTCCAAACTCAGGCGGAATAGAACGACCTTTACCTCCCAGCAGTTGGACCTCCTGGAGCAGTCATTTCAGAAAGCCCACTACCCAGGCGTCCAGACTAGGGAGGAGCTGGCCACCAAAACCAGCCTGTCAGAGGCCAGAGTGCAGGTAACCTTAACACCCCCCCCCCCCCCCAAGTGTATCTCAAAGGGGGCTAACATCAACCCCCCCCCTTTCCAAAAAAAAAAAATAGAAGAAGAAAAGAAAAAAGAACCATGGGCAGATATTCAATATTGCAGTCAATGTAACCCACTAACTGTTCACTGCAATAAAATGGTTTCACTGAACAGATTTCCAGATTTATTTTAATGCAACATACATGTGAATAAATGCTAGCATTTCGGTTTTATTTTTCAAACAGGTGTGGTTCTCAAACAGGCGAGCTAAATGGCGGCGAACCCAAAGGTTTACTTTTCTGCATCAAACAAGCTATCCTGTGCTGCCTGCCTTCCAACCCATCTCACTGGCTAATGGTGTCGGGTTTTCTAGTTTTCAAACAGAAGCAAGATTTATGGACAAATCCTCTGATATTTCATACAGTGAACAACATGATGTCATTGGCAGCAAAGAATCAGCGTTCAGAAGACTGAAATACCCAGAGGAAAGAAAATCTGTATAGTGATGTCACTGATGTGATCCTTAACTTTTTGTGCAATTTAATTTTGACATTTTCATAAACGTTCAAACAAAGGGCTGGCCATGTGCAATACAATACAGCGAATGCATTCAAATAAATATTTGATTACATGCATTTTTTCTCTATGCTTTGACATACATATTTGATGCACTGATGATTCATTAATTTAAGTCTCTATTTTAGTAGTATTTTTTTATTACTGAGGTAACAAATTTTGAAATGAAGGACAAGGAGTGAAAGTGTATCACATCTCTACTTATAATGTAGCTTGTGTTATGTTTTAATAGGCTAGTATATGACCTATTCTTTGTCCCCATCTTCCCTTATTCAGTATACATTCTGAAATACAGTACATTTAAGTACATGTATGCATACATGTTAACCTCCAGTGATGAAAAATAGGTAGATTTTGAACCGAAAAGCGGTAGCATCGCGCGCGGCCGTTTTTGCGTATATTTCAAAGCACAAATTTTTGTGTACTACATATGTAGTAAGGGGTTCTGATTAGTAATTAATGATATCAACTAAAATATAAAAGACTTTTGAAATTTACTAATATCAAAACAAGCAATAAAAATGTTTGCATGCATTTACCATATATTGATTACCGGTAAGTTTAATTTTTTTAGGAAAAAATATTTGAGTGCAGAGACTTTAACAAATGCCTTTGTTCAGAAAAATAGGTTAAGTTGCCAAAATTTAACATATAAGAGAAGAACTAATAGGAAATCGTATATTCTTTTTCAGCATCAAAACGATGTGTATTTACATGCTTATTACAAATCATGCAGGATTCAATAAACTTCAAATGAAATTTACTGTTATGGCAAAGTTAAAAGATATATTCAGTCATCGTTAAAACCACGTGTGAAATTGCAAAGCTTCTTTTTCCTTTGCGAGGATAATATCGACATGTCTTGTAACTAATGTAATCACGGGACGTGGCTTCTTTCATCGTTCAATGTAAAACGCATGCTTGAAAACTTGTCATTCAAGCGACTTAAAAAAGCGTTTGTGTGCCTCCGATTCAAAGTCACGCGCTAATTTCAAACCCGACGAGATTTTTTGACCACAATGGCTTCCAAAATGGCTATCTATCAAAACAAAGAACGTACTTTGAAGAAAAGCGGTAGATTTTTTAATAAAATCGGTAGGCGGGAGACAGAGCCAAAAAGCGGTAGACTTCCGCGTAAATCGGTAGAGTTAACATGTATGATGTATGTTAAAAAGAATTACCAATTTTAAAACGGATAGCATGAAAAACATGAACAAACAATAAAAAGTTTTAATAATTAACAAAACAACAACAGAGCTTACTTATTTACAGCAGTTATAAATTAAGTGTAAAAAAACTAGTCTTGTTTTTCAAATAAGACATCAATGTGTGTACTACAAAGATGAACTGGTAACTTATGTAAATTGTACAATAACTTAGAACAATTAATTACACATTCTATATACATGTATCATCATTTCGCCTGTATTTACATTCATTACATAAAACTAGAATAAAAGGTATATTCATTTCAATATATATGATAATGAAATTCAAAAGACAGTAAATATTAATGGTGAGAAAACATTTGCTGCTGGTATAAATATCGTCCTAACAAACTAAATATGAATCTTGAACATACATTTTTACCATGTACGAGGGTCAATCAAAAAATATGAAGACAATGTGGCTGACAATCATATTTTTTTCATAAAAATCATAACTAACATATTGCTTCATGCAGTAACAATTCTTTTATCGGTATAAGAAGTTTCATTTCAATTGATGAAAAGGTATTTTTGTTATCTTATTTTAAAAACAACATGTTTTATCACCATGGTGCACGGTAACGTTCAAAACATGACGTCAAGATGACACGCGTACAGTTAAATAGAAATACTGAATCTTAATATCACGCTGAGTCTCTTGTGCTTTTCACCTTACAACTAAAAACGCCACTATATTACTTGACATCTTATTTGTTCACATTTGTTCGAGAATCATAAGTTAGTTCTCATAAGTTTTCTTTTTTTTTACCGTTTGTCTAGTTTACAGTATGAAAACTGTGCACATTAGATGACGCTATTTATGCTTCTACCAAATATTAACAGATATTCTATTTTCTTCGGGCTGGTTGATGTCCAAAATACAGTTACCACCAAACCAACAAAATGTATTACAGTTAAACACAAATGTGCAAATATTTTTTTGCCATATGATTTGCACCATCAAGCATTTACACAATTTGTATACTGTATAGGCTTTTCCCTAAATTAAATTCATACTGTTTGTATCTCTCGTTGCGCCGTGACGTCGGAGACGAAAAGTTTTTATTCAATTTTAAAGAGTAATATCTGTCTTTACTAACTGATTTCTATTCAACGAAACAATATATTTCGTCATTATTTGGTACATAAAATAGCAAGACAGTACTTCATTTGAGGTTTCAATATTATTTGGTTTTGAGTCCAGTTTGTAGAAATATTACCTTCGACATTATATGGTTTATTGTTGACATAACTCAAGTTTTGAAAGTGCACCTTGACCTCATTTTTGCAGGATTAAATTTTGAATAGTTCTTAGAAATAAAGGAATATATTTATTTTTTTGATTTCAAACTATTTGAAATTATTGTACAGTTTAATTACGACTACTAAATTTTGTAGTAATATGATGTTAAGTAAAATGGCTATGGTAAAAGTCTTCATATTTTTTGATTGACCCTCGTATCTTTACCATTTTTACCATATGATTTATCCAATCCCAATATATAAAATCAAATTTGCTAGTTGTGCATTACCGTAATGAATTCAAATGTCAGTCATAAATATTAACTTTAAAATTCATCATAACTAGGACAAAATTCATAAATATAACCATGAATAAGCATTATTACTTGACAAAAATTAAATTAAAATCATGAAAATACATTTGCTAGTCATGAATTATTATGACAAGATCTGAACATGACGATGACTACTAGAGCAAACAGAGGGACCATCACTTCAGAGTAAGTGATTATCTTCTCCTTGCTGAGTTTCTGGCATAATAACACTTTAAAAACAAAGAGTAGCACTACGGAAAGAAGCGAAGACAAGAGTCGGATAACGGAGGATCGATCTCTGTACATCCGAATGTACACAATGATCACAAAGTAGGCACACAGACCATCACAAATGAACAGCGGAATAAATGCTTCATACCAGGTGCACTGAATTAAGTCCTCATATTTGAAAACTGCTAAAAATGAAAACACAAAAACCGAGACTAGGTGCAGCCATACTTCAAAGGCTGTGATTCCTATCCATTTGAGAATTTCTTCCAATTTAAACAGCATGGTGTCCTTATGAATGTCTGCAAGTGTAATACAAAGTCAATTCTGTTTGTAAACACCTTCACCTGTTTACTGTGTCCCACCACGTACTGCACAATGTCTCTATTCACAGAGGCAAGGAACAGATTTTTCTATACTCTTCGACAATATCTGAAGAAAAAACATTCGTATATGATTACTGCAGTTATGAATATTTATTTCAAAACATTTTCATACACAAGTCAATTTCATTAGAAACTGGAAGGTCCTTACCTCTTATTCATACGAAGGTTTAAATTAAATGTCTGCAGAACCGAGTAGAAAGGGACAAATTACACAATTTTTGCCGTGTCTGTCTAAGCAAAAATAACAAATAACGATGCTGTAAAGGATCAATGATGTTGCTTCAGAAACTAAATCTTACTTTCCCTTTCTCTCTGTCTTTGTCAACCAGGTGCTTTGATCATGCAAATAAAAATAAATGGTCTTGAAGCTTTCAACTGACGAAGACGAAATTTGTTTCGTAAGAAAAACCAAAACGAACCCATATCCGGATTCAAGAAAAGGTGAACAGGTATTTTAATGTTGTTAAAGTGTAGACTAGATGCTCTCATATGTTCATGATGTTATCGAAAATTAAATTAGTGGTTTACCTGACTTTAAAACCAGATTAATCGAATATAACACAATTTTCAACATAGCCAATGATTTGTAACACATGCTTTTTTGACTGTCCCTGGTAGATATCAGCTGATGTATTATGAACAAGTCAGAGATTTAAATTTACTGCACATCATTATTAAGGAACCCTTACACTTCATGATTGACAAGTTTAAGCTTAAAAATTTTTTCAGGTTTAGATGGAGAACTCGCTGATCGAGCTCAGAATCATTTAGTCATACAATATATACCGGTACTAATATAGTATACTTAAAACATTATACTTATTTCCTATCATATCGCGGGTTCTATGGTATCACAGTATTTCTGTTTACGTATAGTAGCATGCGTTGAAATTGACTTTTGACGTCAGGATATTTTTAGACGTAGTAAACAGGGACACACTGAACATCACTGAGGTATATACAGAGGAAACTCACAGTAACATTAGTTTCTGGAAATATTTCCGTATTGATTGATTTTTTGACAAAATGATTTAACTACCGCGATATCATAGGACCAGCTCATATGTCCAGAAATTGATGTTTCAGTATGCATTGTATGTATAGTTTTCTCTGTAGATCTAGGGTTCAATGGACAACAGAAGAATTCTGATTCTGTATGGAAGCCAGACAGGAACAGCGCAGGATGTTGCGGAGAAGTTTGCCAGGGAGGCCAAACGACGCTTACTGTCCACCAGAGTTATGCCCCTTGATGACTACCCAGTGGTATGTTAGTTAACAAAAGTTTTTATTACCTGATCAACAGGATTTTGTTGTTTTATTACAAATTAAATATTTTTGTTTATTTTGTATGTGTATTCAGTTTTTCTTAACTATTGAAACCGATCTATTGTACTGCCGGTCAAAATAAACTGTGATCTATTCAACCGCCGGTCAATAGACTGCGATCTATTGGACCGCCAGTCAGTAGACTGCAATCTATTGGACCAGCAATGTTTTTCGATAAAATAAACAACATGGAATTAGGTAATAAAACAATTATTTAATGCCTGAGCAGTCAATAGACCAGAAACATTTTCCCTTGGTGCAGAGAGCAGCTCTGTGTGTTCTATTACCCTTGGATGTTGGCCTTGGGCAAAAGAACACACTGAAGTATACTGTAGTGGTCTTATGTTACGTTGTTGTATTATATGTCAAACCAAATCTCACCCCTACTGCATGATGATGGCATTATTGTCATGTCATATTTTAAAACTCACAACTGTCCCCCATCGTACAGGTTAACCTCCTTCATGAAGAGCTGGTGCTGTTTGTTTGTGCCACAACAGGACAGGGGGACTCTCCTGACAACATGAAGGTAAGGTTCACAGTGATTCAGAGACAGAGGGGAAAGAACAAAGCAATTCATAGACCAGCATAAAATTTCCTCTGTCAATATATATTGATACTTTACTCGTTTTGATTAATCGGCATAGGTGTAGTAGAAAGTAAACCTTGTTTTGTTGAAGTTCTTAAGAACTCGTGAAATAAGCAGCATCTTTATTCTTGAATGTTTACGGGTATTCACAATTGCTTCATAAAAGAAAAAAATGTATGGAAAAGTACTATAAATCACACTCATTTTCTGGGATAGTATCTCTATTCATTCAGCATCGTAATTTTTAGGATTCAATTCTCATAAGATACTTTAAACCAACTTTTATTCACTTGCTAGAAATTTTCGCGAGATTAGCGAGAGCGTCATCATCGCGAACATTTCTCGCTGCAAACCAGTCCTTGTCGTATGGTTGTTATAGCAACACAGGTCTCGATAAGGCTTGGTCGCGAACATTAGTCGTCGCGAACCAGTTTATCGGAAGTTGGTTTACAGTATTGACAATATTTAATTATTAAATAATGAAGTTCTTGTGTATAAAAAAAGTCCTTATTTGTTGCCTGTATGCCACACATTTTAATTAGTAATTTCTACTATTGCGATTCTTGAAATTTTCATATTATGGTGAATCTTTATATACAAATAGCATTAGTACTGTGTTAATTGAACATTTTCAGATGTTCTGGAAATTCATTATGAGGAAGAATTTGCCAAATAATTCTTTAATGAAGATGAGGTTTGCTGTTTTGGGCCTTGGAGATTCTTCTTATCAAAAGTAAGCATTCAGTGCTTGTACCTCTGTGGTCACTGCAACATTAGAAAACTCTATACAGTGATTTTCACTTTTACAGAAAGCATATGAAAACAAAGAAACAGCATTCCATAATCTACCTATAACGTGGACTAAAAATACATCTCTTTTGGATTATTAAGATTTGTATCAATCTGAATTATAAAAAAAAAATATTTTTCATGCAAAAATTTCTTTACAGATATAGACATATTTACGATACAAAACCATTTGATAGTGTTTGTATAATTTTACATTGAGTTTAATTCTATTGACAGATTCAATTTCATTGCCAAGAAGTTGTATAAGCGGCTCGTACAGCTGGGGGCAGGGGGCTTACAGATGGTGGGACTGGCGGACGATCAGCATGACCTTGGGTAATCTTTGTTCACAGTAACTTATGAAACAGAACAAAATTTCTGTGGTATCATTTATATTTATGGTGGCTAATTTGTTATCAATTACATGGTTACTCTTTGCCCATCCATAAATTAAAACTCTCAATGGATTTGAATCTTGATCTTTATTCATTATTCACAAATCTGAATCCTCAATCCTGAATTTACATTGACACAGGGCTGATGCTGTGATTTATCCGTGGATGAGGGATTTGTGGGAGAACATTTTGAGTCTGTACCCGCTTCCTCCAGGACAAGAAATAATCCCAGCTGATGTCAAGTTCGTACCATTCAAGTGTTATCTTTACAGCCATGTTACAAACATGTTAAACATAAAATACAAAGATTCAGAACATTATTACTGACGTCCGCAAGTTATTGATATCTGTTGAGTGGTTTTGAAATGATATGGATAAATGGATTATTAAGCCCCCCCTCCAAATTCTTAGTTTTGACCTAAGTGTCATGGTCGGTTACATGTACCATACTGTTCCTGTACAGACCCCCTCCTAGGTTCAAGGTGGAGATAAACCCTGCAGAAGACAGAGGCCCTGGGGTATCTTCATCAGAATCCAATGGTATATCTCAGTATGGAAAGGACTGCCCGTTTCATGCTCCATTGATCAGCAACGAACGGTTAACAAGTGATGACCACTGGCAGGATGTTCGACTGATTCGATTGGACATACGAGGCTCAGGAATCAAGTAATATTATTTCTTAAAAGCACAACTTTCATTATATAACTGCTGTCTAAGATTTTTATCGGTTGAAACCATGAAAAGTTATTTGCTATTTAGATTGAAGAACACCTTTAAATTACATGTATTTTGTACAGACAGTTAGTCTATACATGTATTAAGGTGTAATTTGGTCTTTTTACATACAAGTTCACATTAACACCTACATGCAGATCAAATGAAGTGTAGGGTATAACATTGTATTACACATACTAAATGTGCTTGCTTTGATGACATACCAGAATTTATTGTTAAATGGCTATTAAAGGAGTATGTTTTTCAAGCAATGGCTGTAATGATCAAGATATTATGATATTCATGTACATGTTAATTGACTTATGCAAATGTGCTAGTATGAAGACTTTGGTGTTTTTATAGATATAACCCTGGCGATGTTGTAATGATACAGCCACAGAACTCAGAAGATTCTGTTCAAGAATTCCTAACACAGATGAAATTGGATCCGCAGCAAAGATTTACACTACAGCAGAATGATCCTAGTAATGCACCATCTTGCTATTACGTGTATTACTGTACATTGTTACATTCCATTAATTTATATGAGAACTATGCATAATCATCACGTTTAGTGTAACAGATTACAATCACATGATATGCTTTGAAGTGATGAGGGACATCTGGCTCAATGTAAGAGAATTTGACTCTTTGGCTCAAGTTCCGACACCCATTTTAGCAACTTTGTCACTCTTGCCTTTAATTTGCAATTTTGTTATTGCTTTCTTTGATTTTCCAGATATTCCCCTTCCATCTCAGTTACCACAACCCTGTTCTGTCCACCATTTGGTACAACATTACTTAGACATTAACTCGGTTCCCAGGCGTTCCTTCTTTGAGTTCATGGCTCTATTTTCTACCAATGAACTGGAGAAGGAGAAACTTCAGGAGTTTTGTACTCCAGAAGGACAGGTATTTATCTGAAGATTTATTTAATCGTGTATCAAGTCAACAAAAAATTGAATGTGTTCTAACCTTTGTATCTCTTTAAATATACATACATATTTATTTGTACACATACAGGTACGGTTGTACCCAGTATTTACATTACCATATCTAATGTACACATGTAAAACTTTGAAGGTGATTTGAGTAAATGATTTTCTTTTTTTGCTGTATTTTTTCATCATGATAGAGAAATATTCACACATTTCTGTTATATGTATGTACCTACAGGTTTTGATACAGTGTTGCTCTTTCTGTTCAGTAGTTATTCTGGAGGAAACAGACCAGATTAATCATGTGAAGTTTTTTATGCCATTGTACAGATACATATGATTATTTATACTTTTCTTTTACAGGAAGAGCTCTATTCATATTGTAACAGAGTCAAAAGATCTATTTTGGAGGTAAATTATATTGCTTTATACAGATCTTATTATCTTGACAGATAATGGTGTTTCATTTCAACTTGGGAACAAAAATCAATAGATTACAGAAAAAAGGCTGAAAAATGATTTTTCGGAAGAGTAAAGTTATTTTAAACATAGGCGTTGAATATTCTATAGATATTCTATAAATATTTCAATAGTGGGTACAAGTTTTGATATTTCAGGAATTGTTCTTGTATACATGTAAACTTAAGATTTTGTAAGGATTGAAATCAATTGCAGCCATATTTTTTCTATCCTTGTTGTGCAGGTTTTACAAGATTTTCCCCACACAAGCAGTTGTCTACCTTTTGAATACCTCTTCGATGTTATACCTCAACTCCAACCTCGGGCATTTTCCATAGCCTCATCTCAAGTTGTGAGTATATCATGGTATGCAAATTGACTTTGATCAATGGTTGACTTGCAATTACTGTACGCTGTACCGGTAATCATTTTATATGGAATGTATTCAATTAAATCATTTTCTTCACACGCACAAAATTCTTCTCTAAACTGTACCAGATTATGAATTTTCATCTATTTATAAATTACAGAACTTTTTTTTCTATGGAATATCCTAATATGTGTACATGAAAATTAAATGTCTATTTATATTTTTTGAAAAGGCTCATCCTGATGAAATTCAAATATTGATGGCAGTTGTAGAATATAAAACCAGACTTCAAAAACCCAGAAGAGGAGTCTGTTCAACATGGCTGTCAAGGTTAAAGGTCGCAGAGAGACCTGTGGTCCCTCTGTGGGTCAAGAAAGGAACAATCATGTTCCCTAAAGAGGCTGTTACTCCAGTGATCATGGTAGGACCAGGTAATGATAAAACATTCCTGTGTTTATGGTATGTAGGAGTTGGTGGTATCAATCATGTAAAGGAACAAAAAGAAAGTTAATTTTTAGTTCATGTGTCAAAAATATGAATAATGTTTAGTTCATGTGTCAAAAATATGAATAATGTTGGGTGATATCAATTATGTAAAGGAACACAAAGAAAGTTATTTTTTAGTTCATGTGTCAAAAATATGAATAATGTTTATATGTACTGGTATAGTGAATTAAAAGTAAAGGCATAAACCAGCTTTATTTTTTAATGTGTAGATAGTTCTGGTTTAGAACTAGAAAATCACATGAATCAAGTATGGTTGTATGTGAAAAGTAATTAGAGATTGAATTAAAAAACAACCAATATCTTTTATTTGAAACAAAGGCACAGGTGTTGCTCCTTTTAGAAGTTTTATTCAAGAGAGATCCACTGCCCCATCAAGCAGTAAGTTATTTAATGTACATAATATGAAACTTTGAACATACAAAAAGTCCTGAGATATGAATAAACTAGTGTGATATTTCTTTCAGGAAACATTCTTTTCTTTGGATGCAGGAATCGTGAGAAGGATTTCCTCTGTAAGGAGGAGTGGGACTCTGCAGTCAATAAGGGCTACCTAGAGTTGTACACAGCATTCTCCAGGGACCAGGTGAGGTCAAGTTGAAATAAGGGGCATGCAGTAAGGAAAATTCCAAAATTCAGATGTTGACTATTCAAATGTATTGCAGGGTACTTGAATTGGGGAAACTTTATAGAAGTTATCCATTGCCTGCTTACAATGGTTGGCTTGGTCAATAAATGATGACAAATATTGATGATTTTGCTTGTTTCAAATGCCCATGTTAAGAATTATGTACAAGTAAAAATTTGATTTATTTACCTTATTGCTCAAACTTCCATCAATATTCTTTTAAGTTTGTTTCTGTTGATACCTTGTCAGGAGAATAAAATTTGTAAAATTGTTTCAGGAAGAAAAGGTGTATGTCCATCATGTGATGTCTGACAAGGGAGCTTTACTCTGGAAACTCCTAGAGGAGGAGAAAGCCTGGTTCTTCATTGCTGGGTTAGACCAAGTGTTT
Organism: Magallana ariakensis; assembly: GCA_020458035.1. Taxonomy (NCBI): domain Eukaryota; kingdom Metazoa; phylum Mollusca; class Bivalvia; order Ostreida; family Ostreidae; genus Magallana; species Magallana ariakensis. The sequence continues at coordinate 49,576,265 of CM035815.1, read as the reverse complement.
AAGCTTTTGCTATTAAAACAATTAAAACAAATTTAAAGTTTTCATTGTACAAATCTTCAAGGAGAAAAAATCTCCTCAGTCTCAATTAAAACATTTTGGTATAAAAATGTCACAGCTTCTTTATTTGAAAAGCATGTACAAATGTATATGTACATGTACTTGTGGTACAACTTTAAAAATCATTGAAGTATACATGTGTTTCTTTTTTAAGAAATGCCAAACAAATGCCTGATGATGTGAAATCAGCTCTTCACGATATCGTACAACTACACGGACACATGACGAGTGCTGAAGCGGACAGCTATATCCATCGCCTGGAGCAGACTCGGAGATTCCAGGCGGAAACCTGGAGCTGATGATGTGGAGGATTAGCAATAAAATATTGATTTTTAACGCCTAATCTCCTGTTGTCATATTGGTCAGGCACTGTATGAAATACCTTCAATAGGTAATGGTTTCAGAAGAAAAACTTTCAATTACATTGTACACGTTCATTTACATCATTTGTTAGGCATAGTCTAGTCTTTGAGTCAACTCAAGCACTGTATGAAATACCTTCAGTTGGTAATGGTTTCCCCATAGAAAACTGAATTCATAATAAAGGTTAGGCCACCACAATATTCAAGTTTGTCAAACATTAAGAATTATTGCAGAGGATGATTTATGGCAACAGAATATCTTGTACATATAAACAAATAAATAACAGTTTGATATTAGAGAGAAATACATGACTAGAGACAACAGCTCAAAACAATAAAGGACTTCACAAAATAAGTTAGCACACAGATCTCCTGATCAAGATGTCTGCCCAATTGGAGAGTGGGTTTGTAGTCATGTGACTCAAGTTCATAGTTCACAGGAATGGCCACAGTATAAAGGTCCAGTCACAGATTATAATATCAATGGTTATTGTAAATGTCAGTCTGAGAAAGAGTAACTATCACTGTGTTGGCTGTCTGACCCATTCAGCCAGTGCTGGGGGCCTACAATGAAAAATAAAAAATCACCCCTTTTTATAACACAAATCTTTTACAAGTTGTTATTGACAAAAACAAAATAGGAAAAATTAAATGATTATTTCTTTACTGCTACCATATTCTACTACATTCAAGTATATATTATCAGTTGCATTGAAACTTTTTTTCTCTTTTTGCAACAAAATTTAATATTTTAGCTGTGGTTTTAGGCTATAAGGTACTAAGTTAAATTGCAAACTTCTGGATGTACACTAAACACGCGAAAAAAAAATATATGCGTATGTATGCGTATACTCTAAATATGCGAGAAAAATATTCGCGTATGTATATACACGCTAATAAAGTTGCGAATCATTTTTTTAAAATCCTTATATACCATACAACAGTATATTAGTTTTAGTTGAAATTCCGTCATTAACGGAAATATTCAACTATAAAACGTCTATTTACATGTATCATAATGGATAAACGTTAACGTCTGGTGATATGGACACTTACTGTGAGGTTTGGACGGGGAGGAGTTGGATGAGGGACTGGTGTGTTCCCCACCCTGCTGCTGCTTTTTCTGGCGTGCACGTGAGTTCTGGAACCACACTTGCGTCACGCGCTTGCTGAGACCCGTGATTTGCGCTATGCGCTCTAAGTCTTGGCCGTCCGGGTTACTGTCTAACTGAAAGTTGGCCTGTAGCACCTGCAGTTGGTCCTCCGTAAACGTGGTCCTCACGCGCTTCGCTTTCGATTTCTGACTGCACTCAGAATCTAAAAAAATACTTATTATAATAAGTACACTAGAGTATAGATGTACCGCGGCACGTAAAAACAGGGGACGAGAAACAGAGGTCCTGGTCCTATCACTTAAAAAATGTATTTTTTTAAATTTATCGAAATAAAAAATTAACGCCAAAGTCAGCTGGCCCATCCACTTCTTGTCTGGCCCATTCATTTTAAAAAACCGATGCTACGTGATTTATACACTGTTTTAAAATATATCAGAAACATCAAAATCACCCGCAAAAAAATATTTGGTTTGCATTGTATGACTACGTAATGTGTTACCTTTGTTTGAGCCCCCCTCTAGCAGCTCCATATAGTGACTCTTACACAGGACCCTGTCCCCGTGCAGAGCGAACTCCTCCCCCGTGGACAGCTGACGCTTACAGCTATCGCACGCAAAACAGGCCAAGTGGTAGACGTTCTCCCGGGCTCGCCTCACCCAGTCCGTCGACTGGATAGTTCTGTAACACTTGGCACACTTCGTCCCGAACTCTCTGAAAGTACGTCATTTACGTTTTAGAAAATGCAGAGTACAGTTGAATTTTCATTAAAATCACGTGTAAATACTATGATGTCGATTTTTAAAGGTTTTTAAGTTACTAGTATATGAATAACTAAAAAAAAAAAAAATAGATAAATTTTATGAACATGGTTAGATGTACATTTTACGTACATACTAATAGCTGCAGGTCTGTAGCTAACATACTATATATACATATACATTATATCATAAAAACAAAACAGAACATTTATTTTGTATGTGGAGTGTCTTCCCACAAATGTGTATTTAAAGTATAAAATTTTATGTTATATGACTACGTTATTAAATTTTATTTTTAAATAAACATTTGAGGAAAGACAAGAGCATGAAATAGACAAATGAGAGATGACTACAGTTGTAAGATACATACATACCAATATATAGTATAACAATTAAATAATGACATTGCTTATATAACAATGATCTTATGACAATACTATTTCAGGTTAGAAGTAATGCAATGTATATAAGTACCGGTATTAGTGGCGGATCCAGCGTTTGTTAGAAAAAAGGGGGCGGAGGTTTGAGGCTCCTAGGTTTTGGGGGTTTTAAGAAACTTTTATTAGCTGCTCTACCTATACTTGACATTATAAAAATATGTTACCCCCCCCCCCCCCAAAAAAATTGATTTGATATTTTTTCAATAGTTTTACTCTTTTTTATTTTTTTTTTATCACAAAAGGAAGGAATGCATATGACACCCGGGTATGCAACATGAACATTGACATTTGCTTGAGCACAAAATGCACAGGGAGTTGGGTGAATAACCCAACACATGCTCTGTCACCGCAGAAGTTTGGTCTCTCTATTTAGTATGTTCTACAAACAACGTTTTTTTTATTATTGAATCTACAGCACTAATACAGGGGAAATAATACTAATTTAGAATCGTCCGGTAACACCCAAATATTTCCCGTGCTTTCCGACGGACAATTTTCCGGCCAATTAGTGCGACCATCGATCGCGCGGATTTGAATTCACCTAACGAAGACTGAAGTCGATCTTTGGTAACCTTCTCAATTGTTGCTAATTTGTGTGATAAATGAAATTTGGAGAACTCGATGTGATGCTTGAACCCGCTCTTTTGTTGAGAAATTGTCGTGATTTTTCGTCCGAACAAATTCAGGTCTCTGGAGTAACAACGTTTACAAAATGATTTGTCAATAATTATCGAAATTTAGAATAAATCCTGACACCTCTTTGTATAATCTTTTCATGTTGATAGAAAATGTAAATACGTAAGTTGTCTGTGATTTTCTATTACTACATAAGGAATCGACTATTTATGGAAATTCTATGTTACCTACTAGCAAAACTGTTTTAGTATCATATACAAGTAGTATATAGTTTAGTATCAACAGTTGCAAAATTGTCTTGAATATCTAAATTAGGTAAATGTGTATTTTATTTCAGACAGCCTATTAAGAAACAACAATTTGTAGAAAATTTATGTTGTTTCATAAATGGGGGTTTGGGGAATGGATGTCAATTCTCGGAATTTTCTTTTGACCCAACATATTACGAAAGGGACTACATGTACATTGGATTTGATCAAATATATAAATAGTATCGTATCAAAAATCAAATCTTCATAAAAAATCATACAGAGGTTGTCTATCACATTAATATTGATATTAGTCATTATTGACCATTAGCTGTTCATCTCTGACGTCACTAAAATGGGCTAATTCCCGTGATTTTGCCAAGAAATGAAAATACATGTATCGTCATTTTCCCTTCTTATATTGCCTTTGGAAGTATAGAGCGCAGGTCAGCTCGAGTACGATTTTAACATTTTTTGTTCATATAATTATACAAATCATTAAAACAAAAAATTAAGGCACAATTGTGTTATCAATTATGATCTTCATCGATGTAATATAATAGCCAACCCAATGTGTTCATATGGAAGTTTAGAAGATGCACATCATTTGTTCTTCGTTTGTAAAAAAATATTCATTATTAATTAAGACAATCATTTATGTATAATCTTTTATCGTTGAACTTTTTGAATATAATTGATGTACATTTGATACTTTGGGGTGACAAAACTTTATCTTATGATGAAAATGTAAAAATATTTAAAGAAGTTCATACATTTATACAAAAGTGTGGAATATTTACCTAAGTTTTAAATGTAATTGCACAACTTTCTTATCCATCCTAATTCTAATTTTAGATTTGCACAGTATTACAGTATTACAACATTCAAAACTATTGATTTATTTCTATTTCATTAAGTGTACTATACCTGTTATAAATGTTAACTGGCATTGTATGGCATTGTAATATATTATGTACAACAAGGAGAGGACTCTCTAAGTTTTTGGAACTTGTGTCCAATCCTTTTGACATCATTAGTCAATAAAATATGTTCAACTACTACAACTACAAATCATTGTTAAAAATGGTACTTGAGCAAGCATGCGTTCGATGTTTCCGAGTCGAAAAAACCGTCGGAAAACATCCATATTTTGCTCCAAACATATTTAACAAGATAAAACAATCTTCATGACGTCATTTCTCCATTATGGCGTCACTGGGTTGATAATCTTTAATTTTAATATGATTTTAACCATCTTCAATCTTAATTTTAAAGCTTTTTATCAAACTTTAATTTGGGGACGAGAAAGGCATAATACCGCGTATATAGTGCTTTGTAAATTCCCTTTTGTGACGCACATTATTCTGTGACGTCATAACAGGTACCACAACGGCTAAATTTATTGTGGCGTCATAACAGGTGCTTATACGTCACAATAGTGCAGTATTTATACCTTGAATAGTCATTCCTACAGTATATATTATCTTCTCTAATGAAGCACGAAGTCTGTCGTTCTAATCCAATTTGACAAATGCAACATCGGAGACAGCCCACGTGCCAAGCCTGACCATTCACGTGCAGAAGAAATCTCTCCGTTATCAGGTCTCCACATCCGTAACAAAGGTCACCGTCAGACTAAAAAAAATATACATCTGTATTAATATTCATATTTCATGTATTTACAGAACGCTTTTAAATTTCAAATCAATATTGTATGCCATCAGTGAAGATGTTACAACATTAACTTAGTGTGGCTAGTTTTGCTTTTACTTATATCGTGCTGAACATGTCGAAGAAAGAAAGGTAAACACTAGAGGTTAAAGCTAAACCCTTCATGATTAAACAAAGAGCGGTTTCGGTTTTGATATATTTGTCAACTTATATTTATTATTGTGACGAACAAGATCCAGAACGTCTTACTAATATTTTCTTCTTTTTTTTTTTTTTTACAATTCTATTTTCAGCCGCATGTCATGTTGTATTGCCAATAAAACTAGACCAATAGATTACGCAATAAAGATTATTCTGCATCTCAGAGTTTGTTGCGGAAGATTTTTTTTTGCGTTGAAATCTTTTAATTCACTTCCGTGAATCGCATTCCATAAAAATAAAATGAATTGGTATCTACGTGTGAGGGTTTAAATGTTAGAGACATAACTTTTCAGTAACATTAAGACAGTAAACTGCTCATAAAAGCCCGCCTGATCTCTCAGAGATATGTTTATAGCATCACTTTCCATCAATTTGTCAAATCTTAGTTTACGTGTCAAAGTCGCCTCCCCGACCGCGCGTCCAGATGCACGACCGAGTGAAGCAGCCCCATGATGATTCGAGCGCCGGGTTTCGTTTGGGGTGAAGTCGTTAATTTGTCATTCCGATACTTAAAGACTCCAGACGATATAAACAAATTTTTAAGTTTTTGATAATTTCTGGAATACTTTATCTTGGAGGTTTTTCTTTATGGATCACTGTCAAAGACCACGGAACTGATGGGCTTTGTTAAAGACCTACTGTTGTAAACAAAATACTTGATTTATGAATAACTATCGTTTCTGTTTCTTTTAATTTAAACAACAATTTATTTGTTCTGAAAAATATTTGTAAAAATACATGAAATTATTCTTTTTATATAGATTTCTTATTTTAGTTCTACAAGTATACCAATACTTTTACATATATTTCTATTCTTGCAGCACGTACATGTACGTGGCTTAATCACAAAAGGTAGTGCACAGAAGAAAGAATGTAAAACAGTACTGAAAACAAAATATTTTGAATAAAATAAAAAATGTCGAAACGTGCTTAAATAAATAAATTTAATAAATGACGAAAATAATTGTATTATTAAAAAATATTGCAACACAATTATTTCATTAATTTATTTAATTAAGCACGTTTCGACATTTTTTAGTTTATGTTAATCAGAATTTACTATTAAATTTTCTACTAATTTCGACTCTTACTCTATCCAAATCTACATGACAGCATGTCACTCAGCATATGACTTTGTACATTATAAAGGAAACACTGTAATTTGCTAAACCAGATTTTGCCGCGGTATGATAATTCAAATCTAAGAATGAATTAAATAAAAAATGCATGTTATTATTATGATTTGCTTTCAGTAATATTTCGTTATAACTCTGGAATTATTTTGTTCCCCATTATATATTGTTTTATACCCCAACCCCCTTGCAGTGAATGGTTATCAGTTTCACAAGATATAACGTTACGTATTTGACACGTGAACCAGTTGTCCGTCTATGGACGGATGCATTCTCCCCACGGACGGTAGAAATTAGAATCTGTCTGTTAAAGCGCTGAAATTAGAACCTATCTGTTAAATGTCGATACTGATCTGTGTCCTAAACGGTTTCTTAGACTGACTTAAAATACAAGTTATTTTAATATATGAACGGTCAAATGCGATGAAGGTTAAGAATTTTACTAATTGATTTTTTTCTTATTTTTTTTTAAAGACTAAGAAATATGCAAAGTCAAGGCTTTGGCATCGCAAAACTCGGGAAGAAATTTGAAGAGAGTCTAGGGTAATCTGTCTTAATGTTCCCGTCTTCCGGAACTTTTAAACGCGCCTGTCCTGTGGAAAACACGTTCAATAAAATAAATGGGATTTGTAAATATAAATATATTATAAAGTCATTTGTCACAATCTTGCGCGCATTTGAAGTAAAAAGCTAGGACCGAGGCCGTGGTAATTCCGCGAGCTTTCGTGACTCAATCCTGAAAAAGAAAATGTCTTAAAATGTTTTTACCGTGTCTCTTTATTAATGGACGGACGTTTACAACGCGCCCTAAAATCTCCAAGATGTTCAAGAAATGGATGTCTAAGTGGGTTCAACTCCGATCAAAAGATTTTCTCTAATGTGTTTCCGTAGAGGTGCATTTATACATGCAGTCGGGAGAGTCATTTAATGGAATTTACAGAACGTCGGGTGTACAGGTATATGGGGGTCCTGACATCGGATAGTACTTGGCTGTTCACTGTCGGAAATAAATTGGAAAGCCGGGAAAAGTCCGGAGCGTGCCAGCGTGAAAGAGCCAATCTTGTATGCAGGACATCTAATGGACCGAAGAGCGCAGTCAAATATTAAAACAAACAGCAACCCAGAGACATTTCACATTGTCACGATATATTTTCACGTAAAAGAGAGGCTGACGTCTATTATAAGAGCTTTTTAATGCGTTACTTTTTTTTATGGCTTTCAAATATTAAAAGGTTTCACCCCGTAAGTTCTACATTTCAAACAAGAGTAGTTGTCTTTTCCCCCCTTGCATTATACATGTAGTGAAAAAAAAGTTTTAAAATGGTAACAAACAATAAATTAATATACAAAATCAAAATACTGATCAAACTCATAGTATGCAATTTAATATCGAACAAACTTAACTTCATTGAATTTTAGCTTAAATAATTTTGAATTTTAAACTTTTTAAACTATCAATGCAATATTATAATTATTTTTTTAATATAATTATTTTTTTATCATAGTTTATCTATAATAGGTATCTGATCGAAGTTTAAACTCTGATAATATAAAATACATTAATTTATCTTATTAATATAACTGTTATTTATTAACTGTTAAAATATTTCAAAATTACGAAAAAAATTCTGGATTTTTAAAAAAAACAATAACAGGGTAAGATGATTAAATTGCTTACCTTCATCATGGTACACAGAAATTTATCAGGGTTTTCCTCCGAGCCCGGGGAGGGTGTAAACTCATCGTGTTCATAGGTTAATTCTGACTCGCTGCTGCAACGGTGTGTTATCCTCATCGTCCAAGAACAACGATACGATCAGACCGGGGGAGAGCTAGCGGTCATCAATAACCCCGCGCCAAATTGACAATCGCTTTTGACAAATTATGCTGCAATTTGACTATTTATGTCAGCTATAGTCTAAAAACTATTCACTCTCGTGCAAGAGGACGTGCGAGTTTTCTGTGAAAATCTTCGACCAATCAAATTCATGGCTGAATCTCGCTATCGTCTGTCGCGTGCCATTTGCCTGTCCGTCTCAACAAGTGGTCGTTACGCGGTGCGATCTATTAGCATAATAATGTTGAAATGATAACAATAATTATTGGAAATCCTTTGTCATCTTTGTTGGAAGATTATTTTTCATTAAAGTTATTGTATTTATTTCTACACGTTTTCTTTTTGTTTGCGCAATAAAATTTGGTTAGAAACGTTTAAAAAAAATTGTAATAAGACTTTGCGCTAATAAAAGAAAATCTGCTTCTAAATTTATTTTTATGTTGCCGCAGAAAACAGATTAGGAAAGTTGACTGATAATAAAACCAAAATTAGAATAAACAGAATAATATTTTGTATTTTTGTCAGGACCCAAGACTTGTCCATCTGGTCCGCGCGCTCATGCTGGTAATTCTTTAATTTGTTAATAAAACATGCGGCTTTAATCAAATAAGTTTGTATCGAAGCTTACTCCATTTTCGTCAATATTTTCAATAAAGTCAAATAAAGAAGAAAAACTAATAGCAGGGATTTGTCAGCGGGTGTTCCAAGTCCCCATCACACGGCGACAAGGGAGCATTGTTTTTGTGAAAAACCTTGTTCATAGTTTTTGAAGAGTCTTAGAGCGACGTGTGAGTTGATTGACAAAAGGCGTGATTGAGCTGTAAAGAAGGTGTCCACTCGTGCGGGGATCCCCAATGTGCTCAACTAAAACACAGAAAAAAGACCCCCTGATCTTTATATAGTCACCAAGACTTCAGCGGTGTAAATCACTGTCAATTTTCTTTATTTCTTATTCTTTTACTTCAAAATTACTTGTATGTATTACATTTATGAAAAAAATTATATGGAAATAGATATTTATTGAAGAAAAATAAAGATTCGTGTTCTTTGAATTTTATTTACGTTTATATATATGAATTTGAAATCTAATTTTTCTTTTTATCCATAACTTCGTTTTATATAATGAGAACTCGTACGATATTATATAAATAGTGCCTGTTTGGGAGGGTAACAGTTGAAATTTACACCCCGAGAAAACCATTGTCAACCGACGCGAAGCGGAGGTTGACAATGGTTTTCGAGGGGTGTCAGTTTCAACTGTTACCCTCCCAAACAGGCACTATTTATTTTATTATACTGAATGTCTTAATTTTAGAGAAAATTTTACTGCTTTTATATAGAAATGACGTGAATTTAACGGCGAACCGTACGCGCAACATTTACGCGCATGTAACAATTCGTTCTATCGGCCCGTTGCCAAGCGTGCTGCTAACGCTGAGGGTAAGAGAACGGATTGTCAACTGCGTCTAAACCAATCAGATTTCAGTATTTAACATGAAAGTATAATAAAAGGACTTGTCACTAATACTTTTTATTTAATCACAAAATATGTTTTCAAAACAAAGAACAATATGGAAACAACACCAGTATCTGGATGTAATTCTCAAATATTGAAGTTGTTTACATATATACTGACGTCATCAATTACGTTCGGAAAACTATAATTATTAAAAAAAACGGAGATTTTTTGGGGTTTAGTTGTATTTTGGTCAGACAGATCTGTAAAATCAAATTTAATTCGACTTCTAATCGCCGTTTGTCGTGTCGCCCTGACTTAGTGGCGTATATATCACCATGCACTATTTGGCAGTGTCTACCTTTCCGGAACTATTAGGATAGTTCGAGTTTTATCTGATATAGTTTTAAGTACTTTACAAAAAATGTAGACATGATTTCGAGCTTTCTATAAAGTTGCACAGATCTCGACTCAGTGTGGAATTAGCCGACACTTCCTTCTTGTGACTACTATTTTCCATTAACATCTTCGCGGTGAAATGACAGGGCAAATGATCAAAGATTTTTGGAAAACGAAATAAGAATCCGCCATTTCCGGTTGCGAACTGGTTGTCATATGAGGGAAGCTGGTGCTGCGCATACTCATTGATATATACGTTGTTCTTTTCTCCTTATCCTACATCGCACTAATCGAATACAACCTCAAAAGACATATGCATGTCATAGGAAATGCGCAAGAAGTGAAATACGGGGTTTTGGGGATATTAAAAATAAGGTGACCTATAGCGAATTTCCTAATGTTCATAGGTATTGCAAGGGGAAATTGTCAGTGGGTTCCTATCTTGATTGTTTAACATATATGTCGTACCGTGAGCACTGACAATTAAAATTTTAATATATATACATCCAACGCTTAACTAAAGAGAGGAAAAGGTGAGAAAATGGTTTTGTCAGCATTGACAATTCCATGCAATTGTTCAGAAACGAAAATGGAAAGTTCTCTTTAAAGTTTCCGACTCATAAATTTCATTACAAGAATGTAAACAACTAACAATATGAAAATTAAATATCAGTCATCCTTGCATAAGGCAATATATCGCTAACTAGCGTATGAATACATGATTAAGTGACTTGTATTGACAGCCCAGCTAATTCCGAGTCCTCTGACCACCCCGCTTTCTTTGTGGTCCCTCGGTTCCTCCCAGTTCTTCACACCTTGATATCGACCGGGGCAATTGTTCAGAGAATTCCCCAGTCGTAAGATCCAAACATCAAAGAATGCACATCAACAGAATTCAGATCCACTTATGAACTATTAAAAGCTGGTCTAGCGAGACAGACTGCAGCAAACCTTGCCTTTATGGTCCAGGAAACTCCGATATATTATTTTCGTTACATGTGGAATTCTCACATAAAAGATATTGCAAACTAAAGATATTTGTGCGTCTCTCTCTCTCTCTCTCTCTCTCTCTCTCTCTCTCTCTCTCTCTCTCTCTCTCTAAATAGTTAAACCATATTCTACATTTTTGTATACAGCAAAGGCATTCCATATCAATTATAATCTAGGACGCAAAGGCGTCACGTCACCCATAATTTAAGACGCCAAGGCGTCAGAATAACTTCATAAAGAACAAACACTTGTTTCTTCTGATACATATTTGATTGTACTACGATTTACACCAATTATCCAATAATGTCATTCTAAGTATACTAATATCAGATGAGTATGAGTGATTGTTGTCTCATGAAATTGCTTTATCTGTAGTAAAACATAAAATAAATACCACAAAAAAAAAGCCGCGGTCTTGCTTGTCTGAGTCCGTAGAAAAGTCGAGTAAAAATGGCATAATCTCAGAATGAGTTGTAATTTGATTGAATTATAGAGAGCGGCTTCATGAAATGACAGATCGTCCATGTTACTAGTAGAGACGACATATTAGAATATCAGTGCGCGCGAGAACCTGTCATTATTTTCATAAACCTTTCCAACACGATTGAAATAATTACACACAGATCGAACGCGTTCTTTAAAGCTGAGAGAAGATAACAGGTTTTCAGTGTGCTTAGTAAAGTGGAAACGCAGAGAGCGAAAATCCAAGAAACCGCAACGTGAATAAAGAAAAAAGATGAAGAGAAAGAACAAAAAAGAAGAAAGGGAAAAGAGTCAAGTGTTAACCGATGCGCTCAAAATGACCAATATTTTGTGTTGGTATTCTGCACAGACACTTGACGTTATATATTTTTCTCATAATAAGAAAATATATAACCCCTTCCTAATATCATTATTAAGTAGGAGGTATATATACTTTTTAAAATTCTAGTTGTCTGTTATAATTCATGGGCTGTAAAGTTTAACTTATGGTAAAAGCAATCCAAATGCATTTCACTTTTGTTCCCGTGTTAACTACACAAAAGCTTTTATTTCAAAAGCAGATTTAATTTAATAATGTTTTATTTCACGTTTCTTCAAAGGATAAATTAAATATACAATTTCATTTAATAAGAATACCTTTTTGTACATGTTGTATTCAGATATTGAAACCCCTGCGTGATGCTCTCGGTATATTTCATGTTAAAATGGGACTATATCACCATCCATAACTACGGCTTTAACAATTTTGATTGATCTATAAGACATCAAATACGTATTTTAAAGTTATTATGAGGCTGACATAAACCAAACTTGGGAGTATGTATGTAGTCAATTAAATGAACTGTTTGCACATAAAACTTTTTTATAGAGTTGTTCGCCCTTTAGGAAATAAAAAAAAAATCATTTTCTGAAAATATGTATGGAAAATTATGAATTATTTTAGCATATTCGAAGAAAGGGAAAGCTTTTGCAACTCTTTACCAAGAGAAATGTGAGAAAATTACTTGTACTAAAAAATATAATTAAAAATGCATTTTCCCATGGACGTCAATGTTAACTTAAACATATGGTAAATGTTAGTATTCATTTTTTTTTCAAAGGGGAATCTTTATTATTTGATAAACCCCTTAAAATCACACTAAAATTTAATGATCAAACTTGCAATTTATTAGATATGAAATATGATAGTTATGGATGGACTAGGGCATTTGGGTGGTTATATATTATAGGGGGAAGCTTATTACATGCAGGATTTTTTTTTTCACCCAAAACGCAGAATTTTTCGAAATACGTTAAAAAGATTTTATTATCAACAGTATATATGTTTATTCTTGAAAATAATATTGGTGTTTCCAATCCTAAATGTGCTTTTGATTTTTAAAAAATGAAAATTGGCCGATGTCAAAGAAAAAGATCTTAGTATTTACACAGAAAATAAAAACTTTAATTCAGCGAATGTTTGGGTATGGGGTCAAACTGCATGATATATTTTTGCCATTTTTTGGTTCTTTCAAACAGGATAGTATTTAGTATATTGAAGTTAGTGATATTGATGAAGTGCATTTAATTGTAGTTTGCATGTCAATCATTATACTAGTATAATATTTAAAAAAAAATTAATATAGACTCGTAAGAGTTAGCTCGCGTATTTATGGGAGGTACATAAATTTTAGTCAGCGTTTGATTCAGCATCTATACATTAATAATAAATGCTAATAATGTGTACACTGTTAAATCGTGTACGATATTATAATTTTGAGATTGACTATGACAAGGTTATTTCGTGATCGATCGTGAAAGAGAAGTGTAAATATGAACAATAAAATGCTTTTTTTGGTGGTTCAAACGGGCTATCACGGTAGTAATAATTGCAGAAAAATACAGATTTTTTACGCTCACAGACTTCATGAACGACCAAAGAAGCATTTGATTACTTTATTTTAATAATAATACAAAACATCATCGCTAACCACGATCCTCTCCCAGCATGGTAGCTGCAATAACTATTGTAACTGCAATAATGTTGCCCACTCCGATTTTTTTTATCTGGCGTTTTCTGAAGAGAGCTGTAGCCCTCTTAAATACAATCAACAAAGAAATAGCCTAATAAATTTAAAAAATAAACTAGAGGGCGACATAATTGGAGTTGCTATCATAAGAGAGAGCTATGCGGACTTGAGATGAAGTAGTAAAAACTAATCTTTTTTAATCAGAACATAAAACCAAGTTCTTAAAATTATAACAGCTTCTTAAAAGATGGTCACTACAGGTGAAAATATCAATGTCTCTGATATTTCCAAAACAGAAAAGACATAACAAATATCAGTATTAATTGGAGTTTATTTCATAATGAATTAAATATTGCTGACTAGTTTGATAATGATAAACCATACATATATGTAATGTTAATTCCCACACTCCAATTCCACTTGATTCCTTGATAAGCAAACTTCCTCAGTATAAAGTGTTGAAATACAGATGAATGGAACAAAGCAGTCTTTGCGTAGCATAGTCATTTAACTCACAACGGCAGTAGATAAAAACATTATGAAGTTATGATCAAGAATGTAAATATAATCTCATTTCCCTTTATCTGCGTAAAAAAATTATTACATTAATGTATGATTAACACGGAAAATATTACATGTATACGTTATAAAAAATATACAAATACATATTCAATGTTATTTACAATAATGTTTAGTTCCAATGAACAAGATAACTCTCATTTACAACACTTCTTAGTATACAACTGTTAATACGAAATCTCTTTTTTGGAATTTTAATTAATGAGCTTGTTCATTTATACATATATGAGTTTGTTCAAAGACTTTAAAAATATGTAATTTTTTCATAAAAAAAACCAATAATCACAACCAGTTCACATTGATATGCATCTGTTAATTATTAAATTGTTTTCAAATCTTAAAAAATGTTTATATTTATATAAACAAACTTCTATTTCTGGAATGTTTGTCTTCACTAACCTATTATCATCAAATAAAACAAAAAATTACAAAACATTTACAGGGACGATAAGAAAGTATAAGAATACTTGTTTATAATCTTGGAAAGGCTTAGGAACTGTGAATAGAGATCTGATGCGATTGTCTAAGGGACACAAAATGGCAAAATGTCTGACAATCCAAAAAGGTCTAATGCGACTAGAACAACTAACAAAGTCTATAGTACGTCAGTAACTTGCTTCAAGTGTTCCATATAACTTAGTTCCAATAAAATTATAGATGAATATGAGTATTGATGAAAAAAACATATCATGTCCTATTCTAAAGTGTTTTTTAAGCTAATGTGGTTATAAGAAATGCCTCACAAAAATGAACAATGCTGTAAACAATGATTCTAGAACTACGGTCAGTAAAATATGGAGCTTAGATTTTAAAAATATTGAAAAAAAACCCTCAGTCATGCAGCAAATATTTAGCACCAAAATCAACAACTTGCACACCCCATTTATTCACCAAGTTCTAATCTAACAGCCAAGGTCACAACTCTAGAAATTTTAAATCTTTTACAATTGAAAATTGGTAAGCTGACAGAATTATTGCGTTGTCTTATGAACAAACTTGCATGTAGGAACTACATGTAATCATTAGGAAAAAAAAGATCTGTAGAAAACTAGTGGAATGGGTCTGAACAAACAATCCTTTGGCTGATATCACAGAAATGGGACAAATGAAACACAAACAGATGTTATTACTGGCAATATCATGATTAGCTATTACTAAAATCAGGAATGTTACACAACCTTTAAAGACAATACATGCATATGTCAAGGTCACATGTCCAATATTTTCTTGAAAAGCAATTACATTTTCAATGTACATATTCTGTTGTAACAACAAAGACGTACTAGCATCATTATAGTTTCCTTCAGGCAGCGAATTCAAATAAAGCGGGAAAACAAGGCAAAGAACATGCAGGTTATTGCAGACATTCCTGAGATATGGTTGTGAACAAGTCGTTACAGACACACTGAAAAAAAAAATCACTTATAAACATGACATAGGATTACTAGCACTTAAATCTTACATTGCACATGCATTTACACACCTCTTCTCTCAGTCCAAAACCACTCACACACATGCTCACATACACAATCTTATTACAGACACAGACACATTCAGTCACAAAATAATGCATATATAAAATATCATAAAACATGGCCCTAACAGGACAGTGTATATCCATGGCCTGTTAGTCTAAAATTGCATAGTTCTAACTTTGGGTTTTGATTTCCATTTGATCAGTGCACATCTTTGGCAGGGCAAACAAATGATCCATCATGATCAAGTCTTTTTCATCACATGAATTATCTCCCTTTGAGAGTAAATCCATTGGACTGTTTTTGAGACAATATGGGCTTTGGGCTCTATAATCTTTTTTTTTCACACACAAGTGTCAATTTTAAAATTTATATTAATCTATATCAATCTTTCCTCAGGAGGGGGTTTTAATACCCGCCCAAGTTCGAGTTTTGAGCCGTTCATTTCCTGTCGACTTGGATTGTAGGTCCCTCTTGTCCTTCGCTTCTTACGAGCCATCTTTAAAAATATTATTATACCTGAAACAAAAAAAGACCAATTACTGTAAACATTCATCTTCCAAATAAGAGAAATTGATTAAAAGTCTGTATATTTAGAGTTTAGATAGGAAAGTCTAAATGACCTCAATTATATTGATAACTCCAACTGGCATGTACTAGTACTTGTAGAAGAAAATTTTGGGGATACCACATATGACTATATCAGTATCTTCAATGACAATAAGTTTAAGATACTGTTATAAATAAAACAAACTATAGATCTTTTAGATATACACTCCATTACCAGGTGACAGGTTTAATTTAAGATATAAATATTAAAAGATGCTAAAACACTTGGTGTATATACAAGATATTGATCATCGCAATCGATGGCTCTGTTAATCTGACTACTACAGGTAAACAATGACCGGTCAGTGAGGGTTAGCTGGTCAGTGACCTCCTTACCTAGGACTATTAACAACAGAAAGCCCGCCACCACCGGCCCCACTATAATCCACAGGTTGTCGTCTGTCGAGATCTTCCGGAAGTCTGGGTCCTACAACAGAGGCCAGCATTCGTGTATACAGCTACATGATACATTCATACATATACATGTAGGTTCATTCACAGTTTTCTGTCTATATCTAATTCTTGATAGCATGCAGTTTCAACTTCTATTGAATGTACAGCACATATACTTGGAGGATACGGTAGGTTTAGGTATCAATGTTAAGACATTACATGCTAGTTTTTAGAAACATTACTATAATGATTAGGGTACATTTTTCTTCTACATTAAGTCTAATTCTTTAAATAATACATGTACACATCAGATGCTCCTAATTCCTACTTGGCTTCTCCATCAAGAGTGTCTATAAGCGAAGTTCTCCTGAGCTATATATTTTGTGATAACACTTATAATGCTCCCAGTTCCTACTGGACTTCACCCTCTTTAGTGTACAATGGTTGCTCTAAATAAATTTCCTGGTGGATTTCTCTCTCAGTAGTTACTCTTACCTTGGTGGCACACAGGTTGCCTATGAAGCCCGGCTCACACTGACAGCTGTAGCTGCCCTCGGTGTTGACACAGGTCGCCCCGTTCAGACATGGGTCCTGTAGTGTGCACTCATTGATGTCCTCCATACAGTTGCTGGTGTTGGTCCACCCTGAAACAGCGAACAAAAGCTCAGTAAACAGCAGGCTATTTTCTATGAACCCTCAGCTTGAAGTTATGGGATATTTTTACACGACAAAATACTGTGTGCAATTTCAGTATATCACTTGACATTTTTTAACTCAGAGAACAATATTTGCTTTGAAATATATTGCATACTAGTAGCCTATACAAGATATTTGTGCTATGATTTTGTGTTTCCTAGAAAAAATGCATGCCAAAAAAACCCCATATACTGTTCATGTAGATATCGTACATGTAGGTAGTTCTTTTATTAGCATATTTATAAAAGGTGGGTCCTGAGTCAACTCTTACCTGAGGTACAATTACAGGTGTAGCTATTGATGCCGTCTATACAGGTGCCCCCATTGTGGCAGGTCACGGAGCTACACTCGTTGATGTTGGTGAAGCAGTTCTTGTCGGAGAAGCCGGGGTGACAGTAACAGATATAGTCCCCCTGGACATTGGTACAGTTATAGGTGTGGTCGGGCTGACACGGGGGAGAACTGCTGGAGCACTCGTCTACATCCTCTGTACAGTTTTTACCCTGCCATTCTACAAGGGAATGAGTATCGGGTGAAGCACATTCAAGAATAATGAATCTTTAATCAGTTGCAATGGCAATGTAAGGGTTTTATTCATTCAATAATTTATGAGGTAAAGTGTTGTATCATCATAGAGTGCCTTTAAAATCAAAACTTGCATCTAATTAAAGGGAAAAGGTACAGTTCTACATTATCTTTAAGACTGTTGATTAAAATAGTTGGTGTCAAGATATCTATGCATTTACCAGTACACAACATTAAATCACACAACAGATTCACCTTACTTCATAGTGAAGTACAATGTACTGGTAAATAGTGCATTTATTTAATGATATGCTCTGATACATCACGATGACTTGGAAGTATTAGAAAGAGTATATGATTCTCTGATGGGATTCCCACATGTACATACTAACAGAAGGGAAATAGCTGGGGGGGACCTACCTGTTTTACAGGAGCAGGTGTAGTCGGTCAGGGGGGGACCTACCTGTTTTACAGGAGCAGGTGTAGTCGGTCAGGTTGCTGTTCTCTTTACAGGATGACTCAGTTAACTCAATGTTGTTCTTATCACAGGGCTCTGAGTAACACGGTCCGAGTGTTTCACACTTCACACCTGTAACAAACACGGCAAATCAGTACATGTAATACAGTAGATCCTAGATACTCTAATGTAACATTCAAAACCCATCAAAACAATTAATAACAGATCTATCAACCCAGTTCATCAAACAGCCCCAATGAACAGAGGTGGTAGAATCCTGAGATCATCGTATGTACATGTAATACATGTACTAGCTGGTATAAACACATCATATGATTAGTCAAACCCAGTCCATCAAATGTAACAAAACAATTCATTAGTCCATATGTCATGTATAGTCGAACCCAGTTTATTAAGCATCAGTAACAACAATGATTATAAGGAGAAAAAAAATGTTACATTAATTGAATTACTAGTGTGTGTCCAGTGCTATAAACAAATCATGATAAAAAAAAAAATGAAACCAACTCACAACCTCTTGTTTATACAATGCAACTTAAATTATCCATGATTTCCAGCTTTGGAATACTTTTGTAATAAATCCAATAAAATTATAATAGATCTTAATTTGTCTTTCAAGAGTTGAATAAGAGAGAAGTCAGAACATTCAGTAAAGGAGTAAATGCACGTATATATACCTTAAACTTTCTTATCTTTACTTGTCTGACATGATACAAGGAAATAACCTTACACAAGCAATTGAATCCAGTTCACTGTTACACATCCACATACATGTACATGAATCATAAAACCAATATGCAGGTTTAACTTTTTCCAGTAATTTTAAGACACAAATTCAGTCCAAATGTTTTAACGTTCAACTTTCATCCCGTTTGAATATCTGTGTGAAAATCAACAGACGCTTGTCTAAAGACCAATGTCCCTGTAAGCTAATTACAGGTGTTACACACACAGGTACAGCATATATAGGTACACTAAATTAGTTTACCTGGCCATATAAACCCCCCTCAATCCAAGAGAAGGTGAAGAGGCCAGTCTATGACATCCATTGATTTATTTCTGCACTTCCCTTTAATAAAACTGATCTATCAATTTTGTGTTGAGGACCGAGATAACTGTATTGATATACCATGACATAACACACTGTTAAGTCAAACTATTAGTCATCCCCACAGAACACAAAATATTTACACAGACACAAGGGACGAAACAGCTGTGAAAACCTTTAAAAACAATAAAATTCACCTACATCACAGCTAGGTATGTACTCTATTACACAGGAACCTTAAGCTACACACAGTCATTTCTGATATTGTCACCATAATGTTCTAGAACCTAGATCTTTGATACATGGTTGATTGGAGGCTTATTCCTTTGTAGCAGCCTTTCTTTTTACTGTATGGCCCCTGGGTACCTTACCCTGCAATCTTATCTGTCCATCACTCTGACAATCAGAATACTAGTAAACCCTGGGGCTTAACTCTCTTCATGTCCTTATACGTTTGTGTATTCTGAATCAGCTCTGATACATGTACATGTATACACAAATTACTACATGCCAGAGAAAACTTATCAAAAAACAAGATTTTTTTATAAGATACATGAATCCTGATTAATGGCCACGATGTTCTCTATGATAAACACACCCATTGTTTACAGCAAGTAAAGACTGCTTGTTACAGAATTAAGTCTAAAAAGTTAATAACTGCAGCAACAAAAAATAAAAAGCTTGAAAATCACTGCAATCACAAAGATAGTCACTACAATCACATAGCCATTCTTTGGACTTAGAATTAAATCTGAGTTTACTACTAGCACTGGGATCACACTTTCAGATAAACTCAAATGAAGTAAATTTGACTCACCATGAACATATTTGGGACAGTCACACAGCCACTTGCTGTCGTCTTGGGTGTGATTACATTGGCCGCCGTTCAGACAGACCACACTGGCACAGTCCACCTCGGTACAGTTCTTGCCCTTGTAGCCCTCCGTACAGCTACAGTTGTAGCCACCTTCGTAGTTCAGGCAGGTGGCGTCATTCTGACAGGGGCTCTCTGCCTTACATTCATCATAGTCTATCCCACAGTCTGGGCCTAATGTGTTATCGAAAAGAGTGTATTACTGTATTGTCAGCATCCATGTCAGAAAATTTTGAACCATAACAGTTTTTAACAATGTCTTGAATTAAATTGATAACATTATGCAAAAATGAAATTAGTCATTGTGATGAAAGAATACTCTGTATAAATTTTGCTGCATTTTTGGTTTGGTCACATTTTCAGCATACCTTACAAGGCAATATATAGACAGGATTTTGACATAACAATTTTGTAAAGAATCATAATCACTTATTCGAGTAAGAGCTATCTCTCTTACCAGAAGGGATCAGTACTTCAAAAAAAGTTTATGAATTGGATATTGCACCCAAGAAATGTGTGTAGATTTGTTCATTCAAAATAGGTGTGGATATTTCACAATGAAAAAGCGGATGTTGAGAATAATGCCTAAAACTTTCTCCTACCTGTGTATCCAGTTCCATTGCCCACACAGTTACAGTGGTAACTGCCCGGGGTGTTCACACACTCGCCCCTCTGACAGGGCTGATGCTGGCACTCATTGATGTCCACCTCACAAGACGCTCCATTCCAACCTTACATAGAAACAAAACACAGTTATTATGAACTATATGAAAATAGAACCATTTCAACAAATGCTTGGACTTTGGGTAGTTGTGTCAAACAGCAATGTGACGTAAGCCTGTCTATTTCATTGTTGGCCACTCAGCCATGGCTCTTTAGAAATCAACAAGATTTGTCTGGCCTTTGAGGTACTACTTCGAAATCTGTGTATATTTCACTTGAAATAAGCGTCATTTTAAACTTGTTTTGACACAAGAAAAAGATAGTTACATCCTATTGAAAGTCCAAGCTCTTGTTAAAATGGTTCTATAAGAGATACTTGCTGTATAATACACAATAATTTCAACTCTTGTATTCTCTGTTAATCCCAGTCTCAGTGTTAAGATACAACAATTCTTACCTTCCGTACAGTTACAGACATGGCCACCCACCAGGTCTATACACACTCCACTGTTCTGACAGGGGTTGGTACTGCAGTCATCAATGTTCTCACTACAGTTCTTCCCAGCGTACCCTAAAACATATGGCAAAAATTAACGAATTACCATAACATGACCTTATACAGTAAAACACGGTTATAGCGAACACGCTTATAATGAATTGACGCTTACAGCAAAGTGATTTTCATTTCCAGTGACTATATTACATGTTGTAAACTTGACGGATATAACGAATTACGCTTATAATGAAGTTAAAAATTTTTTTTTCCAAAATAAAATATTAAAATCCTAATTAAAAAAAACAAAAGAAATACCTGGTTCACAGGTACAAATAAATGTGTTTCCTGTGTAATCGTTGGTGCAGTTTCCACCATTCTGACAGGGGAGATCACTGCAGAAGTTTTTTGGTTCATCACAGAGGGTCCCTGTGTACTCACTGGGGCACAAACAACTAAAGGAAGGCTGTAAAAGACACAAAAAAATTCTTCATACCAAATACAGTTAAACATAACCCAGCCGAGTGCAAAAGAAAATCACAAGCAATTTAGCTAAAATATCTAATTGTTAGTTGATATATTATATAAGTGTCTAATTTGCTATATCTTATAAGTTTTTATATGATTTTAAACTATTGAAACATAAATCCTCTTTTTGCTATAATAAATCTTGGATATAAATCATAATCAAAGTGTCAATAATATGGAACAGAAATCCCACTTTATTTTAAACTATGCATCTGGGAAACCTCACAGTCTTTCAATGTGACAGAAGCCTTTGATTGACATACCTGTCCGCCTGTTCCAGGCTGACATGTAGCATGGTTTTTACATGGATTGTCACTGCAGGTCTGAGTTACCTGTAAAGGAGGAGAATTCAATAAATAAATGCATACAGAGTAAACAGTCTTGGGTAATCTGGTTTTTAACACATGACTCCAAAACATTTAGTTATAAACTACAGCATAATCTTTTAGGGACTGACCTAATACACTGCCTTTGGGGTATATGCACTTACAAGTGCACACTTATTCCTTGCCCTTCACTCTATTGACTGTGTACTTGTGTGTTACTGTTTACTCTCTCAACACAAATGACAAACTGACCAGGTACCAGGTACTTGTCAACTGACCTTGGTCAGACACATTCAATGACATAGTCAATGTTATGATAAGGATCATCTAACTGCTTGAACCACGAGTATAAATACATTAGGTTGGAATTTTGACTCTAATGCTGACTAATGCATGAGTATGGTATTGCAAAACATTGTTTTATATACCAAAAACATCCAAGAAGTGAAAGTGAAGTTTTCTGACATGTGACACTAATAGGAATTTTTTGGGGTCAATGTTCAATATAAAACATAAAATATATAACTGTAAGATAACTTATATATACATGTAGCAGAATTGATATAAATCAATTGTTCTTTTATGGCCAACATTTATTAATCAGCCAATAAAACTAAGGTGACACTGCATTTAACAGAGCCATGTATAAACTAGTCATAAATACAGACCCACTGAGCGATTGTGAGGTGGTATAAGGAAACAGTGTATTGATTTTATTGCAATCTTGGTGCGCTGTCACTTAATATTGGATGATAATGTCATTGCTATAACATGTACATACATCTAATGTTCCCCACCCATTGTAATCTTTCTGAGATTTAACACCAAACGAACATATTCATACATTCTAAAGGACACAATACAAATTGTTTAAAGGTGAACAACACTATTATACTACTTTAACATCTCTCTATTCATATAATTATTACCTGTATATTATTAACCTTTAAAACATGTTCAAGAATTTGTGCATTCTATTGATTCATATGTAACATTACTGTAGGTTTATGCAATACACATTGAACAAAAAAGTAATACTCAGGTAAATCCACTTACAGGTGTTCCACAGGTATTTCCGATGAAGTCACTGGTACAGTTGCAGGCTGCTGACCCCCCATTGTCGCTGCAGACTGCCCCGTTCAGGCAGGGGTTGGGTACGCAGGGGTTAGTGGAGTTCTGACACCTACAGGTAACAGACAGACAGACCGTGATTACCACACTCAACAAGTATCTCATGTCAAAGGCCTTCACACTCTAGTGATCACATCACAAAAACCGCTGCGCCATCAAAAATTATCAATCACTGTTCCCCTTCAAATTTTAACACACACAAAAAATGTGTCTTGAATTATAAGTCACATTCCAGTAAAGACAAGCTTCCGAGGAAAGATTTGCCCCCGCGTTAAGCCAGGCAGTCCCCTGTTGGTGAACTCGTCACACTTATGATAACAGGTAAAAAGTGTGCTCCGATGAATTCCATAGATTTCCTATTGACAAACCACCAATGCATTAGGTAATAAGTTGTTTTTGCTGTACAGGTAGTCGGGCCGGTAACTCGTATGTACTAACTTATATACATCCTTGTACATGCATAGAACCCTCCCAACCTTTCAGGTGAAGTAAAATGCTTGAACACAGGCCAAATCTCGTGTTTTTGAGTGTCTTAATTCTTATGAGCTTTAAATATTAAATCCACAATGAATGAAGTCTAAACGCAGACGGCTGAGAGTCATAAATTTTGTTAGCACATTTTCCCACCAAAAAATCTTGTCACCAATTTGAATAACAGGAGATCAGAGAGAAAAAAATTGAAAGCTGTTGAATCTCATTATGTATTCAGCTACAAAATTTCTTTCATCATAACTAGATAAAACATCTCTGCAAGTTGAGAGCTGATTGATTGGAAGCACACACCTGAGCTGAGATTGTAAAATGGGTGCACAAAGTCTCCCCCTTATAACAAAACCTCAATCCCCATGACTTCTGCACAGAATCACAGCTGCTATCCCATTTTCTGTGTACCTTACATAGTTCTCCTTTCTATGGATGTATTGTCTCGCCCATCACAAAACATCAGAACCTTTCATTCAGGTTGGCAGCTAGGTTAATGATTTTCTGTAATACCAGTATATTGTGTTTGGGTCTGAAGTGTTCAGAGTTATAATACACAGATCTTGAATTTAGTTGATATTATTTTGTTTAAATAATCTTAGTACTTAACTCAATATAATACCAAAAGATTAACAGAAGTCATTTCTAGAGAGATAAATGTTCTTGTAAGGATGTCTACTGTATACCATACTGAGAATTAATTTAACTAATAACTACCTTCAATAAATGAGCTTCATTTCTTACCAATCTTAGGTTGATATATGAATTTCTTGTATTATGTACATGTACATGCATATAGAGACTACACTTCTTGTAGCTTAGTACAGAGCTACACTAACTGCTTTTAGCGACTTGCAAGTACATGGATATGCAATCAGTTATACAAGAGACTTCAGTGCCTTTGGGCATATAACCAAAGTATTCAGTAATTGATTGTTTGTCCCATATTTGGAAATCAAACAAAAGAAATGTACCTGTATATACCGAAACTTTAAAGAAGTCAACTGCATATTTTTGCATTCATGTCATTGTGAATGACTTAATTCCAACACCAATTATGGTGTCATAACTGGATAGCTAAAACAAAGCTTCAACCCAAATTGTTGGTTTTTTTTTAAAGAAGACAATAAAAAAATATCAGGTCATTTTGATAAGACCACTTTCATTGGAGATCAAAGAAAGGGATGTCTCTATGGGTAATTGACATATTCTCTAACTTTCTACTTAAATGATTTGAAAAACGTCATAGCCTACAATAATTCTGCTATAAATACTCTGTCAGGAGTAACTTTTCTGTGGGAGACACTAAATTCTGCATGGAAACTGAATTTAGGTACAGTTCTGAAAACATTGTGGGGCAAGAATCTTTTTGCTTTTTGAACCCCAAGTTTTGTTTTACAGATTTATAATCAATAAACTTAAATCTTGTTATATATAATTACTGTAGGTGTTACAAGCAACAATCAAATAATCACACAAGTTGTTTTAATAAATAATTGACCCTTGACAAATTTGTGCTCCTATTTTGAGGAGATATATACTATGAGTTGGGCTAATTGGCTTCTTCTTAGGTGTGTTGCATACTGAGGTAGTGACACAGTCACACTTTATTTTTCACAATTTTCTTGCCCCATTTTTCACATACACCAAATAACCAGAAACTAGAACTATCGATTTCATGTTTATAACTGTTTAGATGCACCTATAAGTGACTTAAGTCTTTAAATAACATATAACAATGGTGTATAAATGAACCATGTTTGGAGTATTAATATATAAGTAGATGTCCAATGCATTATTGGCTAGTCAAAACTAGTTAAAACCAAAGACAATGATAAAAATGATAAAAGCTAACAAGATGTACTATTGTCTTCCATCACAATAGGTTTGATTAAGACTAAGTATGAAGTACTAGTATGTAGTTGTATTTTGTTTCCCAGTATTTCCTGGGAAATACCAGTAATTCCCGGGAATTACCAGTATTTCCCACCGTCCTGGGAAATATGAGTATTTCCCGCTTTTTTGCCAACCCTGGGCAAGATATGCAAAATATGATGCAACTTTTTTTTGTATTAAAAATTCATCAGTCTTTGAACAATCACATGTATATCTACCCCCCCCCCCCAAACAACCTTTTATAAAATCTCTACCATTTATAAATTGGACAGATAGGAACAAATATTGTTAAGCAGTAACTACTCTACATGTACTCACCTAGCTCCACTGTATCCACCGCTGCACCGACAGGTGAAGGAATTCACACCATCCACACATTTTCCACCTTGTCCACAAACAGCTGGTGTTGCGCAATCATTGTTATTGTTCTCGCACCATTTTCCACTGTACCCGGCAGGACATTGGCAGTTATAGCCGTAATAGTCCTCCTGACAGGTGGAGGAATGCTTACACTGGCTGTATGCACAAGACCCGTCCGTGGAGCACCTGTGCTTCTCCACCGAAACAGCCACTGCTTCGAAGTACTCCAGATAAATGGAGGTATTGTAATTGGTGAAATCACTTTTGACGTAGAAGGGAAGTAAAATTCCAGCGATTCGCACTTCTTTGAGACAGCCTTTGTAGAACCAGTCCTCCATAGCTCCTTGATAGAATCCTAATCTCAGTTTTCTGTTGCTCTCCTCATTGGTGATAAGAGCGGTAAGATTAACGGTTGGGCTGTGGCGAAATGTGAAATCTTTAGAAATGTTCCTGTGTGGGCCTGTGATGGCCAATGTCATGTTTGTTTGGTTTTCTGTTAGGATCACAGTGTGGAATTCCTTATCACTGATGTCATAATCCACCTCCTCAATCTCCACTTCTCCATTTCCAACCTGATACAGTACTTGAAGTTTACTTCCTCTGATGCGAATTTTCAGGACATGGGCACCATTTTGGGCAAACAGAATCAATCCATTCTTGACCAGAGTTCTCATCTGGATGGAAATGTCTTTTACGGTTCGGCCAGCATTCAGTTTGTGATTGTATTCCACTTGACTCGTGTTGTTGAATAATGCAGTGGAAATACCTAAAGTAAAGAACTCAATGCATCAAATGACAGGTTCAATTAAATAATTACATTTAGAGAAATTTATAAATGTTGTATATACTTTAGATAGCTCACATTCAAATCCATTATGTAGACTGTTGCACGTTGCAGTGTTTGGACAGGAATCAAAATCACAAAAGTCAATTTCACTGCATGTCTTCCCCCGGAATCCTCGTGGACAGTCACACCTATCAAATTAAAAATAAAATGTACCTTGAAATATATCAATCAATACTTATGATTGAAGAAGATGGTGCATGAATGAATGTCTCTTTTATATGTGATGAAATAATTATATTGCAAGACAGTATTTATACCATTCATAAAAATACATGTACACGTATGAATCTTTTAACAACTGACTTTAAATACTTCTGACAAAATTTATTCTAGCACTCAAAAAACCAGCAAATTTCCACTCATCTCATATAAAACCAATAGTTTAAAAGTTAGTTTTTGCATTGTCCTACCTGAAATCATTGAAAAAAACATTGGTACATGTCCCATTGTGCATGCAAGGAGATTGGATATCACAGATGTCGTCGCTCACTTCATTGGCCTCCACCTCAGTGAGGCTTGTCAGCGTGAAATTACTCTCCACGCTGGTGTTACCTGGGAAGAAAATCAGTTTATTATCATTCAATTCTGCATCCTGAATGGTTCCTTTAAAGTTTCCCAGATCAGTTAATTTTGGAACCGAGTTTCCATCAGCAATGACCACATCCGTGTTCCTACGAACCCTTCCCGTCTGCCTTAGGGACTGTGGAATTTCCCCACCGAAGATCAAATGTGGAGCATCTAAAGGACAACCTCCTGAGGATGGTAAGGTATTTGAACTCACGACATTCCCATTTCTGAGGAGCTGTAGTTTCTGATCTGCATGAAACTCCATGCCCACGAAATGTTGTTGGCCATCATTTATAACTGTTGAATTGTCTAAAATATATGTAATTGTCTGGAAATTGCACAACATGAGTCTGCTGGCGAGTTTGCCCTGATACATCTCAAGTGTGAGGAAGGTAGTATTGTTATTTCCCAGGTACATAATGAGTCCGTTGGGCTCACGAGTCCGAATGAAGAGCGACATTTTGACAGTGTTTCTGATTTCACGCATCTGATTGGGGGGAACAGTGAAGACAGCGCTGCTGGAGGCTACATTGTTCTTGGAAAATGTTGCCGGGAGAAATTCTGTAGAAAAAAAACATTAGATAAAAATTTCATGTCAGGTAACATGTACATGTACCATATTCACAAAATAAAGTACATGCATCAAATTTGTGTGATGAGAGGCTTGCAAAATTCTATTCGAATGCTGAAAAAGTGTATACATATTCTTACTTTACAAACATGTAAAATGAAGAAGGAAAGACAGAATTGACAGATAGTTAAAAAACTGTGGAATCTTTCCAATTTATTGTGGCTTAATTTTCGTAGATTTCCACATTCCCCAACACCCATTTAATTTATGATACAAATAAATCCACGATATTATGTCCCCATACCATGTACAAAATTGACAGTTCATGAATGTTGGCCATCACAAAATTTAATGATTCCACAGTACTAGTACAGTACATGTACCTTGTAACAAGAACACCCCTACCTTCTTGACATTTTTTCCCAAGATATCGGCGGTTACAATTGCATTCAAAATTGTCCCACATGTCTGTGCAGGTTCCACGTCTGCTACAAGTGTTTGGAAGACATTGCTGGTTCCTTTCACACCCATTACGGAGTTCAATAGGAATAGTTTCATCATTATTAACTGCAGTGATAACGTTGTTGTTTACCGTCATATCTTGCATACAGCCTTTGAACAACGTTTGCGACTTGGTGAAAGAAAGCTTGGTTAATGTACTTCCTATGTTTCCAAAGTACAATTCCAGTGTGGGCTTGGTATTTGCCATGTGGAGATATTCTACCCGCCTTTCGCAGACACCATTGACACATTTGGGGTTAATTAATTTGAGTATGATTATACCTTTTTTGTTTGTATCAGTGTCATTAAACTGATGTACATGAACTTCCTGCCATTCTCCATCGTTGATCTGTAAGGACATGTTTAGACCGACCTGTTCTATGTTGTGAGTCGGATTATATTTCACGTAGCTCATGTAGAGAAACCCATTAAAAAGCTCAAGGTGCATAAAGATTCCCGTGGAGAAGAAGTTCCCACTCCACATCAACAGTATGACATCTGGAAGAGTGGTCCGGAACCGGAACTTGATAGTGTTATTTGTAACCTGACTCAATCTGCGCTCCACTGACGACTGCTTCCCATTGAAAGAGAAGGTAGTATTTACGTCACAAGGAGTTCCAGTAAATCCTGGAGCACACTTACAGTAATAACCCTGTTGGATCGTTGGAAACTCAGACTTTAGGAACGGAACACAGGTAGCGCCGTTGTAACAGTTCTCGTTTCCAATACATGCGGTGAGCTGCACGGTACAGTTCTTGCCTGAAAACACCCTATTGTCGGCATCCGGTTGCACGGAACAACTACACAGATAATCAGCAACCTTGTCTGTGCAAGTAGCGTTATTCTGACACGCTGAATACTCCTTACACTCATCAATCTCTACTTCACAGTTTCTGCTCCTGTACCCTGGTGCACACCTACACTCAAAATCTGCTACCTTGTCAATACATGTGGCACCATTTTGACAAGGTTTTTGTTCTAGACACTCATCTATATCAATTTCACATCTCAGCCCCCTATAACCAGGGGCGCAATCACAGTTATAATAGTTGATGCGATCCTGACACGTCGATCCATGCTGGCACGTATTGTTGACACAGTCGTCTATGTCTGTTTCACAGTTTACACCTGAAAGGTCAAGTTTATGAATTTTATCACAGTGCAGAATATGAGTGGGATATCTAACAATCACTCTCAAAATGAATCTGATTTAAATTTTCTGCATCATGAACAAGTTTGAGACATTTGTGTTTTAAAATGTCCATCTCTTGAGCTTTTACACTGTAACTCATATGCTATTTCTGGTAGAAGATTTTGTACACCAACCTTTCTTTGTGACAATTTATTTTGCGATATCCCAATGATAAATGGTAACAAATGCTCAAGACTAATTCTTATGAATAAATCCAAACTGATACAATTAACTGGACACATTAAAGGACTGCTTTATAGCAACAAATATTATAAACAATGAAGCTGTATATCTCAAACCTTGTAAACTTTTTTCACACACAAAATTTGGTTTCATTATTTCTTTTTCCCTATTTAAAAAAAAAACAAAAACCTGTGATTCCTGGGATACAGTCGCAATAGTATCCTGCTGCTCTGGCAAAGGCAAAGTTTCCTAGGCTTGGAACTGTTTGATAAGTGGACAGTTTAGAGCGCTCCAGACAGGTTCCGTTGTACTGGCAGGGGCTGGATTCACACTCATTGATGTCCTCTTGACAGTCTTTACCCAGGTATCCATCATAGCAGGTACAATTGTAATCCTGTTAATATAACCATTGTAAAGGTCAGTAAAGCATTTTATGAGGTTGACAAAATATTGGGTTAAAAGTTATTGTAATAAAGTTATTGTTAATGTAATTGTATTTATAAGTTAATAAATCAGACAAAATGCAATGCAAAATGTGCTCAAATATGATTACAGCTAAATTAAACCATTGAATTATGTGGCAGCGATTACCTTAATGAGATCAGTGCAAGTGGCCTCGTTTTGGCATGGACTGGGAGCACAGTCGTCAATATTTAGCTCGCAATTTGTACCGTTGAATCCCGTGTCTGTGCAATTACACTCGTACCTACATAAGTATACATGTACATCATTCAACACAATCATTAAATCATTTCTTAGAATACAAATTAACTTAAAAGATATTACATGTATTAGGATAGGAAATCATTTTGAAAGTTTTTACCAAATATTGCTTCTTTATTTTTGTAATATTAAAGATTACAGTGAACCTGCATGAGTTTATCTTATCTATTTTTTGTGGTATATATCAAATTCTATTATGAAGAAGAAAAAACATTCAAATTTCACAACATAAAAAAACATCAACATATAAAACACAACACACATTTGTTAACAATGTAAATCCTACAACCATGTTATATCCTGTAATTAATGGGCATGTAAATACATGACCCTTATATCCTGTAATTAATGGGCATGTAAATACATGACCCCAGGATTTCTGAAAGCTCAGAATCTACAAGCTAATTCAAAACGTTCCTCTATATCTCAGAGCAGCTGATCAAGGGCAATAACTCTGATATATGAAGATTGTGACCATCTACAAACAATGCTTGCTCTCTGTCAAAATTATATTATCAACTGCAAACTGGCAGGGAAAGATTGATAAAAATAAAATTAATGATAAGCTGAACGGTGAAAAATTCATGCATTGTGGATGTCTGAGTAATTATGAAAAATTATAAATGAAAGTGGCTCCCATTCCAAAATATTAAAAAAAATAAAAATAACATGCAAATAGCTCCATTTGGGATGTTTTGGGTCAAACAAATGATTTTGAATGCTAATATGTGACTTTATCTTGTTAAGAGATTGGCAATAAAACATTCTTGGATTGAAAAACATGATACATAAGGATGTAATAGGTAATTCCGTGCTTAACACAAATGGTAAGGAACATCTAGCAGCTCTGCAAGCATATTGAAGATTTCAATTCAAACAGGGACAAAAAAATGAAATTTAATGGAAAGAGTGTTATCTACACCTTTAGACCTGAAACGGTATCTTCAAATATGAAGACATCTTAAAAAAACGTACAACATTAACAAAAACTGGGTCACATGCTAAAACTAAATAGAGAAACTCAAGCATCAAACTGATCGTACCCAATAGAGCCAGACGGCAGAGTGCTAGGGTCAAAACCATCAAGTCTGTCACAAATAAAAAAACCAAGTGCTATACAGAGCAACAGAAGACATCTATAATCTGTGTCATAAGGCTAGAAAATATAATTCATTCCCATCATCTCAAATCTTGATCAACAGAACAAAGGAGAGGATTTTCTCATTTCTCAAAACGTTTGTTAGATACCAAAAAATCTGATGATCTAATGTGAATGCTCTGAAGTTTATGCCTACCCATTGATATGGTCGATGCACATCCCGCCATTTTGACAGGGCATTGACTGACACTCGTCTATATCAGTCTCGCAGTTTGGACCGGTGATTCCTGGGATGCATACACACTCGTAGCGAGCGATCCCGTCCACACAGGTCCCTCCGTACTGACAGGGTGACGACTCACACTCATCTATGTTTGTTTTACATCTCGGATCTGAAGTATAGATTGTCAAGTTAAAAGTGATCATTTGCACTAGAACTAAATCCAACTTTTGCTTATATGTGTACTATAATATCTAAAACTTAATGTCATATGATATTTAAGAGTTTAACAAACATAATTACCCATGGTACCTTACCAAATTTCAAATGAATATGTACATGTAAGTATTATAAAAGAACAGTATCTGTAATATGTTATTTAAGTGTTTCATAAATTAATTGCATTACTTTACTAAATAAATATGCTTTGAAATACACGAATAAAACAGTACCTGTAAACCCAGGTGCACAGCTACAGGTAAAGCTGTTCTCATCAGGGAGACAGGTGCCCCCGTTGTGACACGCTGGTGGGTCCCCTTTAACCTCATTGGCTGACTCACAGTATGAAGTGGACAGCTCACAGTTGTTTCCTGCAAAGAAGGACACCCTTTTAGTGTGAGTATAATTCTCTAAAATGTATTCTACAGACAATATTTAAGAGATATCAATGTCAAAGTGAGTAAGAATGCTCAAGCACTTATTGTATTGCTGCATACACAAAATAAGTCATCAAGATCAGCTTTAAAAGTCTTATTAACAAAGTAATGATACACTTAATATCAACTTGGCTGACCTGTGGCATAGACTCCATCATACACCGACCCACACAAACAGTTGTAATCTCCATTGGTGTTGGTACAGGAGCCATTATGAAGGCAGATGGATGGCGAGCTATAGTCACACTCATTTATATCAACTTCACAGTTATCCCCTTTGAATCCTGACAAAAACTCCAGCTTCTGACCGTTGCCATATTTGGTCAGATTGACGGTGACCTGTCGACATTCACACCTGTAGCGGCCCACTTCATTGTGACAAGTGCCCCCGTTTTGGCAGGGAGAGGAGAGACACTCGTCTATGTCTTGGGCGCAGTCATTTCCCTCCTTACCTAAACAAAATGTATAAAGAAGACTTTTGTTTTAAAGAGAATTTTATACAGCAACAAAATACGCTTCATTTACGTAATAATAATTTCTGACTATGAAACGTAAAGAATGTAACACAGATT
Source organism: Magallana ariakensis (assembly GCA_020458035.1). Taxonomy (NCBI): domain Eukaryota; kingdom Metazoa; phylum Mollusca; class Bivalvia; order Ostreida; family Ostreidae; genus Magallana; species Magallana ariakensis. The sequence continues at coordinate 49,542,785 of CM035815.1, read as the reverse complement.
TGAATGTTCTGCAACCAGAATGAAAGCAAACAGTGGACAATATTGGACAGAACATATCTTTCTGATTAATATATATATTCTCATAGCCATGCTCAAAATTCTTCATTGCATTAACCTCAACATAAAGCAGCATACTACATGTTTATAACCTTTGAACTTTTCCTTGCTCAGAAAAGTTAACAATATACTGGGGACTTTGTAGATCATTCACAGCAATACGGTAGTAAATGTTTGGGATTTGGAGGATATGTTCTGGAGGATATTGTTCATAAATACATGTGTAATTTGGATTAGGTAACTAGGTAAAAATTAATGTAGAACACAAGGGGATAAAAATCAAAAAATGCTGTAGTTACTATAAGTGTACTAAAAAAAAAAATTGTTCATAAAACGTCAACCATTCTGGAATGAAATGAGAGATCAAGAGAAAGAGAAACAAAGTGTTAGTGGGTACGTGTACAAACCTATTGGACAGGCACACTTGAAGTCATTGATTAAATCATAGCACACCAGTGGCAGCATACAAGCTGATGGGATACAGTCATCAATGTTTGTGGAACAGTTAGCATCCGTGAAACCGAGCACACAATTGCACGAGTAGTTTTGTGTACCCAGCACTGGGTTACATGTGGCACCATTCAAACAAGGCTGGAAGGATTCGCATGCATTATACAGCTTTGAGCAGTTCTTACCCATGAAGGTTGGAGTGCATGTACAATTATACCCGTTTACCCCGTCAACACATGTGCCCCCATTTTGACAGGGGTTCGGTTGACAATCATCAATATTGGTCTGACAATTTGATCCTACAACAAAATTAATATACATTGTACACATTTAAGAAAAGATGACTCAGAATATTCCTAATTCCTTAACGTGTACATGCATTAGTAACAGTCCAATAACCTAACACTGTAAGTTCTTTACATACTAGGTCCATTAGTTGCAATTATTTCTAAATGTTTCTGTATTTCAATAATCATACAGATCAAATAGAATTTTAAAAAATTACCGGTAATAGCTTCATCACATTAAATAAAGAAGGCAGTGAAAGCACCAAAAATTTCCCGTATTTTCCCTACCCGTGAATCCAGGGGCACAAGTACAGTTATAGGCATTGTGGAGGTTGCGACACGTAGCTCCGTTCCGACATGGCTGACTCTGACATTCATTCACGTCCACCGTGCACAGTGTACCCGTCCAGCCCGGGGTACAGGTACAGTTGTAGGCGTTCAACTCGTCCCTACAGGTGCCCCCATTTCTACAAGGCTGGGAGGAACATTCATTGTAATTGAACGTGCAGTTTTTACCTGTCCATCCTGGAGCACAGTGACAAGAATAATCATTGATCTAAAACAGAAAGTACCGGGTAGGTCCATAAGGTTACAGTACATACTGTATGTCAACGTATTCTACTTCAGGAAAAACAAGCATCATTTCAAAAGTTTAATTAGCGCTAAAAAATTGATCTTGAAATGATTTAAAGAAATTGCAAAATACATGTACATGTATTAAAATAATAGCTAACAATTGATATGTTTCAGCAAATTAATTTTAATATCAATTGCAAAGGCTTGTTAACAGAAGAACTCATTTTCAGTGCTTCTGCAGTAAAATCATAAATTGACTCTGATCTGATCTAACAATGATCATATAAACCTTATCAGTACAAGTGGCTCCATTTTTACAGGGCTGGCCATTAGTTACACATTCATCGATGTTGGTTGAGCAGTTTTTGCCTTCGTAGCCGGCTGTACATACACAGAAGTAGTCATTCACCCTATCCTGACACCTGATAGACAGGAAAATAATTAATTTAGTACCATTAAAGTCAATACCTTAAATCCTCACAATGAACTGAAAACTGTTTTAACAGAAAAAAAAAATCACAATGCTACCTGTAAACCAACTTTTATTCGCAACCACTTTATTTGGAGAGTGATCAGTAATAAAATGGTTTGCAGCAAACAAATCTTGCAAAATCAAGTCAATGTTTAAAATGTTAAGCAATTTAAGGCATTCATATACTGGTTTTGGAGAGAAATTTTTACAACTACACGATTATCTGAACCTTGCAAAAATTTCGCAAATGTGAATAAAAGTTGGTTTACAGTAGTCTATTACTTATAATTCCACTGCTTACGTGGCGCCATTTTGACATGGTTGAGTGGCACACTCATCAATGTTGCTCTCACACTGTGGCCCCATGTATCCTGCTGCACACACACAGCGGTACGCATTCTCTAAGTTTTGGCAGGTGGCGCCATTTCTACAGGGGGACGAGGCACATTCATCAATGTCCACACAGCTACCAGCAGTCTCTGTATAAAGGTAAATACATTCATCTTGATACAATGCTAGCTAAAACTCCGTGCATGATAGGAATATTGTCTTATTAAATGTTTTACATGTTTTAAATCATGGTCTTCTTTACTGGCTGAGCATAGAGCCATCCTCTTTTGGAAAAATAAAAAAAATATCTAAACCTGTCTATTACAATTTTGCATCTACAATTGTATGGGATACAAAACTCAGCATTTTTTTACCTGTGTATCCGTCTTTACATGCACAAGTGTAGGAGTTGAGGCCGTCCTTGCAGACCCTATGGGCCCCAGAGGCAGAACAATTAACCCCGGCACAGTTGTCAATATCGGTTTGGCACTGGGTCCCTGTGTAGCCCAGTACACACTGACAGGTGTATCCCCCCACACCATCCACACAGGTGGCTCCATTCCTACACGGGGAGGAGGCACAGTCATCTGTCGGCTACAATATTGATATGTAATTTATCAAGAGCAGCTTATACTGTAAACATATTACATTTGGCTGTGTATTCTATTTAGTGTTTTTGGCGGAAAACTACATTTGCTAAATCAAGTAAATGGCCAAATGTAAAATAGGAACATTTAGAAATGCGCTAAATCAAATCCACGCTAACAATTGTTTAAAAATCATATTCCGCCAAATGTCGTACATGCTTAATTTAGTACATTTACAGTAACATGTATTTCATATATGGTCTGAAAAATGATCAGTACCTACTACTAATGAATTTGTTTGGTACATTGAATTATCAATGTCATGTTCATAATGTTGCATGTAATATGACTCTATGAATTGCTAATGAACAATTTTTTACTGATATATTATTGTTCATATGAAGCAGTATCTGTTTCTTCTCTTATATGTTACCATATATACTATTGTGTGGCTATCTAAAGTGAATTTACATCTGATCAATAACAAAAAAACAACAAATTATCACTTACGACTGAACATTGAACACCATCAAATCCTGGTGGACATTCACATTTATAGTATCCATTGTTGTTAAAACAAGTGCCATTTCCACAAATATTTGGAGTCTGTTGACATTCATTGATATCCACATTACAGAGTACACCATGATAACCTGAAAGTATTTCCACAGTTAATCCAATCAAAATAAGCTGTACACAAGAGATATAAGATTAAAATTTAGTGTCTGGAATTCAATAAAAAAGTATCATATATCCAGTAGGCTAATTTTCACATCGATCTAATTTTCGCTTTTTTCGCGATCATTTTTGCATCGCATAATATCCAAGAGGCAGAATTAATATCCAGTTATGTTAGCTATACATGTAATGAAATTCAAAATTGCAAAAATTAACTGAAGCAAATAAAAATTTTACACATTTTCCCCATTTTGTGAAATGCGAAACTCCCCCCCCCCCCCCCCCCCCCACAAATATACGTGGGTTGTCCAAAAAGTTGGTGTACAATTGCATTTTTGTTATTTTAAATGGGTTTATATGTATGCATATGCATTTGTATATCTAAATCTTTGTTAAAATAATTTCAAATCAAACTAAAGGGGTTTCGAATGTTTTCCATAGAAATAAACTAAAATTTTAATGTATCAAAGGGTCGCGCAAAATACGCACTGCCCAGCATAAAAATTGTCCAAACTTTGTAATTGAGTTTTTAGATATGAATATTTACAGTTTTTATAAAACATTTCAAAACTTTCTAATCTTCTATTGACGTGATGTGGTCTGTATGGTGTACGTCATTTTCATACGTCATTTGAAGCTATTTTTAAACTTTTAAAAGATATTGTGGCAAGAACATGTCTTTCAAAACCCCTGAAAAAGCGACATTAGCTGACCGCATGGAACAGCGCGCCATCATAAAATTGTGTCAACTGAAGTAAATCACTGAAAGAAACAAATCAAATGAAGGAGGAAATAGGTAAAACATCAAAATAGTTCGAGTTAACTTATATATCCACAAGTGGCACAAGCTATATTTTGATGGAGTATGCGATTGTACCCTCTGACCAAACGGTGAATGCTGCAAATTACTCCCAGGTAAACCCAGGACTACGACATTATAGAAACGTCATTATAACTCAACGTCAGACATGGCTGCATGTGCGGCAATGTATATATAATGATAACTCCACTACAAAAATGTGCATAGCTCTGATTTCTATACATATACATTATTACACTCTATATTAAAATATTATAATACTTTCCTGATAATGGTGCCCTTATTTTGAATTTAATTACATGTGTCCACAAACTTTTTGGGCAACCTTCTTATGGTAAATACTTACCAGAACCAGTGCAGTTACAGTAGAAGGTGTTCAAGCCGTCAATACAGACTCCATTAGCACAAGGTTTTGGTCCACATTCATCTATATTTGTTTCACAGTTGTCACCGGTGAACCCTACAAAACAGCAAAAGTTGGTTCAAGCAATACAGTTTATAATCATCCTATTATCATTCAAATGTTACAGTTAATAGATTTATTACATACAATTTGAGGAAATTTCCTTGAACAATAAGAAAAGAGTATTTCACAAGTTAAATAAAATTGTTGAGACTCTTTTATTTGCACAGGTTTTCATGAATATACTTTTTATGTACAGACTAAAGGTGCAAAAGCAAACTTATGAAACAAATTTGTGTTCTATTGACTGAGTAAATGAGTTAACCCACAATCTAGTGCTAGTGCAAGCATGGCAGCACTGACCTAAGAACTGTAAACTTTTACATTTGGCTGTGTATTCTATTTAGCGTTTTTGGCGGAAAATGGCGTCTGCTAAATTAAATACATCGCTAAAGGTAAAATATATAAGAAGATAAATAGTGACATTCAGAAATGTGCTTAATCAAATCTACTCTAACTTGTTGTAAAAACATATTCCGCCCCATATTGTACACGCCAAATATAATTTGTTTACAGTATACACACTATTGCATTCTAAATTTTACACTGCACTAAATGATCAGGTGAGATGGGATCAGTGATGGTCCCTGGGGGTCAGTGGGTGACCTACCTGGCACACAGTCACATCTGTAAGTCCTACTTCCACTGGTCAGTGACTGGCAGGTGCCCCCATTGAGACAGGGACTGATGCTGCAGCCATACACTCCTACAACACACAACATAAGCATTCATAATATATCTGAAAACTATACAAGGACAAAGGCAAATAATTCTTACACCAGGCTCCATCTATGGTACCTGGCTAAAGTTTATAATAAAAGTGACCAAAGAAGCTTATCCTCATTGCAAACTACGAGTTTTAAGTCCATTATGTACTTCCACAAACCAAATGGATAAAAAACCTGGGGCTTGTGATGGTGACAGCATGGTGGCGAATATGACGGATACATTTTTTTCATCTTGAATGTTTATCTAGTAAGTAAGGCTTGGAATCAGTGAATTAACCTTTCCAATAATGGAATATGATATTAGACCCTGGAGACTTTCGAAGTATAGATGTTTACAAATACTGTATAATGGCTTACCGAGATCATTTTCACAGTTCGTGCCGTTGAACAGAAAGGGGCACTGACAGGTGTAGCCATTATCCTCCTCTACGCATACTCCGTTATTGCGGCAGGGCTGCTGGTAACAGTACTTCTGCGGAACCTCATCTGTAATATATACGAAACTTCATGTAAAAACTGCACAACAAAGTTGCCATCTGAAATAAACAACACATGCTTCATGTATAATCTGCACAATTTAATTGTCATCTGAAATATATGACACTTCACCATGTTCACATATAATCTGTACTGCCAAACCTTATTGTCACGTTTCTCTTTATTTACTGGAGTCAATCACATTTCATGAAGCCCAAACTTACACATATAATTACTTTCATGTTTTTATTTTAATTGTTCCAAGATGTTTGAAGGGTCAGGATTTTCTATTTGTGTCCATGCAATATAAGATGTGCTTTTCGGAGGCAAAGTCTTCATATAAAATAAATTGAAAAAGGTAAACAAAGTCTGTAATTCACACTGCAGCTATGACATAAATAAAAAATTTGACAGGGCATTAATTGTGGGTTATGCATATTTTCCCATTCTGTTCCATGCAATCTTTCATTATTACATCATATGACAACTCTCCTATCCTTGATGTCTCCACCTAGAATTAGGAATGTTGCATGTTAATTTATACTGCAGACTTTTTTTTTCTAACAGAAACCTAGATTTACCTTTTAATCAGAATAGCATATATAGGCATTCAAAGTGTTTTGGATCACTTTCAAAAGAGTTTAAATTATCATTTCAATTATAGTAGAAATCGTACCTATAAGTTTGATAAGCACTTGCCGTTTTTAATTTAATTGTTTGATCAAAGTGCACCTTCTTCAACTGACCAGTCAGAGTGACAAATAGCACATAAGAAACAGATTCTATAATTAATTCATTAAAATACTGAATATTAAATGACAGTAATAGACAATGCGTAAATAGAAGTGTCATGCATTAAATTAGTGAAATCAAAATCATAATGCTGCTTTGCCTACAAATATATTCCATAACTGACATAATGCAAAACTTATGCAAAGACTGTGCATTTGAACACCTTCTCCCTGAATTTTCAACAGTTTGCAGGTAATTCAATTACCCCTCAGTTCTTAATTAAAAAAAAACCCATTAATTATTGGTATTAATTTCTCTTGCATGGACTTTAACACTCAATGTTCTAAATAGATGCATATATCAAGAAATATTTTTAAACAGAAAAAAACATTGTGATTGTCCATTATTGAAAGCCAGCTAATAGTGTAGACAATGCAGGTGCCATTTGCAGGACTGACCAGCACTTACCTGTGGTTTGTGCAGGTGTCAGGGACCATGTCATTAAATGAACTACAATCTTAATAGTTAACAACACAGATATTTTGTCAACAGGTCCTGTCCATCTAAAGCTTGGCATGATGAATATCTTACTAAAGAATTTCAGTTACACTGTACTTTTCCTTTACTATAACAAAGTAAAGGACACATCCATCCACACAGAAATCACATCACAGGAGCCTTTTAGCAGCTGTTTGGTCCTCTTTCAAAAATAAACAAAAAATTCAACCCGAAACCCTCACTGCTTCACCTGGCTTGTCCAGCAGAGAGAAATGAAATGTTTGTGTTTTGTGGGGATTTTTCTCTGATATAGGTCCAAGGTGTTGATCACAATGGCTTGTCAAAATGTCCCACAGCTAAGCTGTAGTTTGAACTGCTTCTAGTTGATGATTGATGAACGAGGCCAAATTATCACAATAACCACCATTCTTAAGGACATAGAACAATATAGCTGTCCAGAAGTTCTCCTTCAACAAAATCTCAGGTAATTGATTGGGAAATGAAATGGATATAAATATTACATCATCAAAAATCAATAATATTTCAACAAGGCCCACTTTCTTTGATTTTTACTGACAATTTAAAGCATGTAAAATATTTCCTCCAGACATCATTTGTTTACCGCTGTTAACACTGCATGCTTGCTAATTGATCCCACGGAATTAAAAACATATCCAGAAGTACACAATTGAAGAATCTCACATGAAGATCACACAAACTGCTGAAAATATTAATTGCTGGTGAAATTAAGACACAGATCAATCAAGAAAGTTAATCCCTGTGACAATTCAGATCCATGGTTTGACACTACTGCCAGGATTCCCCAACCTAGATTTTTAAAAGGAGCGTTTTAATGGTGACTCACAATCCTCATTCACCTGAGTAAAAATACCACCGCTACATTTCACACTAGTGACCCTGCAGAAATTAAATATTCCTGTCCCGGTTGTCAGTCATGCATTACCGAATGTCTAGCATTGTGAAAGTATGGGCTATTCCTACAGAGCTGATCCCACCGTTTGGTGTATAGTCAGAGATTATCCTGGGTATAATCTCCCAATTCTATCCACATATACCTGTGCTGTTGTGTTAACAGAACAACCTAGTGGTCCAACACAAAGCATCAATTGTTTTCTTGAGATGTGTTCATCCCATAAAATAAGCTCACTGCCTGCACAGCCCAATTAATGGCAGTTTTTTCTTGTTACCGTCCACAATTATCTTGACAAGCCAAACTGCAACATTTCTTGATAAACGGTAACCAAACACAGACAGAGGACAATAAAAAGGACCTCAAAGACTCCCTGATAAGGCCAGACTCAGGTACACATTTCTGTTACCCTTCATCCTTCACTGCCTCGCTCCGTCCTTGGTGGAACTTGTGAACTTATATCATTCCCAAGGACTTTATTTTGAATGAAGCTTTGTGTACTGTGTGTATTATGGTTTATAGTATTGGATCTAAATATTTGTTTATTCCACTTGGATATATACCTGTCTCTATTCTGATCAATACCTTAACCCATATAGTGCTCTTTTAATTGTGCAAATATCTCACTATTGATTGATGCCCAATGAAGAAAAACACACATTACCTTATGCATAAACCCTAAAAAAGTCACTGCTGTCATTTATAGTTATTCTTATCTCTAGTTCTCTGCATTCTTGAGAAAGAGAGAGAAAGAGAGAGAGAGAGAGAACTGGTGACTGTTTAATGTCATAAATATGTATGTTATGTGTCAAGGTGACTTAATATCACTGTAATACTAGTAACTGACCACCCTGCAGCATTTATCTTAGTTGTAACTTGCAGCAAAATGTACACTTACATCTAGTTTAACATAAAACCAATTTGTTAAATAGAAATCCTTTATGAAGAATGGTACATGTATGTACTAACAATGTTATTTTAAAAAATAGTCATACACATCCTTTTTGAAAAAGGTTCAAAATTCTCAAAATTCAAGAATTCTTGAAACATCTTTCTAAAATTCATGAAAAAGTCAGCTGCTACGACATTATTGAAACTGCTACATTGCATCTCCAAAGCAACTTTGAAATTTTGAGGCGGTGCTTATTATTTAAACTCTGAGGAATCTTTGCATTATGAGACTCGCATGCTGAGTATATATCTATGATATTCAAAGCAATAAACCGAATGTTTTTCCTGGAATTGTCTCAAAAATGTACAGCAAAATTCCAGATATGTGGACTGTAATATATTAGAAAAAAAATTATGATTGCAGTAACAGACAACCCACTTCATCTAAAGGAGGCATCGGTATGATCCTTTTTTTATGTAGTAAAATCTTTTAGTGGATAAAAAAAAATCCTTTTTATTCAAGTGCTTATACTTACTGTAAGCTGAAAAAGTACAATTTCACTTTATTAAATAAATTATAACTAAAGTACAATTGTCCCACAAAACAACATGTACATGTGATCAATTGTTGAAATTGTTATAATCAGGTACTGTATGACTGCGAAATCATTTTGGACATCCAAGAATTGGAAAACCTAAAAACATGACTCCTTGTTCATATAGATATAGTGAAAACTAGGACAACAGACAATGGCAAAATGTTCATGTCAATGCAGTGTATCCTCTTTCAGGCCGATCATACAATTTCAAAAAAAGCAGACAGAAATATCCTCTTACTTGCATGTTTGTTTTTTTTAAAAAGATTATAGACTTTAATCATGCATCCATAAACTTGGCGGTATGCATGCAACCCAGCTGTTACACAGGACTGATTAATTATCATAGATTTTACATCCATTATCCTTGTAAAGTTTTCAAAACATGTCATATGTTGAGTATCAATTTTGGGTAACATGACAAACAACTGAATTGATTTAAATAAATATCACCTATCTCATAGAAAAAAAAATTAAGGAAGATTTATTTATGATATATCATGTATCTGTCCATTTTATATAATTTCTCCCTTTTTTGTGTTAGCTAGCATTTGAAAAGAGATGTTTCACTGATGCATTGTATCATACTCATTAATTGCAAGATACTAGTATACTTAATTAAAATATAAGCATTTAGGTGGGCGGTCAACAAATACGTCATTAAATCCAAATATAAATTTTAAATTATTTTTCAAGATCTATAAACAAATACCGGTAATATTTTCAATATTTTCCTTTTCCTGAAAATTTTATAAGTCTAAAAATGGCCATGATCATGCGGTTAAATACCAGTAATGTACATTCTTGGTTGTAGTTTTATAGCTATTGTCATAACTCTTGGTACATTTTTTTAATGAAAAAATGATCTTGATGGACAGGGCCAAAGAGTAACTCTGTACAGTTTGTGCATGCATTGTGGTTGGAAAATTTATGAACTCAGCAAAATTCATCTTTCATCAATGCCTAATTATTTACAGGTATTCACGCATAAATTATATGTTACAGGTACCGGTATATCTTTATAAAGAGTGACATCTCATTCATGGGGTGTAACAACTTGAATCATGACTGATAGAGAAAATAACTCCAGTTTCACTGGAGACTTATATACCATACTTTTATCATGTTTATAGTGCAACAAGTCAAAACATTAAGTAAACTCAATTTACATGTAGTTATGTAGTTAACATCTCATCTCCATCAACAACTCAATTGGGGACAACAAGAAGGATACCAGATTTAAAACAAAGGTATTTCATTCCAAAAAACCCCAATGTTGACCTATACCCAGTAAGTTACTAATCATTTCATGAACAATATAAACATTTGTTTTCTTTACAAAGAACATTAAAATTTACCTACCACTATTACAGGTGATGCCATCCAACGGACAGGTGTCAAAGCTCCACTCCACCTCCACGTCCCTGACATTGGCATTGTTTATGAAGGTCACTCCCGGTCCCTCTTGTACACACCCTGTGAAGTCCCTCCCGATGACCAGCCCCTCACTTCCTGACAGATCAATTCCCAGTAGACTAGACTGGTAAGTAGAATTTGCCAAATAAATCAGGCACTCTCTTTGTCTCCCCTTCAGTATCTCCATGGTAATGACCCCTAACCTGTTCCTGAGATCCATAATGTACCAGGCGTTGTTGTTGAGTTGGGCGTTTGTCGTCATTGCTATTTCACTGTTACCAGACTTCCATCGAATGTTTATGCTTCCATTCATAAGTATGACACTAAATTCATCTCCGGATTGGCCTCTTTGGTATATAAGCTGCCCATTGTAACACGTTTTGAAGGAGAATGCCCTTTGGAAGGTATTGCTTTGAAATGTGAGTATATTGTTGCGGATGGTGACGGAAGAGTTGAGTGTTGAGTTGAAGAATGCTGTACTGTTGTTGAGGGAGGATGCGAATGGTAGCATCAATAGGAAGTAGAAAGCTGAAAAACAAATCAGTCAGTGGTAAGTTACAAGTAAGCTTAAGAAATACTTTAGAGCAATGAAATAGATTTGATCCTCTGTAATACTGAAGATAGATTCACATACTGGTAATTATGAGAGTAGCCTAAGTACTTTTATTTTTATTTCCCATTCCTAAATACTTAGCAAACCACATCCACAAACAAAAAGTGGGAGGTGGGGTGGTTCATGGGTAGAGGTGGGGTGGTTCAGGGGTAGAGGTGGGGTGGTTCATGGGTAGAGGTGGGGTGGTTCAGGGGTAGAGGTGGGGCTCTAGGTCACAAAGTTTGTCTAGTACCTACATCATGACCATCTCATTGTTTACGTACACATTGAAGTTGAAATTTATAATTTAGCTAAAGAAATGCTCATGATGACCTTGTTATGTGACATAACCTTCAACTAAGGTCAACTGCTTTAAAACTACAACACATGGGACCCTGCTTCACCGCACTCACAGTATATCCAGTCTTTCATGAGGGTGACATCTAAAGCAATCTATCCTAATCAACCCCTAAGACTTTTATCCAGATCTAAACTACTGGGGAATCTTGAGTATGTTTACAGAAATGCAATCATGACAGGTGAGGGCTGTAAGTGTTGGGTTTACAAAACTAGCTATGTCAAAGTAATGACCTCTTCCTAAAATGGCCAGATATCTCAAACATGGTCCACATACTGATAACCAGTGCTGGCTATTTATCTCCATCAATCAAGTTAAGTTTTTTGTTTAGAAGTAAATATGCTTATTACAAACCAATATTAAACCATACAGATACTATGTCAGCCTCATGATTTTGTAACACTAACAGAATCAACTTGTGTTCTAGACCTCAAATATACAACAAAAACCAAAACTTAGGGAGAGATTCCAACCTGTAGATGTACCAGAATTATCAAAAGAACTGTAAATTATGGAACACCTTTGTATAACGCAATGTGGATGAAATTACATCACATTCTTATTTTAACCACTGCTATGAATTTTTTAATAAATAAATTGAACAATGCCCCAGCAGGTCTCCAACTCATGACTTGCAGATCTAACCTATTGCGCTATGCTGTTTTTGAAAAAAATATATGTGAATGCATGATTTATATTACGACTAAAATTGTTCATAGATAACTTAATTGTTTATTTTGAAAGAAAGTACATGTAGGTGTGCCATACCCTGCCAGGCTGGGTAATATAACTGGTCATCATGTCACAATATGGGTCAGTTCAATCTGTCATAATACATCTAGGAACTACTGGTACTGATTCATGCTTCAGCTGGTACTGTGAAATACTCCATTTTAAATCTTTACACATGTATATATCCCTGATCTCATTTAGAGTTGAATAATATCTGGAGATCCTTACATAGATCAATTACAATCTGGGTTATAGAGCATGATAAAATCTGAAAGGCCATGAAGTGTATAAAGTCTGTTACAAAATTCAAAACTGGACCGAAATTTTGGAAGATTTAGAAGAAGACAATTATAAAATGATATAAATTATAAAATCTAACACCTCTCTTCCCCCTCATATCCATGTTAAACAACAAGAAAATTGTTAAGCAAAGGGGAACAACTCTGTATCTCTTAAAAAATCAAGAGTTTTAAATTCACTTTATATCAAAGCTTAATATAATCTCTTCTAATAAGAATTTTAACAAACAAGCTCAATTGTCATACACAATGTTCATTTTCTCAAAACACATAAAAAGCTATAAAATAAAGTGTTTTATTGTCCTGCCTTAACTTTGATAATTTTCATTACACTGGCAATAAAAACCTCCATAAATAGACAGTTAAATACTCTCATTTTATTTTATTGAATTCTTTTGAGTTAATCATCATTTTTACCACCTGCCCCCCCCCCCCCCAAAAAGATTTTTTTTTTTCACCCATATTCATTTTTGTGCAAATTTCTCTCTACATTTGATTTTTCTAAACAATGTTCTCTTAACAAGCAGAATATGTACAACAAAAAAGAACTTTGGTCGAAATTTAGCCAGCCCCTTTATATATACAAGTAACATGGCTGTGTCCATCTTATCGTAGTTATTTATGTGGACTCAGTCAATAGCCTTCCACGGCTATACATGGACTTCCCCCTGTTGCCCCGAACTTCCCTGATTTGAATTTACCTGTGCTCTACCTTTATTGGTTTACTGCAAATCAGTTCATATTGAACGGGTCAGAGCACGCCAGGAATGTACCTGTATTAGCTGTGTAGTATAGTCTGTTTCAAACCTTCTCAATGAATACACAACTCCTAGTATGGAAGGATCTCAACTCTGGACCCCTGGTTTTAAATATCTAGAACTCAAACAATCCTAAATAAAAGAATTTCCATATTTAGGTTTTGGGTTGGTGATCCTTTTATTTTATTTTTCAAAGACAATCCAGTGCTTTTGATGGTAAGATTTGTCTCTCTTTTCTGGCTGAAAGATGTACTATATATAATTTTCTCCAAAATGATCAAGGAAATTTAATTAGCAAAGTTTAGGTTTCTTTCATATTCATTTGACGGTGGCACTGCATCAATTGTAATTCACCTTCCCATTCTCTCTGGTTGATCTAAGCAAAATATTTGTAACTTATCAACTGTTTCACCATTACTGACTACCCTCCCATGTAAATGAAGAAATCCCATGTAGGTTCTATGGCTGATACTTTTAACTCAAGCACAGATCTCGGCACTTGAAATAGTACATTATATGTCATACTTTTATAAATTCATATGGAAATTCGGATAAGCACTTCTTTCCATTTTTCAGCTTTTGTGCAATTTATCTTCTAAGATAATCTAATCTGTCTTTATTAACTAATTAAGCAGTTTGTTTTAAATAATGAAACTGCTATTGGGCTTGACCTGAAGATAACGACAGCCCTTCTCTCGAATACCCTCTTTAAGAAGAACAAAAGGACATGCTCTACCATCCATAGGTAACTGCACTCATGCTCAATGCTTTTAATATATGTATATGCATGCATACTTCATTAAGCTGCAATGATTAATCAAGAACAAAGACGCACTGCTGATCAATAGTCAAACAAAGACTAACGAGCTGACACACCTGAGGATGGCCGCAGAAGATCTTGCCTGCTTCAGGTATTCAAACTATTTCAGGATCAATATCAGCTGCCTTGTTCTTCCGGTATCTTAACATATTCTTTGTGTCCATCTCCTCTACCTTATTTATAGGATTACTTAGTTCAATCAATTTGATCAATAAATATTGATCATAAATTTATTGGTTATGTGATGTTTAGTGTCTGAGCCAAGATATTATTTTTACTTAAATTATTATTTACAGTAGATTTCAAGACAGTGAATCATATACATGTAGGGTTGAATCTTCGAGTTGGATGTGGAAACTAAGTCTTCTGGATCTTAATAAAGAAGACCAAAAAAAACAAGGTTCCAATTTTTTTTAAGGCAAAGAAGACATCTCTACACAATTAACAGTTCCTTGCTGTTATTGATAAATACATTTACGCTGCATTCTAAATTTAAAACCTTTTACTACATGTATAATACTAATCAATGTGAGGAAAATTGCTCTCAAAGGGAAATAAATAGCATTTGAATAAACATTACAAGTAAAATTTTTAGAGGCTGAAGGATGGGGCGGACTTTGTTTGAAATCCATGGCCAGTCTCGCAAATAATGAGCTGACTCCTCAAAACTTTCTAGTTTTCATATATACCCAGTATTCATTACTCTCAATCCACCAATGAAAAAGTTTTTACTTTTTAATATCTTGAAGTACCAACCACCCCCTCCCCCCCCCCAAAAAAATAAATCTTCTGTTTATACATGAGCTTTAAATTGTATTTGCATTCCTTTGATTTGTGATAGTGAGATTTCATGCATTCAATTAGAACTCTGCATAGAGAGTAGGGATCAAGACCAAGAAAATTTGAGTTGTTTTACCCACTGCCAATAGGCATATTCCAGACTGACTCCAATGGTTTCCAGCAATGGCTACAGGGAGTGCTTACTGGAAAACTTTCTAATAAAAATCACATTTTCTCCAGTTCATATATTGTTTTTCGGAAATTAATTTGATAAGCCATTTTAATTTGATTAATTAATTTAATAAGCCATTTTAATATATGATTTCATTTTTTGCAGTACCAGTACTAGTATAAGTAAACCTAATTATTTATTATGTAAATCAAATACACTACTGATAAACAAAACTACCAAGTAACAAGAGCACATGCATGTACAGTACACTAGAAATGGTTTTTTGAAAACGTATCTTTTGAGGTCACCAACACACTGAATGCAAAATTTCTTGAAATAAATTATTGTAATTCATAAGGTGTGGGAATGAAATATACTTCAGATTGCCACAATGGTATTTCTATCTAAGGGACCCATCAATTCTCACCCATAAGCTTTAAAAGGGTAAACAGATCCCTTTAATCAGAATTTCTCAAATTCACATACACTTAACACTAGAGCTGAAAGAGGACAAAATGTACAGCAATCTGATTAGTTGACTTGGATTTAAAAAGTTAGAAAGAATTGGACCAGATTAAATCACAGGGTCATGTAAGACCTAGTGAAATAAGCAAGTGCTGATCAGGCAAACCTAAAAATCCTCTTACACAAAGTTTCAAGGCGAATTTTAAGCTATTAAGGGAAAAGATTGCAGACCATGTAATAGAACCATTTTAAGGACTTTCGGTAGATGTAACTATCTATTTCTTGTGTCAAAACATGTTAAAAATGAGCTGGATTCAAGTGAAATATGCACCGATTACTAGTCTTAGCTCAAAAGCCAGACAAATCGTGTTGATTTCAATGAGCTATGCTGAGTGGCCAGCAATGAAATAGACAGGCCTACGTCACATTGCTGTTTGACACAACTACCCAAAGTCCAAGCTCTTGTTTTAAAAATGGTTCTAATACACATACCTGCAAACAATGCTCTGAGCAAGCAACATACATCAAACATAATTATCGCAGCTCATAATAAATATCTTTTTATCAAGTCAAATATAGTGTTACACAGTACAGCTCATACTGAAACTGTTGTATACTTATCATAATTATCAAGAATTTGAAATCCCTTATCATTGTGACAAAAGGGCCTTTTTATCTGTTAATCAATGTTATTATGAGATATGAGACCCCTGCTCATAAGTATATCTATAAAAAGCTGGACTAGGTTGCCAAGTTTGTGATTAATTGGGACTGTGAGTTTGGCCCAGGTACATACACCATCCATTTCCTTTTGAATATATTCAAAAATAAATAGGCAAGCTTTATCACACAGGTGTCATAAGCAATTTTATTTGAATATCTCCATCCATATAGACTTTATGGCTGAAAGTAAACGGGTCATAGCCAGCAATGGAATGTAAAATTACATTTAAATTCTTTTTCATTAAAATGCCTCTTTCCCAGTTTGTTTACAGGTAAATTTATTTAGGTATATACTATGTCTCATTGTACATTGTCTTCAAGTTTATACAAGAATCTTTAAGTCAATTGGTTGGCCATTCTTACTAGTGTAATGATTGCAAAACTATTATTATTCTAAGATTTGAACACAATTACACAATCTTGTGTAATTTTATATCAGATGCTTGAAAGCAGATATTGATATAATTTAATCAGCCAGCACTTAAAAATAATATAAAGGTTTTCAGCGCTATTCTAAAGTCTCTTCCAAAAGAAATGTACTGCTTATTTAAGGAAATAGTTTAGAAAACCTCAATTGGTCAACAAATACACTGTACAATGGAATTCTTTTTATCAATTAACTTGGGAGATGTGTGTACAAATGACTAAGCCATAGGCCTTATTTTTTTTTTTATTACAGATGGATTCTTTATAATATACCGTTAGATTACATGTATATTATGATTCAAGCTCTGGTTTTAAGATATACATGGTATATAGAAATGTTATTAGCAACAATTAATCGATCTTTGGACAAATAGGGGAAAGTAATTGATAACTGTATTAAATGATGAAACACTTTGATAGATCTTTATCTTCAGTACTCCCGTACTCTATGATGTCAATTGATTCTTTACAATATATATTACAAAATCATGCCCTCATTTTTTTTATATGAAACTACAATCAATCAACATACAATTCATGTATACAAGTTGTTTAAGTTTATAGTGTCACATCTTTCTAAGAGAGGGACTTTTTAGGGGGGGGGGGGGATTTATAGGTTTTTTTCAAAAAGTGTTAACTATTCTCAAGATATTTATGCAGCACATTTACATTATTTGATACATTATTTGATAGTCATAAATCCCTCTGGGTTCATACAATGTTTGTTCATTAGTATGAAAAAATCCAAAGATTTGTATTTATGAAATGCCCTCTCTGGCTAAAAATAAAAATTAAGTCTACCGGGATTTTGCATTGCAAATGACATGAATGTACCCTGTGTGATTACATTAACTAATTTTACGAGAAGTCCCATGTACTGGTATTTCTGAATAGAAAAGAGATGTCAACATTTCTCGGACATTATAAATTTGTAAGAAATTTGTTTTTTGTTCTGCGGGTAAAAACAGCTGATCAGTGTCAATGAATAACAGTTATCGACCTAATTGTACTTAATTGACAGGTATGTTTATTTTTCATTAAAAATCTTCAAAAAGTACATTTACAAATATTAACTTGGGACAGTCTTAAGTTTTATGAAAAATTTACATAAAGTAATTTAACAAATTAATAATCAAATCACTTTCGTGCTTGCAAAAAACAATTAAAGTTAAGATTGTTGTAGAAATAGATATACATGTAAGTCATTGACAAGATGTACTTCCATTCAACAGAATTTTATTTACTTTAGTAAGTACATGTAAGACAGTTTCCTGATGAATGGATATTAACTACGACACTTTCAACTTTAAAATCTATAAATTTTTGTAATAGCCTATTAAAGAGAGGTTTAATAAAAATGTACATGCATCTAAAGTTATAGATACACATTTTACAACGAGTTATAAAACATCGTATTTTCAGATATCGATGTTACACAATCATTAATATATATTCATAACTAATACACATCGGAATATTGGAACCTTTAACATGACGGCTTCCAAACAAAGGATGGAACATTCAACATATGTAATGATTTGTTACAAATCATTGACAAGTGAAAATGAGTTTAAAACATGTAGAATGCACAATGCTTTGTTGCTCTGCGCCGCCATCAACAATAATGGTCAATGGGTCATCTTTACAACTGTTTACACTGCAATACTTACCGCAACAACCCCCCACCTGTAGCTCTAGGGCTACCCCGGGGGTTCTGAATGATATCCCTCTCATCTCATGACCCCGTACAAACTATTCCTCTGTCAGATTCATGTAAACACCATTTCAAAACAGACGACAAATTTCAACATGTGAAACTCAACTTGACACTGCCAGAATTAACTCCTATCGGAGTCACGTGACCACAATTAACACACCTGCACAATAAACATTCATTTTTTACGACGAGGATTAAGACCTTATAACTTTTGACTATTTTGAGAATAAAAGGTGTATGATTATCAAATTTATTCAAGATTTTATGAAGCTATTTTGGCGCCCAGGTAAATAATACCTGGATTTACGATCTCTGTCACGCTAAACAATGACACACTTATATTGTGTTTTAAGGGGAATAACTCTGACACTCCTCTGGAATGCGCCAATTGACATGACAGGGCATTTATTTCTTATAATAAGCTATGTGTTATCAAGAGTTTTATCTGCTTTTATACATTCTTTTCTTTAAAAAAAAAAAAAAAAAAAAAAATAAACCAATGAAGGATTCGAGCAATTTATCACACTGTAAATTACGTTATATTTAGAAAATTATTAAGAAATGAAAAGAAAGAAGAAACATAAAATGGCCTGGTCAGCTGCATGGTATCAGGTTACTAGATTTTTGTGACATGACATGTTTGCATGCGGATTACGGAATGAAGTACAAATGTACTTGTTGTTATGCAACTGACATTGAGTTATTAGCTCACTGTATTGTGTGGTTTAAAGTAAAATTGAGCTGTGTTTAGGGGAATTTAATCAAATTTTTAAAAGTCGGTTGTCAAAAAAAAAAAAATTAAGAAAGAAAATACATATTTGATATGTGAACAAATTGTTGATATAAAAGACCAGCAGACTCAAGTAATTTCCTTACATATCAATTTTTAAATTATAATTTTCATAATTTTTAATGGCCTTCCTCTACAATTCTGTAACTATATATATTTACTCTCATGTATAAGATCAAAAACGGACTAGTGAAAATTGAAACATCAGACAAACTAGTGACACCATCAAGACTTAGCCGAAACATGGGAGTACATTCCTTCCAAATACCATCGAGTAATACAGAAGTAAGGAAGGAATCTTTCTACCCTCGTACCATCAGGGACTGGAATGCGCTGCTCACTGACATCGCTACATCCCCGAGCCTCGAAATATTCAAGGCTCGCTTAAGTACCTGATTAAATTAATCAAGTTGTTTTTACTTGCACCCCTTTTTTTGATACTATACAGCACTTATTTTTATTTTCTAAAATTTGGTATGCGCACCAAAGTGGCAGTGTCATCAGTGATTGATGGTGGCCGCAATCTGGTAGAAGTAGAAGTACTTTTATTTAAATAAGTAACCCCCCCCCATTACATTAAAACCAAAGAAATTTAATTGTATACCTGAATGATTGTCAAAAGGACTCACTTCACTTTTATTTAATAAAAAGGAAAACAAAATATGACAGCTAGTGCATGTATATTTTCTATTATTTTATTACAAATATTACAGGTTGACAAAAAAAATAACAAAAACAAACTTGTGAGAAGTCATGATAGCAAATGCTTTAACAGCACCAACATGATAACAAACAAAACTCCCAGCCTTTTAAAAGTTCATATATGCATATAGACCATGTTAACAAATCAAGTTTATTCATACACATGCTGGTGGCACACAGCTACAAGAAGAGGATTTGAACTTGACATATAAATATGCTACTCTGAATTCAGTTTTCTTGAATGTATCAGTAATTTTCTCTCAAATATTCATTTTGAAAATGCTCTATACCTGGAAATAAAGCCTTCGTTCCACAGGTAATTAATCTCCTTAGAATATTAGCACTTAATTATGAAAAATGTACATGTGTATTACTGCTCATAAAACCTCACACTTGTGAAAACTTGTTAATCAATACATAAAAAGTCAATTAAACTCTGAACAATTTCATGGAAGTTCACATATAGAATCTTAAATTTTCTTAATAAAACACTATCACATGTACAATAAGACTGGCAAACGTCGAGTTTACAGAATCCTTAAACTATCCGATGTCCTTAACATCTGTGAGACCTATTCCCATGGTGAACCTTCGCCAATTGTAGGTCATGACCTTTTGTTTCCCACCAAATGCGTCCTTGATGAATCTCTCCCTGGGAGGTGGGGCTTTCTGGGAGTTTGGTTTGGGGGCCGGGGGTGGTAGGGGTTGAACTCTGGCCCCCTCATATCGCAGACTCTTTCTGTCAAGTAAGGCTACTGATACTTCTTCATGAACCTGAAAAACAAAATAATTCAACTGTGTATTGTATGTGTACTGTACTCTGTATAGAGTTCACTGGTTTCTTACAAAAGTACTGAAAAGGCCAATTTATTTCATTTTTTGTTATTACATACATGTATTTTGGGCATTTAGGAAACTTTATCAGAAAAAAATCAAATCAAGCATTTTACCTGTCATCAATATTCAGTAATTTTAAGAAAATGAATTTGTTTGGAGTATGTTTAATTCCGATTCTTATGAGAAGAAAACTTGGACTTATTTTAAACTTTCAGCTTACTTGTTTTTTCTCGATGGCCAGTTTTATGTTAAAGTCTCTCTCCTTCATACAGGCTTTGAGAGGAGGGAAGCAGCCCCCTGGCTTGACGAGGGAGTCGTCCACTGTTGAAACATCAGTAGCTGCCTGACTCCACGAGGTCTGGGCCGATTTAGGAGGGAAGGAGCGCGAGGCATGGCTGTCAAGGACTCCACTAAATCCAAAACAATGAAAAATACATTAATGCTTTTCAAAAGGATCCAAATCAGAGATGGGATGTGCAGTGTTTCAAAGTAATGAAGAATAGTTCCCCAGAAACTTCTATTGGAGCAGAAACCATACTTAATTTACTCTTTAAAATCACTGTAACTAGATAATGATTAAACTTCAGACAATGAAAAAAGTAATGAGTGAATTTTGTTTGACTGTAAGATACCATAATTAAAAGATATCATTTAATAAATTCTTTTCGTTAATTTCTCAAACAAATAAAAATAGTCAAAAAGTTGAAAACTTCGATTTTTTTTTTCACTAGATTTATAAAATTAACCTTGGCCTTTGTATCTTTAAATTTTGTGCATGGAGGTTTAATTATTTACCATGAATTTAAAAGTTGAAATGGAAACAGGAGATACATTTGGTAATTAAAACTAGCAACTGCTACCCATTTTTCCATGGATTTGAGAGTGTGTCACATCTATTGTGACTGGGCTGGTTAACCCTAAAACTGAATGTAACCTGATCGCATAAAAATTGCATATTTAAAGGTAGAATATTATTTCCTGTTCAAAATATGTAGCTTTATGTGTGTAGTGCTTGTAATCTTTTATGCAGTACATGTATTATATAAAAGCAGTTCAATGGGATAATGTATCAAATTATATTCATAGATTTTGAGAATAAGAACTAAAATAGACCAAGCAACTGAAACAATACCATATACGAGGGTTGTTAGAAAAGTTCGCGGACAAAGAGATTTACGGCAAAATTACTGTGTACTTTGTAAGATGGCGAAATGTTTTATTAAATGACTACCAATTGAAAAGTATGCAAAAAATCCTATGAATTTTTAAGTTTTTTCAAAAGATACAGCAATTTTTACTTTGCATGAATTAGATTTAAGGAGCACCATACTTCCACGGCGTCAGGTGACGTCAAACAACTGAAAGTCAAACATGTTACTCTTTTTCAAAGTAAACACCTTTCAGTTCCACACACTTTTCAGTGCATTTAACTGATTTATAAAATGCACATTCATACCATTATTTGTCAAGTTTTTGCATAATGTCTTTTGTGGCATATCATAGATCATTTAGGTCCAAAAATCTCTGTCCACACAGTTTCGACTTTAGATAAAGAAAAGAAAGCAAAACCTATAGGTGTAAGATCCAGGCTGTATTGGGGGGTTGGGGTGCTGCAAGAGCTTAAAAGATTAGTTCTTCCATCTTTAAACCTCTGTGATTCTAATTGTAAACCTTTGTCCTATAAAAAAAGCAGCATCTAAAAGAACCTTTTGGTCTCCATCAGGGATTTTCCTACGTGCTCACATAATTAAATGAAGGCCCAGTGCTCCAAGATAACCATTTATGTCAACGTTTTTGACTCATTTTTCAAGCATTGTTCGTCCAAATTCGGAGATAAAACAGTCAGGAATTCTTCAATTTAATTGAAACTTTTACAAAATGGCCTTCATAAGTTATTGTGATGTCATATGAAATATCCTACATTTTCTTAATATGGAAAAATGCGTACAAAATGTAAAAAATGCTTCGTGAAGCATATCTTATCAAAATAATTAAGCTGAATATTTTTTATGGTGTATATATAAAACAAACATATCTTTACATATTTCTTAGAAAATACATCAAGATTAAATCTGAAAAGTTTCGCTCCATGTTAAGGCTTCCCACAGCGATTTGTAGAGAGTCACTTGTCTGTACTTCAAACATTATGATGTCATAAAAACAGTTTGGCGCAGGTGAAAGATCAATACAATTGAAGAATATTTTACGTTAAATTGATAGAGAATGTAAGTATCAATGTGATTCATGCTTGGGCAACCAACGAATTTACCCCAATTTTAAGTAAATCACTTTTAATTAGTAAAGATGTGCTTTATTTTGATGATTTGGTGAAGTGTTTTTACAATATCTTTAAAAAATGAAATATCTATTTCAATCCCAAGCAAGAACTTCGAAGTATATGACATAACAAAGGAGTTTTCTAAAAATTATTTAATTAATGTCATGAATCACCTGCGCCGATGCGATTTAATTAGAAAATTTGTAATGTTAGGATACGCACGTCACGTGACAACGAAGTACATATGACGTAAAAAAAAAAATGCATAAAAAAATATGTTTAACATAGTTGTAAATATATGTTATTTAGATTTTAAGGAATACTCCCGGTCAAAGTAAATTTTTATTGATTAAAAAAATATCGTTTTTCAGCCGTATTTTAGCTCCGATGTAAATAGTCTGCTCACAATCGAACTTGTCCACTAACTTTTCTAACAACCCTCGTACAATTTTTAAATCTTTTTTAAATTTAGCAAAATGAAGAATAGCACTGGTGGATCTATATAAAAATCTGAATCTGACCTTTCTGTGAATGCATCGTGAGTGACCTTGGCCTGAGGTCGTTGAGGTTGAATGTTGAGTATTGCTCGGACGGCTAGTTTGGCAGGATCAGCAGCTCGACTGTTGACGACATCACCGATGGACTTCCCAGGAAACAGACGAGATAAGATGGAGATGACATCCTCATTGGTAGGGTCCAGCAAGAGCCCCATAATCAGATCCAGTCTGGCACTGTGAATATTCTACAAAAAAACCTCCTCTTTGTGTAAACTGGACTTATTAACTTACTGGTATATATTTATTTTTAAAAAAATGATTTGAAGGGAGAAACAACAAATTCTAAAAGAATTAAATGGAACATTATAAAACACATGTAAATATAATGTTAGAATTGCTTTTATCAAGTAATTAAACTAAACTTATGGATGACTCTTACCTCCATCATGTACCGGCATCTTGATCTTGTAATATAATACTGACCAACTTTTGGGTTGTACTGTATAGCCTGTGT
Source organism: Magallana ariakensis (assembly GCA_020458035.1). Taxonomy (NCBI): domain Eukaryota; kingdom Metazoa; phylum Mollusca; class Bivalvia; order Ostreida; family Ostreidae; genus Magallana; species Magallana ariakensis. The sequence goes on along the minus strand of CM035815.1, from coordinate 49,518,336 downwards.
AAGTTTGGTGTCAGCCTCCTTAAAAGTAAATCAACCAACACACGTGATAAATGATTGCCCCTCTATTAATTAAGGGTGGGACACAAACATTGGGATCCATACATGAAAGTAAGTATCCAATTTTGGGGGTGATGATTCAGATAGGTTTTATTTCAGTTCTAAAAATATGAATACTATAATCATAGCTAGAACAAAGACTTCTGCAATACATATACCGGTACCGTTACAGTGTTATTATAAGAGAGCCCATGTGCCTCATTGCTCAGGTCATATTGCTCACCTGAGCAATGATGCTCAACTGCCATCTAGGCTGATTAGTGATTACTACAGGTTCCTTGACTATGGGTGATTTTTATGCAAACATTGACATTTTTCCTCAAAATGTAAACAATTAATTAACAAACATTCATTTCAATCCTAATTAAATATCTTGCACCATTATCAATTTTACAAACTATTTTTAGTTTCATTTCTCCTTCATACTCTATAGGAGAATTTATTTTATATACCGGTAGTAAACAATTTGAAACCATGGTAATGTACTGTAGGTAAGTATACATTCTTGAAATTCCTTATACCGGTATATATAAGCTTGATTAATTGTTCTAATAATCATATCTGAAAATGTATGCACTTATATTATTATATGTACCATAAATGTCACTTTTAGGGAATATTATAAATATGAGAACAAGCTTTACCGGGAAGTTTTTATCCTGATATGCAGTTACGCCAAACTCATTATAAATCACAGATATGCGAGCTTTGATATTCTCATCGTCTGGATCCAGCTCCAAAGCTTGGGAATAGTCCTGAAGAGCAAAGTTAAAGTCGTTTTGGCGGAAGAAACAATCTGGAATGAAAAACACAGTTAAGTTATTGGCATGTGAATCCTTTTTGCTTATAAATGAGTTGAGAACTAGAAATTAATGGTACTTATACAAACCTCCTCTGTTAATGTACAACCCCTTCTCGCGTTTCTCTCCCTTAATTGCCTTATTTAGTAGAATTATGGCCTCTTCGTAGAAGTCTTTGGTGAAGCATTCCACAGCAAAGTCATTGTAGGTCAACAGGAGCTGTCTCTGGGAGTCGATGTAGACAGGGGACTCTTCATTGTGCTCACACTTATCAAGGGCCAAAAGGAAGTCATCTATAGCAGCATTGTAGTCCCCTAATCTCCGATGAAGTGAACCTCTAAATAAGGGAAACAGAAACAAAGATTGAATATGTATAGCTTTGTCTACTAAAATAAAATCTTAGTGTTCATTTCGGTTAGGAGGAATTGCATGATTACTGTAGGTCATAGGTTTCAAAGTTCTAAGCGGGTAAGCAACATAAATGTACATACTCCACTGAGTTTAATCTTGGCAAGATTCAAACAGGTATATTGCTAGAATGAAACATCTACTGGTACATTTGTACCTTCATCAGTGAAAGTATTAGTCCGAATATTATAGCTTAATCAGTCTTAATAAAACCATCCCCCTTTTCGTATAAACAAAAGGAAAATGGGAAGGTTGGGGTGGGGTGGGTGGTAGTTTTAATTAGACTGGCCAAATCAAGCCTTGATGAGGAAACAATGGGACATGTATCTGATGTTGTTATTTTCTCAAAGCAATTTCATACCTTAACACATGGAAGTCTGCAATTATGGGGTCTGTATCTATGGCTATAGAGATTTTTTGCAGGGCTTCTCTATGCTTTCCCATCAGATTTAACTGCATAGCCTCTCGTTTGTTGTCCTGAGCTCTCTTCTCCATCTTGACCATCATAGCCTTGGCCTCCTGGTGATCCGGATCAACTTGTAGAGCATCTTTGATGTCATAGTAACAGAGGGTTGTCTGTTTGAGAAAGGAAACAGTATACCTGTATCATGAATTACGTGGTTGCGGCATTATTTTTTGGCAAAACCACTATAGTATTTGTTGATTTAGACATAAAATAATGTAATAATCAAAGTCCTTACATTTCTAAACATCTCATGTAGCCTTGCTCTCATGATGTACAAGTCTGGGTTTTCATTGTCAGTCTCCAATCTCTTGTTGACTAAGGCCAGGCATTCTCCGTGTCTCTGTAGAGCTGCTAGACATGTCATACTGCAACAAACAGTCAAAAATAAATCTACCGGGCATGACTCAAAATGTTAATAATGATAGACACTGCCGTACTGTATCAGATTTGATTAATTTTATTACAATATTGAAAAGGGAAATATATGTAACTGAATTTGTCAAATAAGACAAATATTCATTTGAGTTATTCCCCTTTTTTTAATAGTGCAATAAAAATAAAATATTTGTCTGCTGCATTATATTTTTGAATATTTGGCACGAGAAACTTTATGGCCTTAATTAGATTTACTTTTCATAAAGAATCATTTATTACACATGTACTACAGTAGTACCTCCTAATATGATAGCCGGTGTTGTCAGGGTTCATTTCAGCTGCTCTTGCAAAAGACTCTAAGGCCTCGGGGTAAAGCCTCTGATCAAAGAGGGTCTGTCCCATAAAATAATACAGGAAAGCCAGGCGGGCATAGTACTCAGCATTATCTGGCTCCATTAGGCAAGCTTTTTTGTAGTTTAAAATGGCTGACTGAAAGTCACATAGTTGTATAAAAGCCTCCGCTCTCTCTACATAATACAACGGATCAGTACGGAGTCCCATGGCTTTAGAGAGACTTTTTAAAACTTGCTCAAATTTTCCTTCCTCTTTTGCTTTCATGGCCTCATTGAAACTGAAATTAACAAAAGTTAATAACTCTGAATACTGTAAATTCTTTTTGCATCCATTATAAAAAATGAATATACATACTGGTATACAGTTTAACTTCGTTATCTTGAACTGGATGGGACTATTTAAAAACTTTGAGATATCAGAGTATTCGAGATATTGAGGGTAAAATACTAAAAAAAAGTGGTTGGGACTTACAAATCACTTCAACATATCCATTGTATTCGAGATATCAGTGTTCGAGATATCGAAGTTCAACTGTATATCTAAAGAGTTACTATGACAACTTACTGTTCCAGTGCTCTCTGGTCCACTATTTCCTGCATCCCTGGAGAATACTGGGCCACAGCTCCCCACTCCTCTGTTTGGAAAATGCTTTTTCCTTTTTGTTTTGCTTTTTGTATTGTTTCTTCACTAACCGCAGTGCTAAAAAGTCCCTCATTTTTCTGAAAAAAAGAATAAAGGAATGTTGGTTTGAACATATTTTATTGTATATATAATATACAAGGCGTTCGACCACAAGTTCTTGCAACTTACTAGGTTCTCACCCTAATACAAATAATTTACGATTTACAAGAGGAAAGTTGTTATGCATACTGGTAATTACCTACCAGTTAGTGTTCATTGAACATTTTTTTTCACTTTATAATCATTTCTCTGATCTATGTACATCCATGTATATCTGATATATGAAATTTGAGCAGATTTAAATTTAAATTTGTATATATATAGCTAGTGAAAAGAGGATAGTTAAAAACTGCATACCCCTAGAATAATTATGTACATGTAAGCAATCTTTATTTAGGTGCACTCCCAAAATGTTTGACAACAGTCACTATCTGGATTTACAATGAGACATTTCTTCTGAAATACTGTATAACAGTTAAAAATATGTACCAGCAATATTTCACAAAATGTTTGCATAAAAGAATAAAAACAAAAATTTATAGGACCGTCGGAGTTTTATACATGTACATTCACAAACAATACTTTTGGTATATCAAGTCGGAGGAATTCATGCTGAGTTTATTGATAAATTAAAGATAATATTAACAGTATTTCAATGATCATTCAACATTTATTTACTATAGTGTCAAATTTTCTAGAGATGTCTTCTCTATAAATATTATATGTAAATACTAGAACATACATAACGGTACAAGTACTGACATAAACACAGGAACATTATTATTTACAATCACTCATTAAACAAACAAAGGTGAATTTAATTGTATGCATATTGCAATAATTAACATTTATTGTGCATGGGGAGGGAAGTCTTACCCCATATACTGATCTTAGAATAATGCCTGGTACTTCAATTAATCTCTGCAATTTTCAAAAGTCATGAAAATTTTGATCTTTTAAAAATCGGAAGAAAAATATGACAAGTTGGCTTCCTCTTCTTTTAATGATTCTTTGGTTATGAGGTATAAATAATGATTCAAGTAACAACAGTTTGTCATTACCTGTTCCCCAGAATTGTTTGAATCTTCATCTGTTAAATCAGTGCTCTCCCCTTTGCTGCGGATTTGCAAGGAATCTTGGGTAGTTTCCACATCCGTAGTAAGCATTGTTCCCTCATTATCTGTCAAAGCAAATGTAGAGGATTCCTCTACAATCTCTTTCATGGCTTGCTCAGTCCTTTTATTCTGTTCCTCCTCAAATCTTGAGGGTGATTTGTGGAACTGGTGTTCCAAGGAGGGATAGAATTGGTGCACATTGATTAATTTTGGATGTGGTTTGAATTCTGACAAGGTAATTTCAAATGGATTTGGTTCATTTTGTTCGGATGCCATGGTGTCATCTCTTGAAAGCTGCTCTCCCTGGCCTTCTTGTTCTTCTGTTTCATTCTTATCATCCAGTAACTCCTTCTCAGGAGAATTGCCTGTTGAATCTGCCATTTTTTGACCTTTTTCAACAGTGTTAATCACTGCAAAATACACAACCAATGCAAATTTTTATAACCAACAGATCAAATCTCAAACTAAGAGACAATTCAAATAATGTATAGCTGATCATTACTGACATACACACTATTTAAATGTTATTGGCCGTATGATTTCATCGAATAATTAAAAGCACACGGTGGGTTAAAAAAAATGAGAGCACTTGCTCTATCGATATACAGGTAACTCTCGATAGCTCGAAGTCCATGGGACCGAGGAAAAACTTCGAGGTATCAAGAGTTCGAGTTTTCAAGAGTTCGGAATTTTCCGGGTTGACCAACGGGTTTTAAAATTAGTCTTACCGGATGTTATGATTAAGTCATTTATTTAGTGCTAACCTTATGTACGTGCTTAAACAACATTTTCTTTTGACTTAAATATACAGACCTGGATGTTTTAAAAACTATTAAATGGAAACAAATAATGAATAAATTCATAATACACTGTAATTATTTATATTTTATGCATCATATTATGATCAGATTGCTCAGTACTACTGGACTGTGTGACGACGAGTCGTAAATTAGAGAATTGAGTAACACCCATTGTTCCCACTGTACGAGTCCTTCACCAGCTGTAAGAACTTGTTCAGCAATAATCATAATTTCTACAGATTTATAGTTCTAAAATTTTGACCATGGCTCAAAATTATCGTTTCGTATTAATTAATTTCTCATTTTCACTGCCTCTCCAAATTATCGTAAAACGGTCAGTGTTAATTATAGATAAGATATCATCAAACAATTATCACCTTGCAGGACAAGTGTCGCCTGAATAAACAACCTGGACACCGTTGGATATACACAGCCACTTCGAGGTATCGAGAGTAAAAAACTATAGATTATGAATAACGGGACTGCAGTTTGACTTCGAGGGACCAAGGGTTTCGAGATATCAAGAGTTCGAGAAATCAAGAGTAAATTTGCTTAGTTATATAGGGGAAAAATCGGGACCACAGACTCACTTCGAGCGATCAAGAACTTCGAGCGATCGAAGTTCGAGCCATCGAGAGTTACCTGTACGTACGTAAGAGGGTGTTTGTAAATTAGATACATAAATATGTATATAATTACATAAATGTTATCATAAGAATTCATTTTTTGTTCATTTACCGTGTCAAAAATGATCTTATACATTGTAGTCGTAGTTTTTTTCTTATTGCATGGCCGCAGCCATATTTGTTTACAAAAATTGCTAAGGAGAACTGCGCATGGCCAAACATCCATATGAAAGCTTTACAGCGATTAGCTAATTTTTTTATATTGACGAATGAAAATCCTTTTAACACAAATAAGTTGGGAGTCAATGTAAACTAACATGGCTTCTGTCTCGCACATTGCTGAAGGTGTTCCAACATGATAATAGAAGGATGGAGTTTCCAGAGCCTCTTTTGCTTGACGAAGAGCTTGAAAATCAATGCAACGAAATAAGAGCTATCGCTTCAAAGGTTTGTTTTGTGAAAATAATGAATTTAATTACTTTCAAACGTATTTTTTTATAATTTGCTTATTAGTGTCAGAGAGTATACACGTATGTGGTTGTAATATTGACATTATATTAACACTGGTATTAGACTATTAATTAAAATAGTAAACTGATTTAATTAACAAATGCATGTTAACAATGTACAATTTGTCTGTTTTCAGGAGACACTTAATTAGAATTTTGATTATGAAAGATATCGAAAAAGAGGTGATTTTGGTTATTTGTTGTGGTTATTAGACATACTAGATAAACATGAATAAATGCATTTGAACTTAAGTAGAGACAGCTAGAAGTTTCTATTATGCTACAAATACCAAATTCAAATATCATATGCAACATATACCATAAATATCCAAAAAATTTGGGGAGAATATAATTCTCCTTGTTGGTATTTATTGATATAAGCCAGAATTGACTTTTGAAAAATATAACATTTATTGCTACTTGCATATAATGTTTACAGATTTGAATATTCAGAAATTATATCTTAAAGGGCTAATAAATGTAAATGTGAATACATGTATTATGATTTCATGTTTAAGTTAATTAGTTCTCATTGCATGGTTGACTTTTTTATTTAGATAAAATAATGTACATGTACTGTATGATATTTCCCCCTTAATGATAAAACATAGTTCTCTTAGGTCAATGAGAGACATTTGCATGACTCATCTCTAATAATTTCCAACTTTACCATTGTTAGCACAATTTACACATAAAATACACGAACATGGTTTGCAAAATATATTACTTGGTGCATTGCAATTTTTAGAAAATGAAATAGTACATACATGTAGTATTGCTGTATATTATAGCCAATTTTGGTTGATTGATGCATATATTTTGTTTTTTAAATGTAACTTTTTTAATCAAAGAAAAACAAATTGCATTTTGTTGTGGAGTTTTGTTGGCTTAGTAGTTTACAATGCTATTAAATGATATACCGGTAAGTTGATGATGCAAGACAAAGATTGTCTTCATGGGGGTATTTTATGTATCAAAGGTTAATTACAAGAGCCTGGAAGAGCAATAAATCCAAGATTTTAAGATAAGATATTCTGTTTGCTTACTTGAAATACTGTACATAGGATTGTTTTGTGTAGGTGCAAAAAGATTTAGCATATTATTTTGAAAAAGAAATGAAAGATAAAAGAAATTTATTATTAAGAATTCTGAATGATGTCAAGAAACAAACTGAGTAACAAGAATGACTTCAAGAAATTCAAAGAATATTTTCCTGTATTAAAATAGTGTAAACAGATTATAGCACATGCATGTACACTGTAACTGCATTACTTAAGAGTTGCATGGCATTTTTTTCTGTGGTTATAAATATAATGGTTAACTTTGCTATTTATTTTCTAGGGCTCAGACAATAATATGTAAGTCAAGATAAAATTTATGCTTTCAGAATTGGTTGAGTTCAACTCACAGTTCCTTGCAGCACCTGGACAAAATCAAGACCTCTATTTACAATGTTGGAATTCATGATCCGAAGGAGCTTAAAGCTACCAATTTATCCTCGCGAGGACAGAGAAGCCAGAGTTTTACAGATTTAGCTGTTGATCCAAATGCACCACCACTATCACTCCAGCAAAATGCTATTGCATGGTAATTTGATTACACAAGCACAAAATTTACAAAGTTTCCTCTCTGTTTAGTTTTGAGTCAGTGATTGATGAACCGTATTTCAAAATTTCAAGCTAAAATTTAAATGCATTGAAATTTTATAATTTATTAGATATTTATGTTAGATAATGCATGTCTCGAGTGTTTAAAGCTGTAAGATAGTAATGATAAAAAAAAATCCTTGCATTCATTTTTTGTTGTTGTCAATATTGAATAATGGACTGTTTGAAAAATCAGGGGGAGTAATGCATCCATTCCTGACCTTCTGGCTCAACATAGTGCTCGATCTCAGACAAATGAGAAACTATCTTCTCGTCGAACTCGTCCCTCAAGTGGTAAAAAACCTCGACCACAGAGCGCTAAAGAATCTGGAAGTGGCAAAGGATCTCAGCTCCCACCAAAAGCTCCCAGTATTGGAGGTATTTATCATTGCTTACTTACTTATTTATCCTCTCCGTGCCCGGAGGACACATTAGGCCGTGTTTATCATTTCCATCACTATTATTTATTTTGGGTCTTGAATTTAGAATCTATATGTAGCCATCAATCATAATCTTATAAATATTTTGCTTATTAGGTAGAAGTAAATAATTCTTCGTGTGCACAGTTGTATAAATATAGTGGATTAGGTTTAATTTATATTCTCTTATATTTGCAATGTCCACTTTATTTGATGCCCAATGATATATTTGGCAATTTCTCTACATTCTTCCATATTTATACTGGTAGTATTCCATTTGTTGACATTCAGTGTGTGAGACAGTTAGCTAGTCATGATTAGTACTTATCTCTGAATCCTTGCTTAGCTAAGTATGTCACCATCCAAGAGAGTTTCCATGCTTGAAATGGTGTTTTTTAACTCATGCAGATACTGTATGTTAGAATCACAATAGGAAGCCGAAGATATCCGGGCTCATTTGATGTGTATTGAAAATGTTTTCATGAACTGGCATTATGACAGATTATATAAACACATTGAGTCATTATATTGATGTTGTAAATATATTAAATCATAGGAGAGTCAGATATTTAACACCCCAATGAAGATTAACTGTTTTCCAAGTTCTTAAAACAATTCTTGCAACAATTTTTACACTCAGTTTAATAAATGGATCTCTAATTATAGAATGACTTAAGTGTAAACAATGTATTTCACCGCTCAGCAACTTTACATGCAAATTAGTTACTGTAAACGTATTACATTGGTTGTGTATTCTAATTAGCGTTTTTAGTGAAATGAGCTTCCGCTTATCAAGTACATCACTAAATGCCATGCACACATTTAAATGAATAGGAACATTCAGGAATACACTAAATCAAATCCACACCAACTTGTTCAAAAACTACTTTCCGCCAAATATTGTACAAGCCAAATATAATACATTTACAGTATTAGAATGTTACAAAGAACAAGATTACCATTTGATATTTAAATACTGTGCACCCATATTTTTTCGCGGTGACTTTATTTCGCGATTAACTTCCAATAAACTGGTTCGCGACGACTAATGTTCGCGACCAAGCCTTATCCAGACCCATTCTGGTAGAACAACCATACGACAAGGACTGGTTTGCGGCGAGAAATGTTCGTGATGACGAAGCTCTCACTAATCTCGCGAAAATTTCTCGCATGTGAATAAAAGTTGGTTTACAGTATATCAGATGTAAACTTACACTGACCAACTGACATGCTATACATTCTTTGTCCTCTTTTAAGTTGGAACTACAATTTTGTGCTGATAACAATTTCAACTGTTGTTCAGTCAACATCCGGTGAACCGCTCACCATAGCTATAATCTGGCCATTACTTTTGCAATGAGCCCTGCTTAAAATGAAAAGTCAGTACAAGTATAGGATTTAAATTTTTCAGTGAAGGGAGCTCGAGTGGATCCCACAGGGAGGCCCCCAAAGTTTGTCCCCCACACCTCCACTGGGTGGGTGGGGCCACCAGCTGGTCTTAAATTCGCTGATGATTTTCAAACAGGTAGGTTTTTGTGATTTGAGTTTTAATGACTCTTGTTTTTCTGCATTTATGCATACAAGTGTCGTCATTGAATTTTATGCCATAATAAGCATATTTCCAAAATTTACTATAGATATACCCAATGACAAAACAACCACTGGGAGTTCTACCCCACCAGTACCTGCAGGCACTCCTATTCCTTCAGAGTATGTTCTCCTTATTTACTGGCTGAATATCCTTCAAAGTTAAATTTTTAGTGATTTTTGGCATTTGTTTTGTGTGGATTTATGGGTAGTTATTTCATATTTGATGTTTTCCTGCTGATAGATTTGATCATGGAGACTCAATGCTGGGTAATCATCACAATGATAGGAATGAGGTCAAGACCCCAGAGCCGCCCAAACCCCCCTCTCCCGAGTTGATTCATTTTTCACTCCCCAGGATGGAAGATGATTATGATGAGGAAGACAGCGATCTAGACACAGAAAGGTAAACAAATTTATGTATCCTGTACTATACAATACAGAAGTTTGAAAATAAAAAAAAGATACATGAACAGAAGTTTGAAAACAAACAAAAATATATGAACAAAAGTTTGAAAATAAACAAAAATATATGATTATAGTTCATTTCTTGCAGATAAGAGTGTAGAGTATAGAAAAATATAATTGATATTTCTGTGTGACTCATTAAAAGTTTTCTTTAAAAATTGCAGACTTCTGTCCAAGGCAGAGTTGCATGCACCATCACCTGCTGGATTTAACTATACACACAGTACCACTCACATTTCATTAAGTGGTCGTCTACAGGCCAGCAGTCAGGAAGATGATTTCAAAGATGTTACAATTCCTGCAGAGCCCAATAACAAAACTGTCTCAGATAAGTTTGATTTAGTTGATGATGAAAATGATGACTTAGAAGATGACTGGGATGAGGAGTTGGCAGATCTTCATCATGAGGAAAGTTTACCCTTTGTCGTTCCAAATGAAAAAACCTCGGTCAAGTTTAGAGAAGATAAGAATGTGACAATTGATATAACTCCAAGAAACTTAGGCTACAAAGTAGCAGATTTGGATTTTCATACAAAGAAAAAACACATTTCACCAAAGGATGATGAACTTCAGTCATTTTTATCAGTCAGAAGTACAGGTCCAACCAAGAATCACCTGACTGAGGGTAACCATGGTAACCAACACACTGCAGAACTCAAATCTAGTCAACAGAGCTACACAAAAAAGCCAAGACCCCTGAGTTCTGTTCTGAAGAATAGAACTGAAGTTCATGACACTAAATGTGAAAAAAGACTGACCCAGGAAAGACCCAAATCTGCAAACAAGCCGTCCACTCCAGTTGCCATGGTTACTGTGGCTTATAGTGATATGGAAGATGCAAAGAAAACATCTAAATCAAAGTCCAGAAAAAAGAATTCAGAAAAAGATTTGATTACAATGGTGCAGACTGTACAATCAGAAAGTGAAGATGAAGATAAAAAACTGGAAGATGGAAGTGAAGACAAAATCACTCCAGACAAACTTGAGTCTTGGATGCCAACAAAGTGTGTATCAGATCCCCCCAAGAACTACTATGAATTATCACGTAGGTCAGCTTCAGTACAGAGTCATGTCCGTGAAGCCTCTCCTCCATCATCTTCTCATGTGTACAAGACAACCAAAACCATCGAGTTCGATGAATACAAGCCAAAAGAGACTTCCATTAAGAGTGTGATAGATAACAGTGCTCTGTTAAAGAGTCGAGACAAAGAGAGGTTCATTGGTCTAGAAGAAGGAGGCAGACCTAGGGTCAGGCCGACCAGTGAGCACCCCCCTCACCTGACCTCCAAGGACAGGCCAGTGAACAGACCAAGGAGTGCAATGGTTTGTTAAGTTTTTCCTTAGTATGAAGATTAAAGTGATGAATGAGCAATTTGGCCTACCCCCTTTTCTTTTATGTTTACTTACAAGATATACATGTATGAAAGATATTACATGTAATCAGTGTACATGGTTATAGTCAAAAAGATAAAATATTGAATATTTTTTTTCAAAAATTTACTGTTAAATATTATATAAAGATTACTTTAAAATTTTTACAGGTACATTTATCAGCTAAAAACTAAATTGTATGATCAATTTTTCAGATTCAGAAAACCAAATCCAATACTGACATGGAACATTCCCTCACAAAAGGTGCACATGTTACAGCACACACAGAAAAAACTGCTGCAAAGAGGGTAGGTTATGGAAGTCTAACACAGTCAGTACATTAGAACTAAATTAAAGTTGAGAATAACACAGTAAATTCCATTATATTTTCTTCATTTTAGATGCTGCGAAGACCCCTCTCTGCACCAAGTCAAAGAAAGGCTCTGGAGTTCTTGGAAAAAGAGGAAAACAAAAGAAATGGAGGAGCTGAGGAGAATCAAAATATCTCCATTGAAACAAAACCTGTTTTAAGTGAAAAGGAAAAGGAGATAGAAAACCTCATAAACAAACATCTACGCAGAAATAACTCGGCTTCTCTGTCATCCAAACCAATGGTCCCTGAGAGTGTCCAATCAAAACCTGAGGAACCAGAAATGGCTTTGCCAGCAGAGGAGACGAATGTTGATGTCAAAGAGGTCACAGATAATACACAAAGTGAAGCAGAAAAGGTGACTGAAACGTCAATTCCATCATCGGCCAGCAAACCAAAGACTGTTAGTAAAAAGGTACGCGATACTTTAGCAAATGTAAAAATTGAATTGTCAACATATAAACAGAAAAATGTTTTCTTTGGTGATTCATGTGTGATATGAAGGTAGCGACATTGCAGAAAAAATTACAAAACCCGCTAACAGGTTAAAAACTAAATTACTGTTAATGTACAACAGCCAAGTCGTCTTATATAGGAATTTGAGTCTGACATCATCATGATTATTTCGTGCAGTCCATGATTTTTCATAGTTTGCTGAAGGTTTCGACTGATCAATAAAGTGATTAAAACTGATCGTGTAGATTTTAGCACTGTCAGTTTCTATAAAGCTATGAATCACAATCGGTTTTCTTAAGAAAAAGAAGAGAAAATACCTCGTAGATGTAAATATATGATAATATACATTTCTTTATGATTAATAATCGTGTATCTTAATTTGTAGACAAAGAAAAACTATGAGGACATAGAAACACTTGTTAGTGGGAAATGTCAACATTCAGAAAGGTAATATAAACAGTGTTGATTGTAATATTTAGATAATTTAATTCTGATTGTAACACCTCATTAAATTTAATGTCTACCTATGTTATATAAGTATAACATAACTTGGGACAGTTTACGCTTTTTTATACAATGCTTCACAGTTCATAAAGCGTAAACTGTCCTAAATTATGTTATATTGTATAACTTAGGTAGAAATTAAATTTATTCCTTATTATAAAATAAGTATCAGAAGATGGTTTCAATTAAATGTCAAATTTTTTAAAGCTTTGTTTATATGATGAAAACTGTTGTGTTTTTTATATCAGTTCAAAGGAAAACAAGGTCAACAGAATGGTGCTGAAAATGGCGGAAACCCAGGTCAATGCCAAGCTGTCAGACAACACAAGTAAGTTAATGATTAAACCACTGGATTATATAGTAGAGGTTAATTTATTGAATAAAAATCATTTGCCTTATTGACACAAAATTCTGTGATACTTTTTGAAGACTCTCTGAGGTTCAATTTAATTCAACTGACCTATTACATATCTTGATGTGGATTTAAGTGGTGGGTCTTCAATCACAGCTATAGAAGAGATCAGACTTTTTAGAATTATTAAAGTAATTGGATATATTTTACTGTACATGTAAAAAGTACAAAATTAGTTTGATGGTCTCCTTTATCTACAGGACATTATGCCTCCTACTCCCGAAGTCGAGTACGCTCTGCACCTATCAGAAGGGTGTCATCAGAGCCCAAAGTCAGATACACAAAGCCTCTCTACATCCACTCCAAAATTCCAGATGATGTAAGTTCCAAGTTTTGATATTTCATAAATTAATTTGACCTTTAATACATGTTTCTGTAATTCAGATAACTTTGTATACCGGTATTTGATAGAGAATTCAGTATATTTTAATGCCATGGTCTGTTTTTGCACTATAAAAATAGGATGTGTTCACCGAGAATGAGATTGAGGCTCATCTAATTCATGAGCGACTTGCAGCCGACAATGTTTACATCAGACCAGAAACGCTAGAGAGGTCAGTCTAATATAGACAACACTTTATATTATATATTTATTTTATACATGTTAAAAACTTGACCATCATACCGTACTTCCACTTACTGGCAAGTTACATAAAAACATAAATAATAATTTACTGTTGATCAAATTCAGAGCTCTTTACCCACCATCTGGAAAAACTTTGTATTACGACATTGAGAACAAATTACCTAGATCAACATCAGCAAGGTATGTATGATAAGCTATGTTATTTCACTATAAACCAACTTTTATTCTACTCAAGAAGTAGATTTTTTTTGAAAATAATATACATGTAGCAGGACCATTGGAAGACTGGATAGTGGCGAGAAATGTATATATTTGCAACGAAAGGCTTGAAAGTTTCTTGCACGCGAGAAAAAGTTGGTTTAAAGTATTTATTTGTGCCTCTTTAATCTATGTCATGTGTATGCATTTGGAAAATTGTCTTAACTTTCTAATGATATGATATTTCAGTTTGCTAAGTCATCCAAAGGTGTGGCTTCCCGTGGAATACAAACAGTTTAAGTTAGCAGAGAAAAACTTAAGTAAGTCTGGATAAAAGGGATTCTTTATGTAGTTACAAAATGTCTTCAACACTCTTGTTATTGTATTTGTAAATTTATCCGATCACATATCAACAAGTTCATTGGATATGTACAATGTATATCTTGGAAAGAGACAAATTGATTTGAATGGGTTATTATAACCTTTGCAGATAGGGCAAATGAAATCATTCGCAGACAGGAACTGGCAGAGGAAAGGAAAGCTAGACTGGCAGAGCTAGGATCAGTCGCCAAGAAAAAGAAAGGAAAGAAAGGGAAGAAAAAAGGGGTTGGAAAGAAAAAAGGGGAAACAACTGTAAAGAAAAAGTCTATATGTTGAAATTGTGATTTTGGGTCCAAACTTTTAGTTCTTAGCCATAGGCAGCTTACGGTATCTTTTTATTATGCAAAACAATGATTCATGTCTAAGTTGAAACTTATATTATTTTTTATCTACAATCGACCTCTGCCTCTTATTTTGAATTAATTACTTTGGGAAAAGTGTCTATTTACGCACATTACAATTTATAATTATGTGGCCTTGCAATATATATTTACATATTTGGAGATACATGAAACCATGAGATAACACCTATATACATGTGCATTCATATGTGTGCATTACTACATGTATACGAGTCGATATTAAGTTATGTTAAGCTTTGTTAATCCAGAGCAGACAGTGAGTAGTGATTATGATGCAGTTGAATATATGCATTTCATAGTTTTGTTTGTGAGGGATTTACATTTCCCATCTCTGACTTATTGAAAACCTCACTTCATGTAGATTCTTAATGATCCTTTTAACCCTAGTTTTAATCGGCTTTTTAAAAGTCCATGCATTGTCAACAAAACCTGAGAGATTTCTACAACTAGAGAGATGATGTACATGTAACTGTTTAGAATTCAAGAGTTTCTAGCATGATTACAGTTATATCTCATGATCTGTAATACATGTATGTTCTTGGTTTTTTTTTGTATGTTCCTTGATTTACAAATGCTGTGATATCAAACTAATTAATGGCCTGACTTTCAATTATCTGCCTTTATGGTTGTTTACAATGCCTTTTACACATATGACATGTATTGTGGCTTTTGAATATTTCCTTGTCTCATTTATAACCCCCCCCCAACCTTATTTTAACTTCAGCAGTATACCTCATGCCTTAGTTAGTGGTATTTGTACAGTGTATATCATTAGCCATGTTTTTTGTTGTGAAAAGATTTTTATTTAGTACATATACTGTACATGTATTTTGGTAGGCGATAGAATCTCATTTATACCTGCTTTTGATACAGGGTGCTTGCCTATATATGTCATTGCAGACACAATCAACATTTATTTTTACCATTGTAGTCATGTTCACAGGGTGTTAAGTCACAAAGGCAGTATTATTTATGAAACAGAACATTTTTTAAAATGGGTTCACTTATTTTCATTGTATTAATTGAATTGCAAATGGTAACATTATAACAGTAAATGTAAACTTCGACCAGAATTGGTGAAATCTGTCTTCTATTTCTTTAAACGATTATAACTTGTTACGTGTTGTACTAACGATTGTTTACAATGCACCAATAATTGCCTGGTTCCTTTTTATGGTGCAATGTTTTGCGATGTACTTAAGAGCCTTAGTAAATGTGTTATACATGTATTATCACAAATAGAACTGCAGTATTGAAATCTATGCATTTATTTGTATAGACATTTATAATGCATTATTTGCTACATAGTGCTAAAATATTAGGACTTTTCATTGTTTGTAGAATGTTTTAAACAAAATAAAATGTCTGGACAAGTCTTTAATGTTGTATAGGAACAAGTCTTTGTTGGCACCTCTTTGTAGTTGTACATTAACGAGCCTCATTCTTTACACAGCCTCTTTATGAGTTCTCCGTGCTGTGGAAACTTCTCTAACAGGTCAGCCCTCTTTCCCTGAGTCCAGTCTTGTAATGCCCAACCTGTGTCAGATTTGATAATACTTATTTGCATGTAAATGAGATTTAAAACAAAGGAAAAAAGAATTGATACCGATTGTCAAATTTAAAATGTTGATTGCAACATTTAAATGTAGTTTGAAGGGATATTAAATTACAATGCATATGTGCTTGTATACATATACTTATTGAGAAAATGTAAAATAATGTAGGAGTGTGCCTAAACAGTTTTAATAGCATTTACATGTGAATATATAGCTTTAATATAAAATGAAATCAATCAGAAATAAATGATAGCAATCTGGCTTTGTAATTTTGTGCAAAAAACTTCTTGTGAATTTGAATACATGCAATTATTTGCTAATCTATGTATTTAGGAATCTACAGTAATGCACTCAGATTATACTTTATCTTTTCTGAAATTGATATAATACAAAATGTCTGGAAACAATTAGGTACCGGGTACATATATATAGAGATGTGTTTACCTGGAATGACAACGGCACCAAAGAGAACGTACTGAGTCTGTTCCATTGGTTCCACAGCGTACCACGTATCGTGTCGCACCGTTACTTGGTAACAATAATCACCATTTTTCAATGTGTCTCCCAGAATACTCTGGGTCAATTTGCCTTCACTGTCTATTGTGTAAATCTAAAATGATTGTTTGAATATTGAATACAGAAAGAATAGGGCTGAAATTATAAAGCATGAAAAAAGAAGAAAAAATTTGCTGGGAGACCTTTGCTGGTCCTCCTGCATGCCAGAGGAAGATCTCGTCAAACAGGGGGAAATGGAAGGAGACGTATTTGCCTGACTTTAAAAGATAGTATATGCAGCTGCCACCATCTCTTGGCCCATCAAATCTGTGAAGATTGCAGAATCAAAAAGCAGAAAAAAACATAGGATGAAATGTTGCACTTTTTTGTTGTTTCTGCCAAGCAAGGTTAACTGAACATGTACATGTAATGTGGGGAGTACAAACATATTGTAACCACCCATTTTCGCTAGCCAAGGGTTTTTGGTTTATGGGGAGCGAAGTGGACCGAAAACCCTTGGCTAGCGAAGATGGTAACCACCTAGTTCAATTAAAATTAATCCTGTATATACCCGTATGTACAGTTCTCCAATACAGTCATAAATTATTTTATTTACTTGAAAACATAAAACAATAATAAAGTTTGCATTGCTCTAGTGTCATGCAACCAAAATTAAAATGCAAAAAGTGGGGATGGGATAGAGGAATGGTTGCATAAAAAAAGGACTTCTAATAAACTTAACGTATAATTTTCAGAGATGATATAAACAAACTTGTTGGGCTGTATGAAGGTGACTTGTCTGTCGGTGCGGTACTGTTCACCAAAGAAACCACCCTCTGGGTGTGGAATCAGCTCAAGACTGCGAACCAAATGATCTATCTCATCATCAGCAGACATTTCTAAAGAGAAATTCAAGGACAGAGACAACTGATCATTAATTTTATTGGTCACAACCATTAATTTATCATATTATTACAATCTGAACTAAACATCATTGAGATAGTGACCATCTGAAAGGGCCCTGCTTAAATAGTGGACAGTAGGATAAAAAGCATTTCAAAGGATTTTGCTTTGACTGTAACCTATGACTCAAATTTTCCATTTGGCATAGAACTTTAATTAAAGCTCATTACCCTTATTTGGTTTAATCTGAGCAAGATTTGGCCAATGGGAATAAATTGTGGTCTAAAATGAATTTTAAAGATATCTGCTACGACCTTCACATTTGACATTGAAAGACCTTGAAACAGTTCAAGGTCACTGCACACCCTTTACCCAAATGCTATGTTTATGTGAAGTATGGGCCAAATAGGGCTAAGGGGAGAGTACATATATACTCTCAAATTTTTTTTGAGTGGTCAGATATGACCTTGCCCATTGACTTAGAAACTTCATTAAAGGTCACTGCATTCCTTGATCAAAGGCACTCTGCTGGTGAAATATGAGCCAGATTGGACCAAGGGGAGAGAATATAGGATATAAACAAGGATTTTTCACACAATCTACTATGACCTTAACCTTAAACCTAAAAACTGGGTTCAAGGTCACTGCACACCCTTTACCCAAAGGTCCTATGTGGGTGAAGTTTGAGCCAGATTGGGCAAAAGGGAGAAAAGATATGCTTCAGACAAGTGATCTTGGATGGACGAACAAATGGAAGGATGGATGGATGGACAGACAGACTGATCACAATAGGTTACCTGCAGAGCGGGTCCTTATAATTATGTTAGTACATGTAGTGAGTTAATTGTGTTATAATCTTTTAACATTTTAATGATATAGCAACTATATATTTGATGAATGAAATATGACACGTCTAAGTCTCTCCCTAAGAATCTTGATGAAAACCAATTTCAAGGTAATATGTACTTGGTTTTTCTACCAGCCATCTCTTCCTTCCAGCTAAATATACGAGGAGCACAAGTTGATTGCAAATCATGGGGTCTTATTTGAGCACTTGACTGCAATGCAAGAGGTCTTATGTTCGATACCTAATACTGACGAACCTAACACTTTAAAAGTACCAAAATTAGGCCTAAGACCCCCATGGCAAACACATCTCTTGGACCCCCCCCCCCCCATTTAATTTGCGAGTACCTATTATTGCCGACGAAAAATACTCTATTACTCTCTTTATGTAAGCTGTCTGAGTCATGTAAAAAATTCAATGCAAATCCCTGCACTGTTCATTTATTTAACTTGAATAATTATTTTTATCTTATTCTCGTCGATATAGACATACTTTTTACCTTTATTTTATACACCCCCTTTATAATAACGAATCATCCGAAACCGGAAATAATAGCCGTTGACCTATATTGGACGTGTAAACCGAAAGTAAAACTAAAGCTGGAGTTTTCAAGGCGCTGCTTTGTTATATCCATATCTTTGGTAAGATCATTTCAATTTTTATTAGGCCTTACTTAGTATTGAAACAGTGCATGCAATAAGTCAAATCCATTGTTTAGCTAATCTTAGACGCAAAGATTTTGTCTTAGATTCGAAGTACACGTGTACAGGTGTATTGAAACTGTTGAAAACTACTTTCGGTTTACCGAGATCTTTAATTTTATCAGTTTGTGTTTTATCAACTCACTACAGACAATTTCATAGAAGAGATCTCGTTGCCCCGTTAGCTATGCCAATATTTATTATCATGCATACCCTGCACTATAAATATAATTGTTGTATTTTTAGGAATGTATTGATGAGATAGAATTTTAGGTTATTTATACTTCATAACCAATCATAACACAATATATAATGTTAAGAAAATATTTAAATAGCATGAGTGGAAAGTATGCTACAGTGATTGGTTGAACCACTTCTCAGAACTACCAGCAAAAGTTTTGCTGGTAGTTCTGTTAATTAATTTCTGTAATATTAACTAACATTTGATATGTATATATACATGTTGATTTTTTTATGTCAAAGAATAAGCAATCAAACAGTAGTGTAGAGACAATTGTATCATGATTGCTTTACTAAAATTTTTACATGTAGATTTTGCTAGGAGTGTGCATGCCATCTTTCCTTGGATTGCTACGACGCACGTTGTCAACAATGAGCCAACAGGGAAGCTACTCCGTGGCCTTTGTCACAATTAACAAAATGGAAGAAGCAAAGAAGCTGGCAGCGTATGCAAAAACCTCCCCTCCCTCACTCTCTCCTCTCTTTCTTTTTTTCTTTTTTTTTTATAAATATTCTATTATCTACATGAATCTATTTTTTGTTGTTGACATTTTTAACATTTTATTTCCTGGAAAATTTAATTTCTATGGAAGGAATATTGACTTTTATTATCATTGTTCTTACCTACCCAGATTATTTGAAGAAATATTTATAGTACAGTGAATTTCATTAAAGTGTACACTTTGTACAGTAAATAACCCATACCCCAGAAATTATACAAGGAGTACCTAGATTTAACAATTATTTACATGTACTTGACGTTTATATTTAAATTTCGAATAAGTTCATTTTTATACATGTAACATTAAAATTCTAAATAATACACCCTTGCTTTGCTGAATGAAATAGCATATAATGTCACTAGATACGTACATGTAGTAGATATGAACAAACCTGTTCCACCTGCTTGTTTGATTTTGTTCACTCTTTGTCTTTAATGATAATTTTAATGGGCATATAGATCATTGTGATTATGTAGTCACGTTGCTCACTTGCATGTTTGTTGTTCATTCTTGTTTTTTTCAAAAGAGGTTTAGTGAAAGAGAAACATGCTGCCTGTGTCAACATTATCCCAGGCCTGATATCAGTGTGAGTTTCCAAGTCAAAGTTGTCATTAGTGAATTTGCTTACTTTGGTGGTTCATGCAGGTATAAAGGTAGTGAGCATTGCAGAATAAAAACATAAATTGCACCAGATAGCTATGTAATTTTTAGCTCACCTGAGCTGAAAGCTCAAGTTAGCTTTTCTGATCAAAATTTGTCCGTTGTCTGTCGGAGTTGTCGTTGGTGTTGGCGTTGTCGTTATTGTAAACTTTTCACATTTTCATCTTCTTCTCCAGAACCACTGGGCAGATTTCAACCAAACTTGGCACAAAACATCACTGGGTGAAGGGGATTCAAGTTTGTTCAAATGACGGGCCACACATTTTTTAAAGGGGAGATAATTTAGAATTATTGAAAATTTGTTGGTATTTTTCAAAAATCTTCTTCTCAAAAAGTATTAGGCTAGAAAAGCGGCAACTTGTATGGAAGCATCCTCAGGTAGTGTAGATTCAAGTTTGTTCAAATCATGGTCCCCAGGGGTAGGGTGGGGCCACAATGGGGGGATGAATTTTTACATAGGAATGTATAGAGAAAATCTTTAAAAATCTTCTTCTTAAAAACTATTAGGCCATAAAAGCTTAAACTTGTGTGGAAGCATCCTCAGGTAGTGTAGATTCAATTTTGTTTAAATCATGGTACGTGGGGGTAGGGTAGGGCCACAATGGGGGGATGAAGTTTTACAAAGGAATATATAGAGAAAATTTTTAAAAATCTTCTTCTTAAAAACTATTAGGCCAGAAAAGCTCAAATTGGAAAGGAAGCATCCTCAAATAGTGTAGATTCAAGTTTGTTTAAATCATGGTCCCTGGGGGTAGGGTGGGTCCATAATGGGGGGACAAATTTTTACATAGGAATCTATAGAGAAAATCTTTAAAAATATTCTTCTCAAAAACTATTCGGCCAGAAAAGCTCAAACTTGTGTGGAAGCATCCTCAGATAGTGTAGATTCAAGTTTGTTCAAATCATGGTCCTTGGGGGTAGGGTGGGGCCACAATGGGGGATGAATTTTTACATAGGAATATATAGAGAAAATCTTTAAAAATCTTCTTCTTAAAAACAATTAGGCCAGAAAAGCTCAAACTTGTGTGAAAGCATCAGATAGTGTAGATTTAAGTTTGTTCAAATCATGGTCCCCAGGGTCAGGGTGGGACCACAATGGGGGGACGAATTTTTACATATGAATATATAGAGAAAATCTTTAAAAATCTTCTTCTTAAAAACAATTAGGCCAGAAAAGCTCAAACTTGTGTGGAAGCATCCTCAGATAGTGTTGATTTAAGTTTGTTCAAATCATGGTCCCCAGGGTCAGGGTGGGACCACAATTGGGGGACGAATTTTTACATAGGAATATATAGAGAAAATCTTTAAAAATCTTCTTTTTAAAAACTTTTAGGCCAGAAAAGCTCAAACTTGTGTGGAGGCATCCTCAAATAGTGTAGATTCAAGTTTGTTTAAATCATGGTGCCCGGGGGTAGGGCGGGGCCACAATGGAGGGATGAATTTTTACAAAGGAATATATAGAGAAAATCTTTTAAAATCTTCTCAAATCTTCTTTTCACTCTGAAAAGCAGTTACTTGTGTGAAAGCACGGGTTGTGCAGATAAAAGTTTGATCAAACCATGATTCCCTATCAAGAAGTAAGGCCACAAAGTGGAAGGGGGGGGTTATATAGGAATAGAGAAAAATCTTCTTACAGGTACAACAACAAAAGGGGCTTGGTTTTTACCATAAAAATATGTGGATAAAAATCAGCAGATTTTTAAATTTTTTTAAGCAAGGTCTACTGTACTTAGTTATCAAAATATTTTGATTTTGATACTGTAATGCTAATTTGATCAGAGTTAAGGCTATTGTTGCTCAGGTGAGCGATGTGGTCCCTGGGCCTCTTGTTTTGCAATGGTAGCTACTGTCATATCTTATATGAAACAACAATTAATTGAGAAAAAAAATTTAGTAGTTGTAAATATTGCAAATTTAATTCACAAGATCATGATGTACTAAATATCTAAATTTTAAAGAATTAACTCACTTATCTCAAGTGAAATATACACTGTTTATCATAGGCAAAACTGTTGATTTCTTTGAGCCATGATTGAATTGCTAACATTGAAATAGACAGGGCTGCATCAAATTTCTGTTTGAAAACAGCTACATGTAGCTAACGCTCAATGTCTTGTTAAAATGACTATTTCTAAAATGCTTGAAAAATCTTGTTTTAAAAATTCGTTACAGGTATGAATGGGAAGGCAAAATCAATGAAGATCCAGAGCTTCTTCTGGTAAAATATTATTTAATTTCAGCATTCTCTTATAAAATGAAGTAGAAATGCAGTTTGATTAAGAAAATGGGGATAACATTTTTTTTACATTTTCAAAATTTTTTTGTATTGTTTTAGAAAATAAAGACAGCCACAAGTAAAGTCGATGATGTCATCAAATACGTAAGGTAATACATATTGTCTACACTTACTAACCAAAGAAAGACCATGTACATGTATATTGTACATGTATGTACCTAATATATAACCTTGATTTATGTACATGACCAACATTTTTGATTAATAACTTTTTGATTAATCAGAACTTTTTGTTGAATTTTTATGTACATTGCATTTCATTTTATAAATTATGAACATGTAGATTCATAAACATATACACTACCAAATGAAATAGCTGATTTTGACTGGTTCAATTTGTTTTTTGTTTTTTTTTTTTCACAGAGAGAACCATCCATATGATGTTGCAGAGGTTATTAGTGTCAAGGTAAAATTTACCCCCTCCCCCTTCCCCCACTTTACCCCCAATCTCCCTTTGACATAAAAAAATATAATATTTTAGACATCAAATATTGACTGTCACTAATACATGTATTTAAATCTGAATCGTCATTGAAATAGACTTTTAATTGTTAGAATTAACTGTCTACATTTATTCTTAAAACACTAATAAAGTTATATAAAAATTATACTATATTTAAAGACTGCATTTTTGGAATCTCAGTTGGTAACTAATTATATGTTTAAATGAATTATGATATTTTTAACAACTTCTAAAGGTGTTTGTGTAATTTTTAGATTGACAATGGAAATCCGCCATACTTAAAATGGATTGATGAAGTCGTGGGAACCAAAGCCTAGATTTTATCTGCAAGACTCAGTGTGGATTACTTTATCTGCACAAAAGATTCCTTCTACAAAGACTGCTTAGAGCAATTGAATTTCAAATTCTAAATTTTTTTGCTTATAATTTAAACTTTTGAAATATGAATATTGATAATCCTTGTGAGTCAACTATGTACTATCCATGTGTGCTTTAAGTTTTACATGTATAACTCATTGACAAAAAAGTCAGTAAAATGTTTTTTTTATTTGTGAAACAAATAATAATAAAATTATCATAAAATGATATATTGTCTCTCTATAGAAAGGTTTACATTTACAGATGATATGGTACTCGAGATTATAAATTTCAAAATGTTCAGCTACCAGATTACTGAATAAGTTGTAGTATAAGCTATCAGCATTGCGTAAAAAGCATATATTAATTTTTTTACGGCATTGATAATGGATAATCATAAGCACGTTTGGCAAAGACAACATGTTCCATGAGAATGGTTATGTGATAGAAATAAATCCTTTTAATGAATGTTACTCGAAGTGGAATATTTTGACTACGCTCTTGTCCCCCTGAGTTATGAGCAGACGATCCTCTTTTTCGTCGTATGCGATAGCACGTGGATACGTAATTTCCTCTCGTGACACGATGGTCTTTATTCGATCTCCCTCGGGTGTTACCACTTGCACGCTTTTTGCATGGTTCCTGCAAACATAGAGGTTGCCTTCACGATCCAGCGTTATTCCTGCTACATGACTGAGGTCTATTGTGGAATACGCGTAGCAATGCTCGGAGGTTTCCGTGAGACACGTGATGCAACCTCGGCGCTCGTCGGACACATAGATCACGGTTCCGGCGTTATTTGACGTCACATATATCGGCCGTGAAAAAAGCGGAGATCCGTCGTCATCAACTCCAATGGCTGCAAGTTCCCTTCCGTCTGAAGAAATTACTTTCAATGCCGGAGGCTTTCCATCGTAGCAAAGAGCGAAGAACTTTCCTCGCACGTGCTTGATTCCGAAGCAAGCTTCCTCCGTAGTGAAGTAGTCTGACATTTTGATGGAGTCCCCCGTGGTCAGAAGCTGTATCCCATGCTCCTCAGGAAGAGTTACGGCGATTTCGTTTTCACCAACAACTGTCACGTCCCAAGGTTTTGTTGTAAAAAAGATGCTGTTCAGAAGCCGGTAGTTCTTGCTGAAGAGCTTCAGTTTTCGATTAGAACGATCCACCAGTACAAATCTGCCATCGCTAAGGAATGCGGCCCCTGTGTACCAACAGTCTTTGATGTCATCTTCCATCTTGGCATCAAATGCTTTCGCGAGTTCTGTTTTTCGCCCTTTCAAGGACAAGGTAGACTTGAATTGTTTCCCCTGCTCGATCGATTTTTCAATCGTCACGGTGTTTGGGAAGGGTTGCAGTTTTGAGGGCGAGTGGCGGACTTTCAATTCTCCGTACTTTTTCACTTTGTTGAGTAATGTTTCTATATGCTCGTCGATTTCGAAAACGTACTCACAATCTTGAATTTTACTCCTCAGTTTACCCATCTCTTCTTCGTACCACAAGCATTCCCTCTTGACCTCTTCAATAGTTTTCATGAGGTTGGAGTCGGAGCCATGGTTTTCAGTAACGTTCAGCAATTCATGCGCATTGGTAACAGCAGACTGAATCTTTCTAGACTTGCTAACCTCTTTCTCCATTGCCTTGGTTTCCCCAGAATGTATATCGGACAGCTCCTTCTTGATAGCTTTCTCCATTTTGTCCAGAATATTTATGACGTTAATGCGAATTTGAGAAAACTCGTCAATAAGCTTGGTTTTCTGTTCGTCCAGACTCAGCAGCTTGTTGGTTCTGGCTGCGATGACCTTCTCTATATGCTCGTTGTATTCCTCCAGGTTTTTCTTGAGGAACTCTGGCGTTTTGTCCAGACGGCTCTGCTTGACCGCGTCCATCACGGACACTACTCGGTCACAGCGTCTGTGTTCTTCCGCCACACAGTTCGGACAACAGAGTTCCCTGTCGGTCATACAGTACATGTCCAGTGTCTTGCCCGGATGCTTCTGACACGGTTCCTGCTGTTCCTGCAGCAGAGAAACGTGCTTCATGAACTCTTCCTTGCTGAGCACGGTGTGGTC
Organism: Magallana ariakensis; assembly: GCA_020458035.1. Lineage (NCBI taxonomy): Eukaryota > Metazoa > Mollusca > Bivalvia > Ostreida > Ostreidae > Magallana > Magallana ariakensis. The sequence continues at coordinate 49,492,295 of CM035815.1, read as the reverse complement.
CATGGACACACGCATTCCACGATGAACTTTGGAGCAATTCTTGCAAAGCCCATCCCGGCATTCCTTGCACCAGGATACCACGTCCGACCGGTCGCCATTACGTGTACACGGACCACAAGTTTTCTCACCCCTCATCAGGAGTTCCACGTCCAGTAGATCCATAAGGAACGTGTTGAGGGGAAACTTGGTTGTCCAGTTCTTGGCGGACTGCGAGGAGAACTTGGACACATCGATAGCCTTGTTACACGTAGGACACACATACTCCGTCGGGTGGGCGGTTTGACTCCCCTTTTTGACACTGGACTTAGCAATGTAGTCATGAATGTGCTTGGACAGACAGTTCTCGCAGTAGGAATGGAGGCAGTGCAAGGTCCGGGGCTGAGTAAACCATTGGTTACACAGACCACACGTCAGGAATCTCTCATTCACTTTTATGTCTCCGCGACCCGTCTTGGCCATGCTGAATTCTTGTCTCTTGCTAATATCCGTTACATCGATTTTGTAATTAAACCGTCTTCGCGACTCTTACTGCCCTATTCTTTTATTTCCTTGCGCGAAGAATGGATCTGTTTTGAGGTATTGCTATAGGAGACGCTAGTTAATCCACTGATTTTTTTTTATTCATTGCTTTCAATGAATCGGCGTATACTTCAATAGCATCTCAATATGATTTTACCTGAGTGATCTTTGAAATGAATTTCTTTTCTTTGTTGCATTTAAACTACATTTAAATCTCTCTGAACGTCAGAACGTGGTAGATGATATTCGGATGTTATTGAAATTTTATAACAAAGGAAGATCTCCGTTTGATACATAATGTACTCTAAAATCCAGTTCTGTAATTTGTTTACAGATCTCAAACAATTGAAGTTAAAGAAGTTTTATAAAATTTTATGAGTAATGCAAGTCCATGCATATATAATTTGAGAAAGCTAGATTTTCAAGTGCCGTAATAAACTAAAAAAAATTTTTTTGAAATCAGAAAAATGGTATATATTTATACATTTTACGATAAGTCCCGAGTGAATCGGTTCATACATGTACATGTACGTGCAAACATTGCTCTAAAGTTGACAATGTACTGTACGCTCTAGTTGTTTATGTATGTGGATACACATATTGAACATTGTAATTGTGGATCGAGGCCAACCAAGGGAACATTAAGTCCTGATTTTTGTCACTTAAAATGATTACCTTTTAAATAACTGAATTTCCTCTTTTTGATTTGTAATATTGTTTTAATTTTTTTAATTATTGTTAAAAATATAACGAATTTAAAATATATAATACAAGATTTTTTTTGTACAAAATGCAAGGAATATTGGAATATTTTTAAAAACCATTTGAATTCTAGTACGTGCCATCGTTCAGCAATAAGCGTGCATAAGACAAAAGAGTAATTGAATAAAGAATTTGGTAAATGGTTAATGAAAAGAACCATTCTTCCGATTTGTTAACACCACAAGCAACTGTCACTATATGTATAAATTGTAGCGATGTTAGACACGGAACACAAGTACAGAAACTAGAACAATGATGTCCACTGTTTTATTCTGGTGTTTTCTGGGAATAGTGTTTATTTTTTTCTTAAACAGTTCAGGTAGATGTTCTTGGTGTGGCTTTTGTGAAATTCAACATAAAAACGTTTACATGGTTTTGTGATGATTTTTCCTATTTCACTTCAAACTGGACATATATAAAGTTTGTAAAAAGAGAACTTATTATACTCGCGAAAAAAAAAAAAACTCTTGTAGAATTAGTTGGCCATTCATCATCTCAACGTTTAAAGAACAAGAAAATAATTTATTGAATAAAAATCAGAAGTTATTTAACTTAAGTTAAAGTAATAAAACCTTTCTTGCAGAATTAGTTTTTCTTCATTAACACAATGCAGCATACTTGCACAATTCAGTGCCAGTTGAATTCAATATTCATTTTATAAAATGCGTACTTTTTGTACCATTAATATTTTATGAAAAAAGAAATAAGTAGTTATTAGATTAATATTATACAATTTCAACGGTTTTATGATTTGTACAGATGGCGCTTGTACACTTCCGGGCGCTTTGCGGGGAACCTGGATCAGCAGTGTGTATGGGGACACGGAATTTACTGAGTCCATCATGTACCTCTCTGAATATGACATCATAACGGAATCAATTAGAGCTACTGATCCCACAAATTTCACCTGTGATTTCAGTTCAGGAAATTTCTATGTTCTCAAGTAAGCGATTTATAGTTTTATTATACATGTACATCATTCCATACTTATGGAACACTACAATTATTATGTATCAATGCATTTATATTAGAAACGTAAATTTATCATAGAACAGTGAATCTATTCGGGCTTCACGGGATTTGATCATTTGACCAACCAAGTTCATATCCCGGTGAACTTTTTAACGTGCTGTTTATAATTATTTCTTTGTCACAATGTGACGGCGTACCAATATTTTTGTTTGTTGAAAGGTTTTCTTTGATTCTATGTGTTAATTTTGAATGTATATTTACTTAGTGTTAACGATTGATCCAGCAATACAACCTTAGAGTGTGAGTTCATTACTTGAATTTTCAGGACTACAAGCAACGTCTCAAGTCATTCCCTCGGTGTTTACAAATGGTATATCTGCTTGGAACTGACCGCAGTAACTGCGTACTCTTATTACTACTACGATGCCAGAGGTGAGATTTGCATGACTTAAACTAATACTGTACAACATAACTTATTCATCGTTGGGACCAACTTGCATAGAGTCATGTTTATATATATATTTACATTTTCCAGTGTATTACCTGTGACAACACTACGTATCGATTTTGTACTATATACATGTAGCCCATAACTTCAAATGACGCCAAATTGAGGCGCCAGCGGGGTTTGCTTATTTATATTTAAATATTTAATCGTACGATGGCTTCGAATTATGTAAATATAAGTAATAAGGAATCATTCTTTGAATATTATGAGGTGATAATTTCGGTCGGGGCGTGATCAAATCTATCATAAAGCCCTTCGGGTTTTATTGGATTTGATCACGCCCCGACCAAAATTATCACATCATAATACTCAAAGAATGATTCCTTATTTCTTAAATACAGCGATGACTGTATTTTACTGGTGCATAAATAATGACATTTAGATTAAAACAGTTATGCCTGCAAAAATATAAATACATGTATATTTTATTTGACATTTATGTGCTCCAAAATGACAAAAAATAAAAATAAATGATCTATATACATAAGCAAAATAGATTCAAATGTATGAATAAATATATAAATAAATAAATAAATAAATATAAATTATAGCTTCGTCAAGTTGTAAATTTAGAATTTACCGGCTGGTAGTAAATATAAAACTTACCGCCACTCTGTATAAATTCAAAATATTCATCTTGACAATTTTGCGGAATTGAAATAATTGAATTTCAGTTTTGTTATAATATTTATGATAATTTTTAAAGCTAACGATGCCGGGCGGAGTCCTTACACCGACTACACGGACGTCTGTGGCGGTCAACAGGCCACTGAACTTTTCCACGTGTTCGTCAAGAAAGGTTTTTAACTTAAAAAAAAATTTTTTTTAAATTTTTTATTATCACTTGTATTTATGCACTTATCACTCACATGTATTTATAAACAGTAAATCATAATTTTGATAAATCTGCAAGAGAAAGACTGCAGTACTGATGAATTAAAAAGATTTTTTTTTTAAATTCTGTTTATTGTAGGCTTCGAGACCGAGGCACTGTCCTACTGTGCCAAGCCATTCCTGGGAGTCTTCACATACACTCATACTTCCTCTTCCGCTACCTGTGGACTAAACTGGGAAGAGTCCTTGTTAGACGTATGTAACAACAACAGAACAAACCTCATCTTTGACTACAATCTCTGTTCTACTACGTTGGCCTTTTCAGGTAAAGAGCTACATGTATTAAATGACACTCTCCTAAGATCAAACAAGTAGTTTTTACATATCAACCTTACAACTTATGTTGTGGCGCTAGTGTCTTAATAGCTTTGAGTAAAAGAGCATGTGCCGATCTAGAAAGGGGGGTCCAGACCCCCCCCCCCCCCTGGAAAATTTAAATTACTTAAATCTCCATACTAACATTACCGAAAATATGCATTGGAAACTCTCCCCCCTTCCCTTGGCAAAATTAAAAATAAGTATCCCTCGGACCCCCCCCCCCCCCCTGGAAAAAATTTCTGGATTCGCGCATGAAGAGATCACATTTACATGTCGCATTTCAATACAAACCTTTTTGTAGCAAACTTTGATAAGATAACTCTTTACTCAAGTCAGACAGTTATAGGTACATGTAGTAATGTTGGGTTCAAATCAATAAAGCTAGTCTCTGGTATGTACAGGTGGAGGTCACGTGGGATGTGTTGCGGCTCTCAGTAATGGAACCACCTATTACCAGAGTGTCATCAACTTTGACACCACTCTATCGGCATCACCAAGAATGTACCGATTCACCTGTTTTGTAAGTTGGAGAGGGCTGAATTCTCGTGACAATTTTTTAGAAGAAAAGCTTTGAATAAAGATAAAGGAATCAATTTAACTAAGTTTCAAAACTGAAATATCAGGAATTTTATTTTATGTTACATAGATTATGGCTTTAAAAATCATGTCTAAAATCTAAAGTAGATCTGAGGTTTATTTGTTGACTATCCAACCTCCTTGGGGATTGAATTATTTGTATCTTTTTGGATTATATATGAGTTTCAACATGGAATTGTTTAGGGTGCTTTGCAATTTTTTGATATGTTCAATGAAGGTGATAGAATTTGATGGGGTAAATGTCACAGCGTCAGAGAAAGGAGAGAACTGCGACCAAGGGCAATCAGCTAGCATCAAGCCGTCCGCTCCAGGGAGTCTGTTGTACCTTGTCGCTAACAGTAAGACCACTTAACTTCGATGGTGGACGTACATGTGATTTTTACAAATAATACAGAATTCAATTAACATTATGCAATTATATCTTTTTCCTCGAACTTAAGAAATTACACTTAACTGAAAAAAACCAAAGTTTTTGGTCCGACAAAAAAAGTTTAACATATTGATTGGGAAAAAATACGCTACATTTCCGTGTATGATATCTAAACCCCAAAATATCTATATCTGCATTGTAATAAATTATGAATAAGTAAAAATGAAATGTATGATAAAAGTACACTTATTTTGTCAGAAGTACCTAACCATTGCCTTTTGTTTCTTTCAGCAACGTGTTGTGAGTAAACTCATCATTCCTACATGTGAAATAAATTTAGAATTAAATAAGTATTATTATTATAAGAAACTTCAACTGAAAACTTTTACAACGCTTTAAAAATGTCTACAGACATAGAGACCCCCGCCTCTCCGGATGATCTCAGTGACAACATGACGGCCATTATTGCTGGTGTTGTCGTGTCGCTGGTAGTCATAGCAACCGTGATAGGCGCAATACTGGCATACAGATATTATAAGAAAAAGAAAGAAGACAAACTTTCTGAAAGTAAGATCTATTATAGCAGCATTAAATTATAAGTTTCGTAATGTTGTATATGTATATATATAGGTAGAAAAATAGTATACAAAAAATGTAAAACAGGGGGGTTTTGCGGCGAATTGTTGCCGAATAACACATTTTAAAAAAAGTTTTCTTATAAGACCGTACTAGATTGTGCATTTTTCTTTTGTCTAGAACTATTTTATACTATTCCTACTGAAATGCAGTGTAGAAGTATGACAAAAACTAAATATCCTAAGAAATGTTGACCTCACAAAATTTTGACCACAAATCACTTTGAATCTAAAAAACAGAGAAATACGTAAGGTGATGGTGACTATAAATTAAATCCAATTTCATTCTGTGGATTGTGTGTATTCTTTTTATTCAAATATGAATTGTTTTTGATTAAGGAATGAATTCAATATTTATTAGTTTTATACGATATAAAATGGTTTGGGGCAGTTTACGCTTTCTAAACCGCGAAGCGGTTTATAAAAAAGCGTAAACTGTTCCAAACCATTTTATATTGATAAAAATAATAAATATTTGAATTCATTGCTTATAATTTAATTTTTTGCTATTAACTGTAGATAAAAACGGTCTGTTGACCCTTAAAATGACATCAAATTTTACAAAATTCAAACGTAACGTCAGACAGATTGATACGTTTTTTGAAGTTAGTCTTACTATGACGTAGGAAACATTCTTTATACGATATTAAACAACTTTTTCAGCCAATCAGAAAGCGTGCTACAACCAAAATTAAATTATTGTAATTTATCAATATATCTTTTGTTTTTTCTTAGAGACTAAAATAGAAAATCTGATATCGGTTGGACTTGGGGATGGTCTAGCAAAATTACCGGAACCTTTAAATAAACAAAAGAATATAAAAATTTCTAGTGATATCAATGAAAACAAAATCAAGGAAAACAATACACCTAATCAGTATCCAGGAGTTTCCATGGCCGACACACTACAAGACGTAGAAATCGATTCGAGGAACGAACAAGAAAGACAACTGCAAAATGATAACAAAGAGACAAAAGATGATCCCCCAAGAGATACAAATGATGGGTCAGGATTAACCAAAAAAGACACGGATGAGGATGAATCAAAGCAAATGAATGGTAAGATGACTACAAACAACCTGGCAAGTGAAGTTATTGTTGAAGAAGAAGAAGTTTATGAAGATTCTGTTGAAACCGAAAATACAAAACCTGAGAAGAAAGTCACTTTACCGGACGATGTTCCAACGCAAGGAGGTCACGGAAACCCAGATCATGCAAGCTTATTACCAGATGAAATAAATATAGCGGCCAGCGAAACCAAAAACACAAACGACGAAAGGCATCCATCTCCTAACGAGGTCCTTACAACGTTTGGGAAGGAGAGAACTGGTATGAACTCAAGAAAACCCGGCCCCAGTGAAATTAAATCAAATGAGAGTGAAAAATCGCCTTTTGAAAAGGTTGGACAAAATGGCATACCTGAGACCGAGTTTGAGGGACAGCCGAACTCGTTAGGTCCACGTGACCATACCCTAACTGATATAGTTATATAACAAAACAATCAAGAATAATTTTATAAATAGTTTCTCTCCCAATATTGTTATCTAATAACGTAGCGCAGAGTATGGAACGCCATCGCTGCCTTATAGCATAAAACTATAGATACACTATGTCAAATTATCATTACATGATGTTAAAGTCCATTACGTGGTGTGAATATATCTTTACACTTGGTCAAATCTTTATTACGTGATGTCAAAAGCACATTACGTGAAGTAAACATGTCTTTACATGATGTCAACTTTTTACGTTGTGATGTAAACTCATCCTTACGTTATGCCAACATTATACAACTGAAGGTCAATACATCATGACATTATTTCGATACTGTATTACATGGGGCAAATCTATCCTTAAATTATGTCAACATTTTATTATATGCTATCAATATATCCTTACATTATATCAACACTGCAGTACATATCGCGATTCTATCCTTACATTATGTCAACATTTTATTACATGCTATCAATATATCCTTATATTTTATCAACACTTTAATACATGGTGTTAACACATCCTTTCATTATGTCAACACTTTATAACTTGATGTCAAAAGTACATTACGTGATGCGAAAATATCTTGACATTTTGTCTTAACTTTATTACGTGATGTGAATAAATCTTTACATTAGGCCAATTCTCTATTCCGCTCCATTACATTAAGTCGAAACATCATTCCGTTATACAAACACGAATATCCTCGGTCTTTAAATATATGTTACATTAAAAGTTTAAAATTTATCAATTTAAACTTAACTAGTACAGTTTATAAACTGTTATAGTTAAGTTTAAATTGATAAATTTTAAACTTTTAATGTAACATATATGTCATGTTTTAAATTCAAAAATTTACAACATGACATACTGAGTACATAGAAACGGTACGCCGATTTACCCATATAGACACAGAAAAACTCCAACAGTAGATACTAGTAAGAAGCAGTGGTTTAATCATACTAGAATAAAAATATATATACGGATGCTTTTTTGAAAGCTGTAAGGGACTTAGGTGCTGACAATTTAATTTCCCGAGAGTGAATGTACATCTACGTATTTAAACATTGAATTTTTAGTTTAAATAGACCTAAGTTATAAGAACAAGACTTAAAAAATACAAGTCTTCTCGTGCTCACCGGCCCTTGAATACTTAATATACAATAAAATCTAAAATTAGCCCCTTTTTTGTTGTTTAAAAATTTTATTTTTTGATTTATATTTTTTTTTTACTTCAAGAGTATTCAAATTAAGTTCGTTACTACAAACTCAGTCATTTAGCAGTCAGGGTTCTTTATCGTTCTGAAGCCTGTATGTCGTGACGCGGAAACTCAGTACATATTTGATTTTCTAAAATCTAGTCTCAAAGAATTTAGTACTTAAAATATTCGTTGCTATTGGTATCTTAAGTTAAGGACATTGACCCTCACTGGGTATGGCCGTTCTGCTACAAAATTATTATGCTATTAAAATGATTTTGTTTTCTTTTTTTAGCAGAGGGGTGGAAATAATGTTTGGGGAGGGGGTACGCTACGTTCCTACGAATGAGTTTTCTTCCTTTTATTCAAGAAGGCACTTGATATCTAAAGGTGGAATAACACATCATCACAAAATGGCTAACCTCGGATCGAAACGACATTTCGTTTTATTAAAACGATTTTATATACAGTAACAAGTAACTTAATGCATTGCCGAGTGGATAAAGTGCCGGGCTTGTGATCCATATATCCCAAGTTCGAATCCCGCAGGGGCTTTCTAAATTAATTTTTTTAATTTTATTTTATTATTATTTAATTTTTATTATATTATAATAATTATAATAATTTTATTATAATTTAATTATAGCCATTTTATTTTTTAACCACAAACTGCAAATTTTTTTCGCTTATTTGACTTATATACAGTTCATTTATCATTATATCTTTCATAATCAAATAATTTACTGTTAAATTGAGTGACCTTCTTCCAGGTGTGTTATTCCACCTTAAAAGGAAATAAAATCTACAAATAAATTACAATAGATCTTTAACCCCTATAAAGACCTTCCACATGTTGATATAGATGGGGTTGGTTTTTATAAAATGTTTGTTTTAGGTAATTTTTCGGACAGAGGGTAAAACTCAGAATTATGTCATAATAAAACGTACACAAAAAAGAGAGGGGAACTGTATTCGCCGATTTCAGAATTTGTTATTCAGAATGGCAAACACTATTGGTAGAATCGGCACTGTCTCCAGCGTTTGCCTCATACATGTAACTAATTTTTAATTTAGTGAAATAATTCGACTGCATGAGTGTTGGTGTATTGTTAACAATTATGATCATGATACATATATTTTCGGCGATAAGTATATATAGAATCGGCGTGAAAATAGGCTGAGAATGAAATTTACGCACAGTCCGTTCTGTACCAATATCCACACGGATAATGGTATTTTGCGGAACGGAACCAGAATTTTAAAAATAAGTCAAGTACTGCTGACAATGTAATTTTAAAGATGTTATACTTGGGAATGTGTTTGGTTTGTTCTAAAGCTCTAACTAATACATAATATTTTCTTGCTAGTTTAAACCAGCTAGTAAGTTCTGCCGTGAAAGTATTGTAATGTGTTAATACTAGAGTAGTACTTTAACGAATTTAAACATTGAAATTAAAGATCAATCTTATTTTGAAATGTAATGAATAAAAAATGCTCATTTTTATAAAATTTTTATTCCCCCATATTGGGTGACCCTTTACTGGACAAAGTACCATTAGCCCCTGGATCCATTTGGGTAAATCAGCTTACCATTTCTATGTATATAGATAAAGGCACAGGGGCTCGGTTGTCGGATAGTGGAGTTTTCCAACCTAGATCTCGTCAGAAATCGTTGGAGAAATTGGAGATCTTGATTAAAACATAGCGTGAACCGAGGACCCCATATAAATCCAAGATGGCAAGTGTCGTCCCTTTACTTTTTTTAATGTACATTGAATACACTTTTAACATTATTGAATCAGGGGTTTTCAGTGAATATTTTTAATGCAATAGAATGAAATACACTTAAGATTACTAATTTTAATCATTTTGGTCATTGGGAACAAATAATAAAGAACTGCACTATCCGACAACCGAGCCCCTGTGGATAAAGGCCGAGGGTATCCGTGTTCGCATAACGTAATGATGTTTCGACATAAAGTAATGGAGCGTGTACATCATGGAATAGAGAATTGACCTACAGCGAAGACTTATTCACATCACGTTATTAAGTTTAGACATAACGTAATAAACTTATGACATCAAGTTATAAAGTGTTGACATGATAAAACGATGTATTTACACCATGTAATAAAGTGTTGATAAAATATAAAAATATATTGATATCATGTAATAAAACATTGTCATAATGTAAGGATAGATTTGCATTAAGCACTGCAGTATTGACATAATATAAGAATACATTTGCCCCATGCAATACAGTGTCGACATAATGTCATTATGTATTGACCTTGAGTTCTACAATATTGGCGTAATGTAAGGATACATTTACATCAAGTTATAAAATGTTGGCATAACGTAAGGATGATTTTACATCACAACGTAAAAAGTTGACATCATGTAAAGACATGTTTACTTCACGTAATGTGCTTTTGACATCACGTAATAAAGATTTGACCAAGTGTAAAGATATATTCACACCACGTAATGGACTTTGACATCATGTAATGATAATTTGACATAGTGTATCTATAGTTTTATGCTATAAGGCAGCGATGGCGTTCCATAGCAGAGGGTTGAAGATGTCACTACGGACCTGAAATTCATGAGTTCGAATCCCACTGGAGATTTTTAAAAATTTACCTTTCCAAAATTTTTTAAAACGTATATTTTGGTTAAATATTGTAAAAATTGAAACCGGTGAGAGTATTATAATTACAATGTACTTTAATCCACTTTGATAAGATTTTGTATGGTATCCACGCATTTTACGAAGTTATTGCAATTTTGGCCACGAAGAATATATATTTGAATAAATAACGTATACAAGTTGAGTTTAAATTAGAAAAAAGATCGGTGCAGCGGTGACTCGAACCCCTTTACCCCTAGATATTATGTCTCCGTGGAGCCGCTAAACCAAGCAGTAAATTGAATAACTTAGCGTAACATTAACACTTCAAGATTATTTAAATTTGTCTATATAAAAGGCAGATTTATGGTACGGATAAAAAAAATCCACATAATTTAGTTATCGAACATTGCTGAGGATCGGAAATCTATGAATAATAAAAATAAAAAAATATGAACCGCCTCCCGGTATTTTTTTTTTAAGATTCCCGTCTTCTACAACAACATATACGTGCATTATTTATTTTTTTTTCTCACAAATATCATGGCACACATTTTTTGCCCCTCCCCAATAAAAAATATTAGGTCATTCGATGAAAATTAAAACCGTAAGAAAATTTTACCTCATTTTAAGATTATTTCAAGGAGACGGACAATCGTTTGCAATGAATTCCAGGCGCTTGTCACATTTAAAAAAAAAAACCGTCGGATAAAACTTAATTACAAATATGTTTTATTACTTCTTTTTTTACTTTTAAATTACACTAATTTTACGGTCTTTTTGGGGATACAATACATGTACGTGTAATGGGCCCCACTCCTATAACTGAAATATTTTACGATTAAAACCAATTATAGGAATATAACTAGATGCGATCTCGTTGCGAGAAATGAATAGGTCTTCCGTAGAGAATTTTGAAATGATATGATATTATTAGAAACAATTACAATCAAGTGTGAATATAGCAGCCCAACCATTTCTTTGTAAAGCAAAGAATTATGAATTTAAAACAAAACGCCAAGATTACATAAACAACGTCGCAGGCGTGCTGCGACTGGCCTTACCTCACGCTTTATTTCGTATATGTTGTCTTCAGAAGTAAAAATCGTTTTGGATATAAATTATAGTTCGTAATTTTGTCTTTACGCCTAGTTTTCATGGTTTTATTGCAACTGTGACACTACTTTTGGACGACACATCGTATCAACCCTACAGTTTAGTGTGTTTGGTGATCTGTAAAGCGTGAATGTCTCGCATCCGAATGCTATCCGGGTGAAAGTTTTATTAAACGTCAACCTTGAATTATGTAAAGATTGTTTGACTGATAATTTGTTTTTCATTTATCACTAGCTTCGGTGTCCTAATTTTTCTCTACTTTTCCCTTTAAAACAAATCATTCTTTTAGTGTTTGTGTAAAGAAATGCTATATTGAAATGTTATTTTGTGATATTATGAAATGTGAAGTAGTAAAACAAATTAAAAAGGTGCCTTAAAGGCGCTCAGACAGCAATTTGAAGATAATTGCTAGCGCTCTTGAGTCTTAAGTCTATACATGAATTTCTGAAATACATGTAGTCATGTACGTATCCCTACTTCGATCACGGTCGGGAATTCTTGGAAAACTACTGTAGATAGACTGTGCGATGACAATTTCTTTTTATCATAAAAAATAGATATGATCCGAATTCTGAAGTTTCTTAATTTATTGTCTAACCTACACATAAAAGTACAAGAAAAGTTAGGTCATATAATTCCAAGATTGTAGAGATCAACTGGTAAAACCTAGCTTTCCTTACAGTTATAAATACCACATTCTTAAATAATTCCGACAAGCTGAGAAAAAAACCCAGGGTATCTTTTCAGAGTATGTCGGAAAGACAAGAAGCGATGATACAATGCAGTCCCACACTGATACAATTATTTTATTTTATTTTTTTTTACGGAAAAGCCCGGTTGTTATAGACAAATAAACGACATCCTTAGCGGGTACATTTTACGTCGAAGCACAAAGATAATTTCTCATTTGTCAATTTGGCTTGAGTCTTTCACACGGAAAAATCCGAGCAAAGAAACGACATTCACGCGGAAAATTTACGCAGAATCTGTATTTGTTACGTCGCATAACCTAATATTGGTTTTACGCAACAGAGAGAGAGAGTGAGAATGAGAGAGAGAGAGTGTGTCGCTCAGTTGTTAGTAGCGAAAGTCAGCTAGGGTGGTCTCTATGTCTATCATGACGTGGCATGCAAGATTTCTTCTTGCAAGTGGTTCCGATGCATGGATGGTTGTAATTATTAAAACAAACTGTTAATATACTAACATATAATAGGCTTTGAACAGTCTAATATTAAAAAAAAGGTTAATATATCTTACTTTAACGTATACAAAAATTAACTCGGATGACATTGCCGGTAAAACTGCACCTTCACCCTACCTATTGAGCCCCACCCCCCGGTACAATACTGTCTTCTTTTTCTTCATAACTAAATGTTAAAAAATTCAGCAAAATAATCCCATTGATCAAGAACTTTCCTTTGTGTGTATTAAAATGGCTACTACGCTAGCTCACCTATCTTTTATTTTATTTTTAAAGATAAGGCTTCAAAAATTAATAGATCGAATACGTTGTTGGAAACATGGACTAAATTTAAATTTTTTAAGTACAGAATTCTCAGATATTCTCTTTTCGCAAAGTTAATTATAAAATCAAAAATAATCCATATACATGTACAGTTCATTTGTTTCAAATGCACATATCAGCTGTATTTTCCTCTATTATAAGGAATATCAATAACTCCTGATGGATCCACATCAGTCAAGAATGACCAGCAACTTCACACAAACCCGACAACAGACTTGCAAAACTCGGAGACAACTTTATCTTTAAATGCCTTTAAAACAATTAAACCGACAACAGACAACAAAACGACGTCACTGGAGAATTTCCCCAAATCTTCACACACAGGTGTGAATTTGTTGACACCTGTAGCAGAAGACAACCCCCGCGCGGAAGCTCTGACGAATCTTAGTGAATTAATGTCCATCGTCTCTACAAAACCATACAAACGTTTTCCACAGAAAGCCAATGAAAAGAATACAGCTCCCAGTGAAGAGTTTTCCTTCAAGTCAGTTCGTCCCACGGTTCATTCGTTTGCAGAGAGAAATGAATCATGTTCTTTTTGAAACCTTACTGCATTTGAAGAATTACTGAAATGAAAATATTTTTTCATGGTATATTTAAAAAAATATTTTTGAATATTTTTACTTTGATAGTGAAATTGAGTATAAAAGTAAAAATAATATTTAAAAACAACTAGTCACATGCTACACGTACATAAACATCCTTGATGTTTACTTGTTTATTAGTATAAAAAACAGTACAAGTTAAAGGGTAACTGCAGCCCAGCCCTTCTGAAATTTTTGTCATAGAATTTAGTTACCAGAATTTAATACAAAAAATCGCATCGAAATCGATGCAAAAATAACGGAGTTACGCCGCTTCAAAGTGGCTATTTTTACCGGCTTTGAGAAATCTAATCAAGACAAATAGAATTAGGCGATAACGAGGCTTCAGCGGATGTGACGTCACGAGGTCAACAGAAAGGAAATTTCCTTACAAAGCTATACAAAATATATTCGATTTTACAGCCAAAATGATTGATATACACATATATACTCACAGTAAAATTGATGGAAATTGAAAAATAAGTAAAGACGATCATATGTAACTAGTGAATATAATCGTACTTTGTACAGTCAAGTTTATGTCTCACAGCCTCCGATATGGCATTCCTATCTGGCTTCCCACTAGAAGTAAGGGGGAACTCTTTGAATTCTATCACAACTTGGGGAACGTACAGTGGTTCAAGCATTTTGTCTTCTTTGGACACATTGAAGGCTTCCCGGACAAAATCTTGGATGTTCTCAGTGGTATCATGGCAGTCTTTGTGGTAAATTACTGCGACGCAAGGCACGTGGTTCTGTGTTGATTTCTCTACCACTGGTATAACAACCACGTTACTGATAGTGTTTCTTTGTTTCATGACATTCTCAATTTGGAAAGGGTAGAGCTTTACACCATAAACTTGCAACAGCACCTTAATCCTACCCTCCACAACCAAGGAGCCTTCTTCTGTAACGAAACCACCGTCCTCTGAGTTCAGCCAGCCGGTTCTCAACATCTTCTCTATCAATGGACTTTGGTGGTTAAGGTATCCCGTAAATATTTTCTGAGTTCTCAGCTGTATTTGACCTCTTTGTCCGACCGCAACGAGGTATCCGTTTTCATCCGTTACTTTTAGTTCTACTCCAGGAAACGGTCGTACGCTTAGAACTTTTTCTTTGTAGTTTTTGACGTCTTCAGCAGAATACAAACCAATAGCCAATCCGCCGAACTCGGTCATCCCGTATATATCTTCCAGTTCATCGCAGATCTTGCCAACACAATCAAGAATGGAAGGAAGCCCGACTTCGCCCACAATTATAATTCTTTTAATCTTGATTGGAGAATCTCTCTTAAGCAACTGGTCTATCACTGGTGAAACCAGCACTGCGCATGTAACATTCTCTCTCTGTATAATATCGGAGACTGTATCAGCCAGGACAGCCAGAGAAGAACTGCCAAAAGAATTAGTGGCGACGATTCTGGTTCCGCCTCTAGTGATTTCCCATAGCGGGTATCCGGCACTCCATGAAAATTTCCGGTCATTGTAGAGTATATCATCTTGATCGTGTTTTGTAGAAATCGCGTAGGTGTAGCGGTGGGCCTTTATCACGATAGCGTTATGAGAATGTGAGATGGCCTTCAGTGTCCCCATGCTGCCAGACGATAAGAAAATACCTCCGAGGTCCTCGGGATCGAGGCGAGGAAGCTCGGCGTCAACATCGGAGTAAAAATCGGACATAGAATGATTGAAAGACAAATGATCACAACAGTGAAAAGATATAACATGTTTTAGCGTTGATACGCTATTTGAGTCGATTTTTTCCAGAGACGAAACCTTCTCTAGAATGTTACTTACTATAGCACAGTTTTGTTCTTCCAGTCCGGGATCAAAAATTAGCACTTTCACATTACCAACGCTACGGAAAAGGTCCACAATGTCGTTTCCATCTTTTCGACGAAATGTATAAAGGAAAAGTGGACACCCACCTGCCAACTGTATTCCAAAGTTAGCAATGAGCCATTCAGGCCCATTTCTACCATTAAGGCCTATAATATCACCTTTCTTCACACCAAGGTGCACGAGATTTTTTGCAAACTTAACTGACTTTGTATAGAGTTCGCCAAAGGTTAAGACGGTACGCCTATTTTCACCGTCGACGAAGATATACCCCGCTTTCTCTGGCGTTTCAGAGGCTCTCCTTTTCAGTAATTCAGGATATGTAATATACGGTACATCGAGAGCCTTTCTGGATGCTAAATAACTGCCCTCCATTATTAACAACCTAGCTTTTTGACAGTTCACAGCGCCGTCAATCTATGACTCAATTTTTTCCTGAACGCTTGTGAAGCGTGTCTGGAGCCAAACTTCTGATTTCTTATTCCCACGTAGCAAAAAATGTGATTTTCACACCTGAGGGGTCACCTGAGTATAGCTTTTTTAGGCTTAAATGGTATTATCTGTCTTGTACAATTTCATTATTACACATTATTTGAATGATATCAATATTTAGTGAAATGAATTGATTGTTATTCAATGACATATTTATATTTGCATTAATGTTCCCCTATGTCTGGCATTAAGGAGGATGTGCGGCCATCTTTGATGGTTTACATTTTGTTTTAATTTCAAATGCTTACAGATATGATTTTTCATGTAATATTGGTTAATTTGATATAAAAAATTAAGAAATAAGTATCATGATAGAATGCTGGATAGGATTTTACAATTCTTGTTCGATAAATTTTCTTATACGGCGCACTGAACGACTTACAACTTTTAAATAAATCTTCTTGCTTATGAAAAGGCACGAAACGAATAAAACGATAGGATAAACGGAAAAACTGTTAAAATTAAACGATAAACCTGATAGGATTAACGCACGATAGGGTAAGATTAACACACGATAGAACAGTATACACGCACGATATGATATCATTAACGCATGATAGAACAGTATACACGCACGATACGATAGGATTGATACACGATACGATAGGATAGGATTGTAAAAAATAACGCTGCGGGTACTGTACCTCACGCTTTGTATATGTTCTCTTTAGAAGTAAATATCGTTTTGCATTAAAAAATTCAGATCTAAATAAATATATGTAAAAATTTTATAGTTTGAAATTTTGTCTTTACTCCAAGTTTTCATCATTTTATTGCAACTGTGACACTACTTATGGACGACACCTCGTATCAACCCTACAATTTAGTGTATTTTGTGATATGTAAAGAGTGAAGGTCTCACATCCGAATGCTAGCCGTGTGAAAGTCTTATTAAACGTCAAGCTTGAATTATGTAAAGATTGTTTGACTGATAATTTGTTTTTCATTTATCACTAGCTCCGATGTCATAATTTTTCTCTACTTTTCCTTTTAAACCAAAACATTCTTTAATTGCTTGTGTAAAAAAATGCTTGTTATTTTGTGATATTTTGAAATGTGAAGTAGTAAAACAAATTAAAAAGGTGCCTTAAAGGCGCTCAGACAGCAATTTAAAGATAATTGCTAGCGCTGTTGAGTCTTAAGTCTGTATTTGTGAAATACGCATGCCTACTTCGATCACGGTCGGGAATTCTTGGAAGACTACTGTAGAAAGACTGTGCGATGACATTTCTGAAGTTTCTTAATTTATTGTCTAACCTACACATAAAAGAAAAAGAAAACTTAGGTCATATAATTCCAAGATTCCAAGATTCCAAGATTGTAGAGATCAAAACCTAGTTTCCTTACAGTTATAAATACCACATTCTTAAATAATTCCAACAAGCTGAGCAAAAACCTAGGGTATCTTTTCAGAGTATGTCGGAAAGACAAGAAGCGATGATACAATGCAGTAGCATACTGATATAATTGTTTTATTTTGTTTTTGACGGAAAAGCCCGGTTGTTATAAACAAATAGTGGCATCCTTAACGGGTACATTTTACGTCGAAGCACAAAGATAATTTCTCATTTGTCAATTTGGCTTGAGTCTTTCATACGAAAAAATCCGAGCAAAGAAACGACATTCACGCGGAAAATTTACGCAGAATCTGTATTTGTTACGTCGCATAACCTAATATTGGTTTTATGCAACAGAAAGAGAGAAAGAGACGAAGAAGAAGAAGAAGAAGAGAGAGAGAGAGAGAGAGTCGCTCAGTTGTTAGTAGTGAAAGTCAACTAGGATGGTCTCTATGTCTCTACTGACGTGGCATGCAAGACTTCTTCTGGCAAGTGGTTACGATGCATGTTAAAATAAAATGTTAAAGGCTTTAAAGTCTTATATTTAAAAAAAGATCAATATATCTTACTTTAACGTCTACAAAAATTATCTCGGATGCCATTGTCGATAAAACTGCACCTTCACCCTACCTATTGAGCACACCCCCCCCCCGTTCAATACTGTGAAAAAATGACAATAACGAACCGTCAACCATCTCAAAAATCCATAAAACGAATTACAAATTAAAAGCAGAACAACATGGACCTCCAAGATAGAGGTAGGATCAGGTGCCATAAAGGAGTGAGCATCCTCTGCTGACCGGTCACACATGCCGTGCGTCATATCGGTAAACATGTCATTATCGGGGAAAATGTCGTAATGTGGGAAAAATATCATGATCAGGGAAAAACGGAGAAAAATCCGTGGACAATTCGGTATTCAGTTAATAGTCCAAAGCAGAGCAATCACGGACCTCTGGAAAACCTCAGAGGCAGGATCAGGTGCCATAAAGGAATGAGCATCCTCTGCTGACCGGTCACACCCGCCGTGTGCTCTTTGTCGTAATCGGGAAAATAAAAACCGCAAAAGTTCATAGACAATTAGGTAATTAATTATGGTCTAACAATTAGTATGAAAAACGTCAGTCAGCATGTGACTCAGTGGAAGATTGTATTTGCTGACAAGGTCGTTGTATCGACCATAGAACTTACGAAAAGATGACTTCAAACGAGACTGTTGATAGTCCTATTTTATCAACTTGTTTGTTAGTAGCTTGCCTCGTCTTAGAAACTGTTCATACGAAGAGCATGCCCTTGCGTATCGAATTAACTGAGAGACAAAAACACCATATGCAGGTGATGAAGGTATATTGCTACATAAGTAAGGAAAGTTGACTATAGAAAAATTGAAGTCATCACGTTTATCATAAAGTTGTGTTGTTAGTCAATATAGTGTGTCTATATTTTCTTCATAACTAAACGTTAAAAAATTCAGTGTGTGTAAAAAACATGGCTACAACGATTTTTAAAAGATAAGGTTTCAAAAATTAATAGATCGAATACGTTGTTAAAAACGTGGACTAAATTTAAATTTAAATTGTTAAAATTTTTAAGTACAGAATTCTCAGATATTTTCTTTTCGCAAAGTTAATTATAAAATTTAAAACAATCCATATACATGAACAGATCATTTGTTTCAAATACACATATCAGCTTTTTTTCCTCTATCATAAGGAATATCAATAACCATTGATGGATCCACATCAGTTAAGAATGACCAGCAACTTTACACAAAACCGGAGACAACTTTATCTTTTAATGCCTTTAAAACAATCAAACCGACAACAGACAACAAAACGACGTCACTGGAGAATTTCCCAAAATATTCACACACAAGTGTGAATTTATTGACACACAAGTGTGAATTTATTGACACCTGTAGCCGAGAACAAGCTCTGCGGAAGCTCTGACGAATCTTAGTGAATTAATGTCCATCGTCTCTACAAACCCATACAAACGTTTTCCACAGAAAGCCAATGAAAAGAATAGAGCTCCCAATGAAGATTTTCCTTTAAGTCAGCTCGTCCCACGGTTCATTCGTTTGCAGAGTAAAATGAATCATGTTCTTTTTGAAACATTGCTGCATTTGAAGTATTAATGACTGAAATGAGAATATTTTTTCATGGTATTTTTAAAACAAATATTTTTGAATATTTTTTCTTTGATAGTGAAATTGAGTATAAAAGTAAAAATAATATATTTAAAAACAACTAGTCACATGCTATACGTACATACACATAGTTGATGTTTACTTGTTTATTAGTATAAAAAACAGTACAAGTAAAAGGGTAACTGCAGCCCAGCCCACCTGAAAATCATATCATTAAATTTAGTTACCAGAATTTAATGCAAAAAACTGCATCGAAATCGATGCAAAAATAATGAAGTTACATCGCTTCAAAGAGGCTTTTTTTTTACCTCCTTTGAGAAATCCAATCAAGAGAAATTAGAATTAGTCGATAACGAGGCTTTAGCGGACGTGACGTCACGAGGTCAACAGAAAGGAAATTTCCTTACAAAGCTATACAAAATATATTCGATTTTACAGCCAAAATGATTGATATACACATATATACTCACAGTAAAATTGATGGAAATTGAAAAATAAATAAAGACGATCATATGTAATTAGTGAAAATAATTGTACTTTGTACAGTCAAGTTTATGTCTCACAGTCTCCGATATGGCAATCTCATCTGCCTTCCCACTAGAAGTAAGGGGAAACTTTTTGAATTCTATCACAATTTGGGGAACGTACAGTGGTTCAAGCAGTTTGTCTTCTTTAGACACATTGAAGGCTTCCCGGACAAAATATTGGATGTTCTCAGTGATATCGATGCAGTCTTGGTGGTAAATTACAGCGACACAAGGCACGTGGTTCTGTGTTGATTTCTCTACCATTGGTATAACAGCCACGTTACTGACAGTGTTTCTGTGTTTCATGACATTCTCAATTTTGAAAGGGTAGAGCTTTATACCATAAACTTGCAACAGCCCCTTAATCCTCCTTTCCACAACCAAGCAGCCTTCTTCTGTAACGAACCCACCGTCCTGTGAATTCAGCCATCCGGTTCTCAACATCTTCTCTATCAATGGACTTTGGTGGTTAAGGTATCCCGTGAATATCTTCTGACTTCTCAGCTGTATTTGACCTCTTTGTCCGACAGGAGCGAGGTATCCGTTTTCATCCGTTACCTTTAGTTCTACGCCAGGAAACGGTCGTACGCTTGGAACTTTTTCTTTGTAGTTTTTGACGTCTTCAGCAGAATACAAACCAATAGCCAATCCGCCGAACTCGGTCATCCCGTATATATCTTCCAGTTCATCGCAGATCTTGCCAACACAATCAAGAATGGAAGGAAGCCCGACTTCCCCCACAATTATAATTCTTTTTATCTTGATTGGAGAATCTCTCTTAAGCAACTGGTCTATCACTAATGAAACCAGCACTGCGCATGTAACATTCTCTCTCTGTATAATATCAAAGACTGTATCAGCCAGGACAGCCAGAGAAGAACTTCCAAAAGAATTAGTGGCGACGATTCTGGTTCCGCCTCTAGTGATTTCCCATAGCGGGTATCCGGCACTCCATGAAAATTTCCGGTCATTGTAGAGTACTGTAAAGGTATTACATTTGGCTGTGTATTCTTTTTAGCGTTTTTGGCGGAAAGAGTATATCGCTAAATGCCTTTCATATATGTATTAGAATGAGCACATTCAGAACAAGAGGCCCATGGGGCCACATCGCTCACCTGAGCAACAATGGGCGTTCAAAAGATATTGTTCCATATGGCACTTCAGTAGAATAACAAAAAATAAATATTGTAAAGTATTCAAATTTTACACTTATTTTTGCATACACGTAATCTTTGACATTGTATCTTCATGGAATACTATTTTTACCCAGAATAAGAAAATCCTACGCATAAAACTAAACATTTGGTAGGGGTACACTGTTAACTTCCAATTCCCTATATTTTCGTTCTGCCCCCCCCCCCCTTTATAAAGCGATCAAAATATATGAGAGCATATATGTACATTTTCTTCCTCAACTACTTACTAGTTATTGTATTTTTTTAAAAATATCATATAATAGTTATTGCATTTTATTAAAAAAAATCTTACAGATGTGAAGAAGAAAATTGTACCCCAATCCACTCAATTCCTCAAATTAAAAACATTCAAAAATATAATTTGTCTTCTACATTATAATTAAATGACTTTTGTTTACCTGGCGTAAACTCGTGTGACTTTTATAACTTTACTCACATTTAATTGATGAATACACTGGAATGAATGAAAAGTTGTCACGTGACATGTTAAAGAGCTATAAAAATCAATGTTACAGTATTGACAGGCACATCACTCTATTTTACTAAGGCCCACCCATTATTTTCATCTTTATTCAAAAATAAAAAATGGCTACAGACCAGGATAATTTTCCGCTGTAATATTCCTTTATCCCCGCAACAGAAATGTGTCAGAACTATGGAAATTGTTTAACGGTGTCGTTTTTATTTACTCGTGAAAAACTATCAAAATTGATGTAGATTTCACGTTATTCATTGTATAAAGAGGGGGCCCCAGAGAGCAGTTATATACAGCATATATCATCCTTTAATTTTTTTGTACAACATTTAGCGAGACATTTCTAATGATCAACCAAAATTTCAGCGTCAATCGTAGAATTATAAGCAAGATACAGAGCTCACAATTCTGCTAGGTTTGAGTCATATTTTGTTCACATGAGTTTATTACATTCAGCTTAAGATTTTTTAACTTGGTATTTCCTATTCAGCATTTAAAGTGGAAAAAAAGAATGGCCTCAGATCTGTGTACATAGAATTGTGAGCAAATCTCTGTATCTTGCTTATAATTCGAAGCTTAACACTCAAATATGGATAGTAAATAGAAATTGTAAACAATTAAACATAAGAAACACAATTTATTTTTCAAAATAAATCATATACATGTATATACCTACATATTTCCGTCAGCGATATTAAACTCTATTTAAACTTATGAATAAACTCGAGAAAATGCTAAGCATCTCAACAAAACGCATTGCATTAATCTAATATTACGCAAAAGATCATACCGAATTACCTATAGAATTAATAGTATTTTAGTACTCTTTTAATACATCAGATTTTGCTTAATTTGCGCAGGTAAACAGTTAACTGTCTGATTTACCGAAGTCTCTGTTTGATTTGATACGTAAAATTACAAAATACAGGCGATAGTTCCCAGATAATGAAAACGAAACGAAAATCAAAACAAGCTAACACCACCGTCATTTCTGAAAACTGTCAACGCATTGAAATATTTAACCTCAATTTACTTCACAAAATCGGCACCAATGTATTTTGCATGTTTCAAAAATCCCCTTCGTACGCGAACTGTTGCACAACAAACTAATTCATCATTGTCAGATCGACCCGTTTATTTTAGAAGTATGGAATACGAGTCTTGGTAAAATGGGTGGGCAAACCCGGGCCGGGGCAAAATAAAAGCCGGGGCAGATCGGCAATTGTCAATTTCAAAATACGCATTGTTTTGCAGCAATATTTACAGCGAATATACTGATCCGTAACATATCCTCAAAATTTTAATGAGATTGGCATATTAATAACTGCCAATCTTTTGTTTTGCCCCGGCCCGGGTTTGCCTACCCATTTTACCATGAATCATGGAATATCGAACCCGAAGCTATAAACTGATAGAAACACCCCTTTCCTTTTTTATTATTTTCGTAATAACTCAGATTTGAAACAGAATTAGCCCATAATTTTTGCAATTTATATTTTCCTTTCCATAAGGATTATTTATGCTAAATTACATTGAATTTGACTCAGTAGTTCTTGAGAAGAAGATTTTTAAAAATGCACCCTCCTTTTTCTACAGTTTCGAGGTTTTCTTCGCTTTGAATAAAGATCGGTCTTTCATTTTTGCAATTTATATTAACCTTCCCATAAGAATGCTTTGTGCCAAATTTGGTTGAAATTGGCCAAGCGGTTTTAGAGAAGAAGTTCAAAATGTAAAAGTTTACAGACGGACAGACAGACGGACGGACCGACGGACGGACGGACGACGGACAAAATGTGATCAGAATAGCTCACTTGAGCTTTCAGCTCAGGTGAGCTAAAAACGCCAATTCAAATCCACGCTAACTTATTGAAAAATCATTTTCCGCCAAATATCATACACGCTAAATAAAATACGTTTACAGTATATCATCTTGATCGTGTTTTGTAGAAATCTCGTAGGTGTAGCGGTGAGCCTTTATCACGATAGCGTTATGAGAATGTGGGATGGCCTTCAGTGTCCCCATGCTGCCAAAAGACAAGAAAATACCTCCGAGGTCCTCGGGATCGAGGCGAGGAAGCTCGGCACCAACGTCGGAGTAAAACTCGGACATAGAATGATTGAAAGACAAATGATCACAACAGTGAAAAGATATCACATGTTCTAGCGTTGATAGGCTATTTGAGTCCATTTTTTTTCCAGAGACGAAACCTTCTCTAGAATGTTACTTACTATAGCACAGTTTTGTTCTTCCAGTCCGGGATCAAAAATTAGCAATTTCACATTACCAACGCTACGAAAAAGGTCCACAATGTCGTTTCCATCTTTTCGACGAAATGTATAAAAGAGAAGTGGACACCCACCTGCCAATTATATTCCAAAGTTAGCAATGAGCCATTCAGGCACATTTCTACCATTAAGGCCAATGATATCACCTTTCTTCACACCAAGGTGCACGAGATTTTTTGCAAACTTAACTGACTTTGTATAGACTTCGATAAAGGTAAAGACGGTACGCCTATTTTCACCGTCGACGAAGATATACCCCGCTTTCTCTGGCGTTTCAGAGGCTCTCCTTTTCAGTAATTCAGGATATGTAATATACGGTACATCGAGAGCTTTTCCGGATGCTAAATAACTGCCCTCCATTATTACAACCTAGCTTTTTGACAGTTCACATCGCCGTCAATTTATGACTCAATTTTTTCCTGAACGCTTGTGAAGCGTGTCTGGAGCCAAAATTCTGATTTCTTATTCCCACGTAGTAAAAAATGTAATTTTCACTCTTTAGGGGTCACCTGAGTATAGTCTTTTTTAGACTTACATAGTATTATCTGTCTTGTACAATTTCATTATAACTCATTATATGAATGATATCAATATTAAGTGAAATGAATTAATTGTTATTCAAAGACATATTTATTTTTGCATAAATGATCCCTTATGTCTGGCATTGAAATATTATTTTTTTAAAAATTGTACTTAACGATCTCCGATCCCCAGCAATGTTCGATAACTTAAAATTATCCGGATTTCTTTTATCCGTACCTTAAATCTGACTTTTATACAGACAATTTTAAAAAGTATTATAGAGTTATTACATGTATTACCATCAGTCACACAACTACATACTTGGCTTTGTGGATCCACGGATAACTACTAATCATTTACATGTTATTAAGAGTTCGAGCCACCTGTGCACCGGCACTTTTTTTCAAATTCAACTTGTTTATTTATTCTATTATATCTATCGCAGGCAAAGCAATAACTTAGTAAAATGCATAGATACCATCTAAAAATTTCATTTTATTTCATTTCATCTATAAATTTTGAAAGAAACATAACATTTTTATGATGAAAAAAATACTTTGAGGTTGAGGATCAGATAACCTTAAATCGCTAGGAAAAAATAAACACAATAATTTAAAAAAACGATAAATAGGACACTCCCTCTCCTTACTTTACATACCATTTTTGAGACTCACACTAAGATATGGTTCGTTTCTCTGGGATGGCTGCTTAGTATTTGACAAATAAACAGTCAAATTATTTTTTAGGGATGTGCCAGAATATTTATATAAGTTTTTAAAAAAACATTAACGAAATATAATGCAGGTAATAAAGATAATTTAGTTGGTGTAGTTACCACAGTTACCAGGTAGAAGTATATTGTAAATCAAGTAAATACAGTCTACTCTATTGATAATCTATAAATATAATGTAATAATAATAATGTAATAACTTTAAACAAATGCACACCTGTACATGTACTTTTCATGTTGTAAATGCTTTTCATATTTTATTCAAATCAAATAAAAATTAAATTCATTTTCAATATAATTTGAACATAGAAAACAATTTCAATTGACGTGTCTTTCAATATAAAAATCACCTGTTTTTATTGTTAATTAAAGCGAAGACAACTTGAATTATGAAATACACTTTTGATATTTGATTGAAATAGATTTCCTTTAATAAAAATCTAAATTATTGGTTGCAATTAGGAGTTTGAAAAAATAGCATTTACAAGAACTATCTAGTTGAGAAAAATATTCTGTGTAGCTTGGTCAAATATACGTTGTTTGACAACGTCGAGATCTGCAGATACCCAGACTGCATCAAAAATAATCTTTAACATGAGACAACAAGTTTTTTGCATTATGTTTTTCAACACAGTCATATTGTGTATAATAGCAATGTTGAATAAAACAATTATTATGGTACATTATTTTTCTTCCAAAATTTAACTATGTTAAACATTCTTTGGTACAGCAGAGTAAAGCGTCCTAATTCAACATAAACTGTTACATTACAAGTTGATCCTTTAACCCCCAAGATATGTTTACAGAAATCAAGATGAAGTTTCTAAATATTAGGTGCTTTTAGTGAACGACATACCTCAGAGGCATAGTTGATGACACTAGAAACAAAACAATCAAACAATGATAGCAAAGTATTATGATTAAAAAAAAACCTAATTTTTTTTAATACAAATAATGCCTTTCTACCTTGCTTAGCAAGTTATTTTTCAGTTCTAGAGAATTTATTATTGTAGTAAAAATTAATGTTTAGATATGCAAACTGATCTACAATTTCAAGTTGTTTACCATAAATATACCAATTTTCACATTCTTTTACCCTTCCACCTTTTCTAAAAAAAAAACCAATCTTTGACTTGTCAACAATAATTTCAATGTTCATCCGCTGTATTTTTTATACAATGATCTGTCAACAATACTTGGATTATGTTGTACTGGGCATCGCATATGAATTCACAAAAGCGTCTTGTGCTTTAATTTTGGTCACATCGTCTTTACTGTTTACAGGTTTGTTTTATGGTAGTCTTTAGACTGAACTGTTGTGTTGTTGACTTAACTATGATTTTTGAAGAATAAATTAATATGACACAATGCTTAATATGTTGAACCATACTTTGGTTTTTTTTATATATATTCTGTGTCCGAAATTTTTCTTTATTAGGTTCTTAACCTATTCTTTAAAATTGAAATTAAAAACCTGTATGGCTAGACATTTAAAGAAGCGGGCACAGTTGAAAAATATAAGCTGAAATTAATTTTTTAAAATTTCAAACCAGCTAGTGGGTATTTAGTGTGTCGTAACTCTAAATTTTGTTCCTTGGGTCAAATTGTACTACAACTTTTATCACTGTTCCAAATAAGAATTTCAGATAAGAAAAATTGTGGAGAAGGGGCACCCCCTCCCCATTCAACTTCCCCGTTTTATGAATACACCAATACATCATTTATTTATATAGACGAAGGACACAATGTGTTCATTGTTTACAAGTTAAAATATAAGGTTTACAATCAATCTGTTGTGATATAAAAATATATGAAAATATAAAACGCTAGGGTATGAATATTTATATGCATATTTTAAACCCAAGTTTTCATATCCAAAGTATCTGACAGAGACAGCTATGTCGTTAATAGGTCTAACCGCGTTCCTGGGCACCCAGTTCTGGAAAGATCATCCATTTAAACTAAAATCGCATCAAATTGTTCCATTTTAATTTCTAAGTTCTTTGTATTAATCAAAGTACCTAAGGTATCTGCCCGCGATGCACGATGAACTCGTCCTACACTTTTCGCCATAAGTTAATCCGCGTTCTTGGTTACCCCGTTGTGGGAAGTTTCGTCTAAATCTCTTACCAGAGGCAAGTTCAACAAAGCGAGCGCTCGCCAAAATTCAGTATACCCGCAACACAAATTCTAACAAGCGATCGCGAGCGCTCTCTCTGTTGAACTCGCCTCAGACGTCGTGCTTTAAAGCGCTCTATACATCAAATCTAAAATCGCACATTCAAGAAACGAATCGCTTTATTTTAATTATCTAACGTTTGTCGAATCTAAACTTCTATGTATACTCAAGAAAGTTCCAAGAAAATGTATTCACTCATTACGTAATCATTCAATATAATTTCATTGCAAGCATATATTTTTATGCAACCTCCTATTGACTTGGATCCGCCAAAGCGTGTCCACCACCTTACTTTCATTTTTGCTATTTCGGGCTGGTTATCGAAAATGAAAGTAGGTTTCTAATTAAGTTTAGAAAAATTACATCATCTTTTTAAAAATTAAATTATAGCTTACGGACATCATAACACATGTGATGCAGGCATGTTAAAGTTTGTAGGCAAACTGCCTTAAGTATAAGTATAGATTGTCCACGAGCTGAAAAGTCATAAAAAGTAACCATATGATTCTAAAAAGCAAAACCAGCAAACAACAGTAGGAATCATCGTGTATACCGACTTGTTTTATTAAAATATGGATCCACTGAGTCATTATACTAATATACTGTCATGCTGTAAATTTTGAATTGACTGTAGGGGGTAAATGCAAATTATACATGTTATAAATTTTGTATTTTGTATTTACACCTACCCAGTAAATTCCAAAATTAACAACATGACAATACAACGGACAATAGGGCCACATTGTCCGTGACAACAGGAACCGGAAATGATAAAATGATGAAGAGGAGGCCGGGATTTCTACAATAAATATGAATGGATATAATTTCATCTATATTACATGTTGGATATTTAGAACACCAAAACACGGTGATAGTCATTTAGTTTACAATGAATTAATAAAAGATATTTACATGTAAAAATATTTTCAGAAAATAAGTTAGATCATGTCAGGCATGTTTAACTTTTAAAATATGAAAAACAAGAGACCAATAGGCAACATCGCTCACACACTAATTAAATAAACAGTTAATCATAATTTTGATAAATCGGCAAGACAAAGATTACAGTACTGATGAATTTAACTAAAGAAAAACATATTTTTAAAAATTCCGTTTATTGAAGGTCTCGTGACCGAGGCTCTCTCCCACTGTGCTACGCCATTCCTGGGAGTCTTCACATACACTTATACTTCCTCTTCCGCTACCTGTGGACTGGAATGGGGAGATTACTCATCTTTGATTACAATGTCTGTTCTACTAGTAAGGTGGCCTTTTCAGGTAAAGAACTACATGAATCAAACGAAACGTCTCCGGAGATCAAACTAGTTTCTACATAGCAACTTCACAACTTATGATGCGGCGTTAGTACATGTGTATCCTGTTCATACAAAACCGTTTCGTCAAAACTGAACTTAATTAGCTTTGAAATAAAACTTTAAGATGTAGCCATTTCAATACAAACCTTAAAAAATCGTTAAAATACAGTAATCTTACTGGTACATGTAGTAATGTTGCGTCCAAATCAGTAAGGCTAGTCTCTGGCATGGTATGTACAGATGGAGGTCACGTGGGATGTGTTGCGGCTCTCCGTAGTGGAACCACCTATTACCAGAGTGTCATCAACTTTGACACCACTCTCTCGTTATCGTTGTAAAAAGGCTTGGTATAAGAATATCAATTCAAATTTTAAAATTAAAATATTAGGATTTAAATATTACATAAGTTATGGCTTTAACAATCATATCTAAAATTCTAAGGTAGAAACGGTGATTATTTGTTGACCATCCAACCTTCTTTGGGATTAGATTGTTGTATCTTTTTGGATTATATGGGTTTCAACGTGGCTTTGCAATTTCTCTTGTATGTTTAATGTAGGTGATAGAATTTGATGGGGGTAAATGTCACAGCGTCAGAGGAAGGAGAGAACTGCGACATAGTGCAATCAGCTAGCATCAAGCCGTCCGCTCCAGGGAGTCTATTGTACCTTGTCGCTAACAGTAAGACCATTTAATACTTGAAACGCTTCAATGGTGGACGACCATGTGATTTTTTGCAATTATATCTTTATCCTCCAACTTAAGAAATTTTACATTACCGAAAGTATTTGCTCCGACAAAAAACGTTTAACAACTTGATTGCAAAAAGATCACACTAAACCACAATCATCTATATCAGTCTGCATTTTGATAAATTATCAATAAGTAAAAATGAAATGTATGATTTAAGTACACTTATTTCGTCAGAGGTCCTAGCTACAACCATTACCTCCTTGTTTCTTTAAGCAACGTGATGTAAGTAAACTTATTTCCTACATGTGAATTTATTTCAATTTTACAAAAGTTTTATTTTTATAAAGAAACTTTTACTGAAACATTTTTGATGTTTAAAAATATCTACAGATATGAAAAAACCTTTCTTCTCCGGATGATCCCAGTGACAACATGGCGGTCATTACTGCTGGTGTTGTCGTGTCGCTGATAGTCATGGCAATTGTGAGACACGGATGAGGATGAATCAAAGCAAATAAATGGTAAGATGACTACAAACAACTTGGCAAGTGAAGTTACTAGTATCATATAAGAAGAAGCAGTACATGAAAACTCTGTTGAAACCGAAAATACGAAACCTGATAAGAAAGTTACTTTTCCGGACCATGTTCCAACGCAGAGGGGTCTTGAAAACCCTGATCATGCAAGCCTGTTTCCAGATGTAATAAATACAGCGGCCAGCGAAACCAAAAAAGGCAAAACGACGAAATTCATCCATCTGCTAAGGTCCTTACAATAAGGACCAGTTTATGACAGAGAAAACTGGTATGAAATCAAGAAAACCCGGTCCCAGTAAAATTAAATCAAATGAGAGTGAAAAATCATCTTTTAGAAAGGTTTTACAAAATGCCATCCCAAAGACC
This sequence comes from Magallana ariakensis, assembly GCA_020458035.1. NCBI lineage: Eukaryota > Metazoa > Mollusca > Bivalvia > Ostreida > Ostreidae > Magallana > Magallana ariakensis. Next base: position 49,461,527 of record CM035815.1, on the reverse strand, counting down.
GAGTTTGAGGGACAGCCAACTCGTTAGGTCCACGTGACCATACTCTAACTGATATAGTTATATATAACAAATGATATGGTTCATATTGAAATATCGGTGTTGTATGAACAGTGCCTTGTTTTAATTTTAATTATACCCCCACTTTCTAAAGAAAGTTCGGGTATATTGTTGATACCCTGTTCCGTCCGTCAGTCCGGCCGTCCGTCCGTCCGTCCGTCTGTCACGTTTTTCTTTCTCAAACTGCTCTTACATCCTATAAACCAGCAAACTGAACTCTTGGAGTTTAATTTGGGGTGTCATGTTGGTTTTTAAATAGGTTTCAAAAATTCTCTGGTTGTCTTGGGGGTCAAATAATTGGTAAAAAACTAGACACAATCTCGTTGCGAGCAACGAGTGGATCTTCCGTTTGATTAGTTAGCCCGCGGGCTGACTAATTAAGTTGTGATGAAACTTCAATTGCGGTTGCGTAAATTGGAATTCTGGGAAGGAATTGTAGACATTCCGTGTTCGGAATTCGAAGAAATTCGAAGAAGTTATGAAACTGATCAGTTTCTAGGTCAAACTACGAATCGTATTGGAAAACTATCCTTAGGTATCGTCTGCAGCCACTGGCCGTAGTCTGCACATACATCTTTCCGACTCTCTTAGTAAGATTGGAGAGGAAATATATTGACAGTGGTTTGCGACAGGACAATGAAGTTCAGTAAAAATGTTGACATTTGGTACGAGTTACTATATTAACTTCCTTTTAAACTAATTTTTGGACCTACACTGCAAAATTAAGTTTTCCGGAAAAGGTCATTTTTAAACTTCAATATCTCTGGAATGCGTTGTCCGATTTTAAAACGGGTTTTAGTTTTGTATTCAGTACAAAAATGTCTACAAAACATATATGCTTTAAAATTCCAAAAATCGAAATTTTGGAATCACTTCCGGTGACGACCGGAAGTGACGGACGGCCTGCTCATATTAAAATTTGATAAGTTTAAAACATATTCGGATGGGAAAAAAATGTAAACTATTTAATTTGAAAATTAATTTTTTACACAAAATCTGGTTTTTAAAACGTCAACATTTTTTACAGTAGCCAAATGATCTTCTAGAATATGATTGGGGTTGTCAATTAAAATGGGATCAGGTTTCAGATTTTTTAAATTTATTACGGGGATCAGGCGGCAACAAAATAAATTTTTTGGCAAAAAAAGTATGGTTCCCATAACTCCTTTGACAACTTTTGGAGTATCTACATCATCTCTTGGTATATGATTAGGGCTGTCCTTTAGATATGCAATAAGGCTTTTAAAACTGAAATTTCATCCAGGGAGTCAAATAGTAGCAGAAAATTGACGTTTATCACTCCTAAAAAAATCCCATAGATCCCAGAACTCCTCTTATAATTTAATGAATAGATACAGCATATCTTGGGATATGATAGGGACTGTCCAATAGATGTGCAATAAGGTTTTGAAAAGTTGAATTTAATCCTGTTAGTAAAATAGTAGCCAAAAATTTACATTTATCCCATGCACAGATCTAGAGGGGGTCAGGGGGGTCCAGATCCCCCCTTCACAATTCAAATTTCTTTAAATACATGTTGTATTTTTTAAATTGCCAACCATAGGCCTCGCATCCCCCTAGCAAACTCACATAACTGTCGCCCTCCCCCCACCCTGGAAAACTTTTCTTGATTCGCGCATGTATCCCTCCTTAAACTGTAAATAAAATGACGGGGTTTTACTTTAAAAAAAGCCTTGCATTTATTTTTGCTTAAAATAAAAAAGAACCTTACATTTTTACTCCTTTTAATTGTTGAACGATCCATTAAATTCAAGATATATTTTGGATTCTAAAAAAGTTTTATAAACTTGTAAAAAATGTTTTATTTTACACATCACATTACACCATGTATAATTGACAAATGATCTATTGAGGTTTATATTAGTTATTATAGGGATGAAGGGGAATTTTTTTCTTCGTGTATTATTATGGGATTGTTCTGACCCCATGAAACAGGAAAATGCCAAATATCTTGGAAACTGTTACAATCCCCACCACTAAACCATATATATTTTTGTTTCTAATGTCATTATGATGCATCAAATCGTGTAAAGTACATGACACCCAGGAGTAGTCTTTAAACCCCTCCCCACCCCACCCCCTCTGAAATAGGAATTGATGATATATTTTGATAACTTCTGAGATCCCCATCCTTAACATAATTTATACTTAATTACTCTTTGTGTCATTGCACATCAAATGATATATAGGTTATGCCCCCTTAGAGACCGCCAGGATTTCCAGAACTGGAAATAATAAAGTGTTTTATCTTATTCATATGTAGTGTTTGACCCATATGGGTAATTCCTTGCCTAATGATGACCCTGCTTTGTTTAGGAGACTTTACAATTGCCCGAATACATAACATTTTGTTTATCCTAAAAATTATAAAGCAATTAATTTCCAAAATCTTATTGTGCATCTAGAGAAAAATACCAACCAAAAAATGATTTAAAATTTGCTACCGTACATATACACATGTAAGAATTTAAGAAGACTTGGAATCTTTAGAACCAGATTTGATTGGGAGGGGGAGGAGTTGAATATTTAAATCATTTATTGTTATCAATTTTAACTGCTAAATGACACAGGGTCAATATGGGGTCAACTCAATAGTGTAAGTCTTACAAATAAAAAAAAATAACTTTTGCAATAAAAATGACAGAAACTGTATAAATGCTATAGTATAGGTAACGATGATAAGCATAAATATCAAAAGATGATGTTATAGTATGCTGGCAAAGGGAGATCACTTATTTAGAAAGTGAAAGTAAAACTTAGTGTATACCGGTGTCTCATAATATTGTGCTACAACTACATGTATTATGCTTACCTGTGTTGGTCAACATCATTATGATAATCCAATTAGAGCTATGAATCCATTTAGTTGATCATCACAAAAGAAACGTTTATGCATTTAACTTTAATCCTATTCTGTATATCTGTAAAACACATATCGGTATGAACACCACGTGAAACCCATCTAACCGAAGAGCTGGGTAAAACTAGTATCCGCTAATGTGACCTGTAGACCTGTGTTGTCACTGTTGTGTATGTTACTTCAGACAAAGATCATGCATGTAACATGCATGTATTTTCATCACTTTATTCTTTTAAACCCCTTCCACTATTTTATTAGGTAAATAACTATGTAAAGCACACATTTCAGCTATAAGGTGGTACAGCATATTGTGAAGTACTCCCTATTGAAATAAACAATAAAGTATAAATATAATATTTCCCCCCAAAATAATGTACCTTAACAGTGAAGCGCAATGTGTTAGAGCGTAAACTAGGTGTCTGTAAGTAGAGAGTTCAAATCCTGCTGGGGGTTTTCTATTTTTTACTGATGTTTCCAAAAAAATTTAAAAACTAATTTTTTTTGGGCCAAATACATGTATTGTAAAATTTTAAAGTTCTAAACCGTCATCGTGAAAGAATTTTGATTATAACACACTTTTATCCACATAAATATCGACATTTGTCTTAATTATACCACCTTAAATCAGTAATTACATCCTCTGTCCTGGCAGTTCTGCATTGAAAATCATTGCGCAATATAATTATGTCATTTATTTTGCACTGCATGTTTACAATCTTCCTTGTAACAACTACCGGTACATATACAGGCTTTCGTTGTTATCAAAATATTCTGATGTTTATTTATTCATGAGCAGTGTGTGGGGGGGGGGGGATTTGAAAAAAAAATCAAGGAGAGGGGGGGGGGTCTGGACCCCTCAATCTTTCCTTCTCTAAATACGTGCACACGACAATGTTGGCACACAAAAGCAAATCTAAAGCCGGCAACCGCTGAGGGGAGGTGGCATAATTTCATTTTGTTTGTAATAATTATATAGACCATACTTTCTATGACATGAAATGTTAAGATTATTGATTAACTTAAAATTCACATTGAAACAGTTCAACTCCAAATTGTACATAAAGGGCCGCTCATGCGTATTATGGGATCGAATCTAATCTTTTATGCAGATAATAATTAAAAAAAAAACCGTAAATTCCATGTGGCCTTCATTTTTACTAAAACTTGTACAAAACAGTGGTATTTAAGGGCAAACGCTTTGTGTGGGTATTACTGTCTAATGACAGCATCTAGTTATATTTGTAAATATATATTTAGTATTTGTTTAAACTTAATTGTTTTTTTTAAAACGGTCTGCGTTTCTATAGTCGGATTCATTAGGAAGAAGGTACTCAGAGTAACTAGCAGATGAAAATATCGCTTCAAAAATCAATAGATCGAATACGTTGTTGAAAATATAGACATGATTATGGGGCATGGTCACGATTTTGGTTATATTTCAATTTCTATTTTCAGTGGTTATTATGATTTAGAAAAGTATTTCTGATGATCAACCAAATTAGAGTCAGTTATAGAGTTATAAGCAAGGTACAGAGCTCACAATTCTTTGTCATGTAAACAAAGTTCGTGCCCCGTTTTTGTTAAAATTAGTTCAATATACCGGTAAACGTTATTTGTGAAGCTGATTTCTTTCAGTTCTAATTCGTTTTAAGCATCAATAAATAGTACCTAGCGTTTATCACATTCATTTGATTCTAAAACTGGAATTTTCACTTCTACTTTCAAAACGTAAACAAGGCTTTGTTTACATGACAGAGAACTGTAAGCTCTGTATCTCACTTATAACACGACGACTGACACTCCAATTTTGATTGACAATTACAAATGACATACATGTACTTAAGCATTGTAAACATTAAAAGCGGAAAAATAATTTTTGATCAAAATCATGACCATTCTCCTTTAAAATAAAAACTTTAAAATGTATTTGTACGGAGAGTTCTGACTTTTCGCAAAGCTAATATTAAAATTAAAATTAATTCATATACAGTTCAGTTGTTTCAAATGTACACATGATATATTCTTCTTAATAAGGAATAACAATCTCCACTGATGGATGCACAGCAGCTAGGAATGATCAACAACTTCATACAAAACCGACAATTGACTTGCAAAACGCGGAGGCAACTTTATCTACATATGGCCACAAAGCAATTAAACTGACAGCAGACAACAAAATGACGTCACAAGGGAATTTCCCAAAATCTACAGACACAGGTGTGAATTCGTTGACACCTGTAGCCGAGAACTATCCCCGCGTAGAAGCTCTGACGAGCCTAAGTGGATTAATGTGCATCGTCTCTTCAAACCCCGACAATCGTTTTCCACAGAAATTCAATGAAAAGAATTCACCTTCCAGGGAAGTAATATCCTTCAAGTCAGGTCAAATTCGTCACACGGTTCATTTGTTTGTCGAAAAATTCGAAAAATGAATAAAGTTCTTCTCGTTAAAGCATTGCTGAATATTTAAGAACTACTGACATTTGATAGTAAAATTAAGTATAAAAGTAAAATTATTCTTAAGAAAAAATAGCCACATGCATGCTACAAGTACATACACATTTTATATGTTTACCTGTTTATTGGTATCTTCATTCCTTATAAATATAATTCAACAACAGTTTTGTCTAGTATTATACATCAAAGAGCCCTTTTGGTTCTTATATTAAATGTACATGTGATATTTCCTTGTAACATTTAGCCTCAAAAGCATTCAACTACAAAGTGCTGTAAATAAAAATATAGATAATTAAAACCTCTGAATAAAAAAATGGTTACTAACACATGTCTGTAATTCAGTTTTGAATAATGTATGTACAAAATGTGCTAATGTTCTTTTTATAATTAACATACACATATATACTCACAGTTAAGTTAATGGACATTGAAATCTTAATAAAAACGATCAAATGTACATGTAATTAGTAAATATAATCGTACTTTGTACAGTCAAGTTTATGTCTCACAGCCTCCGATATGGCATTCCTATCTGGCTTCCCACTAGAAGTAAGGGGGAACTCTTTGAACTCTATCACAACTTGGGGAACGTACAGTGGTTCAAGCATTTTGTCTTCTTTGGACACATTAAAGGCTTCCCGGACAAAATCTTGGATGTTCTCAGTGGTATCGTGGCATTCTTGGTGGTAAATTACAGCGGCGCAAGGCACGTAGTACTGTGTCAATTTCTCTACCACTGGTATAACAACCACGTTACTGATAGTGTTTCTGTGTTTCATGACATTCTCAATTTGGAAAGGGTAGAGTTTTATACCATAAACTTGCAACAGCCCCTTAATCCTCCCCTCCACAACCAAGGAGCCTTCTTCTGTAACGAAACCACCGTCCTCCGAGTTCAGCCATCCGGTTCTTAACATATTCTCTATCAATGGACTTTGGTGGTTAAGATATCCCGTGAATCTCTTCTGACTTCTCACATGGATTTGACCTCTTTGTCCGACAGGAACGAGGTATCCGTTTTCATCCGTTACTTTTAGTTCTACGCCAGGAAACGGTCTTACGCTTAGAACTTTTTCTTTGTAATTTTTGACGTCTTCAGCAGAATACAGACCAGTACCCAGTCCGCCGAACTCGGTCATGCCGTACATATCTTCCAGTTCATCACAGATCTTGCCAACACAATCAAGAACGGAATGAAACCCGACTACGCCTAGAATTACAATTCTTTTTATCTTGATTGGAGAATCTCTCTTCAGCAATTGGTCTATCACTGGTGGAACCAGCACTGCGCATGTAACATTCTCTCTCTGTATAATATCAGAGACTGTATCAGCCAGGACAGCCAGAGAAGAACTGCCAAAAGAATGAGTGGCGACGATTCTGGTTCCGCCTCTAGTGATTTCCCATTGCGGATATCCGGCACTCCATGAAAATTTCCGGTCATTGTAGAATATATCATTTTGATCTTGTTCCGTAGAAATCCCGGAGGTATATTGATGGGCCATTATCATGATAGCGTTATGAGAATGTGGGATGGCCTTTGGTGTCCCCATGCTGCCAGAAGACAAGAAAATACCTCCAAGGTCCTCGGGATCGAGGCGAGGAAGCTCGGCATCAACATCGGAGTAAAAATCAGACATAGAATGATTGAAAGACAAATGATCACAATTGTGAAAAGATATTACATGTTCTAGGGTAGATACGGACGTCGAGTCGATTTTGGCCAAAGACGAAGCCTTCTCTAGAATGTTACTTACTATTGCACAGTTTTGATCTTCCAGTCCGGGATCAAAAATTAGGTATTTGACATTACCAACGCTACGAAAAAGGTCCACAATATCGTTTCCATCTTTTCGATGAAATGTTAAAAAAAGTGGACATCCACCTGCCAACTGTATTCCAAAGTTAGCGATTAGCCATTCAGGCCCATTTCTACCACTAAGGCCAACAATATCACCTTTCTTCACACCAAGATGCACGAGATTTTTAGCAAACTTTGCTGACTTTGTATAGAGTTCGACAAAGGTTAAGACGGTACGCCTATTTTCACCGTCGACGAAGATGTACCCTGCTTTCTCTGGGGTTTCAGAGGCCCTCCTTTTCAGTAATTCAGGATATGTTACATACGGTACATCGAGAGCCTTTCTGGATGCCAAATAGCTGTCCTCCATATTTACAATTAACCTAGTTTTTTTTTTCCACAGTTCACAGCGCTTGACAAGATGAACCAGTTTTTTTTTTAAGTGGAACGTATCTGGAGCGATAACTCTAGGTATGAAAAAAATCCCGCACAACTCTAACGTACATAATGAGATAACTATCACACTGTACCTACATGAATACCATGTTTGCTTAAATTTAACAAAATTTAAAATAATCACGTTTAATACATGTAAGTCTACCAGTTCTGATTTTTCTATTAAATATGAATGACACCATTTTTTTCAGTTTATAAATATGGTATGTATACCTTCTTTTATGACCTTCATGCAAGTCCTTTACAAACGTACAGTTGGAATTTATTTTAACTTTATTAAGAAAAAGAAACAGTTTCTATAATAGTAGTAGTTAAATAGATACTTTCATCTATTAAAATGGTTTAGGTTTTATCGATCTATTCACTCGCGATATACACACGCGCGTATGCGCACACACAATGTTAAAAATATAAGCACCCTCACACACACAGTGTTAAAAATATAAGCACCCTCACACTACCTCATTTTGTCACAAATTTAAAAATTGCTGATAATTTTAGTATCTTAAAGTTAACCTTTCGATATATTTAAGGATCTGTATACATTCACTTGACATAAAATGAAGGACAAAGGTGCGTCAATATAATGACACTATGTCCTGAGGTCATTGTATGCAGAATGTGAGATAGAAATGAAACTCCATTGTGTAAAAATAAAATGAATACGGCTTTTTTCAGGATAAAAATGCATCGGTTAACCAGGATCTCAGGTATGCTTTATTACACAACCAATTTAGTTGAAACCTACAAGTATAGTTGTAAGCTAGCAATTTGAAGCTCGCAATAGGGGGATGTATATGACAAATTGAATTATTTCTATCATTAAACGTATCGTTTAAATAACATACTAGTATTCATAGCGTAATGATCAACAATAACATAATATACATCGCAGGAAAACCAGCTATAAATAAGATGTAAGCGGTTGGATTGTGTAAGTTGCCTGCTTCACACTAATCACCGATACTTGATTTACCAAGCTAATTTATGCTCAGGTCTATGTGTGATGACATCGTTTTGATTGACATGTGTGTTCCCCCATTTTCCCATTTTTTCTTTTTACTAAAACTAGTTAAATTTGAGAGAGAGAGAGAGAGAGAGAGAGAGAGAGAGAGAGAGAGAGAGTAATTTGGTTTTTAATAAATCGTTTATTAACTACATGTAATAACTAATGTTTAAAAGATTCCAACATTGTTGAAAAACATAAGCAGAAAAATACAACAAAACATGATTTTAACTGAAATTTTCAACAGGGTCTACTTGGTTTAGAGCCTATCGCTTAAAAAGTAATCCGTCAACATATCATTTATTTTATCAAATCTTTCTAGGATGTCACATTAATGATTGTATAGCATTAATTTAGGTTTGAGTCTATAAAAATAGTTAAAAACGACACGTGTATACTGCAAACGTCTTTAATTCCACGGGTCTAAAAATTCACGGTTTGCCATTTTGTTACTTTTCGCGGTGGTTTTAATTTCACGGAAAATCAATTTTTCTATGATTCTCGATACGTGACGTCTTTCAGTTAAAAGACGTCAGAATAAATTGTTGTAAATTGTTTATATTTTTGGTTTTTCCTGTGGTTTTTTTTTTAACAGAACAAATACTGAAATCATTATATAAATCATCTACAGTGTACATAGTGCCAATTAAAATGAAGTCTATTGAAGCAAAAGAGTTTAGTTAACAGCCTGTCGTCTTAACTGCGACGGAACAATACTTATAAAACACGCTGTTTATTGGCATCTTTATTGAACTCAACTATTAAAATGTTCACGATATTGTTTTAAAAATTCACGGAAATAGTCCAACCGTGAACATAGTGAATATAAAACACAATGATGCCTTCCACGTCTACAGTAACTTTTTTTCAAATTGCATTTTGATTTGTCAGGTCAACAAAGCATAAATATTTAAAACAATTTGGTGTGATTTGGTTTGAACGGATGTTTATACTCAATTCTATACATCCATGTCTAATTTACCAAAAATTGAATATTTATTTTTCAGAAGAAAAAAAAGACCTTTTGCAAATTTATCATCGACAATAATTTTCGGAAGGGGTACACATTTCTGAGAGGTGGTAACGAAAAACTACATGTAGCATGTGAACATTTAATTCTTCTTTATTATCTGTATTGTTTAAACGCATTTCTATAATTTAAAACTAGGCTTTTCATGATTGAGCCCATTTAGTGCCGAGTATAAAACTACCTTAAAATAGATGAACTAATATCACGGCCGTAGCGCACCCCTTTTGCAGATGAGGCAACTTAAGGTTCAACATGTTTTGCAGTATATAAGATCAAACATAATCGTTTTCTTACATGAAAATAAGAACAGTATTTCTTGAGAATAGCAACAGAATAACAAGGGAAAAAACGTAAAAATGTAAAAATCAATAAAAAAAATCAATAATTAAATGGTTTCTTTGGTGTTTCGTGCGGTTATGGAGGCACATGTAAATGTAGCTATCTGTAGCATTGCAGAAAAATACATTACACGCTAACCCGGGTTATGTTGATTTTTTCCGCAATTCTACCTTACTTCGTAGCCCGTATGAAACACAATTTTAAAAAAGAATATTTATATTTACATTTTTACGGAATCATTTGCTCACCGATTCATTACAAGTGGTAAAAATATGTACGTTATTATCATTGTCGATCAAAACTTTACACAGAAGGAACATCTATTTCTTCATATATTCGTACATGAAGGTTGTCAAAGTAAATATCTATATACTTATAAATTAAGACATTTTGCCAATAAACTTCGAAATGCCTGTACCCGAGTAACTGCTCACACATTTGGCATTTCAACACGTGTAAGCTATAATTGAATTTTACCTGATAAGTAATTATTGTAAGATAAATTAAAAACCTACTTTCATTTTCGATAAACCAGCCCGAAATAGCAAATATGTGAGTAAGGTGGTGGACACGCTTTGGCAGATCCAAGTCAGTGGGAGTTTGCATCAAAAAATATACTTACAATGATAATGATATTGAATTATTATGTAAAGAGTGAATATATATCCTGTGAACCTATTTAGGGTATACATAAGAATTGAGATTTGACAAATGTTGAATAAATAAAATGAACCAATTCGTTTCTTGAATGCGCGATTTTTGTTTTGATGAATAGAACTTTCCAGAACGGGGTAACCAAGAACGCGGAGAATGTAGGATGAGTCACCATGCTTTGCGTCAGATACCTTGGATCGGACATCTGGTTAATACAAAAAAGTTAATAAACTAGAGCCGAGCTCGTTGCAAGCAACGAGAAGGTCTTCCGTTACAGCTTCAAATCGAGACAATCTAATTAAAATCATATCCTTGATCCCCTCCTTGTTTTTCTATTTTCGATACAAGTGGATCTGAAGAAACCCCTCTTGAGGTCACCCCCTGTTGAACGTTTGTTTATAAATATACATGAGTTATTCTAGCAATCAGAGCAAGTGTTAGAAACGGTAATTTCGGGTTACAAACAAAAATGGAGTTGTACGACGAAATGATGCCACATGTTCGTGAATCTTTCGGTATCAGCAAGTAAGAGATGGAGCATAAGTTGATATAAGACGCCCTTAGGGAATCTAAAGAATGTATTGGCATAACTTCCTAATCATGTAACTGAGGAATGGAACCGACGATTTCATTGTTCAAAGCAAAGTTCACCAGGAGGTGACCTCAAGTGGGGTTTCTTCAAATCATCGTATAGCGACTATATAAATTTTCATCAGATTGCAAGTCAAGAAAGGATTGTCATTCAGTCTTAATTAAACCACCACTCTTCTTCTTACATGTACACTTGTCAGGGTCTGACAGTTATTGATAGGAGGTCATCTTCATACTACCTTAACTTCTGACCAATCAGGGCTTTAGAAAATCAATTTGAACTCTTCAAAAGGAGACAGAAAAATTAATTCATGCCTATTTTCTATATATTATTGCAACCTCCAGACTGCATAGTATTGAAGAGTTACACTTCTCATAAAACAGATAAAGGCATGTCTGTGATAAGCTAGGGGTATATATTTAGATTGTATGCAAATTTAAAGGTCATGGAAAGGTGACCTCTTATTGATACCTATCCGACCCCGTTGAGTGTAAGGAGAAAAGGGTGGGCAGTCATTAAACTGGATTGTCAATATGATAATAGTAAGTTCAGAAAACGAGGCTCACTTTCAAAGTATTATTTTCCTCCTTTTAACTTATTTCACGGTTATATCAATTTATGATAACTTAAAACACATCTCTTATATGTACATGTATCAAAATTATTCCAACCAGAAAATTGATAAACACGTTTACATGTATGTACAACTGATGACAGGATTCAAACTACTGGTATGCCTATATCATAGTGTAATAAACACAAAATCCACTGCGCTGATGCATCGAAAAAAGTGTTATGTTTCATTAACATTTTGATTCCCTATATTCATACTTAAACCTCTACCGCTAAAACATGGAATAGTTTATGTAAAGTGCAGTGTTAAAATTAGAGATTGAAAAGAACACCAATTGTAAATAAACAATAATGCCTTCTCCCATCTGAGGGTGCGCTATTAGTATACGAGACTGAGGTGCTCAGTGGTAGGGGTAACTATCCGTCTAATGTTTGGCCATACAGTCCTCAGTATTGTTTTTGAAAGGATGAGCATATTTAACTGAAATACTCACAAGCAAGTAAAAGAAATTCACAAATCTTCAAAATCATAATCCGCGGCAGTGGTAGGTGTTGTGAGGCATCTCTAACTTCATTTTTTTTCAAATAGGATTTTGTTTTAAATATCCCAATATTTTTTTTTTTTGCCTTGAGCGCTCATCTAGAAAGTGTGTGGGGGTGGGGGTGTCAATACCCTAAAATTTAATTTTCTAAATGTAAATTTCAGAAAATGTTGGCAGGGGTGGGGGCAGAACTCCAACTGAATCAAAAATCCTTTTTGTCACTTTTGTGTGACAGGAAGAGAGACCTCTGGTTTACAATTATTTCTATCATGTCACATATACATGTTTTAGTTATAATATTTTGGAATTTTTTAAAGATACAATGTCAGTTATTTGATAAAAATCATATATTTATGCATACATGTACACTGTATTAACATGTGACGTGTGAACCTAAAAGTAATCAATTTTGTTCAGTTTTTAACTTGAGTAACAGAAAGGCATAAACCAGCGTTTTGTTCAGAGCACTGTGTACATTGTATATTTAAATCAAACCAAAAGAGATGGTGTGACATCAAAACAATTTGTTTTTGTTTTTTAAACAAAAGAGTTCTACATATGTCAACCTCCAGAAAATACGATTTCTCTAACTTTAACATTTACAACAATTAATAAAATCCGCTGAACAACACATATCTATACCATTTAATTGTACCTTTGAGAAGTGCATACATTTTTGGGAGGCAAGTGTGTCGCTAGTCTGTAAGTCAAGTGAATTATGTCCTAAGGTCTTTTATAGAAATAAGAAACTGTCAACACTTGCAGTACTCTGATGATTTCTATGGCGACCGACTGCATTGAATAACGTATTTCATAACTTCTAAACGTGAGAACAAATAATTATTATTTAACATCTTTGACTTAAAACTTTAAACTTATATTCAACAATTGACCACTACAGTGATAGATCACTTCCATGTGTATTTTAATTACATAACAATTGATGATCTGCATCCATAAATTACCTATGGCTATCTCTGTCCAGGGTTGTGTGCACTTAAAGGCCGAGGTTTTTAACCGGTCAGTTTACCTTAGGTAAGTTCAGGTGGGGGTGGAGCCTATATTGAATGAGGTGTGAACCCCGAGGGAAACACGCTCGCTTGTGTATACATGTTTATATACACGGAGTATTAAAGTGCTCTCAAAAGAGTTTTTCCGTTTATTTAAAAAGAATATCGTATTTATATGTACTTATAAAACAAATTGTTCTTCGTTGAAATGAATATAAACGCATGAAAAACCTCGTGCGACATGTGCAAAATCTTTCGTTTGATTGAACAAGTTTCTGTCGGGATTAACTGAGAATATATCCTGATGTTTTGTGAATTATACAATCACCCCACCGTACTCAAATACTAATGCAACTTTGCAACCAATGCTTGTAAATCTTTTCCGATCAGCTGCTAAATTAAAGTGCACAATAATTCTACCAGCTGCGCATGCACCAGAGCTGTCTGTACTTGTTTCTCTTCCGGTTTCAGCTCGTGAAATTTCTCAAAGAAATGTGATAACTAACGATATAAATCGTGAACGCAATATTTGATTTCATTTAATTATTTATTCTCAATTATTCACAAACATCTTTATTAATAAACGACGTCTTTCATGGATACATGATCGGCACTACATGATTTTGACAGACTATAGGTGATCAGCGCATTTAGTGTGGTACATAACCAAGTACGAGTAAATTTTTAATTCATATATTTTAATATTTCTTTTGTTTAAAGTGCTAAAAGATAGCGATTTATCGTCACGGTATGCATCAAATCAAAAGATAAAAGTTTATTGCACCGTCGTCGCGAGCGCTGGGCATGGTATACACAGGACGAGTAAACAAATGCCAATCATTTTCTAACATCCAAACTGGGGCCTCGATTTAGTTGATTAACAAGGGTTACACTGACCAGGTAAATTCGAAGGCGGTGCTTATTTTCTCGGTCTTAAAGGGACACGAGATTTTCGGTCGCACGGGTTGATTGAATTAACACGCAGACTGGCCGAATAAACGCACACAGATTGCAAAGTGAAACACATTAGGAAGAACGTTAACAAATAAGGAGTCACCAAAAATTGATTTTCGACACATATAAATTTTCGATTTTTGTTCGCCAATTTTTTAAAATTCAGCTCGAGCACTGGGGGGGGGGGGGGGGGGGGAGCAGCACAGAGATGACTTAGTTTTTAAACTTCCTAGAACGCTTCGAAAATTAATGATTTTTTTTACTATGTAAACCCTGCTAAAATTTGGTACAACTCTTAAGAATGCTTATTTTACTTTCTACACTATTTAATTTTTGTGTTGGTCGAATATTAGTTCTTATACCAGTATATATACATATATCCATGTGCATACTTTTTATATGACTCGTTGGCCAGGCAAAGTTTGAATATTGTCTTAAAAGTGTTAAAGTCTGTAAAAAGTCTAAGCAATAATTAACGGAAATGATCATGAGTAACTACAGTCGATTCATCGTCGAACCCCACGGGTTTTCCATCCGTTACATTGCTTGAAATCAGTGTAACGGATAGAAAACCCGTGGGTTCCGACGATGCAGTATATTAATCTTAAACACATATCAAGTTTACATATGCCGGTAAATATCTCGATCGGAGTTCTTTTATTTATACAATCGGCCTTGCATATTTAGAATCGAATTGATAGATTACTTTTATTCAATTAATGAGAGGTTTTTATAAGATTTTTCGCCCTAACGTTTAAATCAACGCTAAATCAACTGAATAAGGGAGATAAATTTATCTTTCATCTAAAACCAATATAAATGAAAATTAAATAAACAAATAGTTTTGTGTTCGTACAAAATATCAATAAGCATACACGTGTGATAAGGTACATGTAGATGTCCCCTCGCGCGCGATCTTCTCGGCCATGTGCGAGCGTGCGAGGAATGATCATCATTTAAAGGGGTAATCTTTGTGGTGTTTTGTTGTTGATCTTAAACATATATTATTAGTACAGTTCTTAGAACATTTTATACTTACAAACCCACCATTGATTTATGTCTGACGATGTTTTGGATTAGGAATAATATCGGATTTTATAATTTTCAGAATGACTTCTTAATTTACATTTGAAATAAAACATTAATAACTTAAAATTAAAACAGTTCCTGTATTTGCGGCTATATAAACTCAAAACAAGTAGGCTACATGAAAGACGCGAATCTGGTGTATTAGATAACCGCTGACCGCTTGGTAGTGCACCCGCGGCCGATCTCCTCGGCCGCGGGCGAGGAATAGGTTACGTAAAGTTACAACACACACAGCTCAGAACCCAGGAAGATTTGAAATGTTTGCAGTATAATAATGACTAAAATCTACCAAATAGAAGTTATTATTTTTCTTTACTTAAAACCCAGAATTAATCTATGCCTGATATTACTTCCGATTGAGAATGACATTTCTTTTATTAATTAACAGAACGTTTTCTTAATTGACACTCTATCAGTTAATTCAATTTGAGATGAATAAACGTCTATATGTGTGATCAAAATTAAAACAATTCTTGTTTTCGGCTAAATGAACTCATAAATTGAGAGACGTGACTCCGGTGTATTAGATAACCGCTGACCGCTAGGTAGTCCAGCCGCGACCATGGCTACCGACTTTCTCGGCCGCAAGCGAGGGATAGCTTACGTAATGGTTCACACACACAGCTCTGATTCCAGATATATTTTAAATGCACGCAAATAAAATAAAATAAATAAAATGTATCACATAGATTTATTTTTTTCCGGTAGTTTGTGTGATTTACTAGAAAAGAAAAAGAATTAATGTTTATATTTTCTGTTTCTCGTTTTTTAGGATTGTGCAGAATTTACGAAGATGACTTAAACTCCTCACATAAAAGCATGTATCCTAAAAAAATTATTTTTTCTTATGAATTAAAGCCTCCTTTTTAAACAGGTATACTGTCTGTCGTAACTTAATGTCAGTTGTACGCACAATGAATTTCGTTAACTTTCCAAATAAACACAGGTACATGTTAAAATGTAAAGCTTTTTACCCTCATACTACACAACTCACCAACAAAATAACATTGTAACGACATTTATAGGATCCCAACAAACAACTTTTCCAGCGACAGCTATATCAAAATCCTAGCCGTTTTTTAGTTATTTAGCAAAAACTTTCAAGGGCCCTTGGCCCTTAATTTAAGGGGCCAGCCCTTTTTCATTGGTGTCAAATGAAAGTCCTTGACGTTCTGCACAACTTTTATTCTACATGTCTTAACAAAATGTTTTTTGTTTAAAAGATACAAAGGAAAATATGTCTAAATTTTCGCACTTTTTGGAACCCTGTTTTTTGACCCCCTACCTTTTTCTAAATAAAGAAAGTAATCCAAAAACAAAAACCGATGTGCAAAACTTCAATGTGTCTGTTATTCAAATTCGTTGGATTCCCATTCCCTGCTATCATAGTCTCGGAGCCTTTGTCTGGAAACGAAAGGCCCTAAATTTTTTAAAAAGGGGAATAACTCGTTAACGAAAGAGGATTTTTAAAATTTATGAAATGGTTTAGATAGTGTTTTGTAAAGTCTATAAGCCCTGAAAATTTGAGCAAAAACCATTCAGAAATGAGCAAGATATGAAACCTCAAAGTTCGCGTCTAGGAAGAAAAAAAAAAAAAAGAAAAATAAGACTAGATGCGATCTCGTTGCGAGCAACGAGTGGGTCTTCCGTCCGATTTTTCATAAGATGAGATGAGATGAAATTTTGATTGAAGTTTAAATCAAACTGGTGTCATGTTAACGTGATTTAATGACTTTGAAAATTTCGAAAATCTTATAATTCATCCAATGATTTTGAAAAAAATGTCACAAACGCAGAAATCCAAGAGCATTACAAAAATCATGTTTTAAAATAAGTCTGGGGTCATTTTAACACGATTAAATGAGTTTAAAATTTTTGAAAAATTTGAATTTCATATAATCAATTCAAGAAAGATGTCATTAGACGCAGAATTGCAAGCGCAACTTAGATATCATGTTTTAAAGTTAGTCCGATGTCATTTAATCACGATTTAAATGAGTTTAAAATTTTTGAAAAATTTAAATTTCATCCAATCAATTCCAGAAACATGTCATCAGACGCAGAATTGCAAGCAGAACTTAAATATCATGTTTAAAAATTAGTCTGAGGTCATTTTAACACGATTTAAATAGATTTAAAATTTTTGAAAAATTTGAATTTCATATAATCAATTCAAAAAAGATGTCATTAGACGCAGAATTGCAAGCGCAACTTAGATATTATGTTTTAAAATTAGTCCGATGCCATTTTAACACGATTTAAATGAGTTTAAAATTTTTGAAAAATTTAAATTTCATCCAATCAATTTTAGAAAGAGGTCATCCGACGCAGAATTGCAAGCGCAACTTAGATATCATGTTTTAAAGTTAGTCCGATGTCATTTTAACACGATTTAAATGAGTTTAAAATTTTTGAAAAATTTAAATTTCATCCAATCAATTCAAAAAAGATGTCATTAGACGCAGAATTGCAAGCGCAACTTAGATATTATGTTTTAAAATTAGTCCGATGCCATTTTAACACGATTTAAATGAGTTTAAAATTTTTGAAAAATTTAAATTTCATCCAATCAATTTTAGAAAGAGGTCATCCGACGCAGAATTGCAAGCGCAACATAGATATCATGTTTTAAAGTTAGTCCGATGTCATTTTAACACGATTTAAATGAGTTTAAAATTTTTGAAAAATTTAAATTTCATCCAATCAATTCCAGAAAGATATCATCCGACGCAGAATTGCAAGCGCAACTTAGATATCATGTTTTAAAGTTAGTCCGATGTCATTTTAACACGATTTAAATGAGTTTTAAATTTTTGAAAAATTTAAATTTCATCCAATCAATTCAAGAAAGATGTCATTAGACGCAGAATTGGAAGCGCAACTTAGATATCATGTTTTAAAATTAGTCCGATGTCATTTTAACACGATTTAAATGAGTTTAAAATTTTTGAAAAATTTAAATTTCATCCAATCAATTCCAGAAAGAGGTCATCCGACGCAAAATTGCAAGCGCAACTTAGATATCATGTTTTAAAGTTAGTCCGATGTCATTTTAACACGATTTAAATGAGTTTAAAATTTTTGAAAAATTTAAATTTCATCCAATCAATTCCAGAAACATGTCATCAAACGCAGAATTGCAAGCAGAACTTAAATATCATGTTTAAAAATTAGTCTGAGGTCATTTTAACACGATTTAAATAGATTTAAAATTTTTGAAAAATTTGAATTTCATCCAATCAATTCAAAAAAGATGTCATTAGACGCAGAATTGCAAGCGCAACTTAGATATTATGTTTTAAAATTAGTCCGATGCCATTTTAACACGATTTAAATGAGTTTAAAATTTTTGAAAAATTTAAATTTCATCCAATCAATTTTAGAAAGAGGTCATCCGACGCAGAATTGCAAGCGCAACTTAGATATCATATTTTCAAAATAGTCTGAGGTCATTTTAACACGATTTAAATGAGTTTAAAATTTTTAAAAAAATTGAATTTCATTCAATCAATTCGAATAAGATGTCATCAGATGCAAAAGTGCAAACGCAACTTAGATATCATGTTTTAAAATTAGTCTGAGGTCATTTAGCACGATTTAAATGAGTTTTAAATTTTTGAAAAATTTAAATTTCATCCAATCAATTAGAGAAAGATGTCATCAGACGCAGATTTGCAAGCGCAAATTTGATATCTTGTTTCAAAATAAGTATGAGGTCATTTTAACACGATTTAAATGAGTTTAAAATTTTCAAAAAAATTAAATTTCATCAAATCAATTCGGAAAAGATGTCAACAAACGCAGAATTTATCATTCCTCAAATGTTCAGGATTATATCTTTTATCGTTTTTAAGGAGATGCGTTGATTAGGGAAAATTCGTTTCAAATTTTTGACCTATATTTTGATCCCAGCTAGCTTCCGTATTTGGAATTTCCGGAAAATAATTTTTCCAGGAGCGACTAGATTAGCATGTCCTTTATCATTCCTGAAAATTTTAGCTTTCTATCTTCACTCGTTTCTGAGGAGTTGCGTGGACAAGAAGTCAAGAAAAAACGACAAAATGGCGGATAAGTCCGAACCGGAAGTGATTTTTGCAAAATCGAAAAAAGGGTATAAACTTCAAATGATAATAGATCGATGCTGAAAATTTGACAAAAATCGGACGACCCATCTCCGAGAAATCTTCTGCACAAAAATTGTAAAGAAAAAAAAAAGAAAAAAAACTAGACACGATCTCGTTACGAGTAACGAGTAGGTCTTCCGTTCGATTTTTTAAAATGATGCGATGATTTATCGATAAAACTTATAAAAATGACTGAATATTTTAGGGGCCACCCCTATAGATTTAAATGGGGACATATTGGGGTTTTAATTAGTTAAATGCAGACAATTTCTTTTCTACAATGCTTAAAAAAATGTGTCTCCTTTAGACATATTGCATCAAAAGTTAAGGACTTTGGCCCCTAATTACGTCATAAATGGGCGTGGCAATGAGTTTTTCAAACAGATATTGTTACGATCAACAACTTTGCTTCTATAATGCTTTACAAAATCTTTATCATTTTTAAGTTATTTGTAATACAGTTTTCGAGTCTCTTGGCCCCTAATTTAAGGGGCCAGCTCCTTTTTCTTGATTTTATACTAAAGGTCTTATAAATACTTACATATTTTGTTCTTACACCTATCTAAAATTGTTGTTCATTTTTGAGATACAATTGATTAAATATTTTAAGGGCCAGCCCTCTAGATCCTTAATGGGGACATACATTGGTCTTTTGATTACTGGAATCGATTAGAATCATCATTGTAAGCATTTTCTCTTCTACAATGCCTTACAAAATATGTTTCGTTTTCTTGATATATTGCGTCAAAGTTTACGTATTTTGGCCCCTAAAAATCCCTAATTACGTAATAAATGGGCGTGGCAATGATTTTTTCTGTTAGATATTGTTACGATCAACAACTTTGCTTCTATACTGCATTACAAAATCTTTATCGTTTTTAAGTTATTTGTAATACAGTTTACGAGTCTCTTGGCCCCTAATTTAAGGGGCCAGCCCCTTTCTCTTAATTTTATACGAAAGGTCTTATGAATACTTACATTTTTTGTTCTTACACCTATCTAAAATTGTTGTTCATTTTTGAGATATAAATGATTTAATATTTTAGGGGCCAGCCCTCTAGATCCTTAATGGGGACATTCATTGGTCTTTTGATTAGTGGAATCGATTAGAATCATCAATGGAAGCATTTTCTCTTCTACAATGCCTAACAAAATATGTTTCCTTTTCAAGATATATTGCGTCAAAGTTTAAGTACTTTGGCCCCTAAAAATCCCTAATTATGTAATAAATGGGCGTGGCAATGATTTTTTCTGTTAGATATTGTTACGATCAACAACTTTGCTTCTATAATGCATAACAAAATCTTTATCGTTTTTTAGTATTATGTAATAGACTTTACGAGTCTCTTGGCCCCTAATTTAAGGGGCCAGCCCCTTTTTCTAGATTTCGTTGAAAAGAACTTTTGATTCTCTACCACTTTTGTTATATATGTCTTAACAAAATATCAACTGATAAAAAGATACAGATCAAAACGTATGAAAATTTTGAATGATAATTCGTACCAAATTTTCGTGCCTAAGCGAGCTCCAAGAAATGGCGCCACTGGCGTAAAACAAAATAATAGTGCACAACTTCAGACTATAGACTACCTATCCTGAAAATTTCAAAGTCATATCTCTGATAGTTTCTGAGATCAGCTCTGCACAAAATAGGTCGTAAAAAACTACAAAATGGCCGATAAATCGGTACCGGAAGTGACGACAACAAAAATTTCAAAAACATATAAAATTCATATCATGACTTATCATCTGTGAAAAAATGGTTGAAATCGGCTGAATAGTTTTCGAGAAATCGCGTGCACAAAATTTGGAAAAAATAATAATAATAATAATAATAATAAGAAACAGTACGAAAACAATAAGGTCTTCCGTTGGAAACGGAAGACCTTAATAATAAACCTGAAAAAGAAACAATAGAATAATAGAAGGGTCTTCCGCTGAGACGGAAGACCCTAAATAATCTTAATCTGCACAATAATATAAAGGTCTTCCGTTGGAAACGGAAGACCTTAATAAAATGGGCCAATAGACGCGATTTTATTTTTGATGGAAAGAACTTTACAGAACGGGATGCCAAAAAAAATGGTGTTGACTAATTAACACTATGGCGAAAAGTGCGTACACGTTTTTAAATAAGATATACATTTTTTATACCACGACAGATTGGTAGTAAACCTTACAAATTAATTTGTTGACAGTGTTTTATCTAAAATTCTTATTTTCGGCAATAATAAGTGAAATATGACATAGAGAACAAAGTTCTAAAAAGAAATACCACGCACTATACACCCACACTCTGGTTTGAAATAAGATAATAGTCTAATTTTTTCCAGTCAGCTGCAACAAAAAGAATTAAGGCCACGTAAATGTTCATGTGTATATACTCCATTTCAGTTTAGATTTTCATCCCTGTCCTCTCCTCTAAATTTCCAGCCACGCAGTTGCTTTTTTATTTCAATTTTATAGAATATTTTAAGAAAAGCAATTAAGAAAAAATTCGGACACAGTGCATAGAAAAATGAACAAAAAAACCTGGTTCAACATATTAATTAAGCATTGTATTATACTAATGTGAATTATTGTTAATTCCCGCGCTTGCGCGGGATATCATCTAGTAACTAATTAAAAGTGTGAGGTCGGCCGTGCAAGTCTGTGTATCCAGAACGTTTCCTCTCCGTATCAGTCCAATATAAGGATTATTAAGGTCTTCCGTTTCCAACGGAAGACCTTGTACTAATTCTGTTGGAAATTCTTTATTATTATTTTTAAGGTCTTCCGTTTCCAACGGAAGACCTTATTGTTATTGCTTTGTTTCTTTTCCTCTATTATTATTAAGGTCTTCCGTTTCCAACGGAAGACCTTATTGTTATTGCTTTGTTTCTTTTCCTCTATTATTATTATTATTAATTTTTTTTTCCCACGTTTTCTCAAAAAAGCTTTAGCCGATTTTGATGAAATTTTCAGATCTTATTCATGACAAAATTTGTAAGAAAATTACACGAGATTTTTTCAGTCGTCACTTCTGGTCCCGAGATATTAAAAAATTTATGTTTCTGCTTGTTTACGATTTTTCTTCAAAAGTATTTAAGATAGAATTTTCAAATTTTCAGGGATGGTAAAGAGTGGTCAGCCGCAGTGCCCTTTGCATATCCGAACGTCCGCCGTCACTTCCGGTCGTCACCGGAAGGAAACAAAAATAAGTCATTTTTCAACTTTTTTGACTTGAATTTTTTTATTTTATTATTCGATAGAGACGCGTTCAAAACTTCTGAATATGAAATCTGTTTTAAAATCGATCCACGCATTCTCGAGATTTTAAGCTTCAAAGTCTTGAAGCGAGAGTCCGCGTAGCTCAGTCGTTAGAGTGGTAGACTTGTGCCCAGGCGACCCGGGTTCAGTCACCGAGTGTCGAACGTTTTTTTCTTTTTTAATTGTGGTTTGTTTTACGCTTTTATCTTGAAAATGATGGTTTAAAATGTTTTCCGTTTAAATTTTATCATAAATCAAAATAATATCGGGGTTTTTATGCAGTACAAATATAGAGTCCGGTTAGAAATATCGTTAATTTCCTGCTATGTGAGTCTCTTTTTTATCAGCAGCTATCTAAATTCAGACGCTCGTAGCATCGCCGGCATCAAAGTCATGCCGCCGAAGCACCCCTGTAATACGACCGCATTAGAGCTCACCGGGTCGCTTTGCCAGCATCAAAGAAATGCCGCCATCACAATGACTGTGTGCACACAACAATTAGCGACTGCGGGTAGTAAATAACCGTTCTCCTAACAATATGCTTATGTTTCAATTATTATACATGACTTTAAACTGAGGGTTGTTTAATGTTTCTCCACATACGTGGATACAGGCATGCACGTATACATGCGCTTATTGACAAATGTTTTTTTTTTTACAGATTATATACATGTTTGAATTGTATATTTACTTCTCTCTCTCTCTCTCTCTCTCTCTCTCTCTCTCTCTCTCTCTCTCTCTCTCTCTCAGTTAAGTCATGAGCAGTGAATGTCTGAACTCCACCTCTACGATGACATGTGGTGATAATGAACTCTGTTCATACTCAAAATTACAAAGAAAAAATACAAAACACCATCAGAGTAAACACGGATCTAAACAATTCATTGAAACTTTTCTACAGTTGTAGCCTTGCTTGTGCGTAGTTCTCTAACCTATATTGGATTCAAAGGTCAACCAAGAAAGATGTCGATACTAAATATAAAGTTGTATTCCAATAAGCAAAAAAAAATTGCTTAGCCTAGCTAAGAGCTCTCTCTCTCTCTCTCTCTCTCTCTCTCTCTCTCTCTCTCTCTTGACATACTATTGAAAAAAGTCATTCTAAACATAAGAATAATTTTAAATGTTAGTACATGTATAAATATGTAAAATATTTGTTTTTCAACCCGCGGTGAGCTATTTTATCATCTATTGGTAATGCAGTTGCATCGTTGGAACCTGATTCACTGTTGTTTCGGAGGAATGTCTTTGATGCCGGCGAAGTGACCGATGATCGAAATACGTCACAATACGGATTTTACAATATTAATTTAAATTTTACATAGCGTTTTAGATATCCGGTATTGATTTTGCTCTATGTTAAAGAGTGTTAAGAAATGGTAGAAAAGAACAACTACTTCTATAGTCTTTTTTAATGTGTATTCAAACGGAAGACCTCTTGTTGCTCGCAACGAGCGTCTAGTTATTATTAATTTTTTTTTCTCCCACGTTTTCTCAAAAACGCTTCAGCCGATTTTGATGAAATTTTCAGATCTTATTAAGGACAAAATTTGTAAGAAAATTACACGAGATTTTTTCGATCGTCACTTCCGGTCCCGAGATATTAAAAATTTTATGTTTCTGCTTGTTCACAATTTTTCTCCAAAAGTATTTAAGATAGAATTTTCAAATTTTCAGGGGTGGTAGAGAGTCGTCAGCCGCAGTGCCCTTCGCATATTCGAACGTCCGCCGTCACTTCCGGTCGTCACCGGAAGGAAACAAAAAATTATCATTTTTCAACTTTTTTGACTTGAATTTTTTTATCTTATGATTTGATAGAGACGCGTTCAAAACTTCAGAATATGAAATCCGTTTTAAAATCGATCCACGCATTCATGAGATATTAGGCTTCAAAGTCTTGAAGCGAGAGTCCGCGTAGCTCAGTCGTTAGAGTGGTGGACTTGTGTCCAGGCGACCCGGGTTCAGTCCCCGAGTGTCGAACATTTTTTCTTTCTTAATTGTGGTTTCTTTTACGATTTTATCTTGAAAATGATGGCTTAAAATGTTTTCCGTTTAAATTTTATCATAAATCAAAATAATATCGGGGTTTTTATTCAGTACAAATATAGAGCCCGGTTAGAAATACCGTTAATTTCCTGCTATGTGACAGTCTTTTTTTTTTCTCAGCAGCTATTTAAATTCAGACGCTCGTAGCAACGCCGGCATCAAAGTCATGCCGCCGAAACACCCCTGTAATACGACCGCATTAGAGCTCGCCTGGTCGCTTTGTCGGCATCAAAGAAATGCCGCTATCTCAATGTCTGTGTGCACACAACAATTAGCGACTGCGGGTAGGAAATAACCCGTTCTCCTAACAATATGCTTATGTTTCAATTATTATACATGACTTTAAATTGAGGGTTGTTTAATGTTTCTCCACATACATGGATACAGGCATGCATGTATACATGCGTATTTTGACAAATGTGTTCTCTCTCTCTCTCTCTCTCTCTCTCAGTCAAGTCATGAGCAGTGAATGTCTGAACTCCGCCTTTACGATGACAGGTGGTGATAACTCTCTCTCTCTCTCTCTCTCTCTCTCTCTCTCTCTACATACTATTGAAAAAAGTCATTCTAAATATAAGGATAATTTTAAATGTTAGTACATGTATAAATATGAAAAATATTTGTTTCTCGACCCGCGGTTAGCTATTTTATGTATTTGTAATGCAGTTGCATCGTTGGAACCTGATTCACTGTTCTTGCGGCGGAATGTCTTAGATGCCGGCGAAGTGACCGAGGATCGAAATACGTCACAATACGGATTTTACAATATTAGTTTGACTTTTACATAGCGTTTTAGATATCCGGTATTGGTTTTGCTCTATGTTAATGGTAGAAAAGAACAGCTATCTCTATAGTCTTTTTAAAGGTGTATTCAAACGGAAGACCTCTTGTTGCTCGCAACGAGCGTCTAGTTCTTCTTCTTTTTCTTCTAGACGTTTCTTTAAACCTTAATATCTCGCTTGTTTTTCACCCGATTTTATTCAAATTTTCAGGGTCTTTTGGAAATGCCACTAGCTCACTATAGCACAAAACATTGTGAAATCGCTACTTCCGGTTTTGAGTTTATTCCCCTTTGAATATTTTTTCAATGGGTCTCTTGTACTTGCAAAGGCTCCGAGTTGATCCGTAGCAAGTAGTTTTAATTTACAAATCTTTAATGTAGACATCCTGAACGTTGTCCTCCCAGTCTTAAATGTTTGATTAATCCACGTATACTTTTTAAAAAATCACATCGAAATTTATGTTTTAAAAAATGCTAAATTTTGCTTACATCTTTGCTCCATAACTTTTTAGTAATAAATATTTCCTAAACACATATAGAACAAAAGTTGTGCCAAATATTAAGGGCTTTCATTAGATACCATAAAAAAGGGGCTAGCCCCTTAAATTATGGGTCTAGATCCCTTAAAAGTCTTTGCTTTATAACTCTAAAACGGTAAATATTTCGATATGGGCGTCGCTGCAAAAAATGTTGTTTGTGATCTTATTAATCTCATAAATCTGTTTTTGAGATCGAGTATTGCATAATATGAGGGCAAACAGTATTACGTGTAGACCAGTATTCGCGGCAATTTGGCAAAGTTAACGAAAGTCTTTGTGCATATAAATGACATAAAGTTACCACAGAATGTATACCGGTTTATACGGGATGCCTTTATTCATAAGAATAAGGTTTTTTTTTAAGTATACATGCTTTTATTTGAGGACTATAAGTCATTTTTGTTATGTTCTCATAGTGAACAATCCTTTAAAAACGCGAAACAGAAAATAAAAACATTCCATTTCTTTTCTAGTAAAACTCAAATTACGGATTAAAAAAACAACTTCTATGTACTATATTTTAGTTATTATTCTGAGCGTAATCCATCCCTCGTCCGCGGCCGAGGAGATCGATCGCGGCTGGACTACCTAGCGGTCAGCGGTTATCTAATACACACGATTCGCGTCTTACATATATGTGTTTATTTAGCAGCAAACACAAGAACTGTTTTAAGTTTATGCCGGCTATAAAAGTTTCTTCATCTTCAATTGATTTAATGAAATGATAGAGTGTAAATAAAGAAAGCGTTCTGAAAAATAATAAAAGCGATATTATTCCAAATCAGAAGCATCGTCAGACATATATCAAGGTGAGTTTGTAAGGTTTAAATATTAGTATTGTTAAATTGTACAAATAATGTTTAATGTTTAAGATCAAAACAAAATACCCACAAAGATTTACCCTTTAAATGATAATCATCCCTCGCACATGGCCGAGGAGATACCGCGGGAGTGGACAAGTGATCCGCGGTAGTTTCTTGTGCTTCTATCTTATCACTCGTGCATGTTTATTGATAGTCTGTACGAACACCACTATTAAATTGTTTGTTTTATTTTTCATTTCAACTACATTGGTTTAAGATGTAACCATAAATGTATCTTACTTGTACAGTTGATTTGGCTTTGGTGTAAACGATAGTGCATAAAATCATATAGAAACTTGACCATCAATGAAATAAAAGTAAGACATCAGTCCGAATCTGAATATGCAATTAAGGCTAATTGTTTATTCAAAAGATTAAAAACAATACAACGCCGAGATTTTGACCGGTACGTGTTAAATCAACTTATGTTTCAACATAAGATTAATATATTTACCCATGATTATTTCCGTTTATAAATGCTGAAACTTTTTACAGACTTTAAAACTTTTGAGACAATATTATCTATATATTTACTGGTGTGGGAATTAATATTCGACCAACACAAAATCGTGTTAAAGTAAAAGAAGTTTTCTTAAGAGTTGTACAAAAATTTAGCAGGGTGTACAAAGTAAAAGTGAATTTAAAAAAATCAAACATTCTCAACGTTCAAATCAAATCAAATTAAAATCAAAGTTCCGTGTTACAATATAACATTTATGCGGTAGGTGCTGGTACGATAAAAGATTTGTGCGGAATTGAGGGAATCAGTGGTTATTTTTCAAAATATTCATATGATTTTTAAACAAGTTTTGTTTTGATTCTAGCGGTCACTTGATCACCTTTATAGTTCTTCTGTATGATCGTTTGTTTCATTGTAAAAACAAACTCATTGCTGTGCTGCCCATACCCCCCCCCCCATCGTCAGACATGAATAAATGGTTGGTTTTTAAGTCTAAAATGTTTTAAAAACTGTACAAATAATGTTTTAAATCAACAAAAAAATGATGATCATCCCGCACACATGGCCGAGGAGACCCTGTCTGTCATATTTTGTATACATGGAATGATTAGAAGCTAAAATTTTACACAAAGATTGCTTGTGACATGTACTTTAATATGTCCTGACTTGAACTTTGATCATTTGCGCAAGTTCAGTGTCACTATAAGAAAAAGAAGCATCCATTATTTTCTAATAGAGAAATACTTTAGTTATGATTTTTTTTCTTAGTGGGGAGAGGAGGAATTATTCGTGAGGTTGCTCACAGAGCCGCCAGTTGGTCCACAGAGAGCACTCTCCCCCTTTCTCGCAACCAAAATTCCCTTAAATTAACATAAAGGAAATTGAATTTTGGGGCATTGTTCCCCCCTTCCCCAACACACATTTTAGTAGAAGGCAATATAAATTTTTATGGCAAATTGAAAACAAATTATATTTAACAAAATAAGTTATAGCTGCCTCACAACTCCCCCTCCCCTACCACTACCACGGATTAGATTTTGATGATTTTAGTATTTTGTTTCTTTTATTTGCTTGTTAATACATTTCGGATAAATTTGTTCACCGAAGCAAAAACAATGCTGAGTGCTTGCATGGCTAAACATTATACGGAGAGTTGTCCCTCCCGCTGAGCACCTCTCGTACAGCGCACCCTCAGGATGGAGAAGGCATCATCGTTTATTTTTGATTTTCTGAACTTACTTTTATCATATTGACAATCCAGTCTAATTAAATCACCACTATTCTGCTTACATTCATCAGGGTCTGATAGGTATCGATAACAGGTCATCTTCACATGATCTCCATATTTGCACACAACCTAAATATACTCTTAGTTACCAAATACATGACTTTATCTGTTAATGAGACGTGCAACTCTTCAATACTCAGTCTGGGGGTTACTTAGAAAGCAGGCATGAATTAATTTGCCTCTCTCTATTTAAAAAGTTCCAATAAATTTTCTAAAGCCCCGATTGGTCAGAAGTTTAGGTCGTGTGAAGATGACCCCTTATCAATACCTGTCAGACCCTGTAAGGAGAAGAAGGAAGCTTTTAATCAGACTGATTGACAATCCTTTTCCAACAGGAAGCTGTAACGGAAGACCTATTCGTTGCTTTGCAACGAGCTCGGCTCTAGTTTTGTTATATCTTTCATGTTTAAATGTTCCCCGTGAGCTAGACTCTTTGATTTAAAAAAAAGGGGGGGGGGGTAGGTCATAATGGTGGAACGATGGTTGAAAATTTTTCTGCAGAGATCACTTGTTTCTCCAACATACATGTATTGTTTTGAGCAAACCTTACAACTGATGAGATGAATGCAGATTTCTTTCTTAGAATGATGTCAAGGTTTTTTGAGATGGGTGGACAGGTTGTGACAAGTCGAACCCTACTATTGTGTTTATTTTATATTGTTAAATTTACTTCAATACGGGTTTTCTGTTGGGTTTTTTCTCTCATCAATTGCAGATTGCTCTGTTTGGGCTGAGTGTGTAGCCTCTAATACACAGATTGGATTTCAACATTTCATCAGAAGAAGAGAATTGTCAAATTTTTGTAGTTTTTACATTCGGAACATCTTTAGAAGTATAAGGAGGGCGTTGGCTAGACGGTTTGAAGTAGAAATAAGAATCAGTGGGTTTAGTATGGTGACTTAATTTATACCGCCATCGCCCAGAGATATATATATTTATTATACCTCTGTGAATATTTTCTATGTAAAAGTACAATGAATAAACATGCTATTCTATCTAACCGTGAAATAGTTTCTGTGCTATCTGCCCATGGTGAATAGTCATCGAAACTATTCACTGGCGGCATTCGATTTCCCTCCTTTTTAAACTCGGAACACCTCTGACGTAATCCGATCGCTACGTTAAATTCAAAGTCCGATAACTCTAATTTGTTTATCATCAAAAAACTTCTGCACCGCCGACAAATAAATTATTCTTTGGTATAATAAAATACCTATTTACTGACTATTCGGACGATAGCAAGTTTATTGTCCCCCTCGACAGCAACTATTTCCCTCGGCTTCGCCTCGTGAATAGTTGCTGTCTTGGGGGACAATAAACTTGCTATCGTCCTCATAGCCAGTAAATAGGTATATATTATATATATATATATATATATATATATATATATATATATATATATATATATATATATATATATATATATATATATATATATAATCATGTTTTCTGTTATTTGATTTCTAATAACTGTAAATTTGGTGAGCACAGGGGTTTTTAACCCTGACATCAAATAAACATTGCTAAAATTTATCTTCGTTTCAAAAGTGAGACATTGGCCTCGTTTGCCTCCATTACGCTACTGCCATGGCGTTCAATTACTGATTAAGTGATCTGGCAAAGACTGACATAGACCTGTTGATATAGTTCAACACACCTGCCCTTTTCTCATTGCGGCTTATCACTGGACACTCAATAGATGATCATGTGCTGTTTACTTCTAGCATTTATTTTGGTTATAATTTATATTGCGTATAAAATCTATGAGTACCAAAAAGGGAAAACTTTCATAGAAAAAATAAGCAATCGTTACGTGTTTATCACGGGCTGTGATTCCGGATTTGGAAACGGTTTTGCCCGGTTATTGGACAAACAAGGGTTGCCGGTGATTGCTGGATGTTTGACGGAAAAGGGCGGTGCGGACTTAAAGAAGCAGACGTCATCTCGATTACCTGTCGTGCAGATTGACGTCACAGATCAAACAAGTATCCGAAATGCTGTGGACTCTGTCAAACGCATCCTTCCCAAGTCTGCAGGTAAGAAATCGCCCGAAGTAAGAGTTCGAAAAAACAACAACAAAAAACCGCAACCCGTTCGTGCATTAGGTTAAAAAGACGTGTTACTTCTTAATTATAACATGAAACCTCTCATTGCGCAACCCCTGTCAAATGACCCATATATTTTTCAAAAGGTCTCTGGGGACTAGTCAACAATGCAGGGATTCAGGTGCTGCATGCGCCGCTGGAATTCCATTCCTATGAAGCCATATACAAGTGTATGGCTGTCAACTTGTTTGGAGCTATTGAAGTGACCAAGGCATTCTTGCCTCTCGTTAGGAAGGCTAAAGGAAGAGTTGTTTATACAACCAGTGATTGTGCATTCCAATCTTACGCATGCCGAGTACCTTACGTCATCAGCAAAGTTGGATTGGATGCTATGTCAGAATGTTTAAGGTTTGAAACATATCTGTCAGATAGCAAAGTATTGAAATAACACGAATGTCACTTATGTTTACTTATCCTATCATGGTAGCATTGCTCTTTTATAATTCATGTATTACATGAATCTCAAGGTTATTAATGACCTTGTCAGATGTTGCTAACAAATTTATATGTTTGTTCTGTAAGAAAAATGCCGAAAATTCTAAAATATTATCGATGCTTACAGTTTATTTTTTTACACAACATAACTACGCTCACTTAGCATTGAAATCTCATTACTTTTGAAAAAGTTTAATGAATACTTTAAATAACGGCCGAGACTTTTCTCCGATTACATTAATGCTTCGTCTATCTTTGTAGACGGGAACTTTATAACGCTGGCGTGACGTTTCATACTATTCAACCCGGAGCATTTAGAACCAGCATCGTAGACCCAGAGGAGATGAAGTCAACCCTACAGAAGGCGTTTGACGCAGCAGACAGTGAAGTACAGGCTTTCTATGGCCAAAAGTGGCTAAGGGAAAGTGAGTAACAAACAACAAATACTCAACATATCCTTAGTATGTCATTATCTTATCATTTATAGAAAATATAAAACTATTTTTTTTTTGCCTAAGAATCTGAAAGGCACGCAATTTAAGAAAATACTGTAGTGCAAATATCGAATACAGGAAAACAACAGTCTCTGGTCCTGAGAATTGGATTGTGAAAGGAAATTATTCTTGAGTTATTCATATACAAGCTTTTTAAAAGGATGTTACTCGTGCATTTAAGGTAATGATCCATACCCTACTACATAAATAAAATACCTACAGATTTTTTTCAAATTTCTCAAACGTGTATTTGGGGATATATCCTTATCAAATTTTACTCAGTTAACTGGTCCATCAGTATTATAATAGCTAGGGCCGTTGCTAAAAATAGAACCAATTACGAAAAATTGTGGGTTTTTTTTCATACATTAAGAATATTAGCCTAAGCCTGAAATTTGACTTTCAGAAAATCATTTTTAACTGATATCCTATGTAAAATGAACGAATTTATTTTTTAAAACAAATACTTTAATGTTACACATGCTATTTTATTAAAATATAGATAAATTTGTTTACAAATGAGATAAAATTAAACAAATTTTCAAAGAGAATTTAATCTTTTATAATTTTATTTACCTGCAGAATTCTCTGAAATAGTGATAATGTTAACCCCTTACGACCCTTAATTAGTAGAAAATAAAATTACCCAAAGGACCGGCATTTTTAGGATCACAATTGGTAAAATTCATGAACATATATATTTTGAAAAAAGTTCCGTAAAAAAACAATTTTGCATAGTTTTATCATTTCTTCTCTCTGAAAAGTATATTTAGCTTTTTGTTAAATGGAAAACATTATTTGAACAAACCGTTGATCAATTTGTATTACATAAATCGCAAAAGATGGGATTTTTTAATATCGGTAAGTATTATGGATCGAGTTCGGTATTTAGAAATTGCAGTCACATACGCAGAAAACGCTAATTAACTGATATGCTTTCAAGACAAAACCTATATTCAACTATTTTTACTTGTTTTAAAGACTGTTCTAAAAAGTGAAGTAATTTTTCTTCAACGTATAACTTTAATTCTAAAAACAATTTTAGGGAAAATATATTTATGTTCGTTGCTAAGCGTAAAGAGTATAGATCGGGCACGGGCAAGACGTAATAACGCGTGAATTACGTCATACGTTGTTTTGTGACGTATGGAAAAAGCTTATCCTGATCCACCATTTGATTATACTTTAATATCAATTCTATATAAGAATCAAAGATTTATATAGGGGTCTGGCCACGCATAGAAGCCGAATTTCTAAATATTTCGTAATAATATATGGATGCATCTTAGCGTAAAATGCAAAAGACACTAAAAATTGGTTGCTGAGGATAGCCGTTGCCATGGTAACTGAGGCTTAAGATGAAAAATTAGCTAATCTTACTTAAAAGAATAGAATTTTCCTTATTTTTTGACTTGTTTCCATAGCAACGGTTTTCAATTTTCAATTTTGAATTCTTTATAGCACAATTATAATAGTGTGTAAAAAAAAATCAAGATTTGCTTTTTTATTTCAAATTGAATGAAGAATTCATATATTGAAATTTTTGTTTAGTTACCATGGAAACACTCTAAAAATATGCGTTTCTCTATAAATGTTTTTCCTTCTCTTGAAAAATGACAATTTTTCTTCATAATATATGTTACCTTGCAAACCCCAAATTGTTGCCATCACTCACAATATGTTCTAAAAAATGCCATTTTGACACCATTACCCTTGTAACAATGTCAACGGGACCACATAGCAACAAAAAAAAGATTTTATGCTTTTTTACTCATTTAAGTCTATCAAACTGTAAAGTATGAAGTATGAAATCCCTGACTATGCATGGCCACCGAATTTTTATTTTTACATAGAATTGATCTTAATTTCTTATTTGGCTACTGTCGTTGTAGCAAAGGAGCAGTTTGTTGGAATACCAAGTACCCAATGTGAGGACTTATCAGAGGTAACCAATGCACTGAACCATGCTCTATTGTCCGTGATGCCCAAAAGAAATTACCGTTGCGGTACAAAGTGCAAATTTGACTATTACCTCTATCAGTTACCAGGGCGGATCCACACGTGGTTACGGGCAATGACTCCGCCCCCTGATGCCACCACACAGGCAGACCACTGAAGATTTCATATATAAACGATGTATTTTTGGCATAGTCATATTACTTCTGTTCATTTACTGATATTGATATTATTGATAATATTTCAATTTGTTTATCGCTGTTTTGATATTTTTTTTAATTGTTAAAAATAGAAGATAAAACACAGAAATAGAAAAAAGCTAAACAGAATCAGAACGTCAACTTTATAATTTGGCGCCAAACTGACTCCTAATTAAGCAGTCTCTAGATTCTGTGTTTTTGATTCTGTGTTGCTTGTTCTGCTAACCATTCTTTTGTTTGATACGTTCAATATTTAATCATCATTCAATAAACTCGGTGAAGGTATTGCAATATCATTTTGTCTTTGATTCTAAAGAACACACTACCAACTGTAGTAAATTTTCAAAATATTACAGGAATTATTTCTAGACTTGTCTTTCATAAATTTTGCATCGCGAAATGACATGTGTGAGTTATCGTGTTTTGTAGGCCACATGTACAATATACAGATGTTTATTATGGTATATAGAGCATGGGAAATATTATAAATTCATCAAAGAAATTGGTTTAAAACAACATAATTATGCATACATAAACATATTCATTGGAAACAAGTTTAAAGACATTCATTTTATCATGAAGTTGCACACGCAATCAGTATACATGGATATACTTTTGAATCACGAGGCGATATGTATAACTTTGTAAATAAAATCGGTAAAGAGTTTTGGTACATGAAATACTCGGTATATAGCTGTACTAACATGAAGTGATCAAATTAGAAAAATGTCAGTCTCTGAGAAATCACAAACGCAGCAATATACCGGATGAGATGAAAGCACTGTGGGGTGTCACCGGAACTTGTCAGTTTCTCCATCAAGTCTGGCAACTGTGAGGACTGCACAATATGGACGCCTTGAAAGGAAATATAAACCGATTTCATTGCATTCATTGGTAATAACTAAGTTTTGATGAAAGGTTTAAAAGAGATGTCATCAGCTGCAAAAGCTCTGAAAGCTAAATTGTTGCCAGCTGGCGTGGTACAATGATGCAATAATATTATAGTACGTTGTGAAAGTCTACTTACCGCGGTCTTTCATGTCTTGCAACGCGCTTATTGAAGTTGCTCTCGCTACGGCACGTGTTGCATCTTGTACTACATAAACTTTGTAGCCTGGAAAAAAGGTTGACCCGTGCATCAACAATATCACTGTTTGTCACTGAATAAAGTGATATTGTCACAGAAATGATCTACTGCATGATTGACATTACATATGAAAACACACAAATACATACATAGTACAAATGCTATGGTAAAATGTATCGGAGTAGCATGAATAGACTTAGTTTTATGTCAAGACACAAAAACCCAGAACGGTATTTCGACATTAGTTCTATATGAGAGTTTCGAGCAGGAAAGTTTGATATGAAGTAAAATAACCAAACAGAAAAAAATGTCATGACCACATTCTTCTGTGTGCACAGACAGACTGAAAAGGCCCTTTTTAGTGGAATGAACCACTCATTCATAGAGTATTACAAAATGTGGGTTTTAAAGAAAACAATGTTCGTTGAAAATACTTCATAAATGCTTCATAAACACTTCTTATATCTACGAAGCATCGTTTTAACAGTTGTTTATATAGACTTCTTGGAAATATTACCTAATTTCTTGGCATCTTTGGCTGTGTAATAAACACAGTAGTCAAGAGCAAGTCCTACTATAATTACTGTCTCAACGGTCTTTTCCTTGAGTTTTGTGTTCAGCTCTGTTTGACTGAACTCACCATTGTCAAAGAAAGCTGAATACGAATCGATCTAAAAATGAAAAAAAAAATGTATAAAAAGTGGAATATTCATCGAAAATCATTGCTGAGGCCTGTTTATAAACGAAAAATCAAACACTATAGGCCCTTTTATGTGCGTTTTTAAAATACGTAATCAATGAACTTCCAGATATTTTAAAGAGAGTTTTTAAGATCAAACCATCACGCACAGGAACCCCTGTTACGTATGGACCGCGACTCTTTTTTATGACTTTTAGAACGTGTTTCTTTTTTGAAAATACTATTTATACTTTTCTACTTTTCTTTTGTTTTTTAAACCAAAAAGAATCGCTGAAGGGAACGAAATTTCCAACAATTTTTTCATTCAATTACAAGTAGATTCTATGATTTTAAAAATATTTATCAAGCTCAGAAGCTTTAAAAAATGTATGGATTTAAGTAGAATGAACAAATGATGCGCAAATGCAGATAAAAATGTACATATTTTGCGTAAATCCGCACAGAAAGAGTTTTGCCCTTATTAAAAACACTTGTACAAGAAGTGAAAATCATGCAAATGAGTATCAATTAAAAAATACATATAATTACAGGTACCTTGCAATGGTATCCTTTCTGAACAATGACATCAGAGCTCTTTTTGGTAATGTTTGAAGCGAATTCTGCATCCGCTGTGTTTTTTATACAATGATCTGGCCACAAGACTTGGGTTATGTTGTATTTGGCGTCGCACGTTGATTCACAAAGGTTTCCTAAAGTAAATGAACATTGGTAGTGCTATAATGTTGGACGCATCGTCTCTCCTTGTTGTACGCTTGTTGTTAGTCTTTATACTGAACTGTTGTGTTGTAGACTATATTATGATTTTTGACGAATGTATTGGGCTACCTAAATGAATGCTGTAATCATCATATGTAGACAGAATTATTGTAGGCTTAAAAGGATTATTAAGCTTTAGTCTTATATAAAATAATCAAATAGTAGTCTATTTAATAACACTACAGAATAAGCTGTGTTGTTGCATTGAAGACAATACATGTAAAACATTGTACTCCTGAAGATGTCAGTAAATTTGCCATATTAGATGTAAAATGTTGTACATAATATGTTTATATCTTAAGCTTAACTTAATTGTAAAGTCAAACTCTAAACTTAACTTACTGATATCAAATAACTAAAGAATCATAAAATGTACATGTACCTATATAAATGTATATGAAAAATATTGAATTACCTGTAATAGTATATAAAATAGCTAGTAGAGTCATGCTTACAGTTCTACATGTACTGGTAAGTCAAAGAACTACTTAGGAGTTTTATTGTAGACTTGCAATACTGGTATATCAAAATAACTGAACAATCACACTACATAATGGACTGTAGAGATTGTGTAACCTTACTTGCCCGTAAAAGAACTTTACAGTCATGCTCACAGTTGTACATGTACTGGTAAGTCAAAAAACTAGTCATACTAAAGACCTACAATACTGGTATATCAAATACATTTAACTGTAGAGCCATTATGTTAACTCTCATGTACTGGTTTTTCAAAGAGCTGTAGAGTCATTATGTGAACCAACGTCGACACCCAAGTGTTTTCTATCCGTTACACTGCTTTCAACAGCGTTAAAACCAGAGTAAGAGGTAGAACCCGTGGGTTCCGACGTCGGATGTGAACTTGCTTTTCAGGTACATGTATATCAAAGAACTGTAGTCATTCCTAGACTTACCTGTACAAGAGTTATATTTGAGTAATACTAGAACCTTAGACTTACCGTGCTGATTTTGATGCTACAGACTTACATGTGCTGGTAAAGGAAAGAGATCTGGATTCATACATATGACCTACCTTACTAGTGTAGCAAAAACCAGTAAAGTCGTAAAGACTCTGCTATACTAAAAAGCAAAGACAGTAAAGAGCAGTGGAATCATCATATACATGTATATTATTACTTACTTGTACTGATAA
This sequence comes from Magallana ariakensis, assembly GCA_020458035.1. Lineage (NCBI taxonomy): Eukaryota > Metazoa > Mollusca > Bivalvia > Ostreida > Ostreidae > Magallana > Magallana ariakensis. The sequence goes on along the minus strand of CM035815.1, from coordinate 49,423,856 downwards.
ATAAATGATCACTTGAGCCATATACAATAGAAATCGGGCGCCTGTAAAGTGCGAAACAAAACGAAACGAAACGAAACCGAACGAAACGAAACGAAACCAATCGAAACGAAACGGAATTTTACAAAACTAAAAATCAATTATGACTACATAAAGGTGAAAAAAAATTCACTGAAATAAAATTTTAACCATAAATACATGTATAACAACCTGTATGAAAAAATGACAATAACAAACCGTCAACCATCTCAAAAATCCATAAAACGAAATACAAATTCAAAGCAGAGCAACATGGACCTCAAAAAAAGATAGAGGGAGGATCAGGTGCCATGGAGGAGTGAGCATCCTCTGCTGACCGGTCACACCACCCGCCGTGTGCGCTTTGTCGTAATCGGGAATAAAAACGGAAAAGTCCGTAGACAATTATGTGATTAATTATGGTCTAACAATTAGTATGGAAAACGTCAGTTAGCATGCGTCAAGTATGTGTCAAATTGCCGTTGTAAATTCTTAAGCCGAATACCCGTAATTTGTAAAAAAAAAAATAAAAAAAAAAATACATAATACAGTAAAAAACTGATTCACATTCTTATATCTTTTATGAGTTTAATTTTTTCATGAGAGAGAGAGAGAGAGAGAGAGAGAGAGAAATGTACTTTTATGTTTTTATGTTTATGTGGCTACATGAACCTGTATGATATGCCTTAAGAACTTATCCGCGACATATCAAAGTATATACGCACTCAAGTTTGGAGAGAGAGAGAGAGAGAGAGAGAGAGAGAGAGAGAGAGAGAGAGGATGATTATGATTATAAAGGTATAAACAACTGGCTTTAGTCCTTTGGCTGTGTATTCTATTTTGCGTTTTTGGCGGAAAACGGCGTCTGCAAATCAAGTACATCGCCAAATGTAAAATATATTAGTAGATAAAAAAGTACATTCAGAAATGCGCTAAATCAAATTCATGCTAACTTGTTGAAAAACCATATTCCGCCAAATATCGTACACGCTAAATATAGTACGTTTACAGTGTTTACGGAGACATTCCAACCACATGATTTTTTTATATTGATATGAAATATTGTAAAAATGAATCAAATACAATGTGCGTGCGTGTGAAATGGAGGGAAAGAGGGAATTATGTTTAATTTAAGGTAATACACAGTTTAAAAAAAAAACCTCTTTATAATGCAAGTTAATTTTGTCAAAATACGACGACCAAATTCATGCTATACATATTAAAACAATTCTTATTATATGTTGGAAACTGGTAACCAACCGGTATGCTCTAAATCACATTGTATTCGATCGTTTCATTTTTCTATAGAAAGAAAATTGTGGTTAGCATGTCTCCGTAATCATCATCATCATCATCATCATCATCATCATCATATCCCTCTCTCTCTCTCTCTCTCTCTCTCTCTCTCTCTCTCTCTCTCTCTCTCTCTCTCTAAACGTCTGAATACCCTTTAATGAAACCAATTAGAAACATAAAAAGGTATTTGAATGTACATCAGTTATTTAAATAATTATATAATTTTTGCAAATACCGGATAATCGGCGTAAAAATTTACAACGGCAATCTGAAACATACAGGTAGTTATATTTATGGTTCAAAATTTTATTTCAATGAATTTACTTTCACTTTTATGTAGTCAAAATTGATATTAGTTTTGTTTAAATTCCGTTTCGTTTCGTTGGTTTCGTTTCGATTTTTGGTTTGGTTTCGTTTGGTTTGGTTTCGTTTCGATTGGTTTCGTTTCGCTTCGTTCGGGTTCGTTTCGTTTCGATTTCTTTTCGCACTTTACAGGCGCCCATAGGAATCTTGTTTACACTTAAGGTAAAATTTCACCTGTACTGTTGTACTGAAGAACTGTAGTGTCGTATGGGTTCTTCCCGCTGTGTTGAGATGCAAAGGAAACATGATTATCACAGTGCCAATCTTGGGAAAACACAACCAATGAGAAAAGGTTGTCGTAGTTTTGGCGTATTTCGTTAATAATTGGTATTATTAAGTCACCTTCCGTCACCGGTAAAGTTCCCGTGGGGAGAAAACAGTTTTGAACGTCAATCACAAGCAGGGCCACTCTGTCCGTGACAACAGGAACCGGAAGTGATACAATAATGAAAAGGAGGCTGAGATTTCTACAATAAATAGATATAGATAATAAATAGATGAATGGATATAATTTCTTGTAAAATACATGTTGGTTATCTTTAACGCAAAAGATGGAGATGGTCATGTAGTTTACAATAAATTAATAAAAGATATATACATGTAAAAATATTTTTTTAAAAATAAGTTAAAGCATGTCAGGCATGTTTAACTTTTAAAATATGAACGAATTTTTATTTAAACCAAGAGACCAATGGGCCACATCGCTCACCCGAACAACAGTCCTTGATTCTTTCTATTTAAAATGTTAATATGAAACTCTTTAAAAATATTGTAAAACTCTCATATATTCAAAGAATTCACAATCCATTAACACAACACAAAAAGAAGCCTACTTTTTGGACATTATATGTTAAGATCTAAGTTGCATCAACTGACCAATCTTAATATCCTAGCCCTCAACATATTAAATATTTTACAATTGTAATATGAACTATTAACATAACTATTATAAAAAGTGAAAAAAATGTCACTCTGACCTTGATATTAGGATATGAAGATGCTTACATGATAAAATATCTAAACAAAGCATTGTGTTTCTTGAGAAAAAGATTAATTTTGTTTAAAGATTTTTCCTATAGACTTCTATGTTGAAATTTGAAACCATATTCGGGCCCCAGTAATGGCCCGGGGTCATGGTATTAACAATTTTGCATCTACACTATCTTAGGATGCGTGCACAGTATGAATAATCTCACACAGTGTAGCATTGTAGTTATTTAGTAGAAGATTTTTAAACACAATCTTTAAATGTATCTATTTTGAACTTTGAACTCATTTTGGGGCCCCAGTATTGGCCTGTTGGGGGGGGGGGGGGGCTAGATTTCAACAATTAAGAATCTACAACTATTTGAGGGTGCTTGAATAGTAACTTTATACTTTCATGTTATTTAAATACTGAAATTTGATTGGTTTAGGTGCAGTGAATAATCCGTTCTTTTACCCTCAGCGTTAACAACACACTTGGCAACGAGTAACATTATATAAATAGTGCCTGTTTGGGAGGGTACCAGTTGAAATTGACACCCCGAGAAACCATTGTCAACCGACGCGAAGCGGAGGTTGATAATGGTTTTCTAGGGGTGTCAATTTCAACTGGTACCCTCCCAAACAGGCACTATTTATTTTATTAAACTGAATGTCTTAATTTTATAGCAAATTTTTCTGCTTTTATATAGAAAATACGTGAGTTCTACGACGAACCGTACGCGCATAATTTACGCGCATGTAACAATTCGTTCTATCGGCCCGTTGCCAAGTGTGTTGCTAACGCTGAGGGTACGAGAACGGATTGTCAACTGCGTCTAAACCAATCAGATTTCAGTATTTAACATGAAAGTATAATAAAACGAATTGTTATATGCGCGTAAAGAAGGTGTTGCAAAACAGCGGGACTATTCCCTAACGTGGAAAGGACCTTTAAATATCCGTATCGCTTGAGAGCCATATCTAAATATAGACACATTACGTAGACGAATATTTTTACATAGCGGGTATGTTCCGTAGGTAAAATAAACATTTTATATCGAACACCGCAACCACCAAATACAGTTAGAAAGATAACCATATATTCTGTATTCGAATGTTGACATATATCAATTTGAGTTCTACTGTCCAGCGTGTTTAAAATATCATTCCTTAGATACATGAATAAATCTGATTCTGGCTCTTCAAAACTGTCAGAGTTGTAATAATAATCATCCTATGTTTCTATAGTATCTAAATAAACGCTAAGTCTAGATAAAAAGGTAGAACAATTTTATCCGTACATATTTTCATTAACCTATTGCTTCATCACCGATTCAAACTTTTTAAAACAATTTTGTTTGCTTTTAACAACCTGTACATGTATCTTTGAAATCAGCATACCCGGTTATTTCGTAAAAAGGGTGAACAATCAACTTTCTACATTGATGCATACCGAGTACATTGTTTTAAAATCTCTTGTTGAGAAGAAAATATTTATCAAGTTTATAACGGGGACTTCACACAGTAATGTTGAAAAAAATAAGCACGCATGCAAAATATTACATTAAGAAGAGTTTAAATAACTTTATTCTGAGATTCTTAAATTATCTATATACATTACCTTTCCATGCGATTAAAAGAAATAATTTTTTTTTTTAAATCCAACTTTTTCGGGATTCGAACCCTGTCAAAAATGTAAAACACGATTACAATCTATTCTAACTGCGTTACCACTCGACTAATCTAGACATGAATTATAGAGGGGAAATTTAACACATCGTTTTTAGATTTCAAAGGTATTAATGATTTTTTTCCAAAAGTCAGATTTATTAAAAATATGCCTCTTTGAAACAAAAATCGGAAATGTCAGTTTTCAAGACATTGTTTTACTCTAAACGTTAAGATTAAATTAACTTTGTTTCAAGGAGGCAGTTTTTCACAATGATGAGGATTCCCCTTTTATATAGCGTGAATTCTGTCACATTTGTCTGTGTAACCATTTTCAAATTTATTTCATGGTCTTAGATAAGTTAGTACAAACTTTCCAAATAAAATTATACACTGCTTTATGCACAACGTTGCATAAAAAAAAAGATTTACATCGAATTCTGTAACTTTTATTTTTTCATTTTATCTGCAACTCCTTTAGGGAAAATTAGCATAGGAACTGCAACACCTTCTTTTGCACATACGGTTCGCCGTAGAATTCAAGTCCTTCCTCTAGAAAAGCAGTAAAGTTTTCTTTAAAATTAAGACATTCAGTATAATAAAATAAATAGTGCCTGTTTGGGAAGGTAACAGTTGAAATTGACACCCCTCGAAAACCATTGTCAATTTCAACTGTTACCCTCCTAAACAGGCACTATTTATATATTATTACAAATTGTGGCATTGCAGTTCTTGGGAAAAAGATTTTTAAACATTTCCCCTATATATTTCTCTGTCAAACTTTGAACCCCTGCTGGGACCCCAGTGTTGTGCCGGGGGTCCCAATTTTACAAATTTAGAATCTACACTATCTGAGGATGCTTGCAGAGTAATATCAAAAGTGTAGGATAGTGCTTCTTAAGAAGATTTTTAAACATTTTCCCTATATATTTCTATGTTTAATTTTGAATCCCTCTTGAAGCCCATGTATTAGTCCAGTGGTCATGATTTAAACAATTTAGAATCTTCACTATAAAAAGAAGCTTTGGTGTAAATATTGTCATTTCTTGAGAAGAAGATTTTTAAAGACATACACCTTATATATTTTCACTGTTTGCTAATTATCTCTCTTTATTTTAACAATTAAGAATTCCCTTTCCATATGGATGATTTGTACCAAGTTTGGTTAAATTTGGCCCAGTGGGTCTAGAGAATTAGTCAAAAATGTGAAAATTTTTCAGACAGACGAACGGGCGGACGGACGACGGACAACAGGAGATGATCAGCTATGATGATGAGCTAAAAAAAGTTTTCAGTTTGGAGATCAGAGAAGGGTTAATTGTGGTCATGCCTTCGGGTATTTTCGGATATTTATATGTATCTTCAGAAACTTTTAATATTTTATGGAGCATACGTGCATTGCATATTTTGTTTAAACGCAGCTTTTGTTGAACAGAGTAATAGTACAACTATGCTCAACATGCGCGGATCCAGAAAATTTTTCCAGTTGGGGGGGGGTCCGAGGCATATTTGCGACAATTTTCTATGTAAATTAAATAAATTTTCATTTTCCGGGGGGGGGGGGGGTACCCCCTCGACCTCCCCCCCTCCCTCTAGATCCGCGCATGCTCAAGATCCTTTAATATCCTTTAGATCGCGAAGTTGGTGTTTGGTGTGCACAGCACATCTTTAATTATTACCCTCGTTAAATCGTTAAAGTGTGTTACGCAATACGAAAATATCCTAGACTTTCAAGTGCGTTAACAGTTGCCTTTAATTTGAACCAAATAGACGTTTCGGTTTAATAAAAACCTAAGTTGAAAAGCTTCTGAAACGTTTGAGTAAAATGAGCCTTATATGAGAACTGACAATGATATGTTTCAAAGGTTGAGTGCATGGGGAAGGAAACCCTTTTCAACCAGGAAAATTTGGTCTTGTTCTGTAAATGTATCATTAGAGATTCATGAAATTTTAGCATCGAATATAAAGCATTTTCTGAATTTAGTTGTTTAAGAGGGCTAAATGGTCGTGGTCATTTTTACACTATATAAATCTTCTTAAAAAGAAGAGTTCTGTATAAATATTAAGCAAAATATTTAAATTTCAACAATTTAAGGAAGATATGGTGGTTAATTTGTTGACCACCTAGCCACGTTAAATATGGCTGTACATTTATTAGCCTCAAGCAAGTTATCCATGAATAGGTCTCTGTATATACGACAGGGTACTTTACGAAACTGAATGTTTCAATGGTCATTGCTTTTTAGCAAATACACGTTGGTTTTACTTATAACGAAAGGTATGGGTATTATGTAAGAATACTCAACATTTAAAGAAATGCCGCTATTGTCCCACACTAAAGACGAGGATCCTACCTTAGAAAAGTAAACATGCCTGGCTTGGTGGGGAGAAGCTTTATTTGTCCTAATAAAAATTCCAACAGGTTCTACAAATCAAACAAAATTTGATTGGTTTATATATATATACCTATATGCATATGCATCGAAATTGAATTCGGTTCGAGCTATATATGAAACAGCGGATAGAGGTTCTTTTAGGAAGTTACAGTTCACAAAAATAACAAAATACTTCGAAAGCGAGTTATTAGTAGAGTGGAAAGTATAAGTAATCACTCAAAAATTTAGAACCATAAATTTCATTTCACATATTGTGTTTTGTCTTATTGTTATAACAAAAATCCCCAACTTAAGTATACATACCTATAGTTGAATGAAAACGTATGGCCCCAAAAATTCAATACGTTACACCACCGATAGAGAGGGTTTGCTTACCTCTCTAAACACAATGGATGACTACACACCGATTGGACAGTAAAACGGGGACATATTATGTCAGCCCTCACTTTCTTTCCCGTGACATGTACTCAATAAATCAAAATAATAATACACGAAATACGGACGTGGGCGATCGATAAAGAGGTATCACTCGTGAAGGTACTCAAAGCGAAGGGGAGGGTTTTGGGGAAGACTTTTGCATATCCTACCAATGAGACGAGGTTCAGTTATTAGAAAAATCATCAAGTTGCAGACAAGAGCTCGACCATGCACAATTTCTACTAGGCTTCGGTTGCATATAAACCACATACAAGCGTTCTCATTAAAAATAAAAAAAACCAAAAGAGCAGCATATTGAGTGCAACAGCAAGACAACTTTATATGTTTATAAGATGAAAAATGGAGATTTTTAAAAATATTTTAATCCTTAAGATTGCCTGTAAGTCTTTATTCGCTAATACGTTACTGTACAGTTTCTACATACAAGGATTGACCCAAAAGTAATGTCACACTATGCACCGCGTTTCACACTTGCGCTGTATTGTATAAAATGATACACTAAAATTTTACTTATCAAAATTCTAATTTGAAGTAAAATTTTGATTAAATTTCGTTGAACACTTAACAAAATATTGATGTTTAAAGCATGATATATACATGACTTCGTCGCATCATGAATTTACGTCTTTTTTAAGGTTTGTATCTATGAATAAATTGCATGCTTCAAAATTTGAAAAAGCCCTAAACAACACAATATTTTCAAACAGATATAGCATAGACATTTTCTAATGTTTTAAAAAAAATTAGGGAACGTTACCGTCCATTTTGGATATATACGCGATGCTTTTTGTCTCTAGCGATCAAGGAATAAACAGACTGGACATGCAATTAGTGATACGAGGCATTTTTTCCTTCGATGGATAGGTATCACTAGAGAATGTACTGGAATTGATTTAGCAATCTAAATTTGAGAGCAAGTGAACAGGATACCCTTAACGTTATTCCAATATCTATTAAATATAAACTAGGGAAAATTTGCTTTAAAATTTTCAAATTCATTTGATTATTCTATACAGCAGTAATTTTATGAAATTCAGGAATATTTTTTTCGATATGAGAAACAAATTCTTCCAGTTTTCGAAGAGACATTACAAAATGTACTATCAATATACTAACAGTAACAATCAATGGTTTTAGAAGTTGGAGAACAGTTTTAGAAGATATTCTCTAACCAAATTCACCATTACTGTTTTAGAATTTCAATCTTTGCTACAGTCTTTCTTAAGATATTTGGACGATTTTTAAAGCTACTTAGTCCGATTTTTTTGGTTAGTACAGTATCAAATAATTTTACAAACCACTCATCTTAGAAAGTTATGGACTTTCTCCTATTTATACCAGCAAAATCGGTCTCCTTTCACAGTTAGAATTATTCAAAGTAAATAAAAATAATTTTTTTTATGGGCAAACGAAAAAACAAACCCAAATGCATCATGGGAATGTTTAGAGGTTTCGTCCCCAGAATCATTGGGTTTATTCATCCCGCATACTATGCATCGATTGTAAACAAAGCAAACTTCAGAAATATTAGGGAACAAAATGTACACGGGTTTATTTGCAATTTGCCTGAACATTACGACCTTTATTTATAGCAATATCAAAGTCGTAATATAACCATACCGTTCTCCACGTTATGGGTAAATTTTAACATAAGGCGAAATAACGCGATACCCGTTTATGTCTTTTGTTTTAATAAATTTTGTACATATTTTTTCCATTGAAATTTGGCTTAATTGACCGGGAAAACTACTGCAATGTCCATTATTATACACATACTTAGCATAACCATCGTTGAAAAGCATACACAAAATTTGATATAAAATCGGACCAAGCCGCTTGAATAAAAATACACATACTTGTGAAAGAAGTAAATTAAAATCGATGAAAGAGAAAATATCCAAGATATTATTATTATCATTTTCATTACATTATCATTTTTTACTTCGAAAAACCCACAGTAACGAACAGATTTCTTACATAGATATTGACATCTTATTTCCATTCGGAAGTCACTCGGAATATCTCGCACAATTTTTCAACGTTATTATCTGGGAACTTTCATGTTTGTTGCAATGCAAAATCCCAGTAGACTTTTATTTTAGCCGTGTATTGAAACCTAACAAGCTAGAAGGGGCATTTCAAAGAGGATATCTTGGGATTTTTCCATACTATTGAACGAACATCGTTTGAACCCTAAGGTATTTATAAATATCAAATATTTTAAGAAAATGTGCTGCATTAATATCTTGAGACAGACTATTATAATATAATAGTTGAATGTATAAAATAATAGCTTTTATCTCTCAATTGGACATAAAATAATGGTAGGTTTTCTCCTGGAAGATTGACCCAAAAGTTTGAGAAAAACCATCACCATAGACATCATCAAGAGTTTCGTGAGGAAAACCTTGCTTCAAAATAAATTATGATTTTGTTTTGACTAACCGTTATAATACACACACACACACACACACACACACACACACACACACACACACACACACACTCTCTCTCTCTCTCTCTCTCTCTCTCTCTCTCTCAATTCTTGTATTCACAGGGGAGTAATTTTGTTTTGTATGCTTACAAATCTCCCATGGTTTTTAAATCTCAACCATCACAGTTCACGGGGGGGGGGGGGGGGGGGTCTGAGTGATTTTTGTGTTTGCCAGGGATTGTCCGATATGGCAAGCCAAATTCACAAAAATGAGCTAAACATAGTTTCACAGTCGATAAACTATGTTTATCAGTTTAACCGTAGTTTACGTACAGTAAACTATATAGTTAACAACGTAAGTCTATATTTTACAGGTAACGCGATTATATATGTTTGAGAAGTGTTAACAGTACTATAATTAACACTGAAAACAACCATTTGCGATTGTATGCCATAGTTTAATCGATAAATAAAGTTTCACGATTTGTAAAACTATGATTAACAACTCCGATTTGTAAAACTTTGATAAACAACTCTTCACTATACAGTAGTTAGGTAAAGGAGAAAATCCGAAAACTGTCCATTCTGTGAGAGAGAGAGAACTGTTCGAGGCCCGAAGGGCCGAGAACAGTTCTTTCTCTCACAGAATGGACAGTTTGAGGATTTTATCCTACTTAAAACATTTTCTCGATTGTTAACTTAATAAACTGTCTCAGGTGTTGGCTTGAAATCAGAATGATTGCTAAGATTATGTAACTCTGTTGATTGTCCATCTTAAAAACAACAACAAAAGGGTTGAAAATAATGGTGTATTGTTGAACTTAATGGACAGTGCCAGGTAATTTTATATTTAAATGATATCTAAGGTGATTTCTGACTACTCCCCGAGTAAAACTCAATGAGAAAAGATGTCTTCATCAGATGGAGAAAGTATATTTTTGACGCAATTCGATCGTACAAACGCACTAACAATGAACAACAACAGAGAGTGAGTGAAATAATTCATGGAAAAGGGGGAAATTCAAGTATGGAAAAGGGGAAATTTAAGTATGGAAAAGGGGAAATTCAAGTATGGAAAAGGGGAAATTCAAGTGATGGCCAGTGTGAAAAAAAAGATGAAAATGTGCGACCCCTGTGATTCCAATAGCAGTGAACCTAGTGAAATTAATATTACCTCTGGAAATATGTCTTTCTCATTCAAATTCTGATACGTTTCTGGAGTCACATTTACAGAACCATTCATTGAAATGGTCAGCATATTTGTTGTGCATGTATGCCTTTCTCCGGAGATGATATATTCATATTGTTGTAAAATAATATTTTAAATACTAATTTATGTTTATATTTGAATTAAAGTAAATTTTCCTAACTGTTGAGGACCATGTGTGTGTATTGCTTTCAACATTTAAAAACCTGTGCATTAAGTTACCTGTAGCTGTACATTAAGTTGGAGAAGCTGTTGATTAAGTTAAGAATAGACAGTTTTTTTCCCACTTAATATACAGCTACAGGTAACTTAATGTACAGGTTTTAAAAATCCAAATATATTACGCTATATAATGTACCAAAAACACAAAGGATTACATAACAAAAATGTTTTAACGGATGTGAATTATAGTTTTCAGACGAATATATATATATATATATATATATATATATATATATATATATATATATATATATATATATATATATATATATATCAACAAAATCTGTTGTTTAATTTTATTAACTAAAATTCCCCTGCAACGGGAATCGTCTTTTAAACTATAATTGTATACCGCCTCAGAAGTCCATCCTCCGCTGAAAATCGGAAAGATACAACATTACAAAATCTTGCTGAAACATCTGCGGCTTTTCTGTGTCTTTGGGGAATATCGAAAGATAAAAAAAAAATCCTTTAAGAAGTAATGGAAGAAAGTCTGACATTAATTTTTCATTTTATGCTTTTGTTCGCAAATAAGAAGCATAAAACAAAATTTTAATCGTAACGAATAATTAAATTAACCGGAAATCTACAGCGCCCCGCACATTTCACACGTATCGTTAGGATCGAGCCATCCACTTTGTCGATCAATAATTCAATAAATCCTTATTTATATTAAGAAAAAATGGAAAAAAAAACCTGGGGTCTTGGTCCATTCGAAAGAAAAAAATCCCTCACGCTTTTAATGATTGTTTATTTTTTTTCTGTTGAAACACGTGGTTCTTGAAAATTAAAAGACAGATTTTTTCGTGAACTGATTTAATTTTCGAACAAATTGTCCTGAATATCGATAAATATTTCCTTTTGTTACAAAAAAAAAAAAAAAAGAAAAGAAAAGAAATAATAATAATTGTAATACATTTTAAACCTTTAATGCTCACATTGGTCTCGAAAAACACATCCAATGCATTTATATTCATATAATACACTGCCCTATTTTATAAAGTTAAATAGGCAAAAATAAATGAGGCTTATGGGACATATCGAGTAACATTGGCCATAACTCCTATCAGCTAGCAGCAGCTTTGGGAATTAAGGACATGCTATCAAATCTAAAAAGAACAATAGAATCTCAGTGTCAATCTATTTATATAAGGTAGTACGAAACACCCGTGCAATTAATTATTTCAAATATTTTTTCAAATACACACAATAATGGCTTAATATTATGTAAAAGGTAATTCTAATCCATTATCTGAAGAAAATAATTTAAACCATACCCATCAAGGCAGACAAAAATTGAGGTACAGCGTATTTTGATACATTGAATGGTGTTCATTTGATGTTTGTGCAATTTAGCCTTCTATCATTTAAAATTGTGTTATTTGTGTTCCTTAGATAGTAAAGACCTGAAATTTGGACACAACCAACACCAGTGTTCAGACTTTTTAAAGATTATATCAAAAGGTCAAAGTCAAATATAAAGACATCATCTAGGATTTTTATCAATTTTCACCATCAAATATACTTAAACCACAATTAAACTAAACTCCACGGTCCATTATTTTAATATATTTTAATAACATAATAACATAATTATATATTTTAATAATTCAAAATTTATTCAAATTTGAATTATACAATTTCTTTTTAGAGACCGTTATGTGTTGGACATTTTTCGTCTTAAGGAGGCTAGGTGGTCAACAAATTATCCGTCAGAACTTCCTTAAAATTTAACTATGATACATGTACTTTAAGGAGGTTGGCACCTAAAATACTAGTAATGCCAATCACCCCAAAACCACTCGGATATAAAGATGGGGACCTAAAATGTTCATTTGTTTTATTTGTGACCCATGTCACATGTCATTTCTTTTTAAATATAGAGCCCTAAACAGAAATGAAAATTTCCCAGAATTTTTTGCTAAAATCTGGCATGGAAATTGATTATTTGAAGAAATCAAAGAAGATATAAAATCTCCAACCTATAAACGTTTTCTCTTTTTGGAGGGGTGGGGGGGTGGGGGTGGTTTATAACACTGAAAATTCATCGTTACAAACCGAATCGTCTTGAAAACTACCTGATGATTTTTTTCAAACCAATTTAATAAATTATATAATGCATGTCCTCTGCAGATCGCGCACTTTTTTCTTTTCTCGGTTCGATGAAAAACATGGCTGATGTGACTATAGATAGGACATATGGGTGCATAGTGCACTTTCTTTTATTGATTATTATGAATCAAGCAGTTAGGCAAGAGTGGAAGAAATTAAAATATTCAAAATGGCAAGATTTACATATTATATAAGGTAATATACAATTGTTGATAAAAATCTGTCTGCCTATGTTGTAGCCACAGAATGCCATCTCTAATTTTTAATTAAGTTACTCCTCCTGGAAGCTTTTATAGTGTTTACTTTTCTGGGTCATCTTCTCATCGATAGAAAATGTAAAATGAAAATGTAAAATTAAGTTCAACGAAATACACGTAAATCCCAAATGACGTTATTAAAAAACAAAGAAAGAAACTAAGAGATTTTTCGAGAAAAACCCCTCTTTTCTAGCTTATGTAGAAGTAAAGTGCTCCTCTTGCAAAATTCCTGATTTCAAACTTGATAAAACTGTGATTCAAATGTTGGACCCAATCTTTGAAAAAAAAGTAAATAATTGCATGTAAATAACGTTCAAGTAAGTATCTACGCTCAAACTGATGTTCATCAAAATAATAATCAACTATTCGGCTTTTTGAGTTTTACTAAAACCTGTTCCATAATAGTATTCCGTTTTGGTGTTGTTAACGCGGAAGAAAGTCGACGTGCTTTTTAATATTATAAGGACATTGTGCTTAACAAGGTCCCTCATATAAAGACATCAAGTTGCTTCATCACCAAATAATTGTTCCAGGCCATTTGTATACCATTTTTTATTTTTCTTTGTTTATTTTAACGATTTCATGTATGAAAATATCGTAGGTATGCATTGGATGTCTTTTAGGACACGTGTTCCAAAATCGTAACTATATTAGCTAATATATACTATATTAGTTTTCTTAATTAATTCCAAAATTCCTTAAACCGTCATCAGAATTTCTCACATTCAGTTTAAACAAGTCAATGATGGTGAAAGTAAAAACAAATTACGACATTGTCCAACAAATAACTCTAAGCAAATTAGACTTTCTACCCTTAAGTGAATTAAAATGTGAAGATGAATGTTGGATTTTAATTAATTGTGTTCTAAACATATATGTACCATAATTGTTGAGCCGATAAACTATTTTTAAAAATCAGGCCTTGGTTCACAAGATTTCGGCAATGTTGATTTTGATTTAAGCCTCATTTTTCTATGTTTCCTTTGCATGAGACAGAGGCCAAACTTTTCCATATAAAAAAAAATACTTTATATCTGTTTGAGATTATCCCAATATTAGAAAATATTCTACGTTAAGTACTATAAATAAAGTTATCTGACAAGTCTTTATAAAGCGTTGAATACATCTTTTATCGTGCAAAAAATAAATTCTAAAAACATGTATGGCCAACATCATTTTAATATAATAATTAAAACACAAAAAACTATACCTTATTGAAAATTTGAATTCATCATAATTGTTGATACACGTGATTCTTTATTATTTATGACATGGTCATATTAATAGCATTAATATATATATACACATAATATCATGTTGAATCCCAAGACGGCATTTCATTAGCCGAGGGTTAAAGGAATAAATAAGCAATTAGGTACAGCAAATCATTGGCATCAAGAAAATGATACACCAGAGCAAATAGATAAAAACAAAATAGGCGTCAAATGAAAGAAATTGGGTTTTCTTGCAGGAAGAATACGTGTTCAATCAAATTTGCTAAGTTGAATACAATGAAGATGTCTTTTAATTTTAGTTGATAAGAACTTGCTACAGGGTCGTTGCTATGTTATGTTAGAATTCAAGAGGTACTCCCATAGATATTTAGACGTTAATGGGTCACAGAGTAACATGGTAGACGAACATTCCTCCACCGGCGCACGGTCCCTATTTACAATGAACACATCTAAAACAAAAACATAAATTTTACTTAGAATTCAAAACTTGGCACATTTTGTCTTACATATCCACGTTTTTTTCACTAAAGATGAGTATCTCCATTTCCATTTTCACTTTCTCGTTTATTTTCAATCACATCTACGCTTATCGTGTTCATTTCCACACTTTTAGGTCTTTTATCAGATGTACTGCTGGGCGAGGACTCTTTGGAAGATTTTAGATCCGCCTCTTCGTAGTCGGAGTCCTCACTGCCCGAATCTACTTCCTCTACTGCGTCGTAGAGATTTTCGGCCGAAAATCTGGATTTCTGGAGAGCGTTGATTTCTGCTGTGGTAACCCGTCTCCCTGCATGTTCGCTACCCAGGTTTTCCAACTCACTCGTTATAATATTCAAAATAGGTTCTGCATAGCTGTTTCTTTGTGACAGAGAACCTAAATCGGGTAAAGTGTTCACAGAAAACTCACTATTCGATCTTGTCATTTTTGAAATTCCTCTGATCCAAGAATTCCTTTTATCGTCTTCAGTAATAGTGTTAAGGCTTGTTCTAGACTGTGCAGCAAGACGCAATAAAGAACCCCATTTGTCTCCCGTGGAATCAAATTTAGTCGCTTTTGCAAGACGATGCCACCTGGATTTGATGACGTGGGCTTTATTCAATACCATATCCCTGTTTTGTTCCAGAGAAGCCATAGCTTTCTTTGCTTTTTTGCTTCTTCGTTTTTTACTACTTCCTTTTCCATTTTTATTCCCATTCCCTCCATTTTCAAGGTCTTTGGCAAATTCCATGTAATTTTTCAAGAATTTGCCGCTAAGATTTCCAGAATGAGGTGCCTGGGTTTTCTTTCGACGAATTATTTTGAGCACCGTTTTCTTACGCTTCATCTTTGGCGAGTCATCCTGAGTGATGCTACTGTCTTCGTCTAGATCGCTTCCAATCGTCGAAATGCTCCTGGTGTCTTCGTCATCTTCGAATTTCTGGAATTCTTTTACAAGAGCTATTTTGGAGGCCAGATCCATTTGGTTAACTTCATTCTGATTTGGCTTCATGCAGTTGACTTCGGTTGTAGACATAATATGCATAAATGTTGCCAGTCGGTGGAAGAACATGGATATAAACTGAATCATGAGGGCAATACCAAAAATGGCCATAAAAAGCATTGAAATCGGCTCTAACGATAAAGGTTTGTTAGTGATTAAATCGTGGCATGGCAAAGGAATGGAAAGACCGGCTCCGTTCATGGCATTAGAATACTGCAAACTAAAAATAATGATGATGAACAGGGCGTTCATCATAAAAAACATCAAGCTCATCTTGTTTCTCATCTCCAAAAGATCTGTCTCCATCTTTTTCTTGTGCTCTTCGTTGTGCTGCAGTGGATACAAGTACTTGGAAATAAGTTCCGTCCAGAAGGTCTTCTCTTCTTTGCTTAGGAATCTGACTCGTCCATGACCGATGTCATCGTCGTGAATCCAGAATGGCGTGTCGTCTTCATGCGGACTCATTTTTGACTGGTATATTGGATTGTCTGTAAATATTAATTGAAAAAAAAGTTTCTTTATCGATTTCAAAAGAACCTTTCATGCAACAATATTAAGAGAAAAACAAATGCATAAACTTACATCTAACGTCTCCGTTATCAAGAGAATTTCTCAATAGGCCGTCGCTCTTTTGCTTCATTTCGCTCTCCGTAACATTAGTCTCAGCATCAACCATAACTTTCTGTTGAATGTCTTTTGGAAGAGCCATTATCTTCTCTAAACTCTACTCGCCAAAAAGTAAAAAATAATAATAATAACATTATTTAAGAATAACATTAATTAAGGTGTTTTGAATTATTATTGTCTTACTGTTATC
Organism: Magallana ariakensis; assembly: GCA_020458035.1. Lineage (NCBI taxonomy): Eukaryota > Metazoa > Mollusca > Bivalvia > Ostreida > Ostreidae > Magallana > Magallana ariakensis. Next base: position 49,406,949 of record CM035815.1, on the reverse strand, counting down.
TGGAATGGCAAGACATCATTTCTTACCTCCAATTTAGTTAAAACTTCCTCGAAACGTTTATCATCATCATCAGGCTTTGGTCGAGGACAACAGAGACACTTGAACAAGTTTCCAAATGAAAAGGCATATTCACTAACTTCTGTGTTGCTAGAACTGGAAAACTTGTTCAAAATGGAAGCAATTTTGCCATCCTTCTTTTTCTCCGGTTTGGCATTAGGTTGAGCTGCAATGGCGTTCTCTCTTGTTCCCCACGATACGACGTGTAAATTGCATATGGAGTAAATCATCAGAAGCATCGACATGCTGGGAATCGAGAGGAAGTACAGAGCACCGTGAAGAATACAGTAGAACTCCTGGGGATGAAGAATGGCTGCAATCACAAACGTCCCAACAACAAAAATCATGAAGATCGTTGTCGGAGAACACAATCCTTCCCTTTTCATCTCCAGGCCAATTCCTACTACTACTACCATCATCAGAAGTGAATAGATCAGGGACAGCAGTTGGGCAAAGAGAATCTAAGGAAAATAGAGTAGAATGATTCTTTACTTACTACATGTAGTATACTGAGGTAAAACAAAACATACAGCAAAATGCGTAATGATTGTTAATCATTACTGTTATTACATACATAACTATAATCTCACCTGCCACTTCGACTCAAAAAGAAAGCAGCTCAGCAGAAATAATAACAATGGAACAATGTTGATCATGAATGAAGTGATCAGGTCAATACGGAACGCGCTGTTTAATGCGCCAACTATAAGAAGGAAAATAGTTCCGGGTGTCACTAATGAAGACAGAAACAAGAGTCCCTGGTACAAGATGTATAGAAATGATATGTTTTCGTTGATGCTGATGACGTTTCTCCAGTCCATTAGTAGATCCATGATGTTTGCCATTGTGGACGGGGACCAGCGACGTCTTTGGTTGTAGAACTCTCCGAATCCTTCCGGGGCATAGGTCAGGGCGTCAGCAGCCGCCGAGTACTCCACCCTGTAACCTTGCTGTAGAAGTAATGTACAGAGCCATCGATCCTCGCCTGGCAAAGAAAAATGGCTGGATTAATAAGTTTCATTAAATAAATAGTAAACGCTTTAGAAACCTTATGTTCATTTCTTTGTTTTCAAATGCATCCATGCATGTAGATACGTCAATGTTACCTTGATCAAACTGAATGTAGTGGCGGGCATTTGATGATGTCGTAGCATATTTCCTCATAACATTATCGTCCATTAAGGCGGACGCACGAAACAAAGAAAAACAACCGGGACTGCAGAGGACACAACCAATCAAATGCTCTGTAGCTTTTTGTAGCCAATGACTTACAGCATATTCAAACTTCTGATACCAAATCATTGGACCTATAAGGACGGCGAAAAACAGAGAATTAGGTGTTGTATTAGAAAAAAAATAACACAAATGTTGTCTTTAATCAGCAATCAAAAAAAGTTTTACCAGTTCCGATAGGGTGGATTCGCCCGCAAGCAGCCCCCACTTTTTCATTCTTTCTCATTCGGTCAACAAGGAGCTGGACAGCTGACGGTTTGAAGTCCACGTCTCCATCCAAGGCAAGGATGAAGGTATTGTCTGCAATCGTTTGCTTTCTCCTGGCGTCCAGGGGCTGTGCAACAAGCTTATAACCCAGAAGGTAATACATGTACATGACCTGAAAATTAAAGGTGATAAAGGTTTCCAAAAATAATAATACTAAGAATTCAGATTAAAGATCAACATAGGAAAATAATCTTCAATCCATTGATTCAGTTTTATTTTACCTGGCTCCAACGTTTCTTGTGGCGGATCTTGACTTTGTCCTTCATATGGACATACAGTTTATTACCACCTGGAAGAGTCCATTCCAGTCGACCCCCATAGGGTGTCGGATACTTGGTCGGAGGGGGTATTTTGACTGGTACCTTATGTACCTTACTATAAAAATAAGCAAAATTAATAACTTTCTAATACTGTTTCTTTAAAAATACAAATGATATAAAACAATCAAATGTTTATACATTAACTGATAACAGTTGATATACCATTATAACGATAATTGAATGCAAGTACTTTTATTTAATTGCTAATAATTGATAAACATCGCACCTTGCTGCCGCATCCATGACTAGCAGTAACTGTTTCACAAAACTGTTGACGCGATAAAGGTATTCATCGTCATCATGCGGCTCAAATGCGTCGTCAAAAAACACATGCGTCTCAAACTCATAGTAATCGGGATCCACGACATCAAAGAATTTCTGCGCATTTTTCCTTGCACACTGATCATTGTCAAGTCTGAAAATAGAAGCAAGACATCGTTAAAAAGACCAAGACATACAACGTTCATTCAAAATTTTTTAAAAATGCTTTAAAACAATTCCTCTTTCATAAAATTAAGTTTACAAGTTTGGGAATAAGACCCTATAAGTAAGGAGTACTGATTATGAGGTCAACCAAGGCAATACAGTAGTGTGTACAATGAAGGTTTTAAGTTGTACCTGAATAATGACGTCAATATTTGAATCATTTCTTTCGTCGTCTCGTGCCACATGGTTGCACAAACGTAGATCATCGGGGTGTGATCAGTTTTGATGGATCTCCGACCTGGCAGTATTCCACGGTCCACATTTTTCACATTCATCTCGGGTGATTCGAACCCAAACCGTTTCTGCTGCAAGAAGTATTAAAACCAAATAAGAAAGACACATCAAAATCAAGGATAGGAGTACTTGTATTGGATTCGCAAAATGCAAAGACAAATTCGTCTATTAACCTTTTCTGAGCCCAAGCGGCCATCCCTATCCTTGTCGTCTCTTCTTCTGTTTAACATGAGTGACTGCTCCAGTAGTACTCCGCAGTATAGAGGCTGAACAAACAACCTGTTTAAAAAACCAAGTGGTCAGGACATCATATCACGGGAGTAAGATACAAGAAACCAAAAAGAAAGCTTTGTATTGCAAATAGCTTACCTCTCTGTCTGTACTAAACGCTCCACTCTTGGAATCCATATGTGGAATGTAACCCACATGAAAGATAACCACCATACTAAAGTAACTGGAAGGAAGTAATCTGACACCAGTGTTCGTAAAAAATCTTTGGAAACTCCATGAATATCACACGTCCAGTATAGATAACCCGGCATTAAGTTACCATTCTGTAGCGTTTTCCATGCTTCACAGTTTTCTATGAAAAGACCAGCCATGATTGGGGCTGCCAGCATCAGAGGAAGGGAGAAGCTGACCACTTGAAGCATGATCTTGCAGGCTGACTTGGCGAGCGTATAGCAGAACAGGCAGCAGATTATCTGAATGACTGCCACCCAGAAAGCATCGTGTTTGTAAGCTGAGCTTTCCACATTATAGGCGTCTTCTGGGTAGGCTAAATGTGGACACATTTCTGCTCGATTGTGTCCTTCATAAAATAATGCTTTCACACAAGAAAGTTTAAGGTTGCTCATAAGAGCCATCATCATACACAGTGTGAGGACTACTTTCCATACACTTACTGCCGCATACAGCTTGGTTCTACTCCGACGAATGTTTCGTTTTAATTCCAATAAGGATAATCCAAATTTACCTAAATGCGTAAATTTGTTCACATAGTTCTCCCACCATCCCAAAGAAATCAGGAGCAAAGACACGAAAATTCCCCAGGATTGCTCAAAGTCAATGCCTCTGAGTATATTCAGAAGTGGCCACAAGAGTAAAACAGATGCTTGGATCAGCATAGCTAGAACGTCTGCAACAACCACGTAGAACTGCCGACCTGTTTCCTTCTGGCTGTCGAACATCTTCAAGAAGGAAGGAATGAAGGCGACGCCAAATGTCAGCATTAGTCCGCGTATAGGGTCAACGTTTGGTAGAACGTAAAAAATGAATATGCAGATTCCAATAGAGTGAAGGGTTTCTATTGCCAGAGTCTACAAAAGATATTATATATTTCACTAGACTTACATCTAAAAAAAATGTTTACATTCAAAATTCAAAAATGACATTTATAAACAAGAAACTTACGATTATCAAGACTGAAAAAGTTGGATTTCTTGTATTCTTGAAACATATTCTCCAAACACATTTTGCAAATGTGAAAACATAAGGTGTGGTCGTCACCAAAAATAATGCCCAAAGCCATGTGACCTCCACGGTCTGTGATGGCTGAAAGTCGGGTCCCTCCACATCCGGTGCAACTCGGGTGCAAGAGGCCACGTGGCCATTTTGCTTGCCTTTTGTGCACTTTAAGGTCACGTTTGAATACACGTTGGATGCAATTAGTAGCAGAGTACTTTTGCTGATCATCGTCATCACTAAAATTAATATTGTAAGTACAATGCTCACAAACACTTTTGTACATTTTCGGAATAGGCTTACATAGTTTCCATCTATTGTTTTCGAAAATTCACGTGCTCCTATTCGAAACACGTCCCAAGGTTTCAAAGAGGAAGGTTTGGAAGGCAGCGTTACGCTTCTGAAAATGAAAAATAAAACAAAAATTTAGTAACGTGTATTAAAACAGAAGCACATTTACTATCCTCGTGTAATGTTTGTTTAATAAGTGAATCATTTTTTGTTCTTCTTCAAAACAGAAATAGGCATACTAATACGTACGGAGCAGGATCTTTGAGGGGCTCGTTGTGGGATGAAAGACTGGTATATCTAGGGAAAGAGTTGCTTTTTTCTTTGTCTTCCTTGATATTGACAGATTTTTCAAAGGAACTTGGGTCATCGGACTTGGTTTCTCTGGGTAGAGTCGAGGCCCTTGAACTGGAAGACCCTTTCATATTGTCACTACTGGTATCACTCCAAGACGGTCCCTCGATATTTACACCTGACATTAAAGGATTAACTATTCCGTTCGGGGGTATCTGTGAAAGTATTGACGAAGGAATTATAATATCGTTTATAAATTATATTTGTGATTACATGTAATACGTCTGATAAAGAAATCATATTATTTGTTGCAAATTACATTTGTGATTTCACGTAATACTTCTGATAAAGAAATAAAATTACCTGTTACAGAGTACATTGTGATTTCAAGTAATATCTCTGAGGAAGAAATTACATCATCCGTAACAAGTTACATTTGTGATTACATTTAATATTAAAAGTTCATAATTACATTTATCCCTTCTTTGGGTATGAGATTCTCTGTACTTGTGAAGTTGCTTTCCATTGGCAAAGGTATAATTCTGTTTAAGTAAGGACCCTCGGGCGATTTTTGTGGTTCACCATCCTGAAATGAAATAAACATAGTTATGAATGTAATTTACTGATTCAGATATTTAAAAAAAAATATGTTTCTAATCTTGATTTTCATCTCGGTTTTACAATTGATAATGTAATCGATGACAGAAAATGTACTTTTGACCAAGCATATAAGACTTAATAGTTTCAAATAAATTTGTCATGCATGTTTAAATAATCTTTTAATCAGGAATTTTACAAATTTGGAGTTCTGCCCCTCATAGAATTTTGAAGTCTGCCCTTAATGGAATTAGATTATCACAAAAACCACATTTTTTCTACTGCCCACTTACAGAAATAGGTGAACGCAAAATTGATCAACGGACATTTTTTAAAAGATATCTAATCCTGTTGATATTGCTCCCGCACAAATCAAACAGGCCACTTCAGGACAGCGGGAAAAGTATCAATGCTCAATTGATTTTCCGAAGGTGTATAAAGTTAGTGGACATTTTTTAAAATCCATTAATATGCTGTTATCCTTCTCACCTTTTTACAACCACACATAACAATCCTTGAGTAAATATGAAATGAGTAAGTTAGTATTCAACACCGCGGCGAGTTAAGAACCGTTAATTCCATTGCGTCCGTTTTGCGCTCTTTTCAGTTTTGTGTATCTACGATTAAAAAATGTTCATATTCGAATTAAAAAAAAAACCCCAATTTTTTCAATCTTTGTTTAAGATACATTGAAATATATTTTTAAAAATGCTAATAAAAAATTCAAAATCAAATTTAATTCTACATGTATTAGTAATCTGATAAAAAAAAACCATAATCGATAACTTTAAAGATGACAAAAAAATGCATTTTTTTTTCAAAAGCCCTCGTTGAATTATACTAATTTTAAAAGACCAGCCAAATGTCACATTTTTTCCCCATCAGTTACTTACAAAATCTTTGTACACTTTTCTGAGACGGTCAGGAGTCCATACCCTAGGAGTTACCAGCCTATCGGGGTCCATCGTCCTAAAAGGCCCCCAGGGATATCATTTTTCATAAAGAGTGCACCACTAATTAACATGGTCCCTAATCGATCAAGTGACTAAATTAGGCAAAGGACAGCACAACAAATACATTATCCCAGTAAAAGTGGAAAGGATGTTGAAGTCAAAAAGTGATGCAAACATGGGGGGTCACTAATGTTGTCTTATGGAGGACACAGGAACATTTCGCCGTATCCAGGGGTGGCATCGGTCGTTTTGTTTACTGGCCAATATACCGTTAATGACGTTTTCTTTGATAGGTCCCAGATCAAGCGGAAAGTGTCTTGATAAGACAGCACGCTGTTTGCTATGATCGGGGAAATGTCTACAACTAATTGCTTTACGATGTAGATTTCACTTTCTTAGCTCTGACACTCGATAGATACAGTAGCATTTGAATTAGTTACGCAATACGTGACTAAGATCACGTTTATTCATTAAGGAAGTATTTATAGTGATATTAATCTTGTGCAACTGATGTTCTGATCTGAGCAACAGTAGCTAGTTTTTAAAATATGCTAAAGTAAATTGAAGGCGATTCAATATGATTCTAAGCAGGCATACTTTTGTAAAGTAATATTTGTAGGTGTTTTATTATTTGTAAAAATATATAAATAATATAAATATCTCTTTTATTTAAAGAACAAAAAAAAGTTGAATTCATCCACGTAAAATAATACGCAAATTACTCTATTCTTTATAGAAGTTAGCTATCTAATCTTCAAAATAAGTTTCAGAAATATTTACGAAACCATCAGCATATCAATCTAATTATTAAACCTGGTAAAAAGGTTTCCCATTAGAGGTATTTCTTAAGGAGGCCCTGAGGTTAACAAATGAACCATCAGTTCTACTTAAAATTTTAAGACATTATTTGTTTATCTATTAACTATTATTAATGACAGAAAAAATTGCATAAATCTTGACTTTTAAAGTTTGATATTTTCTTATGTTTTACACAGAGTTCTTGTGGCCACTACCATTGAGTCTTCTTTTAGAAAAATAAATTCAATCCAAATATTGACTACGTTTTTAATATGAATTACTAGTCATTAAAAAGATTAAACAATATATAGTTTTTAAAATCAACAATTTAAATGAAAATATATAATTATGAATTTGTTATTTATGTTTCCAAATTTATTTTTACCAGTAAGATTTATAAAATCTTATGTTGTATTGATAGATTGCAATTTGTTTACTAAGTTTAGAACAAAATACGACAAATATATTGAGCAGTTTTTTTAAATAATGTAAAATGTATACGGATAAGAAGACTGATAAAAGGAATCCTTTTGTTATGTATTGTTTGTTGTTGAACGTCCGATCGATGACCTTCCACAGTGAGTGGGGCATACACCCACTTTCACGCGATACCTTATAGTCAAATGATTATGGTAACCTCTTCCCCCGCAACTGTGGACCGGAAGTACTAGTAACCCGCCCTACCATTGCGCCAAGTTAGGAAATTTTAATTTAGATAATAAAATAAAAATGTCTGCGACGTCTTTTCCCAGAGGGCAATTTGAATTTTAATATACAATATTCTGCAAGTTGAAACACTCCATTTTTATGCACAAATTATTATCAAACACAAGTAGATAATGCAGAAAAACTCTATGGTCAATATTGACTCGTAACGAAATATTTATTCAATTCGCATACATTTTTCAAAAATACTTCAAGTTAGTAAAAATATATATATATTCTACGTTTTTAGTCAATATGAAATGTTGTTTCTCCGAAATTTTGTGAAAATTGATAAAAGTGTTGCTATAGATGAATAAAAAATAAAAAGTTATACATATTCTATAATTTCTTTATTTTGATTTACAAAAGTTTTCTTTTTAATAATGCATTGCATTGCATTTGTCGGAAAACCATTTGAAACTTGTCCAGTAACTTTCCTAAAATAGCTACTTTATCAAAATTGCTGTACAAGTAGGGTCATAGTTTGAATGACCCTTCATGTAGACACTTCAATATGTATGTCAAATATCTGAACCAAACTTTTCCAGTTTAAATGTTAATTTAAATAGCTGCAACACGTTTGCCGAAAGACAGCTGTGTTTGGCCTAACCTTTTTGATGACCAGAAGATATAATTTAGTATAATTTGAATCTAAAGGACAATGTAATATTTAGGAATGTTTCACTACGGTTAAGTAGAATTCTTTATTACAAACATTGTAAATCAGATTAAAAAGTCATTCATTAAAGCCAGTTAGCGATGACTAAGTTTCTTATCTTTTTATTGACAAGGCTGAAAAGATTTCAATTAAATAGTATATGTCATATATATTTTTTCGACAAATGTGTGGAATGCAGACCAAATATTTCATATAATGTATCTTAATAACATTCCGATGCCCAGGCGTACGTACACGAACTCATTAGTGCCGAGTTTATTTCCTTCCTAAGACAAACTCGCGGATTCCATCCGAACATAGTTTTCAGTTTAGGCCATGACAAATTACATTTGGTGTGTCTGGACTGGGTAGTAAAGAAACACCGTGTTTTATATATACACAGTCAGAATCATGTCTTTGATAAACAACACAGTAAAGTTTATAATTATTTGAAAATTAAGAGCAAAATTATTAAACCATCATATATTTATTTATTTATTATCATTTTGATAATACGATTGTATGGAATTACTGAATACGCATCTGAATAATACATTTTAAAAAAGTTTTTACCAATTATGTGTTTAATCGATAATACTCTCTATGGTTCTTATTATATCAATGTGTATATTATGAGTGATAGACCAATAATAGCCCGCCATTTGACAAGTTTCCATTCTTTTCCCAGTCATCCTTTTCATATATAATAGCTATACCCGTACCGGTTGCAAATAAAGAAAAAAAGCCCAATGAATTTATTCTCCATCAAACTACTAGTATCGAATATTTTCAAAAGTAAAAAGTCTAATATACAATAATCTTATTTTACACTGAAACTTATGATAGATATTTTTTGGAAATATTTAAATATTTAGAATTGATACAAGCAAGTATACTTACGTTTTCAATTTTACACTCCATGTCGTCTTGATTCATACCGTTGACTTTGTAAACCATCTTGTATTTGCCAAAGCTAGAAGAAGATTGTGAGTTAGAGAAGTCATCTTCATCAGAAAAAGCTGTTATATCAGTCGCAATGGAAGAACAGTCATCGCTCATTGTTTCACTAGGAACGTTTAAGTAAAATATAAAATGAGCATTGGGATTAAAATGATTGAGTCGAAAGTTAAAGACTTGAATGATTTCACTTTCACCCGCCGTTCACTTTATTTGTTTTGAACATGTTGCTTAATGTTTCAGTAATCTTAATATACCAGTGGGTTCAACCCTGATGATTAATGTTCGAATGTAAATTTCTGTTGTGCTACGGAAGTGGCTATGTACGCCCTCTGTTAGGTATCACGTATGTGTAAGTCTTTCTGAGTTACAGGTACTTCTTTGCAGTATGTGTTTAAATACTCCCACGCATTTCTTTTGACAAGCATTCATAGAATTCAAAAAACAATCAAAAATCTTTAGAAATGAAAATACTATTTTTTTTACTGCTACTACACTGCAATTTAGTATACAGAAGTACGGAAAACAGCGCATTAGGGTGTACATTTGTACCTACCATATGCGTTTTTATGTACACCGTACACTGTACACAACTGATTAACAAACGAAGAAAAAATATCATTAATTTGTAGATTTTTAATTAGAAATAGAGCATTTAGAGAAATTTCGTACCCTTTATAGAATTTTCGGGGGGAACCTTCTGGAGGGTGGATATTCAGATTATTTGATGTCATCCTTATATGGCGTCAAGCAGGCGGGGAAGATAGTAACAGTTTTTGGGCGCAGTGTTTGTTAGCGTTACAAGAATGTTGTATCTATTCCAATCCTATTCACGTCAGTCTAATTAGTCACAAAAGCTGCGACATTCCAGTTCACCTGCCAGGAAGATGCTACTGGTCCGGAATCACGTGGTGTGAAAAATGTCGTCTGGTAAGGCTACTGAAATATCCGTCTGCAAGTATAAAAAGAAACATACAGTTACACTTTGCGCCGGTGTTTAGTCAGGGGCAGTTTAATTTAGGTAAAAAGACATTCCTAAGATGAAAGCAGGGTTCATGGGTATATTTTTTTTTTATTCTTGGACGAAAGATGTTGAATGCATTCTTTTTTAGTCTAGCCAATCGAATTGTTGAAACTGGGGTAATGGCATTCTTGAGAGATTATAGATTCAGATGTGATAATAGCAATACCAATGGTACCTTGACGAGTCCCAAGGAAAAGGGGGGTAATCTGAGACAGATAAAACAATTTGGTTATAGCTTTATCTGTAGAACTTATTCTGTCCCGTTTATCCCGCGAGCATCAGAGTACGTTTCATGTTAGTAAAGTTTGTTTAAAGAAAATAATCCACTTATTTTCAAATTTCGCGATAAGAATATTTGGAGTCCGACAGACTATTTGTCCAGTAATGCCTTCGATTCACTGATCGTCAGAAGTTGAGCAACAGTCTATGATTAATGCTTTGTTTCATTATTCGTTTAAATGGTCATAATTACTTTGATTTTTCATCTCCTCTTTTGACCCCCTTTGCTATCACTCTTTACGAACAGCTCTATACATTCAAACACTCTAGTCCAAGTGACACTCCAAACACTTGCACCTTTATTCAATCGATGTATTGCAAATGGTTATTTAATATACAGGTGAAATAACTTTGAGGCAAAATACGCTTTCAATGTTTGCCTTCTCAAACACGTTAAGCAATCTACCTGTCCCCCCACAAGATAAATATCTAGAATTATTAATCGAAATTTGTTGTCTCGCTTATTGCATGTTATCAAAATCGAATGTGGTAAACCTAATTTAATCCGGTATTGATGAATTGTTGTAAAGATTAACGAAATTTAAAATCGTGGAGACGTGAAAACGTATACGATGCAATCCAATTTCATATGTAACATTTATATTTTACAAATTTTAAATGTTGATCGTGCTTAATAACTGATACCTTAGATTTTTTTGTGTATGAAATAGAATAATTACAAAAAGTCACGCCTACTATGTATTTCATGTTTTAATAAGCAAATAAAGGAAATGAATTTGGACAAAATGTTTGAATGTCTTGCCTGCCGATCTGTAGACTGACGGGTAAATTCGGGATAACAGGCCCTTTTATGAGTTTTTCCAAAAAGCTACATAATCAAAGCCAATTATAGTCTTGTCGTGCTAATGATGTTAGCGTAAATCCAGTGGTTTTTTTTTAAACTAAATAAATCAAAATATATGTGATCCCAGAATTTCGATATGCCAGCCAATGACCCTCATATTTATTTCAATTAATCTCCGTCAAAGTTTAATAACATCAAGGAATTTTGGGTTTTGGCAGCCTCATGTGCCCTTACTTTGCATGCACTTCAAACTTTATTGTTCTTCTGTTCTTTTTTCTTCTTTTTAACATGAAAGCGTCTAAAAAGTTCAACGTGTTTATATATGCGACTTAAAGCAATCTGAGCTGCATTTTCATGTCGAATTTTTTTTTTTCACGATAATGTTATTTTCTTATAAAACGACAAAAGATATGATGGTTTATAAATGTATGTTAGCCATATTTTTGTGGGAAAAGCCGTTAAGAAGCCTTAATTGGAGCAAAATTGAATTATTGTCGTCCTGTACAAAAATTGATCTGCTATATATTCCTTAGAAGAGGAATTTTTCTTCTGACAAAAATTGATGGTTTTTTCAAGTCTTCTCTATCATAAAAGTTTTAACTACATGCAGATTTATCATACTAGCAGGATTTTGCAGCAAAATAAAATTCTAAAAAATACAGCTCATATTAATTAAATATATTTCAATGAGCTAGGTAACTAGTTTATCATGTTACACATCTGATACACTTAAATACTTTTTTCTTTTTTTTAATATTAATTTATTCTGCCAACAACCTTCGCTGTTGAATTAAGAATGGTACGCTGATGTTATTTTGTTCTTATGCAATATGCTAAATGTTTAGAAATACAGTTAAATCGTAAAAGCCAAATTCACAAATTTCAGACCCAAAACAAACCCAAAACAAAGGAAGAAACCGTACACATCGCAACTTTTTTGTCCAATCTTAGTCATATGGTTTTTTTGTATTTACGCTTAAAATAATATTCTTTAATTTATAGTTTGTTTCAATGACTTTGAAGAGGAGAGGGCGTGTCAAGGTTATTATAAATACTACCTAAAATGGAAGATTTTTGTTTTCAGTAATATATTTTTAATTAAATTCATTTTAAATCAAAATACCCTAGTTAATACAAATTCAATCGTATTTAGATTACTGTATTTGCCACAAAATATTGGAATAAAAAAATCCTTGATATAATTTTGAATACTTTTTATTTCCTTATAAAAAGGCAATTTAAACAAATAACCCCATGTTGTATACACTATTATAATTAAAAGCTATTTCGTTTGGAAGCTCTTAAATGTAGATTTGCATAAGTAAGGGATTAAATTGAATTGGAGTTCTAGTATATACACATTTTGCATACTGCTATTCGCAACAATTTCATGCGTTTTAAAACTTTTCAAGATTTTACTGTCATTTCCCTCTAAACCACCGTTGAAAAATAAAAAGCACGGAAAGATAGCACAAGTCTTACTCAAATGAAGTAAAAACAATAATACGTAAGCAAATGCAGAAATTCTGCTGCAAAAATATATGTCTTCGAATGAATCTTGCAACAAAAATATAAAAAAAACAGATAAAAAATCCCGTAATTTTAAACTCTAAATTCTGCCCAGCGATATCATTGATTTAGTGCCTATATCTTTGTTTGACCGACAATACAACAATGAATGTGAAATGTATCAGTAAGATTTGAATAAAAATACTTACCATTTTGTCTAAATTGCAAAAAACGAATGTCCATCTGCATGCTTATTCAGGACATTTGCCTCTTTATCATAAAAATGTCTTTTTCGGTGTCAGAGGGGGGTAAAGACAAAAGTAAGAATCAATAAAAGATGTGGGTGTGTCCCTCTTCCAATGGATAAAATGTGTCAACAGGGCATTCCAAAACAAATTACTTTGGACCGAACAGTTTAAATATCATCAAATGGTGGCGTTGTGTGTCCAATCCAATAATTTGCTATGATAAGGACTATCAATAATAAATTTTGCTACCGCCCCCTTTTTGGTGCTTGAAACTGATGTTCTGTTGCAGATTCTTATCTGTAAAATTTTATTTATAAGCTTCAAATGTGCTAAAAACGCACAGTTCCCATTGCCCGAGAGATCTTAATCTTTGGAGGGGTCGCTAGAAGTAAAGTGATGAAGTCCTCTTGGGTAAAGTGTCTACCGACAGAAAATAAAGCACAGTGTTTAAATCTGTGATGTGGTTTTGATGAGGTGTACACACATTAGCGTGCTCGGATATCTAGGCAGGTAGACGATAAGAACGGGTGGGAAGTGAAAGTTGTAGTGTTGATAGAAACACTGGCAAAACAATGGAAATCGGAAGAGATACGGGAGATAACTCTATCTCAGGAAAGGATAATGAAGAAACAGATCCTTATAGATTTAGTAACTGAGCTTTATACAACCTGTCATTAGGGGTTTTTTCCATGTAAACTTGTATTACATTGGAAGAAGTATAGGAAGTTGCCGAAATATGTCAAAAATCATTTGTGGATACTTGTTAGAGTCGGCATTTTTGGTCAGTTTTTGTGAGAAAAACTTGAGAGTACTGTGTTTGCAACAGTATATGATAGTGGATATGCCATAACCTTACTTCTATATTTTGTATTTAACGCAGTATATTATACATTTTTTTTAAAGAATCTTTTGATAAAGAGAACGATGCATTCGCAATTATGACGTAACATGTTTTATTACGCAGTGATTTGTTATAAGTATTTAGCACCCCTGCACGCACCTTACAGGTCGCCTCTATCAAACTTATATCAAATTGATCCAATTTGGATAAATATTCAAAGAAGAATTTGCTTAATTATAATAACAAGATAAGATTTAAAAGTTGCACATTTTGTTGTATTAAAATGTAAATAAATTTTTCATAGTTTCTGTACTAAACAAAATCATTAGAGAAATATGACTATATATGCTGCAATATCTATTCAGTCAATTTAACTGATATTATTTAAGGAATAAGGAATCATTCTTTGAGTATTATGAGATGATAATTTCGGTCGGGGCGTGATCAAATCGAATAAAGCCCGAAGGGCATTATGATAGATTTGATCACGTCCCGACCGAAATTATCACCTCAAAATATTCAAAGAATGATTCCTTATTACTTATATTTATATAATTTTCAGCAATTGTACGATTAAATATTAAAATATTTTAAATTATGCAAACCCCGATTGCGCCCCAACAATATGTCATTTGAATTTATTGGACTGTATAGTACAAAATCGATTCGTAGTGTTATCACAGGCAAAGACACTGAAAAATGTAAATATATAATTACATAATTTCTAAAAGGATATATATCGGTAAATTTGATTTTAAACTTAAATATCATTTCATAATGATTCTAGTCTTTTATTTAATTACATGTACTTAATGTCTGGTTTGACCCAAATTATGTCATAGATGTTTTTGAACCATGACGTCAAAATCATGGGTTTATCCACCCAATTGCTTAATAAGACCAAACTGGTAGAGTTGATAGGTGATTAAGCAATAAAATAAAAATGAGTTATAAAATGTTGCGTTATCTAGTACAACGTTTTCCAATTTTGTACCAAACTCTCTTAGTATGATCAAAGCCCCCATCCCATATAATTTATATTTATAATTTATATTATCCTACCAAAAACAAATTATATTTGGAGTCTGAGAAATACATGAATACCCGAACATGTATTATAAAACAATTTTAGAACGTTAAATTGTCAGCTTCATTGTACTTTGAATTATGTAAAATATTCATTCTCATCACACGACCGAGAATTCCTGTTTTACCCGTTAGGTATATAATTTGACAAAATGGCTGATTAATGTAAAGACATAGGTGCGTATAAATTATTTACCAATCAACATCCCTGATATCTCTAATGGTATACAATCGGCTTAGGTTCCGGGGAAACGGTGCCTCAAGAGGAGATAATGATGTACAAGATGACTTTGTACCTAATGAAACATGTACCGGGCTACTGATAGAAGGGGGTCATAAAGACTCTTTGTTTTGAAATAATTGTTGTGTCTTAAACAACAACATTTTGACAAGGGGGCATTGAGTCACTTGTTGTCTTTACTGAACATCCTATCTTTGTAAGACATAAACATGCTATAAGTTGAACTGATATTTCCATTAATGATTACATTTGTAATTGTTTGTTTGCTGTTTTACGTCCTATCAAGTTTCTTTTAAATCATGTTTTAAACGTCACAAGAGATACTCGATGCCATTGATCAGGGTCTTATCGTGCTAATGCCTACCGTATCTCGTATTTCTTTTTAGATTTCATTTGAAACCTACAAGTATATATCTCATTTGTTTGGCAAAGGACATTTTCCCCCGCAAAAATTACGTATATAGCGGAAGCTAACAACAAATGTATGTTTACACTGTGTCGAAAAGTTATGTTAGTACTTCGGTGGGGGTTTTTTTAGCCTCCGTCACAGATGTATTTTTTCTTTTGATAAACCACTGCTCAAAGAGACTAAACCAGGCACTTTTAATTTATTACCGATGTATCTCACCTCTCAAGTGAAATATTAACTTTCAATACAAGCAAAAATGATAATTTCAATAGAACCAATACTTTTCCTATTGGAATTATAAAATTCACTACCGTAAGAAAAACATTTCCTTATGGAAATTTAAATTCCGAAACTATTTAAATAAAAAATATTATATGATTTTTAAATCCGCTAGGAAAACTAAGTTTTCTACTAAAGGAAAACCACAAGTACGAATATATTCCTCTGGGAAATCCTTTACTACTATAGGAATTTTGGAACATCCTACGGGATTTTCTATATGTTCTATAGTAAAGTCATTTCACTCTTAAGAATTATTCTTTTAGCATAAGATATCTATTTTTGTTTAAGGTTTATATCTCACCTGTCAGTTGAGACACATTTAAATCGTATATAGTTAAGGTCAATCAAATGACATATAAAACTGATTTAACCCTTCATTTCAGACGAGTACAAAAATGCCATTGCCACTGGCATAGTTATTCGACAAAGTGTTTTTGTGTATATGTTGATTTATTTCACCTCGATAATTTTTATTGACATCGTAATGTCACAAGTGTCTATGAATAACTTCATTATATTTGGTCAAACGGCACATTAAGCAACAATACAAGATGTCTTTACGACCAAGAGATGATTCAAAATTGATGCAAAAATCGACAAAAGCCGCTTTAGTAGCTCTATACAGGAAGTAAAATCAAATGGTATTTTTTCCCATACATTGCGCATTGGGGCTGATCTTATGCTAAAAACGAACAATCTTGATTAAAAACACGCAATACCAGACGACACCATTCAAATAATGGGTTGTAAGCATTTCAGAAGAAAATTCAGCGAAAATGAAAGACACGGTCAATACAACATCACGCTTTGGCAACATGGTGTCTGAATGTGATATTAGAATATCATTTCTCACGCACTGTAAGCGTTTCCATCAATATCGGCATTTGCAAAATGTAATTTTTTTGCAACTGTATATCGATGTTTTGTTTAACGTTTCTTGTAAAATTATACACTTCGAAAGATTAAGTTAAATAATGCTAAAACAGGGCAAATTCTGCCGTCAAAATGGAATTTTGAATAGCATATGTGTTTGTATTTTGGGGGTTTCTGGAGGAAGGAACGTGCTGAGGAAAAATATTCATATCATTTATTAAATTGGCCGTCATACTCTTAACATTATATTATTATCATTTTTATTATAATCCCCCCCCCACTTTCAAAAATGTTACTTGTTTTCAACCTATTCATTTATCTATCTTTTTTTGCGACGTCTGGACTATAGAAATAATATATAATATATAAAGAGCGCTATATCTAAAGCACGAATACATAAATAAAATCTAAACACAAAACTATCCTTAATCTGTTTAAAACTAGCATATAGTATCTAATAAAACTTAAAAGACATGATGAATTACGAATCAAAATGTGCATATTTAATATTCGTAGATGCATGGTGTATTGTCTAGATTAAATAGCGGACCAGAAGTAATTGTTTCAAATTATTTGAATGGGATAGATATAAATGGTTGTCACTGATAGGTTTATCTATGGCTAAAACAATATTTAACACTTTTTTCCAGAGTTTTATGATAGGTTTATCTATGGCTAAAACAATATTTAACACTTTTTTCCAGAGTTTTATTTTAAAGCAAGATTGTTCATGTCATTAATCCATGGAATTGAAAATCTAGAGTATGTAAAAGATAATGCATTTTAAAACCATTGATTTCACTATTCTAGAAGTCATTTCTAACCGTTTCGGGAAAGAAAGTAATTAGCTGTTTCTAGCCATGCATATAGGTATACACGGAAGTTTTTAATTTTAACCCTTCTTGAACTGGTGCAAACTCTTACCTGAAGAACGAAGTTGTTAAATCAAATCGTCAATTATTATGGTCTTGGCGTTACGTAAGATCACAGTTGTATATCCTTGTTTGGCCCTAAAGTTGAAATGAATTGCAGTTGACCAGGGAGATAAATTCAGCAATAATATAGTCTAAATCTTACTGGTAGATATGGCCCTGCGTCAATGTTTAATTAGTTGGCATATAACTGTTAAGTTAAACATCGGGCCCTAGCAGTATTATCCTCACCAGGTCCTACATATCCTGTCCATTGGTCGGTGATAAGGGAATCTGGCGACTCGGGGCATCTCTGATGTATTGGATCCACATAGAAACATACCCCGAGTGCAGGGATGTCGCTAGGAAAGTGAATTCGTTACTCTTTAAGCCCTGTGTTTTAGCTACATGCCAGTTGCTCCGATTATACTTGGCCCCAGCTTCTATGTTTTTCTTCACTGATAGCAGAAAATTGTAAATTGAAGCATTAACTTTTTAGGAAAGGTAAACCTTGTTTTAAACCCTATTTACATGTTGTTTTGTGCCCAACCTGTCTCTTCTAACAGTGGAAAACCCAATAGAAAATAAAAACAAAAGAAAAATCAAAAGAGAAACAAAACTGTTACGATAGAAACAAAACTATTTAGTTCAGTTGTACTTTCAGTTACGCAATAATTCTTGGAATGGTTTATTAGGATTGTATTGGTGTTGAATGAGCTATTTGGATAAATATTAAATCTGATGTGTACTTATGCACTCTACTGTAGCATGAAACAGTCCTCCCATTATCTGTAAAATAGTATTTTAACATTTTATCATAAATTTGCTTCGTAATATATAATTGTTTGATTAATTTTCATGATAAATAAAATATTGCTTCTAGCTGGCGCCGATTTAGTATTGTACTTGCGGAGAATTCAGTCATTATGGCCGATGGATATTTCAAACTAGTATTTCAAATTATTTAATCATGCTATCAAGAAAAAAAAAAAGATAAATATAATTGACTTTTATAATCAGAATGTTCTCTTTAATATAACACAGCAGTTTATTTTATTCTTAGGCCTTAGGGGTACGTAGGACAGTTTGGGGTTAATAGGATGCCATAGAAAACTGCTTGTGTAAAATCTTTAAAAAAAATTTCAATCGTTTTCGTGTATTATCTTGTTTGCTTGTATTTGCATACTTTGTGAATTCCAAACTGCAAAATCATAAAACAATTACTTTTAAATAAAATAATCTTCAATTCCTCATATAAAATAAACTTGCAATTAATGGGTGTACTACATACCGGGCCGGGATGATAACAAGGAAGTATGCATACAGGGAAATATTCGCCCCTGTTTTATTATTTAATTAAATTTATTAGTTTTCCAATTCATGTATAATGTATACTAGTATCAGCTATACGCACAGCTTATGTCCATTAAAATAAGTCTATTAATAGTCGGTAAGAATGTATAAAAAACAAATAATACAAGCTCAAAAAACACCTAGCAATATTCTTTATTAAAGAATACAAACCAGAAAGAACTTTTTTAAAGTATTTTTCTTTTAAAATCATGTGTCAACATATATTTAACAACGATTATTCGTATGCATGTAAAAATAGTTCTGCAGAGAATAACTTCTGATACAAAAAAATATTTATAAAAGAACAATTACAATCATACGATGCGAGTTTTCAAAGCAAACTGCATTAAAATATAGTTATCGTATGCTAGTATTAGCAATTTTTCAACTTCTTAAAAAGGTTAAATCGTTAACAGATAGAGAAAAAGTTTGCCAAGATAAAGAATATTCTTGGTCAATAGTAAAGAATTACAATTCTAATTAACAAATACTGTAAGTTACATGACTTTCATTTTTCAATAAAATGTTTTTCTCAATTTTTTAAATATATACCTATGGTTTGAGGGGAAAAGTTCGTACCCAGAAGCGTCTAATACACGTAGAGCCAAAAACCAATACTTCATTGATTAAAAATAATAATAACAAGTAACAATGATGATATAAAACATGGTAACAAAACAGCAACAAAGATGGCGCTGTGTGTTCAAAGGTTATTTGTCTCCAATAGACAGCTAGATTTGGGTCTTTGGCTAGAGTAACACGACTTGTAAGCATTATGGCGCCGAGACACATCCTCCACTGAAGCATCCTTAATCAGAATCTGTCGTTGAGCGTCACTCAAATTGTTAAACGTTCTTGGTTCCGAAGCAGCCCTTCGGTACACCTTAGAGCTTTTCCCATGAACAAATTTTTTGTTCGTAGATTGAGAATTTGGTACGTTTAGAACACTTTCACAAGAATACTTGTTCCGCCTTTCACACAGAGGAGCCCCAATCGACTCCATTGCCGGATGACTCCCCCCTAAATCGTGAGCAGGAACATATCTACGATTTCCAAGCCTATTTTGTGCGTTGAACTTGGTGTGTAAGATACTTGGGACTTCCAATTTACTGGCGGTTACGTCTATATCAGATACAAGAACATCATCACTGTTATGAGAGCTAATGGAAAAATGCGGCCTGCCCATCGGCGACAGAGGCGTATCAGGAACATAGGACGACTCCGATGTACAGCTGTTGGACAATAACCGTATGACGGTTTTGAGACTGGTGTCGATGTGGGAGACCTCGTGAGATATTCGATTCATGTTCTGTTCGATAAGACAAATGTTTGTCTTAGTTCCCTCGATCTCAGTATGAAGGTTCTGTATAGAGTTTGATAAACTCTCCATTCCATGCAGCTGCTCTGATGCTGTAATGAAAAATTACATTGATAAAATGAATGGGATTTCCATAGCAACATTGGTCTTTTATTGAATTTATTAGGAATCAAACTACTTTTGAGACCTCCCCCATAGAAAAAATCCAAAACAAAACATCACCGTCCCCAGAATGAAAATCTGTACTGTCTAACCATGATTCTTAATTAGTTTTTAAAATGATGTAAATAAATGATTATTTAAATAACAACGATATACTAATACTATAATCAAAAGTTTACAATTAGTATTCCGATGGCGTCTCCTGTTTGCTGCTCTGTTCAAAATTCGGCGGGAAGCTGTGACATTTCTCTTAGTCGGTGGACTGACCACCTCTCTAAAATGTAAGAAACCTTGTTTCATTTAGATGTAATTGGTTTTTTTAATATAAAGAAAACATCATAACAAGACCGATAAATTTACACCTTGACCGTTTATTTTGTTCATTTAAATTTTAAAACTAGTTTCATTGTTTAGGTTATCCAAAAATAAAATTATGCAACAATAGTATTGTACTAAAAAAGAATGTTTTTTCTTGAAAGCGTAATTTAAAGTTACCTAGGATGATGTGCTTCTCCATTGGGAACTTTGGGAACTTCCGTTTTCTCAGTACACAGTAATGGCGTCGCCGATTCGTTTTCACTGCTGTGTATTGATTTAACAACGCTGTAGGTATTGTTGTTCTTTGTGATTTTACTGGTAAAAACTGTGTCACTGTCTGTCTCTTCTTCGTCCTCAGATATAGATGGCAGTTTGGTATCTCTCCCAATTCCTTTATACTCAGTATCAGTCTGTTGGCAGATTTCAATTATACATTTTGAGATATAAAAATGCAATATATTGTAGTATATTATTACAAGCACATGTACATGTACATGGCTATTGACTATCTAGCTGCAACTCTTTAGCTCTACGGAGAAAATATGGATCTGTTAACCCGAATTGTCTCCATAGATATACAACAAATGGTTATAATATTCAACATGTACCTCGCTTTCGTCAAACCCCTCTTTAAGATTGTACGTCAGATCATGGCGTATGTCGTTCTGAAATTGCTCTGCAAAGTCCGGATAGAGAGCCAGTACATCCGTCAAACCTTTCATATTGATGGCTTGTAGGTCACAATACGTCAGAGATCTGACATCACAGCTGGATATCCCGACCGGGTCCTCAAAGTTGATATCAGTACCAAATAGATCACCTTTACCTGTTAACAAATGTTTAATTCGTAAAGAAATTTGTACTTACGTTCCTTATTCTACCTAATACTAAAACGTGAAATACATGCTTATTGACTGAACAACCAGCGAATCGGTAGAGAACTGTCTTTTATTTTATGTATCTTAGACGCCGTATATTAGTTAAGATTTTAAATTGGAAGTACATTATTTTCAATCAATGTTGAAAATTATCGGAAAAAACAACTCTTCAAAATTCCGTCAACTAAATTGGAATAATTTCAACTTTATAATATCTCTAAGCTTAATTAAATGGCGTTGGCGAGGTGATCCAAAGATGCTTTCGGACAAGACTAATTCCTAAACCCACTTGTGAAACTAAACCCTAGCGGTTCTTTTTTACTTTGTATCAAATTGTATATTCTTTTCTTAAAGACATATTTTGACCAAACTTTTACTACAAAGTCTAAAAATTACCAAAAATCCAGACATGTTCTAAAAAAAAGGGGGGGGGGGGGGTTAATGATTACTGGAAAGTATATATACTTTTAAATCTTCCTAATCCAATATTCCTCCTTTTAAAAAATTATATATACAAGTATATAATTATATTAGTATATACACTTGCGTTACTTAACACGCAAGTGCACGGGCTAATGTCTAGTAAATAAAAAAAGATTATTGACGAAAGTCTTTGGAGATTCTTTTAAACAGCAACTGAAAGCCATTATCTATAAAAGTTGAATTAACTGCTTGCGCAAGATGTATATAAATGGAATTAAAGGTTTAAACATCACAAGAATATTTCACACTTTACTGATAAGAAACGAGATAAATCTGTTTAAGATACCGACCTAATATGGCAACAACCATGTCTTGCTTAAGGACCTCCATAGACCCAGCACACAGCAGATACACGTAATTAATGGCGTCGCCTTTGTGTGCTAGAAATTCCCCGGGCGCTGAGAAAGCCCTTTTTGTGTGAAGAGAAATGGATTTGAGACAACCTTGCGTTGCATTCTCAAAAATTGGTAGAGTGAGGATATCCTTATGCAAATGAAGGCCAATTTCGCCTCGCATTTCTTCGGGAAAATCTTTTAAAATCTAAAAAAACGACAAAAATGTCAGACAATCTAATGTAGAATTCAAAAAGCAATTATAATTTGCTGACAGATGAAAAGTACTTTCTGAAATATTTTGCGATGTCTGTAGCGATTCTGCAAAAACTGGATTTGTGTTAAAAATGGAAATATCCATATTCATGGATCTGTTTTGGATTTTCATACCACATTCTTGAAAATCTTTTGCCAACATTAACAAAACAGCAGTGCCAATGAATTTTGAAAATTAAATCTGGACCTTTCTCTGGTCAACAGAGTCAGAACTGATCTTTAATCTGACTGGAATCAAGTATCAAATGAGCATAAAGATTTCCGCCTTACATCCAGTGTATCAATCCCGTTATTCATGGACCACATGGTCTGGTGGTACTCCTGCATCTTCTGCTTGAGTGGTTTAGGAACATGGTGTATCCTGAAGAAGTCTTTCAGGTCCTTGTTCTTGGAGTGGTAGTTTGCACGCCTGGCGTACATTCGCTGTATAATGGCCGTGACGTTACCAAAGACCACGGCATGCATCATAGCTGTTAAATGTCACCAGAAGTGCATGGAAATTACATGATACCACCATTTTTAATAGACAATTTACTGTGGAATCTTCATTGTTCGTGGGGGACAAATGTTCGTGGCTTTTGAGGGTAACCCTTGCCACGAATTTACATCCCCATTAACGTATATACTAGCATTTGTTACAAATTACAACTTGCTACCAACGAAATTTCGTCCTCAGGAACCAGGAAAATTTTGGCTACCCACGAATATTTACCTCCAAGAACAAAAATGATTGCACAATATGCTTGTAATAACTTTATATATGTGAAATAATAATAAATATAAGACAATACTGCAAAATTGCACACGAGTTAGCATTGTTATACAATGTATTATGATCTTTTAGTTTTTTATCAACTGAATCTCGTTCAACTAATATTTTCTATTAAGACCGTTCCGAGAAATACTTCGTCGCTAATCTTGAAAAAAAAAAAAGATTATTGCAAAGAATACATGGCACCCCAAGAGGTGATTTATATGTCAAAGAAAAAAAATAAGGTGTATGAAATAGATTTATATTTTACAACAATACATTAATTTTGAAACTTACCACCAATAAGCATCGCACATACAGAGAATATTTTCTCTGGGTTTGTGTTTGCCGAGACATTGCCGAAGCCAACACTGGTTAAGCTGCTGCACGTAAAATACAAAGCCGTAACGTACGCCGTGAAAGTATCCGGGGGATTGGATATGCTCACTGGTTGTTCAATTCTCTCTCCAAGCTCATACAACCAGCCTATAATAAAGATATTTCAAATTTTTCTTATTTCTTATAAACTTACAGATTGGGGATTAGAAAACACCATTGGGTCAGAATCTAGAGTTATGATCTTCTTGTTTAAAGAAGAAGACCATTACCCCCCCCCCCCCCCAAAAAAAAAATATGTTTGACTATTGGGGATATTGCATAACAGCGACCTTTTACCGATCCTTGAGAATCCACCATGTTTAGCGTGTGGGAATGTAATAAAACCTGAATGACATAAAATGTATCTTGAGGTAAATCCCGTTTTTGGTTATAAAAATAAAAACGTATAAAAGTTGTGCAACAACTAGTATTTTTGTTCTTAATATGCGTGACTTGAGGTTTCACTATTCTCCGTGGCGAAAAGCAAAAATATTTCAAAACAGGTATCAATATTTCATAGAGACGTGTTATAAATTTCAGTATATACTCACGATTCATAAATTTCATTTTGTAA
This sequence comes from Magallana ariakensis, assembly GCA_020458035.1. Lineage (NCBI taxonomy): Eukaryota > Metazoa > Mollusca > Bivalvia > Ostreida > Ostreidae > Magallana > Magallana ariakensis. Next base: position 49,382,307 of record CM035815.1, on the reverse strand, counting down.
GAAAATACGTTCTTATTATTATTAAATGTCCTTAATTGTCCTATGTCAAATAAAATAATCAATGAGAATAAAGAACGTTTTTCAGGTAAAAAAAAAATTACGTTCATCAAAATACCTTGCTGCATTTATAATGCGTGCTTCCGACTTTTTATTTTAAAAAAATGAACTATGACAACTCATAATCATGATTTTTTTAATTCTCAAACTAAAACTATTTCAAAGGGAGGGTGATACAAAAAGAATATTAAATTTTTAGATTAAAAATTCAATTTTCATTTTTACCGACAGTCCAATTTCCATTTTTCTGCAGCTCTGTTTCACCAATGAAGTACCATGCACAGGCCAACCAGTGAGCAAGTAACGCAAACATCGACATAAACAGAGCCAGGACCATTCCACTGTACTGAGAGTATCTGTCAATCTTCTGAAGGAGGCGTGCCAAACGCAGAAGGCGCGTTAATTTTAACGTGAGCAAATGTCGTAAGACATCCTAAAACGAACAAATAAATTAAATCTTTATTTTCCATTAAGAAAACAATGTTAAGGAGTTTTTTTTTCGATTGCGTTTTTATTTTAATTTTTTGTGTTTAATTTTTTGGGGGTATATTTTGAGCATATAGATAACTCACCGTATTCAGCTTAGAAAATCTATTAAATAAAAACATTAAATCAAACGGAATGGCGGCCAAAAGATCCAAAAGGAACCAGCCCTTGACGTAATGCTTGACAATAAGTCGTCCATCGTATACCACGTGTCCACTTTTATCAATGAAAGACGTGCGGAAGTTTAAAACAATATCTGAAACAGAATCATATATTTAAAAAATAGTTTCTACATAAATGTGAATTTAAAAAATATTATTCATACAAAAACATTTAAAACTTTTGTGTCATTTTAAACAAGCAAAAAAAAACAAAAAAAAAAAAAAACAAAAAAAAAATACATGGCAACTCATTTGTAAATCTTTGTTTATCTAAAGAAGACACAACATGTATAAAATATATGAAATTGAAACTAAAATATTGATTGAAAAACAAGTTTTTATTGTAATATATCTTGTTGGCACGGATGTTAGCGCAAGGGATCATTTTAATATTGAAAAATACATCTCAAATTGCCCGGTAAGCAAAAAGTTTGCTACAACATTGAATCAATCTTTTGAATGTGTTTTAGTACGTCCGTTGAATATAAAAAAAAAACATTAAGACATTTTTAATAATGAAATAAATAAAACATTACTTTTAAAAACCGTATTAAATGACACAATATTTTGTTGACTGCAACTTTTCAAATTATCAAATTAAAGTATTTTGTATAGAATATTGAATGTGGTTTTAAGCTGTTTGGCCTCACCATAAACCAACTAACGACGTATGCCGCATGAAAGGATTAGGCTTACTTCATGATACACATTCTATAATTCCTTACCAAATATAAAAAAAGACTTCAGGGAAATTGACTTAACTTGAACATACCTATAATAAACATTATTTCGACAACAATATCGGAATACAAAGAACTTTTGCTGTTATCACTCTCCATATCGGTAAAGGCGGCGTTGTAGGGAACCATAATGGCAGTGTAGAAAGTACAGAGAAGAATTAGCCAATCCCAGCCAATCTTGAATATCCCATAATGCGCTATGACATATTTTGACTTCTTTACTTCCTGTACTTTGTATTCAGGCATTTTTCCGGATATAGATCCTGTCAGCTTGAGATAAAAAAAAAGATTTAAAATGACAACAATATTTCCCCAAATTTAATTATTCTACTATACATGTAAAATCATGAATATTAAACACAGATTATTCAATAAAATCTCTATGACAAAAAGATAACGCCTTTTCCTTCTGTGCGTAGTGCACCTTGTTTAACTGTTGTAGTTTGCTCTTTGCCCTATTGTGCTTGTCGAACTGGCCAGAGAGGTGATACAAAACTGCCCTGCTTCTGCGTCGCTGGTAGTTACAGTTAGTAGGAAGTTCTACTCCTGGTCGACATTTTGTCCGTGCCAGGTTCTTGGAATTTTCGTCAAGGTCATCTTAAAAAAATACAGGTCTACAATGAATTGAAACATTTAGTGGGTTTTTCTTCTTTTTTTTCAAATATGTGTGACCTTGTAAATGTTTTTTCTTAAATGTAGTTCAATATAGAGTACAAAGTATCGAAACAATAGACCTCACTCTAGACAACATTTTTATTTAAATATTTATTGATTAACTGTTAGGTATTTTAAAAACTGAAAATGAATTAAAATAGTTTATAGTTATATTTATATATTTTTCACAATTTTTATGCATAATCAAAAATGATTTACATTATTTTCCTTTATAAAAATTAAATTAAAATACATATACCGTTTCTGGAAAAACCGAAATATTTTTACATGCACGTACAGATATAGAAGGGTAAATAAATTAGCAAATCACAATACAAAATATCAAATCATGGTATTCATTCGCGTTGAAATGTAAAAGAGTATCATTAGTAGACGATATGCAAAAGCTTGTAGCTGTAAAGCGATATCAGATCAAATAGTTGACTTTAAAAAACATAGTGAGAGCGGGCAGGGAAAGCTCAGGCAAAATGAATTAGAACAGTATCGATAGAGAAGCCAAGAAAATACACCAGCGATTTCCTATCACGCGTACAACACCAACAAGTAAAGCCCAAAATCAATCGGAACACCGACTCTGCTGAAGACGGAGAGAAAACACCGGATACAATTAAACAGAATCACCTTATGTGGAAGGAAATGACTTTCAGTCTTAATCTGGTAAAAGTTGAAACCTCGAGTTCATCTTTTATACTGTGAATTATAGAAAAATCTTTTGTTTTCATTGTTTAATGAAGCCACCTTTGTTTTTATGAAGCATCCAGGGTGTTTTGGTGTCGACACAGAGCAATGTTCTAATCGATCAGATGACCACACAAGGGGTTGTTCTTTTTTTTTCTTCTTCTTTTTTTTTTTAAGCAGCGCAGGACAACACTTTGTCGCAGCTCACTTACTACCACTAAACATCAAGGCTGTTTGAATTGTTCCCGCCAAGCCTGCCATAACAGGGGAACGCTTACAGCTTAAGAGGGGCTCTAGAAAAAAACATGTTGGTCACCAAGTGGAATTATGTTTATATCAATCTGTTTCCTTTCGTTAACCATCTTAAGTAGCCAATCTCTGTCTCAAAAAAGACCCAAATCTGGACCCTTTGCAAAGATGGTTAATTACAACATAATCTTTAAAAATAATGCATGATATTTTACTGTTGCAAATTAGACAGATATATTAAGAGCATATTCCAAAATTTTAACTTATGATTGTCACTTTAAAATGTTTTTAAAAAACTTTTAAAAAGTGCATTTCGTTGTGTTCATAGTTTACTGTTGTTTATGTTGTTCCGTTTTATTTGTGTCAAAACACACTTTATTCAAATACATTTTAAATGCTGTCAATACATTTTTTTATGTAAAAAAAGCGTTGATCGTTCCAACGAAATATAGAAGAAAACACCATAGAAAAATATATGTTTAACACAGCTAAAAGGTTTAATCTAACAGAAAAAAAAATGACATCGTTCAAATAAACTTTGAAGTTGTTATTGAACATACCATGTTATGATAAGTAAACGAAGTATTTTTTTCTCTTAAAGTTACATTGTTTACCTTTATATTTGCAAGCGTTTGTGTTAAACTGGTATAACAAAATATAAAAAAACTGAAAAATATAAATCATTCAAAAGGTAAATAAAAAGCTACTCCTATAATTTTTTTGTACATTTACAAAGGTAGAATATATAACTAATAATGATATGGGAAAACTACTTCAGTGCATTTCCTATTGTGAAAGAATCAAAATAATACAAATTAAAAATTAAAAAAAAAAATAAATTTTTGAAAAAAACCCTGTTCCGAGACAGTAATTAAAAATATAAAAGAAGAAATACCGTCCGTTCCGGAATCGCTGTTTTCTTTGGTCCCATCTCCATGCGTCACGTCTTTGTGCGAAACCAAGAACAAAACAACCTGACTCTTTTCGTTTTTAATTGGAACAATATCCAAAAGGCACGTAAAGGAATTACCTGAAAAGGTAAGAAAAATTTGCAGGTAAAAACAAACGTATTGGCAGACAAACTAATTCCAATGAGTTCATGAACTGCTAAAATTACGAATCAAATAAAATATTTATCAACAAAAATGTCTCCAGTGAATTGTTACGAATTAAATTTCATACAAACACTTTTCCTAATTTGCTTTTAATCAATATTCGACGGTTTAGAGTGGTATTTTCCATATTGCCAAGCGCATAAACAATTAGATGCGTCCATTTAAACTAAAATTCTTTTAAAATTCTAACGAATCTCAATGTTGAAAATTGTCCTAGTTATTCTGCTCGTGGTATACTCATGGGGAAATGGCATTGTCGCAATTTATGAATAGTTTATTAGTAATCTAGAACCAATGAAAAGAATTGCTCTATATGGAAAACTAAGTATTTCAACCCAAAGTTGCACAGGAAGGGATACCTTATTAAATGATAGATAAAGTTACATTCATTTCCATCACCGAACAAAGAAAACATTGCTCAAATTAATAACCTTGATATATTTTTTGGTTACCTCTATGAAATTAATCTTTGTGAAAAAAGGTTCACCCATTTTTAAGTGTACCACGATGTTCTCACTCTCTATCTTCATGTAGAATCTCAATGAATATTTAAAAGCTTATAATAAAAGCATTTCATTTCATTTATACATTTCAATGTACATTAGTTTTTCTTTATAATAAGCCAAACCACAATATGTTTAAATTGTTAAAATATCATTAATATGCTTCCTTGTAACGGCAATCATATCGATAGTCCCCCAGGTAAAATACATTGTCAAGTATTCTAGCATAGTTCTGGACTTGGTATTCTAGAATTTTAAAGATCTGAAAACAATAATTTCATAATTATTAGAACTTGTTCAATCCGTTTTTTGCTTGAGAGTAAAGTGTTCATTAAAATGTTGCTTTTTGTGATTTAAAAAAAAATATGACATTGTTGGTTTCTGCATTGTATAAGACCAGTGCTCGTCTCCCAAGTGTTGATAACATACATGCGTTTTAGTTTTCGTGTTGACAGTATGACATAACGGTTCTTAATTTAACAAAATATATAAAAACTAGATTTTATTGTAAGGTATCTTTTGAAAAGGTATAAAAACTCTAAAGGAAATAAAAAGGATTACAAAAAAAGGATTACTGCAATGTCGGTTTTTAATTTAACAAAACGTGTAAAAATTTGAATTTCCTTTGTAATATTTCTTTGGAAAGGAATAAAAAGTTTTACAATAAAGCTCATTATAAAAAGGATTACTGCAATGTCATTGATATCATGGTAAAAAAAAAACTTGTTGTTTTGTGTTCTATGGGAAATCTCTTTGGTCTAAAATATTGAATTTCACACTTTTGATTGTTTTTCATCCAACTATATATATAAATACCTGCTTCCAAAACAGCATATATATATAACACAGAAAGCCGATTCAAAACTTTCTGTTATTTTTTATTATTTATTACTTGTGTGGATTAACTTTACTCATTTTTAATTTTATATATATATATATATATATATATATATATATATATATATATATATATATATATATATATATATATATATATATGCTGTTTTGAAAGCAGGTGGGTTGCAAATGCTGTCGTTTCCATTTCTTTTGAATTATTTAACGTTGTCTATCAGATGTTAATTCAGATAACCAAGAATTGAATCTTAATGACAATTATTCTGGGAGAAAATAAGATTATTGATCCTTATGCAAAGTTCACTCTAAGGTCAGAGATTTAACGACAGTAAAGCAACAGGAATAAAAGAGATGAAGGATGTCTGATGGAAACGTTTTGTTTTGATTTCAGCGCCTTGAATCATCTAAACATCTTTTTTTCATCAAGAGGGTTGGATGGTCGTCGTTATTTGTAGGCTATATTTACCTCCTTAATATGAAGAGCTCTGTATAAAGATATAGGGCAATGCCCAAATTTTAAAGCTAAAATATTTGTATTTTTCTTTTACTAAATATTAGTAATGGTTAAAAATATCATATGTCAAAGTTTAAAGTAAATCTGTAGTTCATTTGTTGACCACCCAGCCTCCTTAAAAAGCCTCGCATTATTATCACAAGAACAGATCTTTCGAGGTTCCAATTGCATGTGTCTCATAGAAGGTTTTTTTTTTTGGGGGGGGGGGGGTTATTTTTATTAGACTTAACGAAAATATATCAAATGCATTTCTAATTTGCATTAAAAAAATTCGCTCAAAATTCTTGTGAAGCTTTCTTGCTTGTGTATGGTATGAATTGGGGAAAAAACCCCAAGTAAAAGTCTTGCATCGGATAAATTTAATCATTATTTTTTAAAAACTTTCTAAGATTAACTAGTAAAAAATTTTATTTATCGTAGGAGAAGACTATTAGTAGAATACTCTTTATTCAAACCTTGAAGATTGTCACACTATTACATGTAAAATAATTAAGATGGCATACAACCTATTGCTTTTGTGCTATAATACGCTTTTGTCATTGAGTACGCATTTATGCCGTTCATTTGCCTTTTCAGAACAACAAATCCACTCAGTGGTAGATTAGTCTTGATGATAATGATAAGGCTTGGCATTCTTTAGTGACTTAGCAACTGTTGTCATATCAATCAAACTATGTTATTACAATAAATAGTAAAACTATTAGACCAACTTATACTAGTAGTTTTTAATGAAAGTATTTTTATCCCAAAACAATTTTTGTATCATATGTATTGTTTTGTTTCGGCATAATTTGGCAATTCCCGGAACTATATAATGTATACTCTCATATACTAATTAATTTTATCCAAAACTTCAACAAGGTCAATGAAAAAATTGTGCACTGTTCCATGTCTAACCAAACTCTATTGTAAGCACGATGATATCCATAAGGAGATCGGGGACATTTTCGTTGTGTATGTCAGAGCTGATAGGTTTACGATCAAATTATTTTATTGGATCAGCGACTTTACATAAAAAAAATCCTAATTGAACTATCGATATAGCATTATACGTTGAAAAGAAACTTCAAGTGAAATATGGATCTAAGAAACCCACGAAGATACTATTCCATAGAAATATGACAATTTCATATCATAATGTGACGTCATAACTACCATCTATGACAATTTCATATCATAATGTGACGTCATAACTACATCTATGACAATTTCATATCATAATGTGACGTCATAACTACCATCTATGACAATTTCATATCATAATGTGACGTCATAACTACCATCTTTTCTGTATAGCAGGATTTCTGTCTTGATCTCTTCCTTTTGTTCCAGTGCTTCTTCGATTTTAGCTTTGCCTTCATTTTCGGTGTTCTCCCCGTACAGGAACTTGCAGGCACAGCTTTTACCCATGACATGTGCCCGGGAGTGACCAGTGAGCTCGCAGAATCCATCTGAACAATAGACGATAGGGAAACTGTTGGATAGCGCGTTCCCCAGGACAAAGTTACTGTCTAAAAAGAAAAAGAAAACCAACAATAAGAGCTAAATCAAACGATTCAGGGCATTTTGATAATTATTATTTTTAAAAACCTCTTCGAATCTTAATTAAAAGAACTTTTAACTCCTTATCACGTTCACTGCATTTTGTATCTGAGTTTAAGATGGATACACAATCTTTGCTTATACGTGGTGGGCATATGAAAATATGCGCATGTTTTCAATAGAATCAAACATTTAATTTGATCGAATTTGAAAAAGAAGCTTGTGTTCATTTACAAGTGACAGCACAAATATTGTTTAACCATGCACAGGAGGATTTTGCATCTGTTTATCATTCAAGTACAAGATTGTAAAATGACGCTTTTTCATATCGTCATTGTAATGCATTTCTGCAACAAGGCAGATATTTTGCGAGGTAGAAAGATTTATTCTTATTTGTTATACATGTTGTTTTTAGTAAATCAAAAAACAAAACAGAACATGTAAGGAGAGAAACCAATCAGTGCACACTCTTAAAACCTGTAATAAATCATTTGTAGATAAAAAGTCCATCATTTGTCATCAAACAAAAACGTACACGCCAACCAAACAACGCCATTGTGCTGGCTATGCTGACAACCTCGTTTGTTTCCATGGAGTCACGCAGGGACAAAAATTAATATCATTACCTTTGGAAAGAGTCTTATAACAGGCTGATATGAAATCGTCTACAAATAAAAAAGAAATCCCTGTTTCCCATTAATCATGCATCCGATTGAAATATATTATTTTCTTGATATCAATAGATTAAAGGCAGCAATTTGTGTGCGGGATTATGGATTTCAGATTTTGTCATTCGAAACTCAAAAATATGGAGAATACGAATCAACGAACCAAACAAAAAGCATTGTGTTGGTTAGAAAAATCGGGATTGACAACATATTCAGTGAAGCGAGTTGTAATAAATGGGGTCTATTCAACAGTGCAGGCAGGGAAATGACTAGAATAACTTCCGATCATATGATGTATCGAGCATTGCTTACTGAAAAAACGAAACGGATACATTGAGACTTTAGTTAAGTATATAAAACAAGATCCTTAAATCTTGCAGAAGAGGCTATGTTATATCCATATTAATTCCACATTCAGTGGAAAAGAAAATAGCTCAAGAGCTAGTTAAACATTTGTTCAATGATATCATTGTGCGGAAAAACTGATTATGAGCTAAGTGGATTGTTGTGTCTTTGATAAAGAACCCAGAAATATAGAGTCAGAACAGGCTGTTAATTTTAATCATAACAACGACTGCAAAATGCCCAATTACATTCGATGATAAAATCTTAATAGTTTATAATTTTATACAATTAATGGTCGTTAAGAACAATTCTAAAATTGTCTTCCTCTGTTTCGCAGATTTTGCCCGTTGGCCATAGGGTAATGCTCTTGATAAAAGTACATTGTAGATCCTACAGTGAATTGACACAAAAGTCTAATGGTGAATGACGTCAATGGTAAACAACAAATATATTTTTAAGATAAAAAAAATAAAAGACATCATTAAACATATTTTTCACAATTAACAAACAGTGAAAAAAAAAAGATTTAATATGTAGAATAAGAATCATGTTGTATGAACAATGGCATCCATAAGCTAGTTGGTTTTTTTTATTTTATCAATGAAAAAAAATGAATTTCAAATCTTCTGCAACTTATTAAATCTCAGTTTAATTATAAAGTACATGTATATGTTGTGAATTTAAAGAAAATATTTGTATATATCTTTCTGCACATTGTTGTTTGTTCCAAGTCAATGCAATGGATTGTCCCAAAGGTTTACTCTGATAAATAAAAATTTTCATTTGACGTGATTCTTGTGTTTTGCACTTATGGTACAGCTTTGAATGTCAATTTGAAAGTAACCAAATTAAATACAGTACAAATGTATATATGTATTTAGACTGGAAAAGACATACTTTACACAGTGTATGTATAATCAGTCTTTCTAGAATAAACCCACGAAGAGAAGACTTGGTTATGTTGCAGACAAATCATCAACCCAATGGGACTTCACACAGTCACGAACTCTTAAAAAATCCAGAAATTACCATGCATTGCAATATTTCCTACAGGAATGGTATTGTTGTTTTGCTTCAGATTTTTTTTTAAAATATATAATGTGAAATATTGCAATGTACTCGGGAAGTAGTTAAAAAAACCGACTGATTAAAAGGTACGAGAGGTCGGAGCCATTTGTGTGAACAATGTCACCTTGAATTATTTTTGAAATATGACTGCTGATGACATCACATCATTCTGTATATAACGGAGAAAAGCCCAGAATCAAATTTAGAAGGTTAAACGGACTTTACTTTTTTAAATCTTAAAGAAGGTAATAACATATTGTTTGAGTTTTCCCTATTTTTTTTCAACTGAAAAAATATGATATTACAATTAATAACGTCTTTTATTGGTATTGACTATTAGGTGTTATTATTTAGTTTTATTACTACCAACAATTCGAAGTATTCATTTGTTATTTTTTAAGGAAATGTTATTGTGAGATAGGTTAGTAAGATCTGTTTAAAATTACCATTATAACAAACTAAATACATGTAAACCGAACACAATACAAACCTCCAAGACAGCATTCTCTGTGTTTAGTGATTCTCTATACGTGTAATTTCAATACATGTACTAGGATATCGCTTATAATGTCTTGATGAAAACCACTTTTACGGAAATTTCTCGGTGGAATACAATATTGCCCTGCGAGAAAAGGGCATCGGAAGTCATGAAATGGCAAACAATGCTTTTTGTTTAAATCAATTTGAAGCATGAATAAGTCTATTCATTATCTGCTCATCATTTAATGAAACCGATAAAAATCTGAAAGCATTGCATAAGCAATACATGTCCCTTATCAGCACCCCCAATTGTCTACTCGTTTTATGTGCTTCGGAAACATTTGGTAAAATGTTTTTGAAGGACGAACACGATTAGGAAAAAAAATAAGTTTTTATTTATCATCCGTTGATTAAATTTGACACAACTCAAACAAATTTCCAAACGATAATGATAGAAGTCTGGAAAACGAAGTTGGAACATAATGACTGACAAACAACGAAAAAGACTATAGTCCCCTCTGGTTTTACCAGGCGGAGACTACTTAGAACTGAAATTTGATTATTCCACGATAGTACTGTTAATATGTTGAAGGAAGTGTCCCCCTTTAAGCAAATACATGAAATCGCTCCACTGGGAACAATTGATGCATCTGAAAATTAACGAGTTCTGTCAAGAACATAAACCCAAAAGACTTCCACTTTTTGCGTGTGTTTCATCGCTGTTTGATTGAGGCTTTGCTGGCTGCCATTTAAAGGACAGCGTTTGTCTGATGCAGGAGATACAGGGCATACTCTAAAACCTGGCCTGGCCCGGCCCCATTGGCCTGGCCTCACTTTTGGCCTCAAAATTGGCCTGGCCTCAAATTTTGGCTTGGCCTCAAAAATTGGCCTGGCCCCAAATTTGGCCTCTACAAAAATTTTTGGCCTCAAATTTTAAAATTTCTCTTTTGCTCATTTTCTTAGATTTAGATTGAATTTTTATAGATTTCTTATAGAAATTGAAATTTCCATGCTTTTTTTAAGGTTTAATGAATAATCATATGATTTTTTCATATATATGACAAGTGACCGACTGTTCAAGTTTAATTAATTTAATCCATGTCTAAACACACAAAAATACCTATGACATGCATGTACATCACTGCTCTTACTATTGTCAAGGTATAGATTATGCAAAAACCAAAGCAAAAAACCAAGAGCTGCCATCCCCCATTCCCCATTTAAAAGTTAAACATCATTTTAAGAGACTGACCTGATTGATATCCAAAACATTTGTAAACTGGTACTGGTACATAGCATTAAATTTTTATCACTGTGTAATGCACTTTAAAATTTGCAGTTTGTTTATATTACCTGTCAACACTGATCAAGCCCAAATTTCCCTCTCCAGCAGAAGTTCGATATCAATCTTTTCTGTTGCTACATTGGGGTCAGATTCATTGCCTATCCTGTCATTTAACATTTCACACAGTCTAGTTTAATTAATGGCATTTGTGAACGACTGCAACATTGCACCCTCGATAACTTGACTCAGTGATGGTCATTAATCATCACCACACCACCTGATTAGAGTAGAGTTTCATGCATGTGTTTTTTGTATATATTTAGGAAACAATTTTTTTCAAACAAAGCAAAACATTTTGTGACCTTTGATGTTGGTAAGAATAAACAAATATTGGCCTCTTCCATTATTTCTTTCTCAAACAAGTTGTTGATAAAAGAAGAGTTACATAGATATTGTCCGATCCTGAGAGCAGTTTGATTTAAATACATTGCAAAAACAATATGCCATGGTTTAATTTATACGATGGCAGGGCAAAATCACATTCTTAAGTTCTTAAGAATTTAAAACAGACTGAATAAACATCTTTTAGAATGGATTACTTGACATACCTTTAGTCATAAGTATACATTGTTAGTACTATATTTTCAATTGTAACTATTGTTTTTAATAGACTTTCACTTTAAGACACTAAAGCCACCAAGTGAGATGTTTAATGTGCATTGAAGATAAATCAATAAAAAATCAATAAAATCATCAAATATGTAAAGAAATATAACAATAAATTTGAGGCCAAAAATTTTTGTAGAGGCCAAATTTGAGGCCAGGCCAATTTTTGAGGCCAGGCCAAAATTTGGAGCCAGGCCAATTTTGAGGCCAAAAGTGAGGCCAGGCCAGGCCAATGGGGCCAGGCCAGGTTTTAGAGTATGCCGGAGATACAGAGGAAAAGTGATGTGACGATGCAACGTTCCAATTTTGTCAACGCTAACGCATTATCTCAATTGCTATTCATTTCAGATGCATCATCGGGCACCAGAGACAAATATTTGGCGTCAAAACTTCATGCTGTTTACAGCTTAATGTGACCAATTAACGAAACTTGTTGTACGGTAAAGGTCACAATGGGAAAACGCTTGTAAGAACAATCGATACGTGTTTGTTCTACAATTTGGCAATAAAAATTAATTTGTGACACCTATTCAAGTGTACTTCAATTTTGCAGTGTGTCCTCATTTTAAATAGACGACAAGGATGATGATGATGATGATGATGATGACGTCGTCGACGATAAATAACGATGCTGTAAGATGAAATGAATGTTACTTTCATTTAAAATGATAATATTCATGATAAGAATAAAATGATAAGATTTCTTTCTTAAAAGTGAATAAGTTGAGTCAGTAAAATAGAAGGATGTCAGAATATGGTTTAACCTGGTAGAAAAATGCACATCAATGAGATGGCAAAAGGCTACTTGCAATTAAATGAATTAAGGGTCCTCGACCCCCATGACTATCCTCTTTTTGATAGTAAGTCACAACATGGCTATTTTAATTAACTCATTTTGAAACTGTTGTATCGCCGGTTTCTGTCGACTCTTTCTGTACAGAAAGTGAATAGCTTCGGTCAACTGACCCACTGGTAGCGATTTCGAATACAGCAGGATTTTTGTTTTTAGAAAAGCTATAAATTTTTAAAAGTTTACCCCCCCCCCCCCCAGAAAAAAAAACCTTTTTCTGTCATTTTCAAGTCGAATGCATGCTAGAATTCTATATATCTAAAGAATATAGAAGTTTTGTTTGTATGCGGAGCGTTTCTCCAAGACATGGAACACACATGATATTGTACTTTAGTTATAAACAAATAATGTGATGTGTTTAAATACAAGTACATGTACCAAGTTAAAGTAAGGAATCATTTCGTAGTAAAGGGTATTTTATCAGAAAACCTAATACCGAGTATGTCTTATTATTCAAGAACTGTTTGCAACAAACTGTTAATCCATGTATAACATTAGTAATTAATCAGGAAAACAACAATTTAATGTCCGCTTACAGCAGATTAACAACATTATACAAATTTGATTTTTTTTTCTGTTTGCATTTCTAAGCCTCTTAAAGAACTGAGCATTGACATTTAATATCAATATTCTATCGGACATTTTACAACCATTTACAATTAGAGGAAACGGAATTCAATGACGTAAAAATGCAGTTTGTGTTTGTTCTGTTCAAGATTTTATTATTTGCTGTCATTTAAAAAAATCAATAGCAAATCGGTCCATTTATTTAAAGAAGGACAGTATATGATGTTCTATTCTCTTTCACATAAATGTAATGGAAAGGAACTATATGAATTCATGTAAAGTTATGAGCACGCATGTAGATCATTGAGGTCCTTTAGTATCTAAACTGCACATAACTAAATTGTAAACTAATTAACTTCGAAAATACACCACTGAATCTAATTTAACCTTCACCAAGCGGTCACTTACATGTACCGAGAACAGATGTTGAATATGAAATTACATATATATATTTTGCAAGTAGTTAGCTGTTTTATTCCAAGGGAAACAAATATTTTATCTAGGCAGCCAAATAACTCTAGAAAATATATTCATTTAGAGGTTTGAGAAACTCATAACGTGACAGGGTTTTTTTTATTTAAAGTAAGTCGTTGGTGTCATATATACAAACAAACAAACAAAACACAGGTGTAAAGCTGATCTTCCACAAAATTTCCCACTTTTCATTTTTATAACACAATCATTATTTGTAATATCGGCGCTGTTTGTTTGTAATTTTATTGGTAGCAAATCATTCTTGGTAAAAAACAAAACAAATTTTGTTGAATGCGTAAAAACTCGTTTATTCCAGTCTTTTCCTGTTACTGTGCGATACGAATAAAAAAAAATATTATAGTCAGACAGGCTGTAATTTGCTGAACACCTCGTCATTCAAGCAAACGATATTATATAAATAGTGCCTGTTTGGGAGGGTACCAGTTGAAATTGACACCCCGAGAAAAATGGTTTTCGAGGGTTGTCAATTTCAACTGATACCCTCCCAAACAGGCACTATTTATTTTATTTTACTGAATATCTTAATTTTATAGCAAATTTTACTGCTTTATATAGAAAAAATGAGTTCTACGACAAACCGTACGCGCATAATTTACGCGCATGTAACAATTCGTTCTATCGGCCCGTTGCTAAGTGTGTTGCTAATGCTGAGGGTAAGAGAACGGATTGTCAACTGCATCTAAACCAATCAGATTTCAGTATTTAACATGAAAGTATAATAATAGGATTTGAGGAACATGTATATTTCAATGTGTTTCTATGAAGTATTTGGGTGTTATTAAAACCTATTAAAGCAATTACATACCATCTGATAACATAATTTTGAAGAGTTCGATCCAGATTTTCAGTTGACAAAGATATAAAGAACTACTAATTAGTAGATGCATGTGCCAGAATTTTCACGTTAATTAAAGAACACACGATAATATGTCTCTCACGGCTTCTTTGTACGTGAATTATCACGTTCTTTCATTTCCGTTAACACCAGGACATGTCCGTCCAGTTAGAATGTGATACCTGAATAGAAAGATGAAGGAAGTCCACGGGAATGTGTGATAGGAATACAACGGGCGGTATTAGTGGCTTTCATTAATTTAGTCAATAGCACAGAAACTAATATATGTACGTACATGAATTCATACTAAAAACCTTTTTTTATCATTTTCATCATTATAGCTTTAATATCAATACCTCGCACATGGTATAATTATACTAAATTGCACTTTTAATCAGTTGAATTTTGCAATATCAAACTGGGGGGTGGGGGGGGGGGAGGGGGTAGGTGAAGGTGGAAGTGAGGGTGTATATATAATGTGGTCCCTTGTCTCTTTTGTATATATACTGACAGTTCTGTTGACGAGTTAAATCTTGTATCTTGTTGGGGGGGGGGGTGCGTCTTGTATAGATTTGTGGTTCCTTGAGTCATTGATTCACTTAACCACTTTCACTAGAGCCAGTTTGTTGGATACCTGTATGGCCGCATCTCTCTTAGGATTACATAACATTCTAATCTCCTCTGTCTCCTACACACAGTGATTAACCGATTTTTAGATGTCCGCATGCAGGTTGAAATTAGTTGAGTAAGTACAACTATGTCACAAGGAACCCCATTGTTATGTTAAAGATGTACATGTATTTGTGTCTAGAGATTATTGGAACAACGATCCCATGAGGTGTCTCTATATATAGAGTATTAACTGTTTCCCCAAAACCAAACGAAAATATATAATATGGGTGACGGCATTTTACCTTTTCTTAATGTTATTAATACTTCGTGTAAGTCCGTGTAAATTCTGTTTTAAGCCAAATGACATGTGGTGATAAAGAACAGTGTTCAAACTCAAAAGTCCAAAGGAAAATTACAAAACTTGAACAGAGCAAACACGGACCTCTACAAAATCAGGGGTAGAATCAGGTGCCATTGAGGAGGGAGCATCCTCTGCTGAACGGTTTCACCTGGCGTGTGCTAGGTGATTAATTATGGTCTAAAAATTAGTATGGAAAACGTCAGTCAGCATGCGACCCAGTAGAAGATATATTCTGATGCCTGAGTACCTTTTACACATGAGAGTATTTTTCATTAGGTTCCTGTTTTTTCCAGTAACAATGTGCTGTAAAGAACATATCTCCGGTTTTTTGGAAGGAGAATCATTACTTTGCAACAGACGAGAGAGGTTCATACTTCAAATGTTATAATTGTTTGTAGTTTCACCAATGCCAGTTGTACATGAGAGACTTCACTTTTAGACATGTCAAATTTTGAATATTGTCTAACTTTTATCAATAAAATCACATAAAATTTTGAAAATTTATTAAAATGGTTTCGTCAGGTTATCAATTACAAACCCAAGATTCAGTCTCGGATAAATATTTATTTTATGAACGATTGCAATTTTAAATAAAGTCCAAAACAGTTTCGTGGTTCCAAAGACAGGCAAAAACAAAGTTGATTTGAAAGGTAATCTGTACATGTAAGAAAATGCTGTTATGTAGTCTTGTTGGCCAGTAGAATTGGCATTCAAGCGAACGCTAGATATGTCATACCCCAACGAGGAAGTTAGTAGAAATCAGAGAATGGATACCTTCATTACTCATTCCGATTTATCTGCAAATCTGTCCGAACCACTTTAAGCGTAAAGATTTGTTTTGGTCTAATTCATGACTTTTGTGGTAAGAGCGTAATTTCCATTTGATTCTGGGACACAAGCATTGTGCTTATCTTTTATTAAACAAGCATTTTATTCTATAAAAAAATTGGGATTGATTTTCTTTTTGTTCAATTCCATAACACAATTGCGCTAGATCTTATATGCAGCGATGAACGTGCCATCAATTTTGCATAATTAAAACAAGCAAGTTTTACATCGCAGCCATTGCTTAAAATGCTATACCCTAAAGGAAACATGGCAAACTTCAAATACAAACACGCGATAGATGATCCTTTCATGTTAAAGCCTATTTATCAATAGTGAAATTACGTATGCTATCGGATGTAACAGGACCATTACACTATGTTGGCTTTTTGCTTTACAAGACGAGATAATATTACTGGAGATGATTTTGTACATAGGATCTCTAACTACTTTCAAGCAGGATTAAAGACAACAATATCCCTAAAACAGATAATGCTTAATAGCAATTTTGTCTTTTTTACACTTTTTACACTGTATGTCTTATACGTAGCACATTAGGAAAACAATGTCATATACCAAATTAAGTTTATTTGTTGTCATACAATGTCATACACAAAATTAGTTTATTTGTTGTCATATGTTTTTTACTGTGATATGGAAAAGAAAACACATTTATTTATATTAACATTTATAAAACGCACGCGCAATAAACATAACTTTAATCGTAATAGTACTCGAACATTAAAGATGGATGATATAAGGTTGCAAGTCCAATATCTAATTTGAAATTTTGATTAATTGGGATTCAAATTATCACCCCGTGAATTAATCAATATCTAAAACAGAAATAGCTTTATTGTGGCTTTGATTACAATGTTTACATTCAGCAGGAACTTGAAATCACGCAGTTTAACCCAACCCGACAACAAAAATAGCTTCCTGTTTCAGTTCAGGCTTTTAGGCATAAAAATGAATAAATGTTCTAAAAACTGTGTGAAAAGGGATAAAGGAAGTCATGATTTTGAAGGCGTACAAACAAATGAATGAGTTCTGAGAATGCTTAAATAGTAACGGTTGTAAAGTTTTTGCAACGTACAGAAATAGTAAAATCGACTTGTGACACAGGCATAGAAAAGTGGCGGAAAACACGGATAGATCTTTACCGAATGATACGATCATTAATAATAATATTTTAATAGTAAAAGCAAAGTTTGTAGCTATAGATAAATGCTAATACGCCGCAGGCAAAATTCTTGGACTTAAGGATTTCAATTTGTGTGTGTGTTGGGGGGGGGGGGGCATGCAAGTATTAGTTGGACAACGACGACCGTCACTCATACCCGTCTAAGAACTTACAACCGCCACTTCCCCACTACTGATTGCGCCCGTCATGTCTGATGTTTTACAGAGCCTTAACGAATTTTCATATTCATAATTAAGATTGACCAAGACATATATTTTGCTTCTTCCTTTTTTTAAATCAAGCGAACAAAATTGTAATGCAACACAATGTTGTAGTTTATGAAGCTGTACATTTTGAAAAAAAAACCGAGAGATTTGATTGTGGTGGAGAAAATCGAAACACAAGCAAACCAACCCAGAAATAAAATATATTTAGAGATATAGAATAGACCATTTATTTTATAATTTAAGGAATATGTCACCCTACTTTGAGTATTATGAGGTGATTAAATACGGTCGGGGTAATCAAATCCAAAAAACCCCAAAGGGCTTTATGATATATTTGATCACGCCTAACTGTATTTGATCACCTCGTAATATTCAAAGAAATATCTTTATTACTTATAATGTATATTTGTATAATTTTTAGCAATTGTACGATAAAATATCAAAATAGTCATTGTTGAAATGTAAATGCAATTTCATTGCTTTACAAAATTAATTCGTAGTTTTATCACAAAAAAAAAAAAACACCGGAAAATGTAAATATATGTACGTAAATTATAGCCTTTTATGTTATCTGTTATATTACTGTAACAGTTGCATTTAAACACATTCATCAAAGGAAACAGCTGGAAGCTAATATTGAATATCTGACATTGTTATTGCATACTAGTATGTAACATATTTCATTTATTTCTACCCCCTTTTTATTTTTATTTTTTGGGGGGCTATGTTTTATCCACAACCATTTGCAAAGATTTATGATTATTTTTCTGCATTTGGAAATTTCGAAGAAATTTAATTACAAGTCTGCAAAGAGTATCTAATAATATCACACTATCAAAACCATTATTCTTGTAAAACATTAATCAAACAACACAGTGCTCATAAAACAGAAAAAAACCATGAAAATTGGATATTTGTAATCCCAATACAATTGCTGAATGTTGAAATTCAAAACTCGAATTGTTTAAAGACTAGTAAATGCATGAAGATAAAATTATCATAGACCGAGTTCATCTGTAACTACTTACTAACATTTTCTTTAATCTTGTACTATTCTTAAAGTTTATATTTATGTAGTTAAACATCGAGTGATTTGAGCTTAAATTCTTGTACATGTAATTTAACCCTAAATGATGCAAACGTACCTATATATATAGCATAGCTGTCGTTTCTGAAACCGTACACAGGCATCATTGCAGTTTAATAACCGGCTTTATCAAATAAGAAATTCTTTAATTTTTAAATTTCGACCTTACTTGCTGTGTCTTTATTATCAAATATAAAAAAAAATAAAATGAATAAAAGAACAAAAGTTTTGATAACCAGTTAATAACGAGCACTTAAATTATGGAGCCTGTTTGTCCTCTTATTCATTGCACAACGCGTGGAAAAATCCACAAACGGGCGGTAAATTGAATTTTGTGTCTAACAACAAAGCGCCCACAATGTTTGACTTAATTGTGAATTCAACATGCAAACACGTTAGACAGTAATGTTCAGGCAATCAAATAATAATTTAAGATGCCGGCTGGTCAATGTTTACTCCTTTATGTGTAGACTTCTAGTATCACAGGTAAGTATCCTTGCCCTTCTTCAAAAAGAAACCATTAAACCGATGTGTCCACTTTGCATCGACTGTAGTAAGTATGAAACTATTATAAATAAATGGGTTTGTCAGCCCTTGGGTACATTATATTTCCGAGGGCGTACCCGAGGATAACAGATGTCGAAATTAATTTTGTCCAAATTCCTAATTAAATATCGAAAACCGTGTGGAGGATTGGCATCATTCGCATTGGTTTATAAAACAGCATGTTTTTATTTCTTTTTATTCTGGTATTAGGGAGCAGAAAGTCATTTTTTGTATGCATGTAATACTTGCTTACTTACTTACTTACTTACATGTAATACTTCAGTTTTGACATATATTCATGTTCCTCATTTGTACGTGTCGTTGTATGAGTGATTAAAGCGAACAAATTAAATCAAATCGACTTCGAATTCTCAAGGACAATTTGACCTTATGAACATAATATTAAGACAGCACACGTAGCAAAAATGATTTCTATTAATCATTTATTTGGATAATTATGAGAATCATACATTAAAACTTTTTCATGCATTAGATGTGAGTTCGTGTTTTGCGTCTTTTTGTCTGTTGTCAAAACAATCATAAACACGAAAAAAACACGAACTGATTCATGAGTTGATGGGTGTAGAGTCTGGAGGCAAATTGTTTTAGCCAATTTAGAATACACGCCCTGTAAATGAGACCTGCTTAATTGAATATGTTTTATTAGCATTGAAAACCACAGAAGTACACTTTAGTTTTATAATATTTACAATGTTTCGTTCACTTCATTTACATTTGATGTTGGATATTTTAATGTGTTTGAAAAGGAGAAGCAATGTACTTCAATTCATTTTCCCCAGTTCATTGGAAAGAGTTTATTTGTAAAAACCGGCCTTGGACTATGTAAATGGTTAGTGTTTGTAATCTAGGGGTGCTTTGATCATAATAAAATAAAACTATCTTACAACAGTAGCGCTAGCATTAAAGCTAGCTTTTATCAAAACTGTAGACCAATAAATAACCGGGATATTTTAATTGCTTGCCTCCCCAGTATCTAATTCCATGTCTAGAAAGGCAAACAACTTTCAATAAGGAAGATTTAATTGTGAAACATAATGCTACACATACCACAAGTTGAATATAATATTTTGAACAGTATTCATTTTGAGATAATTATATAAAATTAACCTAGAAGTCTGAACATGACAGCTTTTTACAAAGATTCATAAGTCTACAAAACAACAATTTATTCTATTTCAACAAAACTAAACAGGGATGCAAAGTACTATATGTACTCTAACGATCGAACGGGTAAAGTCACCAATGGGCCAAACCGATCGCCTGAAAACAATGTCTTATTGTGACTCAACCAGCGAATTACTAGATAACTTCATAGTTTTAATGTATAACCCAATACAAAAAGCATGTTTGAATAAAAAAAATATATACTTAACAGACATATATAATCGTAGTTTTGACACAAACATGAAAAAGTAAGATTTTGTGAACAAAAACACTTCATAATAGCCTGTTTCATTAGCATTTCTAAAAGTTGTACCTTCATTCCCTGCAGAAGAATTACTTTTCGCGAAGGTTTTATATAAGAACTTGAAAATAGAACTATTTTAACAAGGCCTTGGACTTTCAGTAGAACGTAACTGTCTATTTCTTGCGTCAAAACAAGTTGAAAACGACGCTGGTTTCAAGTGAAATATACACAGATTGCGTAGTCTTAGCTAAAAAGCCAGACAAATCTTGTTGAGGCTGAGTGGCCAACAGTGAAATAGACAGGCATAAGTCACATTGCTGTTTGACACAACTACCCAAAGTCCAAGCTCTTGTTAAAATGGTTCTACTTGTTGTCATTCGTAGAAAGTTTTGTTGAAATGGACACAACAGTTCTGAGAAGTAGATGAAATTAAAGACTTTGGCTCAGGAGATCAAAAAAGAGTATTCTTGTCGGTTATACGGTTTGTAATAACTAAAGATATTGAATCATCTATTTATTTGCATGAATATATGTGATGTGTTATTGTGTTATAATATTTACAAAACAATACGTATTAAAATGATCGTCGTTTTATTTCCCCTGTTTTAAACGCATGTCTTTTTATGAAGAAAAAAAACCCCTCTCGTTTTAAATACATGTTTAATACAAGCACCAGTTTCGGTCACAATTAAACGCAATATCGCCGATAAAAGTACACAAAAATAGAAAAAAATTAAATTTTAAATATATGGGAAGCACTCTATGTTTTTTTAAGTGAAAAGTGCGTTATATATTTCAGTTCTAAGCTCAGCAATAGATGTTCGCTAAAAAAAAGCTGATTAGCTTGATTAACTATATTTAGCATTTTCAAATTGATTTACAGTGTTACATGCTTTCTGCGACATGATATTCTATATTATGCTGAATGTCGATAGTTTGTGTTCATAAACTATTTTTTCGTTTTCATTTTTCATTTTTGGGGGGATATTTGGGGAGGGGTATTTTTTAAATGATAAATTGTATATAATAATTTATATCTTATATATGCATTATTTATTCTTAAAACTGCATACTATGCATCCTTACTGTATAAGAAATATAAATTAATTGGTCAGATGGATACACTACTTCCCGGGATGCTGTAAATTAAACGAATTAATCACCGTTATGCAATGAGACTGCAAGTTGATTTGATTTCCGATAGCTATCTCAATTGATCCCCCGATTTACTGGGATTTGGGCATGCAAAGCATTGCAAACCTTTTAGCAGTTGTTTGCTTAGAACTCCAAAGTTATTTATGATATGATTAACATGTGGCACAAAAAGTCAATTATTCCATAACGCAGAAATTAACTAAATCGGCACTTAATGTAAGGTTCGGTTTCACTGCAATCTAAAAGCAAACTTTTCTTAGATTTGAGTTTCTACCGCAAAAATTAAAAAAGCTCTTTTTTGTTCCAAACCCAAGTATTTTTAGGGTGTAAGAAATGCTACTTAATTTTTGATAGTACTAATAAATTCAATCAGACCAGTTTCTTAGTAAACACGACAATCATCTTTGCTCATTAAACATTAAAGCTATGAATTATCAACTGACCACTAATTTGAAATTCCAATAATGACAATTATTATTGAAATGAACATAAATCATTGTGAACGTAAGCAAACAAGTAATGAGTCTAGATCATAAAAATAACACCCGTGTCCCACATTAAGCTCGTTAAATATTTGAGATGAATCACGGTATAACCACATATTGTGTCACTAATTAAATCTAATACACTTTTGATGAAATCATTCAAGTGACAGTTAATCGGTCTGCAGATAATTTGAGAAAAGGTTATCGATAACCAACCTGCTAGACCTCAATTACATATGTCGTTATTGACTAACTAACCCCCCCCCCCAACTATTATCTCAGTGGGACACCCTCAACACAATACAGAGCAGCGTGACCATCTGCTTAAGTTCGTGTCCGTATAAAAACATCATAATCACTTCATTTGCATGTAATATCACGGCAAAGCCCTTGACCAGCGCGAGGAACTATTTCGAGAAAATTGCATACGTCTATTTTTACATATACGGGTCATATTTGCTCATTGTTTCTCATGCAATATGGAACAAAGTGGCCCTTAATGTACAATAATGTGTATCGACAGCTTTGATTGCCTAGGGTGTATCTTCACATTGGGAAATCTAGCTCTGCCTCCAATATAGCACATTTAGTTTATTGCAGAGAATCCGTCGGGAAATCGAAGTGAGAAGCATTACTAAAGACAATGTTAATGTGTTAGTCCAAGGCGACAACTTTTCTCCAATTTGCGAGAAAACATTAACACCATCATTTTAAATATAGAATACAGGAGTATGAAATGTTTGTCATTACCGATAAAACAAAATCAAAATTTAAATTATGTATTTTTATAATTTTCTTTTCATTCACAACATGAAAAAAAACCCATGAACTTTATTCTTTTAATGAAAAAGTAAGAAACATCAGTAAAACTTACGTGTTCCGTCAAATCGGGTTGCAATCGTATCCAAAAATGTATTTTGCTGAACCATAAATCCTTTTCTATTCGTCATATTCACAAGTGTTGCAACGATACAAAAAAATCACAAGCACATGGACAAAGTGAAAACAGGAATTACATACACTACAATTACAGGGTAAAGCCGTCGCTTGTATTCAGTCATTATTTAGTGATAAACCACGCATGCCCCGACTTCCTCATCACTAGGGGGAATGAATGTGGAGAGATTCAGCACTTTGTCAACGTGTTGTAAAGCTAATCACCTAGGAAGATGAAGAGGAGTCTATATCCAGTGATTGACACCCTAAATCAGTAAATCACATTCCCGATGCCAGTACAGCGACGACCTGCAGCTATTTGGCACTCGCTATCCGTTTAACGACAGCATCTGCAATCCTGCACTATCGATGTTTTCTTTCCGCTTGGTGACAGCATCTCGCTGGAGTTTTGTCGTCTAAATAATAAAAAGAAGAAGACGATTTATCATTACTAGCGTCTCCAATACACCAATAAGCAGTGCTAATTTTGAACCCGATTTGTCTTTTTTTGGTATTGACAAAAAACGATAAGGTCTTATAGAGGACGAAGTCTTGTAATAGCATGGAGACGGTGCTGTTAAAGCTATGGAATGGTAGATAACGAAAGTCATCAATGGGCTCAAAAATTCCAGGTGATCCGGATCCCTGATTAGACCTGAAACCGATCACAAATCAAGGACATCTGCCTCTCGATCGATATCTATGGATCGATGGCGGCTCCATCATCGGCAATATACATGTATAATTATCTCTCGACGCAAGGTGGGGGAGGTAACGTTACCATACTCAAGCTTGTAACACAATCTTGTTATCTCCTACAGTCTCCACAAGCAGTATCTAAATAACATGCAATATTAATTTTTTGTTGTTGAACTGAAGAGCTCCGTAATAAATAATACAAATCATACAAGACTTGTTGGAGCAGTATGGATTTTTCAATTAGCTTTCTTTCTCTCAAATCTTCAGTTTATTTGATGTCGGTCCTAGTTATCTCATTGTTCCGTGACGTCATTATGACTGCCACTGGAGATAGATAGCCATTTTCTTTACTCTATCACGGAGTTTCACTTCCGACTTCTTCCTTATTCCTTTGCAGCAGTTAACTGTACCAAATTTCACCAACAGTGGAGACTAGAAAATGATTTTTTTCTTTTGAAACGCAATCGAGTTCATGTCACTTAATTTCTTGCGTATAATTGTTCGTTTTATTTTGTATTAGAGAACATTCATGTAAGAAAATAATATAAATCAAAATAAAAAAAAACAATGTCCATATTCAAGATCAATTTTCATGTGATGCGTATTTCAACTTTTGATTAGAGGATCACGATGAACATTGTGCATACATGTATATAACAACACCATGACCAGTTCTGAACATGACTGTATAATATAATATACATACATAGTCAGAATGACCATGACAAAAACTTTCCCGCAGAACATTATTAATGGAATCGTCCAGAAAAAAATAATGATAATGTCCGACGTTTGACCTAAGGAATTATTACCGCCAATGTCAGACAAAAGTATGAATATTTCATTTAGACAGGTAATAATGAACCTATAGTTAATAAGAAAAGAACATCAAAGGCCGTTTAGCCACGTCTTCAGTGATTGAAGAATTGAATTCGCCTTTACAGCCCTTTTGTTCTGTATTGGTTCTTTATATTTACAAAGATTCCTCAAGACCGCCAACTCGACGATTCAGAAACCTATTGATGTTTAGAAGTCATCAAGAGTCTCTGATAACAGGGATTCTTGTAATTAGCTACAGATCTATTGATAACATACAAAAATAATCTCCTCATCCATTTTTACCCTCAGTGATGCTATTTATGGTAGAAGGTTTAAAATTAGAGAATATGTATGTATTTTCAGATTCTCGTTAATTGCTAGTTTATGCCTTCATTCAAATGGAAAAGTCAAGGGAGAGACAGATATTTTGCAAGATGAACAGTAACAATGGAACGTAACAAAACAAAATGTTTTTGCTTTCCTCTGAATTGAATATACTAGGTGTAATGTAACGATACAATTTGGGATGTGTTAATGTTATTTCCATCTTTGAAAATCTCTATCATTAAGCCCTTCAATCTTAATTGAATTTGACCAACCCCGACCATATTTGATTACCTTATAATACTCAAAGAATGATTTCAACATACATAATTTACCGTTGGAATATTTCAAAGCCTTTTGTGAGACTTCTTATCCGCAAAATCAAGTATACGCTAATATATGATACAAAGAAAATAGAAACAAATAAGAATGTCTATCATTTAAAGAAGAATATTGCGATATAAGTACATGCACATTAAGGAGGCGTGATACACCTTCATATCGTGACGTACGAGAGTGAATACTGTAGATTCCTTATTTTTCGCGAGTACTTAATTCCGCGATTCAACCGTTGTGCATCAAATCGCGAGAATATAAAATTGGGAACACCAGATTTTTATCATAGTTTCTTTAGTTTACATCTGTCAGAAAAATAAAATCCAGATTTTAAAATCCACGAGATGTGCCTTTCGCGATTTTACGCAGATATTAATTCCTCGCGTTTAATTAGGAATTTACAGTACATCTTTATATATTTTCTTCCGATTTCGGATATACAACTGTGTTGCGCAATAGGTTAAAGCATAAGCTGTTGATTTGCAAGTCATCAGTTTAAAACCGTCTAAGGTTTTAAATTTTTTTTACATTTATAAGTAAAGGTTTTTAAATTCCTTTTTTCAGATTGACATCTCTAAGTGTCCCATTTTCTCCTTTAATAATGATAAAGCAATACGACTGATCTGATTTCAATAGAATTCTGTTTATAAAGTCATCTTAAAAATCATTTATTATACCTTAAAAATAACCATCGTTAATTGCATTTAAGTTATTATGGCAGTGTTACTCTTAAAAATCATATTTCAAAAAATGTGCACGCGTAACTATATCATAATAAATTAAACTGTTGTTGGTTATATTGGTGGGTTTCTTTCTATTGAAATAAGAACAAAATGTGGGATTCTTGTGCATCGGTTACTAGATTTAATTGTACGAGGGTTACTCAGTACTGAGCGATTACAGACTAATCTTCGGATTTATCGATAGTTTGATGATATATAGAGAGTAATGCGATGTTAAACCTTGTATCATCTATCTATAAACACGAGAGTTCAGATACATAATTGATATGATTTTGACCCTACAAGTGACACTCGGGAAATATAAAAGTATTGGAAAGTTTGCTCTGAATCGAAAACGGCAGGATTGATAGACGTACAATGTACAATGTATCTATGATACCGAGGAGGTTGGCGTTTTGTAAATTAAAGAATAATTAGTATTGAATTCATCACCTTATAACGTCTGTAAAACAGTAAAGCTTTCATATATTTGATTTTTCCTTTTTTATGAAGAATGCATGCGAATGTCTCGGTTTTGTCAAAAATACTGTTTTCACATACGTAAATTCTAAGCAAATATTAATACAAACACATGGAAACATGTCTGAATTGAGTAAAGATTAGAGTGCTTATAATTGTTCAGTTTATATTTTGATTATATTTAAGGTCCGTTGATAAAAAGAAGATTTCAGTTGATTGAAGAGCTCGTTACGTCAAGATGTCGAAATCATTTAATTCAAGACGGTCACAACTTTTTTTTCTCTTTCAAATTAATTCCGCAATGTAAAAAAAAAGCATTATGGTAAAGATGGAACAAAAATGTCTTTTACTAATTAACAATTTTTAATTGTCAATGAGTCCTTGTCATGTACAAATTTTGATTCCCGATAATCTAAATTTTTGTAAAGGACAAAAATATTCCGTGGTTGTAAATATTGTACCAGCTGGTTCTAGGATTATTTTAGTCTAAGAAATAGTAGAGATATGAGGTTACAACAGGGTACTATTCCAATCATATGATCTTTGCTAGATCATTTCTAGACCTTTCCGCTAAGATAAAAACGAAGAGATCTGAAACGTTTGTCCAGCGAGAATGCGCCCACCGACATATCCGTTTCAAGAAACAGTGGAGAGAAACCAAGAACGGAAGTTAGCGTCTTTACTACGGTGTGTTACATGCTGATAGTATCGATTTACTACATGACAAGAAAGCTTTGTGATTTTACGAATTATGTACATGTACATGCAGTGTTAGATTTTTTAGCCGTTACCTTATAACGGGAATAGATGTATGATCCTTGACTGAATTTTGAACCATATCGACATCTTCAAGTGTTCAGCTCTTCTATGTAATTTAACATTATAATATTTCTGTCTGTTTTAAATGTAAATTTTGCTACTGAAAATAAAACATGCAATTAAGCGGAATGTTATTATTAAAATCAACATTCTGAAGTTTTTAAGAATGTAAACAACAAAACAAAAGGCGTAAATCTGCTGTTACATTTTGACTATGACTACGCGTGCAGACTTCTTTTGTATCTATTTTAACACAAATTGGATCCAAATATAGAATATGCAAATAAAAACAACAAAGAGAAAAAAATGACAAGTTTTAATCGATTCGACTGTGAGTGTCTTTACTGCGTAATAAACCT
Source organism: Magallana ariakensis (assembly GCA_020458035.1). NCBI lineage: Eukaryota > Metazoa > Mollusca > Bivalvia > Ostreida > Ostreidae > Magallana > Magallana ariakensis. Next base: position 49,354,069 of record CM035815.1, on the reverse strand, counting down.
TTTTGTTGTCATGTTTTATAAGTCACGTGGTCGTGGCCTCCTCACCCTGTTTTAAACTCTACATTTCCTGTTTTTTGAATTATTTAATCGTCAAAATTATATTGATTTTTTTCTGTCTTGTTTCTTTTAAAAACCAAATCTAACATTGATTCCTACCGTAAAAAACACATGAAATCTGTCGCTTAATGATAGGACAAAGTAATGAAAGACAATTATCGCTGTGTCACTAATCAGGGACAAATGGGTAGAGTTTCATTAAGAACCAATTTAAGCAAGGTCGAAAATCACACACAACAGGTTTTCCACCACAATCCATAAAATGTTTGAAACCTTAAAAAACCTCTATCTTTATTCTTATGCCATACAACATGTTGCGCATCACCCGCCGTTTAATTGCACTATCAGCTTGTTTTTAATTTGCAGTGAATCTTAAAAAGTAACCTCTACTTTTATATCTTGTTTTCTAATAAATTTACAGTTCTATCTACAAAAGGGGAAAAAAAACATTGTTGGTAGTGATGATTTTTTATAAAATCTTTTCTTTTCTTTGTTATGCCATTTTTTTTCCTCTGACAGGAAGACAAACTGCAGTATGTTGAAAGGCTGTTCTCTCTCTCTCTCTCTCTCTCTCTCTCTCTCTCTCTCTCTCTCTCTCTCTCTCTCTCTCTCTCTCAGCAGTGGCTACAGTATCAAACCTGATCGAATTTCATTCTATCTGGTTCTACAGGAATGCCTTATTAATAATTAAAATCTGAAATGAAAGGCCTTTCTTTACTTTGTATTGACGAGTTCGACCTGCAAGGTCCGAAGCAACACGCAGGACACATCCCCTTAATTTCTGTTGTGTTTCTTCATTCCCTGTCTAATTAATTAGACGGGTCTGTAATAACCTGTTGATTAATTATCTAGGTATATAATTAACTCAAGGGAAAGGTGAGATGTTGAACTTGATTTTTTTTGTTTTATCATGATAATGAAGTAGTAAGGTAAATGTATTCTCGGTTACATCTATACATTTGTGTACAGTAAAACACGGTTATGGCAAACACGCTTAAAATGAATTGACGCTTACAGAGAAGTGATTTTCATTCCCCGTGACTTTATTATATGATGTAAACTTGACGGATATAACAAATGAGGAAAAAATTATTTAAATTCAGCATAACAGCATGGCTCCTTTTGTATTTAAAAAAAAAAAATTTTATGTATTTAATTTTTTTAGGCCACACCAATTTGATTTCTTGGTCGCCGGATCCGCGCGCACGTGCCTAAGGGCTTTCCAAAAAATAATATTAAAAAATAAATCCCGCACCCGGAAATTTTCATTCCGTTTTCCGCTCAAGTTTTGGTTCTTTTATTTCTAATTAGTCATGATTGCGCTTTTTTTTTTACATTGATCATACCAAAAATTTTCCGGTAGATTGTCCGCAAGGTTTACATATGTGTGGATAGAATTAGCGATCAGGAGGGGTCTGATACAATTGCGAATACAGTCACCAACTTTTTAATGCTTTTTACATGTATTTCGAAGGAAAAAATGACATTTTAAAATAAAATGTAATCGCTCGACTCTATTTTTTTGATGTCGCCCCAAAATTTTCAACTTCAGTTTTTTAATTTTAAAATTAATAAAGCGCCCGCTCGCCCCAATATTTTTTTGCCTAGAATCCGAAGACCAAGAAATCAAATTGGTGTGGCTTTAGTTATTTATTTTTTTGTTTGCCAAACGTACGACTATAAGAACTATCCAGTAAAACACGCTTATAACGAAGTCCCAGGGACGAGCAAATTTACTTCGTTATAAGCGTGACTGCTTTACTGTAAAGTTCTTATAGTCGTACGTTTGGCAAAAAAAAAAATTAAATAAATAAAAAAAAAATTAAAAATACAAAAGGAGCCAAGCAGTTATGCTGAATTTACATTATTTTTTTCCCTCACAAATAGAGAATTGTTTAAGATATTGAAAATAAAATGTTTGTACAACGACGACCTCGACGATGATGATGGTGTAAATATATTGTCTTTTACATTTGTGTCATTTTCAATTGTCTATAGCTATTATATCGACCATTGACTTAAAGACAATTGTAAGTATAAATAAGTAAAATACAACAGAATGATTAGATATCCTGTAATCAAAATTATGCTTTACACTTTATGATATCTTAACAGTTTTAAACATTTTGAATACTGTATTATTAGTACGTCTTTAAATATTTTTTATAAGGCTTGTACAATAAAAGAACCAAAAAATGTCCTTTTGCAACGCAACCAACTCCAAAAACCCTGTTTTAAAAGGCGTCGTGAAAAATGCTAGGGTTCTACGTCAAAAAGAGGTGCCAACCATTCCTCTAATTATTCTACTATTCGATATAGAGAATATATTCATTACGAGATAAGTTGTGCCAGATTTTAGGGGCCTTAAGGCGCGTGAAACATATGAAAGCATTCTAGGTTGGAGACAACAGCGAGGAGAGAGCGCTCGTTATCACGGTAACTAGCTTCATTATCCCAGTAAGGGAAAATCTCAGTGAGTAATAAAACACATTACAAGGACAAATGCGCTCACCAGCGGCAGTCTAGCGTGCTCTTTGTGGAGAGAGAGAGAGAGAGAGAGAGAGAGAGAGAGAGAGAGAGAGAATATTCGTCAATAGATTTCTACGATTAAGATTTAAATCACACAAGCTATAATTGGTTGGTAGTTGACTATACAGTTGTGATTTTATGACTAGGAGTACCACGCAATAATCTATCTCCCACGATGCATGTATTGTGAAATTGCAGAAATCATGTGCTTTTAATAATTATTACATTTTCATTATGGTTCTGTGGTATATGTATATCAGTCACTAAAACCAGGGGGAAAGATATTCAAAACCCACCTACAAATTACTCAAATTGGTTTTTGAATTGCTCTGAATGACAAAGCTTTGGATTGAAAAACAAAATATGTACAAATCTAGTTTTCAAAAGTTAAATTTCTTATCTTCTCCTTTTCAACATTCAAAAACACTAAAGTAATTTTTCATTTGATTGAATAAAATTGAAACAATGAAATGATTTTGTTCTTTGAATATCGAGCGATTACACTTAACCAATTGACAACACAATGCCTTAAATGGAAATAATGGCCTGTTCAGAGATGAAGAGATAATTCCTGGGACTCACAATGCTTCAGTATCGGTTACACATTGTATTCCATAATTTATACAGCCTGACATTGTTACTCTAAACAAAGTGCTATAGAGTATCCTTCGACTCATCATGTGACAAATGGATGGTGGTGCAGGATGGGAGATATACAATACAGGTGTGCCACAGTTATATTATATTTCTGGATGGTTTGTTAGTATGCTATATCCGGTTGAAAGTTAAAAGTATTGTGGGGCCATTATTAAAACTTCCGCATCTGTTGAAAAGAACAAAAACCAACCAATATACACAAACAAAGCACACAAACAATTATTTATCTGTTTCATCAACTTATTATACCACTGGTAAATAGTTTCATCCAGTATCTGTAAAACTTTACTGTCACAAAGACAAATGTACAATTATCTACCCTTTCATTCTTATACTTGGGGTGTTTCCATCTGATTGATGTTGATATTGTTGTTGTTAGTCATATCCAGGAGTACCTGATACTACTGAAGGGCCTCAGATTTACCACGTTCGATTTTTATTATTCAATAAAGAAGCTCTTTATCGCTTCACTTCTTGATGTGACACGGAACTTCCGTGTTAAGTACCGCGCATTTAAATATACTGGGAAAGCAAAGAGATATCTGCTTTTTATTCATGTGGACTTGCTTGGTCATCTCAAGTTGAGGGTTTCCAAATCGATGATAGAAACGCTGACAAGGACCTATGGAATACACGTACCTACGATATTGTTATTCCCATGGCTTACATATATATTTTACCAAGAGTTTAAGTCAACTATTTCTTGGGGGAAAATGAATCTGTGTAGTTGAGGCGAACTTTGTTGTTGTCGAGAGTTCTCAATCCATTAGCCATGTAGAATGCAAAGATTACATTATCAATTGTACATCTCATTTTAATACAACTTGTCAAGATATATATCCTGTTGTTAATTGCTTCAGCAGACGACAGTAGTTCTGGCGGGAACGAGAAGTTGCCTTCCAGCGCCAGGACAAACACCTCGAATGTTCAGTTTAAAGCCGCGAGATCTGAGAGAATGGTAAATCAAATGCAGGAAACAGAGCGCTCCCGCCATTAAATGACACTGTTCTACTGGCATTTCCCCCGCTATAGTCCCTCTACAAATCGATATTTTTTTATTGCAGCCATATACACATTAATTTTATTTCGTGCATTTGTTTGCAGTTTCAATTGCTCTAAAGGGAACCCATTACAATCGGGGCTTCCACAGATGATTGTCAAATTTACTGGATGGCCAATATATTTTTTGTACACTTTCCGTTTTACGTTGCGGAGTGGGAGGATATCGAAAACGAGGTCAAAGATGGCACGGAGTACTAAAACAAAGGGAGCATTTCATATTGTAATCAATTACCATGCTTTGCACTGCACTACATTATTCATTGGTCCCTTTTCTCTTCCACGGCGCACTTATTTTAAATTTCCTCCTGATGCAAACAACTAGAATTAACACTATTTAAAGGATCATCTAAGTGTTAATTGCCAAAATAGCTATTACATTTATTATAAAATTATTACTTATCCACAAGATAATATATGCAAACGTAAAGAATATTTTTATTAACTAAAGGTTAAACAACAAATATTTACCGCATTTTGATTATCTATCTTCATTAACAAAGATATTAATATTGATAGACAGTACCAAAGACATGATAATGATACTTCTCTAGGCATTGTGTCCATTTAACTTTGTCTAACAAAGAACATACTTAAGATCCCCATTCTAACATTCAATGCTTGTTTCAAAAGGAAATCATGCTGCAATTCAGTTTAAAAAAAAACCAGTTACAGTTATTTGTGGTATAGAAAGGTGCTCCATTGTAAGTCTCTAACCCCTTCAAATATGTTATGAGTCGACTCTAACTAATTGAAGTATGTTGTATGTTATAATATATATATATATATATATATATATATATATATATATATATATATATATATATATATATATATATATATATATATATAGAGAGAGAGAGAGAGAGAGAGAGAGAGAGAGAGAGAGAGAGAGAGAGAGATATTTATGTAAGTGAAGGTATCCTGAATTCATTGAATAACATTTAATTCCCAGATTTTATAGATAAGTGTACTTTTCCTTTAAAATCAACAGTAAATTAATACTTAAGTCTACCATACTCCCGGTATTTGTATGCAGTACCATAGTGCCAACTTGGCCGCAAACTGAAATAAATACGTTGTACTTATTCAACAGAATTAAAAAAAATCTTTCAATTTTTTAATATATTCTAGATATCATAAAAATAACTAAGGCACGATAATTTTGCAGCTTTGAACTATGTAGAGACTATCTGTAACATATGCAGCATTACGGCATACAACCAAATAATTAGAACCAACTTGATCTATAGATTAAAAAAAGCTTTTAAAACATACCACAATGGCTCAATAATTGATTTTTTTTTAAGGTGTGGTACATTTATCTGTCTATTTTACTATCTGTCCTTCAAAGGTAGAGAGAGCGACACTTGAAAGAGAACAGATGCATACGTGATTGCGGAAACAGTCAAAATTAAGCATCCAATTTTCTACAATTATGTAAAAAAAATATCCAAATCGTCAACCATTCTTTTGTTCATTATATTTTCTTTCTAACATCTTTTTTCTTGAAAGAAATATAAGTCGTCTAGGTATGTACCTATATTCGGCTTTAATATATCCTCGTGGCGCAGCTTTGAGACTACATATCTTTTGGTTCAGAGACATGTCTAGTGCAAATTGAAGGAAACAAGTCTCGACGGTAGCATAGACGCCATAATACTGGAGACAAATGTCCAACGGGGTTTGCTGCAGACCGATAATAAAATTAGTTCGTAATAACGCTGATGTCGTCTCAACAAAAAACCCCAAAACAACGAAGGTTGTAGGAGTAAAATACAACTAGATAAACAGACTAAAATGCGACAGCTGTTAAAAAACCGACCTGACGACCAATTTATATGAATTTTAGGATAACAGCCTGTATTCAAGCAAATTTGCTTATCAGAAGTAAAAGTTCTAAAAATAATCACCAATTATCCCCCCTTCCCCCCGACTCACCTGGATCCGGTGTTATTGGAGTTGCTGATGCTGCTTCAATGGTTAGGGGAGGAGTGAGGATTAGAAAGGAACTTTCCCTGTGTCTATCCTGATACTGCATGGATCGATATATTCTTTTATGTGCATTCCATTCATTTGTCAACCGTTTAATATTTCAGTCACAGCATAACACACTTTGATATCGCGGGCAATTCGAAGGAATAATTATTCTCAATTAGAGGCTACTTGCTTTCAAAATGCGAACAGTTTTTGGCTTTATTTATGATTTGCGTTTGTTTCGCCATTTGGCATTTGTTTTTCTGGAAAATAACAAATGATAAACGATTAAGTGTGCAATTCTCTTTTCGATAACATATTGGAGATGCCTTCATTGATTCTACAGACCGTCCGCGTGTTGCGGGTTCCATTTCCGAATGTCAATCCGCTGGTTCCCTGTCAACTAAGTATATCATTATTTATTCTGTAATAAATATGCAGGAAAACCTGTATGGCTTAAAGAACAAAACTGTTGGACTTCCCCTATAAGAAAACACCAAAGCGACGGTGATCTAAAATTCTACATCAGAATCCTGCGTTCTAGTACTGTACTTTGGTATCTGTTTCTTTTTTATGATAACACTTGTTGGATAATATGACGATGTCAAACAGGTATACTTGCTGATTAACCTATTTTTTCTCTCTGTTTCGTTGAACGTTTAAACAAAACCTACGTGGCAATGTTTTTGCCTTTAAGTCAAACATTTTCGAGTTCGAACGACCAACAGCTAACCCACGCGTTCTTATTTCATCCATCTGTCTGTCCTTCAGTACTAGTTATTTTTCATATTTCTTTTTTCTTATGAAAAGCCTATTTTTGCAACCCAACCGTTCTCTATCACGCGTCGACGTCGTTTTTTTCTGATAATTGCGTCGCCAATTATATCCTTTTGCAGAAGGTCCGTACGTGTATCAAGAATCAGCATTGATTCCTTAATAATAACTGCTCTCTTTACCGAGGCTTGAACCCATAGAAATCTGCACCAAACGTAAAATATCATGAATCAGAATAAAAGTATTAGCATTCCATGTTCACTCAGATTGATTTTCATGCACTTCAGTCTCAATGTTAAGAGGGCGAAATTCTTCCTTTTCTATTCCCCTGTTTGTATATTCTATTCAGATTAATAAAGATAAGGGCTCTTAATTTGATTTGAACATATGTTTATTGTACAAATTTACAACTGGGATTGGACACAAGTTCAAAAACTTAGACCGCCATCTCCCAATACAAGTATATAATACAGTAACAATAAATTAATTAACTAAGGTGTGGCATCCTCATTTTAGTCATATAATCATGTAAAGTATTTAGTCAAACAGTTGCAACAGCCCAACAGTGCTTTTTTTCTAAATGGACTGTTAAACGCTTGCAAATAACCGGACACCATAAAAAAAAGTCAGAATATGATTTATTCATTAAAATGGTTTACTCTCAAAATCTGTAGTTAAAGAGGTTCGCTCCTCAGGTTTTGGGTAGCTAATTTGGGTCACCTCTAGTCTGACACTTCTGCATCACATATTAATTCTAGTAGTATATTTATATTTTACAATGCCAAATAAACTTTATTGAATAAAATTGTTTCAAAAAAATTTCATTTTTACAGAGTTTAGTAAGGAACTATATTTTGTGGCGGAAGGTTTTCAAGAAAGAAATGAACAATTTTCATAGCTCATTAGTTTTAGAGTACTGTTACTTTAGCTTCCTAATTTTCAGCACAGACCAAACTTCTGGATAGTTTGTGTATTATGATATATACATGATGTTCTAATAAACATATTTAAACATTATTTTAATATTTCTATCGATATATTTTGGCATATTTAGCTTATATTTCATAGAAGTTAAGAAAATATTAACCCCAATTTTGGCCTGAAATTAGCTTATTTCATGCTATATCTCAAATTTTTGAGATGTGACCCCTACTTATGAGACACCTATGAGACTACCTATGAGACAATAAATGCATGTCTATTTGTATGCAACGTTTTGGAAAGATGACATTACTATAATTTTTTTTATTTGCGTTATAATTTGATTACTCCAAAATTTTGTAACATCTGTTGTGTGTTCTTAATGTACTGGGCTTTGAAGCCACCAGTAGAGCAAGAATTTTTAAACTTTGACTTAGATTTTACTTGTATAGTCACTACATGTGTTCAACCTCATACTGTATAAAAATCATAACTAAATAATATTTCAAACTATAAATATTTGTTTGATTTCTTCAAATTATCAATTTCCATGTCAAATTTTAGCAAAAATTTCAGGAAAATTATCATTTCTGTTTGGAGCCCAATATTTTCAAAAAATGGCATGTGACATGGGTCACAAATAAAATAAATGAACATTTTAGGTCCCCATCTTTATATCCCAGTGGTTTTCGGATGATTGACATTACTATTATTTCAGGTGCCAACCTCCTTAACGACATTTTGAATTCCATGTGTCTGCTACATATTGAAAGTGACGAAGTACAAATTCTGACTTCTCCTACTATTTCAGGGTCCTAGTCTATGTACAGGCTTTCCTTATGTTTGACTTATAGATGTAAACGTTCATGTACACTGTATGTACATGTACACTGTATGTACATGTACACTGTATGTACATGTACACTGTATGTACATGTACACTGTATGTACACTGTATGTACACTGTATGCACACTGTATGTATATGTACACTGTATGTACATGTTTACTGTATGTACATGTACACTGTATGTATATGTACACTGTATGTATATGTACACTGTATGTGCACTGTATGTATATGTACACTGTATGTGCACTGTATGTACATGTACACTGTATGTACACTGTATACACACTGTATGTATATGTACACTGTATGTACATGTTTACTGTATGTACACTGTATGCACACTGTATGTATTTGTACACTGTATGTACACTGTATGTATATGTACACTGTATGTACACTGTATGTTTATGTACACTGTATGTACACTGTATGTATATGTACACTGTATGTACACTGTATGTTCACTGTATGTACACTGTATGTACACTGTATGCACACTGTATGTATTTGTACACTGTATGTACACTGTATGTATATGTACACTGTATGCACACTGTATGTATATGTACACTGTATGTATATGTACACTGTATGTACACTGTATGTTCACTGTATGTACACTGTATGCACACTGTATGTATTTGTACACTGTATGTACACTGTATGTATATGTACACTGTATGCACACTGTATGTATATGTACACTGTATGTACACTGTATGTATATGTACACTGTATGTACACTGTATGTTTATGTACACTGTATGTACACTGTATGTATATGTACACTGTATGTACACTGTATGTTCACTGTATGTACACTGTATGCACACTGTATGTATTTGTACACTGTATGTACACTGTATGTATATGTACACTGTATGCACACTGTATGTACACTGTATGTATATGTACACTGTATGCACACTGTATGTATTTGTACACTGTATGTACACTGTATGTATATGTACACTGTATGTACACTGTATGTACACTGTATGTATATGTACACTGTATGCACACTGTATGTATATGTACACTGTATGTACACTGTATGTATATGTACACTGTATGTACACTGTATGTACACTGTATGTATATGTTCACTGTATGTACACTGTATGTACACTGTATGTATATGTACACTGTATGCACACTGTATGTACACTGTATGCACACTGCATGTATATGTACACTGTATGTACACTGTATGTATATGTTCACTGTATGTACACTGTATGTACACTGTATGCACACTGTATGTATATGTACACTGTATGTACACTGTATGTATATGTACACTGTATGTACACTGTATGTACACTGTATGTTTATGTACACTGTATGTGTACATGTACACTGTATGTACATGTAGCTTGAATTCAACGCCCTTGATTTTGTTTCCATCGTCGACAAACAAAGTAGGGAATTTGAAATTATGTCTGGCTAGTCCATCATTAAAAATATCTATGTTTCCCCTAACCCGACCCTAAATTTTGAAGTTAGGTAGGTAGGTAGGTAAATAAATTTTTTTTCTGCCAGGGCATAATATAAAATACATTATAGATTAAAAATGAAAACAATAAATCAATTCTTTAATTAATTACAAAACTAAAAAAAAATATGACCAGTTGTAAAACAAATTTTTATACTTGTCCTGATGAAATGTAAAACAAATTTAATATCGAATTCACAATTTGATATTGTTCATCTTTTAAAATTTAAACATGTTTGATTCAATGACTAGATGTGCATGAATACATTCATTATCATTTGTATGTTGATGTACATGTAAACCTATATTTAAATATCATTTTAATGATCATAATGTACCTACTTCAAAGTATCAAATAATTTTTCAAAATTTGGTTTATAAAATGCCTAAAACTATATTAAAACAATAATATTTGATAAACTTAAGGTAATGTAATAAATGTAAATATTTGTGAAGTCATATTTAATGATTCTACAATAGTAAGGTTACACAAAATCACTACACTTGCAGAGAATGTCCTTCTTTGACAAGAAAATTTTAACCTAATGAAACATAATGCTAGGGACAAAAAATATATTTAGATACGAAAGATTTTTGTAAATTTACCCAATTTCACTTTAATTAAAGTCATAACCAAAACCTGTTGATTTGAAATTTGACGAAGTTAAGAGAACTGTTTAAATTTTTCAAATCATAAATAGTCTTTCATTTCACAGGTATCAACCTAATTTTTGGGAGAATTATTTCTCCCTAACAGAAAAGTAGAAAGAAGTTTGACATCAGGGAGACTGTCAATATTTGATACAGCATAACCTACAGGAATAATGATATACACAGATTCAACCTTAATTAAAATTGGATTAAAATTTAAGCAAGTTAATAAAAAATAAAACAGCTTCTAAAAGTTTTAAAAACTTATCCAATCTATTAAATTTAACTTATTTGATGTATTTATACATTTTATAGATGACATGTTTTGTAATTGTGTTAGCTAAATGACAAATAAAATCAGTCTCTGTACTTCTGTGTATTTTGGAGGTATTAGTCCAACCTTTAGACCCAATTACAACCATTGTGTAGAGGATCATTTTAATTGATAACTGATAACTGTTGGCAGATGGTTTTATGATTGTTTTAGCATTAATTTGGCAGAGTAATTACAAGTTACCAACTAATTTTAATATCAACACTAAAAGTAATAAACATCGGTTGTAATTTTCAATGCACAGTTGGCTACATGTTGCATCACTCGTATTTATACCCATAAAAGATAAGACAATCAATTAATCACAACAGTGGTTAACTGAGGCTGTGGAAACGTCTTTTGAATTAAATGATTATCATTTTAATGTCTCTGGGGTTAATTTACACGATCATGAACTCAGAATACAGGGCAACTTCAACTTCTCTTTCGGAGGAAATTTCGGCGAAGTTACCGATCATAAAGCGAGTATTTCGCCCATGTTGATGATCGAGGCTATCAAAATGATTGTAAAACGAAAAAGATGTGGGTCTTCTAAAAACGAATTTAGGTAAAATTAGGTTTCTTTTAAAAAAAAAAAAAGTCTTTTCAATGTGGTGAAAAAAACAATTCAGTCGGCGGGATTTAATTGGGTCGGTCGCGTTAGGGGAAACATAGATATTTTTAATTTTGGCCCTAGTTACTTTGAGCCTTTACAAAACCCATGTGGTTATTTTGAAGACTGATACATGTAATTTTGTCCTTTCTCATCACCCAGTCTATATGTTTTTGACCATTATGATGGTATTGTATATACAGCATGTATAAAACTTTCACATACCTCTTGTACAATTGCATGATTTTTGAGAGAAATTTACGAAAATGAATTGATTCGAGATTGCATATGTAAAAGATCGACAAAATCTTTTGTAATTGAATTCTTGTTATTGGATGATAAAATAATAGAAAATTACTTCGCATTTTCGGTGCTTTTATGTTGAATCTTGAAGAGGCAAATTAAACGTCTAGATTATGTGTCCATTGTACGACATAAATTATATTGCAGGAGCATGTACATGTGTTTATAAGGCTCAGACTAGCTAGAACTATTCCCGACTAAAAGTAATACAGCACGTAACTAAATTTCAGTAAACGACAGAATTGGAAAGGATTTGCTTTAAGAATTCTGATTGTCAACAAATAGCTGGATCTATACTTTTTTAGAAGTACATGTATCCAAGTCCGGCAAAAATATTCTTAGCACGAATCGAACTGGCGTTTCAATTTGATACATATCATTCATATTACATGTGTGGTAAGAACCCAAAGATACTAAAAATGTTGAAATTACCCGCAATCACAGTCTTTTCTCTCTCTCTCTCTCTCTCTCTCTCTCTCTCTCTCTCTCTCTCTCTCTCTCTGGATTTGCACTCATTCAAAGAATGAATAAACCATATAAATTCAACAGTGTTCAAGACTGCAGGGCTTCTCTCAGACCGTGATTTACATGTTAATGTGCTATTTGCGGCCTAGGCTCTATCACATTGACCATTATGACTGGAACCTGCTAAACCGACAAGACTTATTCCGATCATGCACAAAACCTAAACATTTATCAAAGTGTCAGCTTACCACTGTTATTTCAAAAAACGGGATTGCTATTCGTTGCATTCAAATGTAAGGAATCTTATATTGAGACTTCGTGACGACAAGTTCACAATACAAAACATTAATTTACACGATTCATGACAACCCGATCTCTCATTTTATTTTATCATTGCAAAGTGATTGCATTTGTTTGGATTTTTTCCATATTTTTTTTCATTTTACATTTTTGTTATTACAACATAAGCTGCAATTTTTATAGCAAATATCAACAGTGTTTTTATTGATATACATTTTTTTTCTTTTTGCACGAAAAGCCACTTATAGATGTGGTTGAAGCAATTTACATACATTGTACCAGGGACGTATCTATACTTATAAATTAAGGCATTTTGCAAATAAACTACAAAATGCCTGCACCAGAGTACTTGCTTACACCTTTGGTATTTCAACACATGCGTGATGATGTCCGTATGGTATAATTGAATTTTAACTGATAAGTTATTATTGTGAAATTAATCAAAAACCTACTTTCATTTTCGATAAACAAGCCCGAAATAGCAAAAATGAGAGTAAGGTGGTGGACACGCTTTGGCGGATCCAAGACAGGGATCGTTTGCATCAAAATATATGCTTGCAATGAAATAATATTGAATGATTACGTAAACAGTGAATATATTTATTAGGAACTTACCTGGATTACACATAGAAGTTAAGATTTGACAAATGTTGAATAAATGAAAGAAGGCAATTCGTTTCTTGAGTGAGTGATTTTAGTTTTGATAGATAGAAGCATTCTCTCACCAGAGGTCGTGCTACACAAGTTTCGCTTACACCTCTGTCAACGCCGGAAAAATAGTCTGTCACATGATCAAAACAAGCATGGCGAGCACATGGCATTGTTGATTCGTTTCTTCTGTACAATCAGCTTGAAGGGGAGTCATCGACGGGCGAAGACTTTGAGGACACGTTTAAAAATATCACAGGAGATGACATTGCTGCTGATTTATGTAAAATCATCGATAAATCGGTAGCGTACAGAAACTGATTTTTCAAACATCTGTCAAACTAGATCATGTGATCATATTTTAATTTTTACCTCCGCAAAATAGTTCTTCCAGTAACGTTGAAATAAAAATAAATAAAGGCGTTAAAGATTTAAATTTAATTATTTATAACCATATTCATAGATAAAAGGAATAACTACATAGATTTTAATAACATTTTGCCCATCATTTAAGTTTGTACAAGAATCTTGTACATCAGGCGTTGACAGAGGTGTAAGCGAAACTTGTGTAGCACGACCTCTGGTGAGAGAATGAGATAGAAGCTAACGAAGCGCGACCTCTAGCGAAAGAATGGAATAGAACTTTCCAGAACGGGGTAACCAAGAACGCGGTTTGACTAATTAACGTCTTGGCGAAAAGTGTAGGACGGGTTCATCATGCATCGCGGGTAGATATTCATACCTTGAACGGGACATTTTTGGTTAATACAAAAAAGTTTATAAATGAAATGGAAAAATTTAATGCGATTTTAGTTTTGATCGAAAGAATTTTTTCCCAGAACGGGGTGCCCAGGAACGCGGTTTGACTAATTTACACTATGGCGGAAAGTGTAGAGCGAGATACTTTGAAAATGACAACTTTGGGTTTTAAAAAAAATGCAAATAAATATGCATACACTAGCGTTTTTTTTTTTTTAGTTTCATACATTTTAATACCACGACAGATTGGTAGTGAACTTTATACATTAAATTGTGTCATCAAACGGGGAAGTTAAATTTGGGGGGGGGGGGGGATTACCCTACCCAATTTTTTTTTTCGAAACAGTCTTTTATCTGAACTTCACAAAAAATATTTGTGAAATTTGACCTAAAGACCAAAATTTAGACATATGACGTCCTAAATACCCACTGGTTTAAAAAAAATATCATTGTAATCATTTTCAACTCAGAATTAAGGCCAAGTTCATGTATATATCATCCAATTCAGTTTAATTTTTTCATCCTTTTCTATATATCCAGATATGCAGTTTTTTAATTTCAATTTTAAAGAATAGGTTAAGAAAACTATAAAGAAAAAATTCGGACACAATGTATACGGAAAAAAATATGATTCAACATTATTGCATTATATGTCATTCATTTGTTAATTTTAGTGTTAATTCCAGCGCTCGCGCGGGTTATCATCTAGTCTATGCTTATAAATTAAGGCATTTTGCAAATAAACTACAAAATGCCTGCACCAGAGTACTTGCTTACACCTTTGGTATTTCAACACATGTGTGATGATGTCCGTAAGGTATAACTGGATATTAACTGATAAGTTATTATTGTGAAATTAATCAAAATCCTACTTTCATTTTCGATAAACAAGCCCGAAATAGCAAAAATGAGAGTAAGGTGGTGGACACGCTTTGGCGGATCCAAGTCAGGGATAGTCTCGGTCAAATATATATACTTGCAATGAAATAATATTGAATGATAACGTTAAGAGTAAATATATTTACTGTGCGCCTATTTAGAGAATACATAAAAGTTATGATTTGACAAATGTTGAATAAATAAAATTAGTCAATTCGTTTCTTTAGTGGGCGATATTAGTTTGATACTCAGTCGCTTGCGAAGCACGACCTCTGGTGAGAGTTTCCAGAACGGGGTAACCAAGGACGCGGATTGACTAATTAACGAAAAGTGTAGGACGAGTTCATCATGCACCGCGGGCAGATACCTTGGATCGGACTTCGATTAATACAAAAAGTTAATAAATAAAATGGAACAATTATTGCGACTATAGTATTAATGGAAAGAACTTTCTAGAGCGGGGTGCCCAGAAACGGGTTGACTAATTGATATCATGGCGGAAAGTGTAGCCGGGGCAAGTTCACCATAGGGCAGATACTTTAAAGCTGACAACTTTGGTTTAAAATATGCATGCAAATTGATAATATTGCATAAACGAGCGTGTTTAAATTTCATACATTTTCATACCACGACAGATTGGTTGTAAACCTTAGTTAGACATTAATTTGTAAACATTAAAGGTATATGTGGCGTATTTGGAGTAAAATTTTTAAAATGAGTTTGAGTAAAAATACACATCATACCTCTTATAATTAGACGTTTCACAAACTCTAGGCCCATAAAACATGTTCTGTCTTTAGTTATTTGTCTCTAAACTTTGCTACACGTCTGATGAATATTAATGTGATCCGCCATTTACAACGCCACTGCGCATGAGTGCGGGAAAACCTAGCATTGAAAACACGATGGAAGAAGAGTTTGTTTACAAATTAGAATCACGTTTTTCATGTCTTATATTAAATAATTCTTATATCAGATGATACTCGAAGCATTATTATTCCGATATTCATTAATGTAGAACGATATAAATTGTTTATTAAGTGTAATAAAGACGAAGCACGATTTTAGCATCATCGACACGGTAAACGGAGTAAATACCCCTCTCCATGAGGGATGCATGTACTGAGAGTGTTTATTTATTTTTTATTCAAAAATTCCTCTAAACGAAAACCCACTTGTGGTTTAAAACTTATAAAGACACGGGACACATGGAGCACGAACCTGAAAAGCAAAACCCCTACAACTTCATCATGGAAACTTAAGCTTAATTCGGCTTTAATTCCTGTTCCATCAATCTACATGATCTTCGATGACAATCTTCCCTTTGTTCCTATCCTTGTCAGTCTGTCTCTTTTTTCTTTCATTGCCAAATCTGTCAAACTTAACGGTATACCTATCATTCTCGTCGTCGCCATTCTTGTTGATAGACCAAGATGGATGTCACGTGACCCATTTAAGGCGGGGTTATTCAAATCTTTTGTATTTTTTACCGTGCCGGTAAAAAATAAAAAAATATTTTTTTTGATTTCTTGTATCTTTGTTATGCGATTGACTTATAAAGCGTAATTTGTGTGAAAGTCCTATCTTTAAGTAAAGAAATGAAGCAAATAATTAGATCTTATTATTGTTATTCACTAAAAATACGCCACATATACCTTTAACATTATATCATAACAGAGACATGTTAGTATATACGTCCCTGATCATAATTAATGTGTAAAGTGTTAAAACCAGACAACTCATATTTCAAAGTAAACTTTTTGCGCGCTTAAAATGCCGCCTTGCAATTTAGAGAAATAATGTTTTCTTTCAAAATGGAAGTACTTATAAAAATTAATAAAATGATTCTTTGACATTTGCAATTTTCATAGGTTTTAATCAAAATACTTCTTTACACGAATTTGGTATATTAAAAGAATATTTTTTTTTTGGAAATGTCATACATATGCATTGCATGTGACGATTTATTTTCTTCAGTGAAATGTCATCATGCAATGTAAATAGGTTTTAATCAAAATACTTCTTTACACGAATTTGGTATATTAAAAGAATTTTTTTTTTTGGAAATGTCATACATATGCATTGCATGTGACGATTTATTTTCTTCAGTGAAATGTCATCATGCAATGTAAAAAAATATTTTTCCTTTAAAGTAAAATGTCAAATCTTGAACATATATATCAACAGAGAGAGAGAGAGAGAGAGAGAGAGAGAGAGAGAGAGAGAGAGAGAGAGAGAGAGAGAGATATGGTTCTTTTGTCAAAAAGAGAAAAAATACTGAAAAGTGAAAAGCATGGAACTTTTTATAGAATTCTGCGCGAGCACGCAATTAGTTTTCCGGATTTCACGAATCCGCTGTTCCAGATTTTATACTAGAGCAATAAACATCCGGTATCGAATTAGTCGTCGACGACCTTCTCGTGATCAGTCTGAGTGTTGAGCGAAGATGTCGGCGGAGGAAAAGCAGTTTTCTTTAGATGTGTTAACGTTGAATTGTTGGTACGGTATATGTGTCAAGTGAAACTTTACGAATCGTTTTATATTAAAGCTAGATATAGCATTAAAAGTCCCGTCTGAACATGTACATGTCACTGTAGAAGATTATTTTTTTTAAAAACCTCTTTACCCTAAAATCTTTACCATCTGTTTTGTTTTATGGGCATTTTCTGGGTTTTTTTTTTTATTAATGCATTCAACTGTTTATTTGATGGGAGTATTCTCATGGCTTGGAGAAAGTGCATGAAAATAAATATGATAATTTCATATAGAAAGAATAATCTTACTGTGACCAGGTCCAGCACAATCTCCTGATTTAGCTATATAGCTTGAAAAAGCTATATAGCTTGATAAAGCTATTCAGAATAGCTTGATTTAGCTATTTTGTCATACAATTTTCATAAATGTGTACTTTTTTCAGCTTGTAAACAAAATCGCACTTTAGTGCAGTGATAGTTTTAAACTTTGAACTGTTCTGTAAACAATGCATGTAAAGATTACTCATCAATTTGTGTCTCTTTTAGAGACTTTGCATTCAAAGTTTTAAAGTTTTGGGGCAATTGATTCATGACTTCACAGTTACTTCTTGAATGAAATATAAAGAAGGTCAGTTATGGTAAACAAGATAATTGATTGGTAATAATTGAGCACAATGCAAAGAATCATACTTATCCACACCTCACTGGTTACAAGGGGGTGGACAGTTACCCAAACAATGGAAATATATTTTTGGCTTAAAAGTATTCAAAAGCAACAGTGTGAAATCTAAATTTAATTAGGGTTGCTTTTTAAATGGTCCATGGTATAAATATGAGCGGTAATTAACTTGCGATTTTTTGTATATTTCTGATAATTAACATTTTTGTGAAAAACAGCATATAAATAGCTTTATCAAGCTATTCTAAATAGCTTTATTAAGCTATATAGCTTTTTCAAGCTATATATCTAAATCAGGAGATTGTGCTGGACCTGGTGACCAGGCTACGCTCAGGTCACAGTAAGAATTCGTCCCATATACTTGCTATGTAGCAGCCACGAAGCGGATTTGCTTCGCGTCGATTTTAAGTCTGTTAAAAATAATCTGCAGGGGAAAAACATTTTTTAATACATTACAAACCTTTTTGAACATGCATATGTAGTTTAGTCCACAAAATATCCATTTAATGGGTCGTACCAAGGCATTTGTTAATATACACATTTAAATTTGCCTGCCATTTTGTCGGAAATCGCACTCGGGATGTCTCGGATTTTATCATTAACATGGCGACCGTAAACAGAGTATCTTCAAATGTGGTGTTAAAAGTGGCAGTGATTTCGTTGCAAAAACAGTTAATGGGATAAAATGGGATTATAAAAGAGCAACATTGTAGGTATTTGAGTCCAATCATATGAAAATTAAGGCGAGATACAGCGCGATTTATTTTCTTTTATTTGCTACGAAGTGAGTATATGGGACGAATTCTATCATTAAACCAAGTCCGTAGGACATCTGTCATTTTAACGATAGAACATTCTATCTAAATTTCATAGCGGCCGAGTAACACGATGATGTAAGATGTACATCTACACAGGTTAGAACCTTGGCTTATATATATAAAGGGGTTGCAGAGATAGCGGCGATGAAAGAGAAATATGGCATACTATAGTTTTGAGCTTTAATTGTCAGTTTCAGGGGTTGGTTGGGGCACCAAATATTACAGGATGGGAGAATAATGATGAATCCAAATTTAGCCCCCCTGAATCTCTAGTCAGGTTCACTACCAACTGAGCTACATGTATCTGGTCCCAATAAAATGAAACTTGTAAATTAATTTGTTTTTTAATTTTCAGGGGTGTTCCTGTGCCATTTGCATGCAAATATAGGAAAGAGCGATTCCTAGCTATTGCTGAAGAGATTCCCAAGAGGAATTTTGACATTGTCATCTTGCAAGAGGTTAAAATAATAATTTTTTTTCTGGTTCTTATGTGAAAACAAAGTTCTCTAATACATGTATATTATAGTTTTGTTGAAGAACATCTTTTCAAAATTTGCTTACCAAAAAAAAACCAAATCCCCAAAAACTGCAAGTTAAGGCAATGCTTTAATTACTGTAACTAATAGCCCATTTGATGTAGCTTTGCACTGGCACTGAATTGTAGGAATGATATATGATTTATTAATTGCAAATACTGAAGCGCAAAAAATTATATTCATGTAATTAATAAAAAGATAATTTTGAAACATGTAAAATTTTAACTGCACTTCTATCAGTATTTTGTACAAGATATGATTGCATTAAAAATCATTTGTGAAGGAAGGGGTAACATACTTTTATTGTTATTGTTTTTTAACCTCATATCTTTTTTTGTGGATTCTCTGAAACAGGTATGGGCTGAGAGTGACTATAAACTTCTACAGCAACATATACTGAAGGTGATGCCATATTCTCATTACTTTCAAAGGTAACGGAAGCTTACATTTTACATTTCACACTGTTTTGTCTTGCAGTAAATCCAAATCGACATAATTCTATGACTATCGCTTTTTCTGATTTAGAGTTCACTGATTTTTTAAATTTGGGAAAGATGCAATGAGTCAAAATTCATAGATATTTACTTGTAAATGAATAAGGAAATGATCCTTAAATGATAAGATATTAAAAATTGTTAATATAATGACTCAGATAATCAAGTGCTGATATGGAGATGCAAAAATATGATTGGTTCATTTACGCACAGGTTTGGGCAAGGAAGATTGCTCAACATTAATTATTAAACATATCTCACCTATTTAAGAAATGTTAATAGTTCAATTGCCATTTTCTGTTTTGCAAGCCATTCTAGGGTAATGGTATTTAATAATTTAATATGAATGAATAGGGAGCATGGTGAACTGTGAACCTTTTCTTTGTAGGTACATGTAGTTGTTTTGAAAAATCTCAGAGAGCTAATAAAAATGTTCTGTGACGCACAGAAGTGGAATTCACATTCCACCATATATTTCATTTATAATATTAATGGTTTCTTGAAAGTTATTGTTTATTTCTAATATTTAGATGTTATTCTTGATGTTTGACCCCGTTGTAGTGGGACCATAGGGAGCGGTGTCTGTGTTTTCTCCAAGTTTGCTATAGAGGACTCGTTCTACCACCTGTTTCCATTAAACGGCTACTTCCACAAGGTCCAGCATGGGGACTGGTTTGGTGGGAAGGGCTTGGGTATGTGTAGAGTCTCCATCCAGGGAATCAGCATCAACGTATACTGTACCCATGTAAGTATGGGTATGCTGATAAATTTAATTCAATAATATGACCTTGTTTTGTAGGAAAGCTTTTTCATTTCTACGAATGGACTTCTTATTGAATATTATTCAAGTGCTTGATAACCTGTATGTTACCCTTATTACCTTATAGATGTTGCCCAGTAAGGACAACAGATGACAGAGATTGAGACCATTTAGAATTGTGCTTAAAATACTTGATGGCATTGAATCTTAAATTAATGCATGTAATGTAGCCAAGTCCAGAATACTGTGTAGAATGAAATTCAGAAAAAAAAGCCATAATTTTCCATATTTTCATCAGTGACTTATCATATGTACATGTACTAATTTGTTTGTTTTCAGCTGCATGCTGAATATGATATGGAATCGGATGAATACATTGCCCATCGTGTGGCGCAGGCGTTTGACATGAGCCAGTTCATCAAATATACCTCAGGGTCATGTGACTTAGCCATTGTTGGAGGCGACTTTAACCTTCGACCCACTGACCTAGGATACAAGATGATTGTCACCAATGGCAACTTACATGACTGTTGGCTCGCAAAGGTAAGTTAAACATTTGACTGAAAATAAAAGATGCTAAAATTGTTTTCTTGACCTGCATCAATAGATGTGTTTAAGAAATGAATTACATTAACAATATCAAGACTGCAGGTAGAGCAGATTCATTTAATATTGTTTTTAGCTCACTTGAACCAAAGGTTCAAGTGAGCTTTTCTGATCATCCGTTGTCTGACCGTCCGACTGTAACTTTTTACATATTTGACCTCTTTTCTAAAACCACTAGTAGCTGGGCAAAATTTAACCAAATTTGGTACAAAGCATCCTTATGAGAAGAGGATTCTAAATTGGTAAAATAAAGGACAACCCTTTTTAAAGGGGGAATAATTGCAAAACAGTGAAAATAGAGTGCATGTCTTTAAAAATCTTTTGGTGAAGAACCACTGCACCACAATCTAATTAAAATTAGATGTTAGATCCGCTCGCTTACTCGCTACACAAACATCTAACAACATCCCATGCAGGGTCACGTCAGTGTGACCTTTCAGTTAGCCAATGAAATCACGACTCCAAATCTTTGGCTGAGGGCACAGAACTCCTCTGCTTTTTTTATCGACATACGTAGATGACCGAGGTGTTCAAAGCGAAAGAAAAGCCCATGACAACGAGGAAAGCTTGTCTATGTTGTGTTTTAGGAGATGCCTGTATTATATGTGGATTTTCGTTTGTCCAATACGAAGACAGCTGATGGGACTGATATTATTCACAAGTTCTATCAAAATAAACTAAAACTTAACACAGAATTTAAAGGATAGATTGTATACGGAAAGTAACCGAAAGATCGGATCTCGATCTCGAAGGGTGTAACGCGGGCGTTTGAAGGAAATGCTTCAGAAATGTCGTCCAAACTGCACCCCAATATCTCTTCTTGTTCTTTTTTAAGCTTTTTAACGTTGAATAACTGAAGCACTTCTTCGGACGCCAATTTGAAACTTCAACCGAGTTGATTTTAGAAACACGAATCTGATTGGATAATTCAGAAATGTTTATTCATATTTGAAAGGTCACACTGACGTGACCCTGCATGGGATGTTGTTAGATGTTTGTGTAGCGAGTAAGCGAGCGGATCTAACATCTAATTTTAATTAGACTAGACTTTGACCCGTGCGTGCACGGGTTGACATTGCATATGATATCAGACATTTTTAAAATTACGAAATAGATACATCGACACACCGTATTGTTGACATTTACATAACCAAGCTTTAGGCATACAATAATGCTATTAATTTCACTACACTCTGCTTAGTTAGATAATCTAACTGTGTCTCGGGACAGGCCTTCACCACAGTATATACCCGTAATGTAGCAACAACAAAAAAATGCAGAATCGCTCCGAAATGATTTTGGAGAAAATTAATGAAGCTGCATTGAAAATAACAGTCAAATTATTCATAACAAACCATTTTGAGACTGTAAATACCTTTCATCTAAAAATTTAATTCATATTAATGAAGAATCAACACTTTTTCACCAACGTTTTTTACTCGCTTCTTTACACACCATGTTGACATTCGGAACTCTCGGTATTTTTCATATTAAATGCACTGAGTTAGAGTTATCTCCCGTATTTTCTTTGATGAACAGAATATATAGCAAATTTTCAATGAAAATATACACGTATTTCTATTATCGTTCCTGAGTTTATCCATGCAAATGTGATATTGTGGAAACATAAACTAAAGAACCTCCCGTGATTTAGCGTGAATGTAATGCTCATGCGCAAGATTGTAAAATCCAAAAAATCCAGATGATTTCCGGATTTTTTTAATGAATTTTCGTTGATTATTAATTAGCGAAGCTTAATTGAGGAAAAATAAAAACAAATTGGTAATCTTCAAGTACCAATGATGTTTAAAATATATAAAACAAAAGACAGTACTCTTCCGATTTCTCGGTATTAAAGCCCAAAAATTCGAGTCTATTATTTTAATATAGTAGTATAGATTGCACTGCACCAGAAATGCCAATATTTACACCAAAGCTTGTTGGTGTAAAGTGAAGATTCCAAATTGATAAAATTGTGTTTCCCAGACTATATATATACCGGTAATACTGGGGCCCCAAGAGGGGTTCAAAATTTAACATAAAAATGTTTAGGGAAATTTTTTAAAACTCTTCTCAAGAACAACAAATGGTACAATATGCTACAATTATATTGTGAGATTACTATGAAAGCATCCTCAAATAATAAAGATTCTAAATTGTTAAAATCGTGGCGCCTCCGGAATAATACTGGGGCCCCAAGAGGGGTTCAAAGTTTAACAGAAATATATAGGAAAAATTAAATGTCTTATTCTCAAGAACTACAATGCTAAAATTACTGTGCAAGCATTCTTAGAAAGGGTATATTCTAAATTGTTTAAATTGTGATCCTAGAC
Organism: Magallana ariakensis; assembly: GCA_020458035.1. Taxonomy (NCBI): domain Eukaryota; kingdom Metazoa; phylum Mollusca; class Bivalvia; order Ostreida; family Ostreidae; genus Magallana; species Magallana ariakensis. Next base: position 49,330,117 of record CM035815.1, on the reverse strand, counting down.
TAATACTGGGGCCCAAAGAGGGGTTCAATATATAACTTTGAAATATATTGGGAAAATATTCAAAAACTTAAATAAAACGATACAATGAACTGTTGTTCAGGTGAGCAATGTGGCCTATGGACCTCTTGTTTTATATTCAATGTTCTGATTGATAAAACCAAGAATTAGCGTTGAAGAGAGCTTTTTGGATTGTTGCCAGATGAAAACAATCTCATTTGTTAAAAATTACTCTCACAGTGTTAAGTTGGAAGCAAGTACATGCAATGTCATGCATGTTTTGACATTTCTCATTTGATATGAAAACCAATTCATTTTTATAAAATTAAAAGCTAGAAAGTATAGAGAAAGTGTAGAAAATGTCTACCAAAAAATTGAATTGTTTAATTCGATACCTAGTGCCTTTACATTTTCTGTAAGTTAATTTCAAAATAGTTGCATGATGATCATTATGTTTAAAATCGCAGAATCTACATGAAAGATACCACAATGAATTAATATAATACAGGAAGTAATTTGATAGCATGCATATATTAGTCATCAAAGATAAGTTAATCCCTTTGCTTTTGATAATAAACAGGTCATGTGTTGCCCATCCCTTTATAGGATTAAAGCAGCATTAAAGGCAGAACCTAAAAATCTATATTATTCATTTGTTTGTTAAAAAAATGAAGAAGAAAAATATGCTATTTCCATATCTTGCAAAGAAATTTTAGTAAATGGAGATAATTTTACGACCATTTGGCTGCAGGGAAAGTCCGATTTTAATACATGTAGGTGTACTAATTAAGTTAGTACATGTCTCCTTGATATATTGAAACTACATTAAAACCTTGCACTGTTCTCCTTAAACTAGTGCGTGTACCAGATATAATTAGCTGCAGATTACCTTGACATATTGAAATAGATATAAATACAATGTAATTATTTTCCTGATAAATGTCATTCAAACTAGAATTATGTAACTAAGTTTTGAGTTATGTAATCTTTAAAGCAATATGAGCTGTATTTTTAAGAATATTATTTTGCTGCAAACACCTGCTAGTACGACAAGTCTGTGTGTACCTAACCTAAACTTTTATAATAAATAAGATTTGAAAAATCATTAATTTTTGTCAGTAGAAAGATTTATCTTCTAAGGAATATATAGCAAATCAATTTTTGTACAGGATGGCAATAATTCAATTTTAGTCCAATTAAGGCCACTTAATGGCTCATCCCACAAAAATATGGCTAACAGAAATTTTAAAAAACCGTGATATTTTTAGTCATTTTACTATTTTTAGTAGAAAAAAACTTTTTCGTAAAAAAAAATTTCAACATATGAAAATTGTAGCTCATATTGCTTTAAGTTGGATGTTTGTGTAGCGAGTAAGCGAGCGGATCTAACATCTAATTTTAATTAGACTAGACTTTGACCCGTGCGTGCACGGGTTGACATTGCATATGATATCAGACATTTAGTAAACATTTTCAGTAAACCCCAATCAAAATCCAGGAAAAAAATGCGCTTGGCATATTGTGCTATCAAAAGTCGGGATTTTTTTCCTGGATTTTGATTGGGGTTTACTGAAACTGGTCGACCAATCAAAAAGATGCAAAACATATCTTATTTAATCGATAACTTACTTAAAGTTCAGTGTTTTTGATAATAAAAACAAATAGGGAAAACCAATTTGTGTGCTGTTTCATGTTTTTAGACAGAAATCAATAAAAAATCAATGAAAATGAAGAAAAAGTAAGACAAATTGATGCTAAAGAAATAATGGCATTGTCTTAAGAGGGCAAATTTGAGATCAGGCCATTTTTTTTTTACGTTAGGCTAATATATAAAATTGAGACCAAAAGTGAGGTAAGGCCAAATATGAGGCAAGACCTGGCAGGCCAACATTTAGAATATGCAAGACTATATGATAAGACTAGGGAATACAGATAATATCTACATTGACAATATGAATCCATTCACTGTTATCTTTATTTTCATTACTTACTTTGTCCACAGAATGAGGAAAATGAAATAGGTCACACTAATGAGAGGAAAGACAACAGTTTTAGTACGCACAATGTCCAGCGGTTAGAACCCGTGGGGCGAAGGCTGGATTACCTCCTGTACAAGGCCAATGAAGGTAAGCGAAGCCATTAAACGCAGGAAAGACCAAGGTGAAGTACAATTTACTACTGCTGTAACGCACATTACTCTATGTCATGTTACGTTGGGTAACGAAAATTGCTCTCAGACAATAAAATTTTAACATCACCTGATTTCCTACATCATGTACTAGCTAAAATATAAAAGAGAATATCTCGTTAGATCAATGCTATTTCAGTGTGTTTGGTTTGAAGGTTACATGGGGTAATTTCAGCAGAATTTTCAATGAAATTGAGTAGAACATTAGCTTTCAGCTTTAAGCTAGCTGTTATTGGTACACTAAAATATAGCTTACATAAACAAATTTGAAATTGGCTTTCTAGTTTCTATGGAGAACAATAATAAGAAGGCATTGATGTTGTTGGGTTGTCTGTCAGTCTGTGCATGTGTACACAGTGTACGGTATTCATTAAGGTGGTATGGGACATATTCGATATTGATGTGAATAAAAGTACATTATAATCAAAATATACTTTCATCATTTTAGAATTTTCAAATTTTGCAATATTTGACCCAAAAAATTGTTTAAAAAAATTTCGGAAAGGGAAAAATAATGAAAGGTTCAGCAGGATTCAAACTTGTGACTTACAGATTTGTAGCTTTGTAGCTAATGCTCAAACCGATTGCGCTACGCTGTTAGGTAACAATCTTGACCGAAAAGACAATACATATGTGGGTTAACGATTACGCCATCTAGTGAGAATACTCATTTTTGAACTTTTGTGACCATGCTCATGTTCTGACCAATCAGAGAATGCGTTATAAACAGAAACAATATAGCATTATGGGTGCTCCAATGAACAAAATCAAATTTGTAGAAAAGATGGATTCACTCGGACTAAAAACCGATAGCAGTAAATCAAAAAATTACTAGTCCGTCTCAAATTTATTTGACAACGGTTCAGCATTGATCAATGCACAATTAATATAATTATTGAAACAACGTTTCTTATTGGATCATGCAAACTTGTATGACACCAACCAGCGTGCGAGGTTTCTAACTCCGTCAAACTCTGCCTATTCGGTCAAGGGTTTATGTAGAGCAGAGCGGATCAGAAACCCTTGACTTGGGAAGATGCTTAAAACTGAATTGAACTTTTTAGATATTCAATTTTTATCCCCAAACTGCAAGTTTTTCGCTTATTTGACATATGTACAGTTTATTTATTATTATATCTTTCATAATCAAATTATTCACTGTTAATTTGAGTGACTTCTTCCAAGTGTGTTGTTCCACCTTAAAACATTTTTGTGACATCATCTTTTGTTAAACTGAGTTCAGTGAATCTCTTATTATCCTGGAACCCTCCAATAAGTAACCTGTAGCTGTCCAATAAGTTTCTTTACTTATTAGACTGCTACAAGTGACATACATGTACTGGACTGCTGCAGATAATAGGGGTGAACACAAACTCACAGAAACACAATAGGCGAAAAAAACACAACTATTGTTTCCTACCATTTCATGGGAATATATCAGCTTTCACATGCAAACCGCACAGCTAGAATATCCATGAGAATTGCAATTACATGTATAGATTCAAAAATGAAGAGAAAAATCTGGCAAAATAAAAAAAAACCTATTGCACGAATTTTAATTTTAAACATACAGATTAATTCACTCAGTTGGAAGTGCATGATTAAAATCCTTTTGTATAATATTAGATCGGAAGAGAATTTAAAATGAAAATGGACATTCATATACAAAAATGACCAGTGGGTGGGAATTTCGAAATATGCTCACCTTTGTGATTGCTTTTTCATGATGCAATGTGGACTAAAAGGACCAATGCAAAAAGAAATTGTTTATCTAAACTTGCTTCATTGTCTTGACAAGTGTTCCTTTATTCAATATTTAATTCATTTACATACCCAAATGCCAAATGATTTGTTTTTGGCCTAATGCTTATTGTTAACTTATTGTATAGTGTCAGGTAAATAAAATGAAGCAGAACAATCTTGAAAACTGTTCACAAGCAATGAAGAGACAAAATGTTGTAAGTTATAAGCCGAAAACTGCCCATTCTGTCAGATATTGTACTGTCCTCATCGCTGATGCACCTCGGGACTGTACAATATCTGACAGAATGGGTCAACGCCTCGAACTGTACAATATCTGACAGAATGGGTCGATCAACGCCTCGAACTGTACAATATCTGACAGAATGGACAGTTTTTGGCTTATAACCATTACGTAATAGGTCAGTTATGAAGAAGATGTATTACCGTATACAAAGAATGTCAACAATTTTTCTTAAGAAAACTCTGCGTAACACTAATTACATTCCATATCAGGTTTGCATGGCGACTGTTATTGGGTAACAACTCTACCCAGGTACACAGCAGTATATTAATTAAAAAAAAAAAAACTACTGGTATGTGTAGTTATTTGTTTCATGTGTACTGGTAGTATTTGGGTTCCATAGAATTCTCTTTGTTAATTTTCAGGATACCAGTAAATGGATATCTGTGCATGTAGGTATGTTAGTTGGTGTTGCCATAGATACATGTATACATACACCAGATACAAATAAATGAACTCTATGCTTTGTGTTGGATATATGCCAAAATAAAACTTTGTATGAAAAAAAAATCTAAGAATTTGGGGCCAATTTTTTTTATACAACACTGTGTCTGACAAGACTGACATATATGGTACTTAAAACAATGCCTTTATATATCTTTGTTTTGTTAATTTACCAGAGACAGTTCAGAAATGAAGTATAACAGTAAAACACGCTTATAACAAAGTGCCAGGGATGGGCATTTTGCTTCGTTATAAGCGTAATTCGTTATATCACTCAGTTTTACAATATATAATAGAGTCACAGGGAATGAAAATCACTTCGCTGTAAGCGTCAATTCATTATAAGCGTGTTCGCTTTAACCGTGTTTTACTGTATATCAGTAAAGCAACCATCTAGGTTTAACTGTAATAAAGGACTACTTAAAGCTAAGCTAACTTAATACCTATATACTATGACTAACAAAGGTAGGTTTTTCGGACTGTGAACAAGGGAATGACATATATCACAGCAGTGTTTAAATATTGATATGTACATGCACATACATTGAAAACCTTTGAATGATATTAACATGAATGAAATGAAGAATTGGTGTATCCAACAAATGCAATATCCTTTCCAAAGTTTGAGTATATTTCATTACTTCAGATGGTATTTTCACGGTTACAAAATATGATTTTTATCGAGTTTAAACTCAAGCATTATTATATATGCACCTTATTATTTTTTCCAATCTTGCACTGATTAATCGTCATTTATCTTACTTGGCCATGATTGCTATTAGGACAAGTCCTATTGGTACAGATTAAATATGTCAAATAATATTTCATTTGGCCTCTCATTCTTTGGTCAATGACCGGACAACCCCAGCTTGTGTTTTATAACTGATACCTTATATTGACTGATTTATCACCTTCAGGTCATTAATTTGACTTGTTTTATTCCATCATTATTATTGGTTTTATTTTCTCAGGTGTGGGTGTAGAGGTGGGCAGTTGTGAGCTGGACTTTGGTAAAATCCCAGACAAGCCATACAACTACTCGGACCATGAAGGAGTGGCTGCTCGCCTGCTTATACAAAGAAGAAAAGGTGCCCATCACAAACGATCTTCCTGCTCAAAAACTTAAAAGTTTTGATGATATTATAAATGCAATACATGTACTACTGCACTGCACCCCCCCCTTTCCATTTTTTTTCATCATAATATCCCTTTTTGTCAGTGTGCAAATTTTAAATGAGACAGAGGGTGAGACCTAATACAGTATGTTTGAATTGAAATTTGTTTTTCATAAAACCATACATTGTTAGGATAAATTTAAAACATTTTAAAGCAGAACCTATATAATCACAATAATTGAATTAGTATGATTTGTGAAAAAGCATAGAGCAAAATAGCACCATATACTAAGAGTACTTTCAAGTTTTGTTCATTTTGTCTCCAAATATTTTGATACGTTTGGCAACCCTGTCAAAAAAGAAATCAAAAGTTACATGGCTTTCGCATTGAACATACACTAAGTATTTCAAAATCAGATTTTAGAGCTGGCATTAAAATTTCTTGAAATCAAATTTATTTTGGTGCATTACAGATTCGGGAAAATCTCCAGACTCCACTGATGAGAATAAGTTATATGATCTACTTCTGGAGTCCAAGACAATTGTACAGAAGGGCTTGACCAAGGCGAGATCCGACAACCTGTTTTACACCATTCTGTGTGTTGTCTGCACCATCGCTCTCTACGGGTTCTGGTGCACCGAGATGGAGCGAGAGACCAGTCATATGGTGGTCATCGGGAGGGCCATCATTTTTGTGACCTTGACCTTATTAGTGGCCTTCTTCCTGTTTTACAAGTTGATCATCAATAAGATCGAATTCAAGGGACTGACCGGTGCTGAGGAGGACATCAGTAATCTATGCTCGAGTGTCAAAAAACGAATCAAACACAATTAACCGCCGATATATAACATTCCAATCTTTACAAAGGCATAAAACAACTGCAATATCTAGTGAATTGACTTGTCTGTCACATGTGTTGTAATGTGGGTCCAAGTTAACTTTCGTTTCTTATCATATTTATATTCTTAATAGTTTTGAAGGAACTTTCTACATTCCTGTGATAATTTTATTCTATCTATCTACTATACATCAATTGATGGTTGAAAATGAAGTCTTTGAAATCCTTTGATTAACATGTATTTTGTGTAGTCAAATATTGCTTTTGCAGATTTTCAATGACCAATGATGTTCAATAAATGATTACATTTACCGGTATATTTTATTCAGTTCCTTATTGTAACAGTCAATTGTTAAAGATTGACATCATGCATACAGTGATATAAATGTTAGGTAGGGTTTGAACTTTTGTTTGCATGCAAGAAAAATTAGCAAGGTTTGCAATAACATCATCTTTGTGATTATTTCGTGTAATTGCTAAAATTAGTTGCCACAAACTAGTTTTTTGTCAGTAAATGATGAAATTAAGTTCTTGAAATAAAAGTTGGTATACAGTACTTTTGATGTTCTGGTCAATTTGAGGAAACTAAAAAAATTTTTAATAAGTTATAAATTTCTTGCTCAGATTTATTCACAGGCACTTCTTTCATAAAGTAGGCTTTTTGTGTTATTGTTTATAGTAAATATAAAGTCTACTTTATGAAACAAGTGCCTGTGGTACAGAAGGAAAAATGATAAAAACATGTGCTTATTCAATAAAAAAAAAAAAATAGATTGTGCATATATGCTCTGCAACTTTCAATTTGTTTCATGTGCAGATCGAGAAAATTTTCCGAAGGAAAAATGTGTTTGCCGGGGGGGGGGGGGTCTGAGGCATATTTGAAATAATTTTACTATGTAAATTTTATAAATTTTCATTTTCCATGAGGGATCAGGACCCCCACCCTCTAGATCCGCGCATGTCTTTCCTTAAACTTCCCGAGACTTATAATGATAAAGTGAATTCGGTCAACAGGAGACGCAATTGCTGAATGGTGTAGGACACAGATACTGGATATATAAGAACAAAATGATGACAAAGCATTGTACATCAGAGAATTGAAATCGTTATGCAAAAGACAATTGTTATTTTTCCTTTTTTCACTCTTAAAGAGATATTATTGAAGGTTTTTATCAGAAATAAGAATCTCAAAATTGGGAGGATATACATCATTGGAAATGAGAAATAGGTATCTGCTACATAAGCCAAGATTAACGTACCGGTAGTTGTGTTGTGGTAAATGTAATGTTACTATCAATCTGGACAGTTTAAGCTATATTGAAAAATATGCCTAATTCAGCAACAACAGCGATATTGAGTCAGTGAGGTTTATTGCCAATTCATTTTTCCAATATTATCTTGTTTGCCTGAAGCCATATAAAGGGAAATGAAATGCATGTATATAACATGAATTTAAATAAAAAGAATTAGATATGATTTATAATGGCATGGGTTTCCCCAAAGAAATTAATCAAGTTTTTATCTTGTGCTAAGTTTAACTAAGTGAACCATAGAATGCTCTTTTGCCATAATATGTTCATACATGTCTTTATGAAATGTTATATGTGTTGTGATGGAAAATAATTTGATAAGACATTTGGAGGTTTTTATTCCTTAAGCCTTTCAAGGCTAAGATATTCCAAACGCAAAACACATGAGTGGGATAGGATAACACACGTTAAGTAGGGCGAAGGGCCTTGACAACATTACCGTAACCCTGAAAACAATACCAGTGTCATATAATATCTTGAACCCCGCGATATATTGAACCCGGGTTCAAAATATCACTGCGATATATTGAACCCCCCAATAAAATATTGAACCCCGGGTTCAAAATATTATGGCCGCGATATTTTGAACCCCCCTCTAATTTTTAATGCTATTGGAGATGGGGTTCAAAATATTATGGCCGCGATATATTGAACCCCCTACCTATTTCCAATTCCCTTTGGAGAGGGGGTTCAAAATATTATGGCTGTGATATTTTGAACCCCCCTCCTATTTCTAATTCCCTTTGGAGAGGGGGTTCAAAATATTATGGCCGCGATATTTTGAACCCCCCTCTAATTTTCATTGCTATTGGAGATGGGGTTCAAAATATTATGGCCGCAATATATTGAACCCCTACCTATTTCCAATTCCCTTTGGAGAGGGGGTTCAAAATATTATGGCCGCGATATATTGAACCCCCCTCTCCTATTTCCAATTCCTATCAGAGAGGGGGTTCAAAATATCGCAGCCATAATATTTTGAACCCCCACTCCAATAGCAATGAGAATAAAAGGGGGGTTCAAAATATTGCGGCCATAATATTTTGAACCCCCGATAGGAATTGGAAATAGGAGAGGGGGGTTCAATATATCGCGGCCATAATATTTTGAACCCCCTTCTCCAAAAGCACTGAAAAATAGAGTTGGGGTTCAAAATATGGTGGCCAAAATATTTTGAACCCCCTCTCCAAAGGGAATTGGAAATTGGTTCAAAATATCGCAGCCATAATATTTTGAACCCCCTCTCCAATAGCACTGAAAATTAGAGGGGGGTTTAAAATATCGCGGCCATAATATTATGAACCCCCTCTCCAATGGGAATTGAAAATTGGAGGGGGGTTCAAAATATCCAGGCCATAATATTTTGAACCCCCTCTCCAAAAGCAATGTAAATTAGAGGGGGGTTCAAAATATTGCGGCCATAATATTTTGAACCCCCCTCTCCAATGGGAATTGGAAATAGGAGGGGGGTTCAATATATCGCAGCCATAATATTTTGAACCCCCTCTCCAATAGCACTGAAAATTAGAGGGGGGTTTAAAATATCGCGGCCATAATATTATGAACCCCCTCTCCAATGGGAATTGAAAATTGGAGGGGGGTTCAAAATATCCAGGCCATAATATTTTGAACCCCCTCTCCAAAAGCAATGTAAATTAGAGGGGGGTTCAAAATATTGCGGCCATAATATTTTGAACCCCCCTCTCCACTGGGAATTGGAAATAGGAGGGGGGTTCAATATATCGCAGCCATAATATTTTGAACCCCCTCTCCAATAGCACTGAAAAATAGAGGGGGTTCAAAATATCGCAGCCATAATATATTTAACCCCCTCTCCAATAGCATTGAAAATTAGAGGGGGTTTCAAAATATCGCAGCCATAATATTTTGAACCCCCTCTCCAATAGCAATAAAAATTAGAGGGGGGTTCAAAATATCGCAGCCATAATATATTGAACCCGGGGTTCTTTTTTTTTATAGGGGGGTTCAATATTTCGCAGCGATATATTGAACCCGGGTTCATAAAATCGCATAATATATTGAACCCGGGTTCAATATTTTGCGGTATCAAAATATTATATGACACCGGTATTTAAAATTTACAGTAACAATTCACAGTGTTCATATGTTATCCATATCAATTTTTAATTCAAATATCTACACATAGACCATACCCATTAACAACCCACCCCCCTAACTCATCTCGTTGACAAGTGGCTAAAAAAAATTTTAATCTCCCACATCCATTCATTCTCTCCAAGACACCATTTATACCCTTTATCCCCTGCACGATTGAAGACCAAACACATAATTATTTAGAGCACACATCTAGTCACATTATTATACATAAAAATTGCATGTATATTTTCTTTTTTCAAATGACCCATTAATTAAATCTAAATAGTTAGAGTGGTGTTTGACAAAAAGGGGGATAACCCCTTTCAAAATCCAACTTTTTCAATAGCACATCTTTCTAGCTATTTTAATATAGAAATTTTGAGTTGCTCAAGATTTCTGATACATGTAGTATATTATGAATACTCCTTTCCAAACAAAAGTGTTTACCTGCCTTAATTGCATCAAAACTCAAACAATATCAACATTTTCCCACTTTTCATATATAAAATTTTATACCCTTTCAAATTAAAAAGAAACAATTTTAATTTCTGTTGTTTTTCATTTTTATAGTATAATTCATAATTAACTGTGTGCCATGCAGACAAAAAAACAAAAACAAAATATTTAAGCATGTGCGAACACAATAATAATTCAGTTATAAAGTTTATAAGATATTTGACAGCTTTTACTCCACTTCATAAATTAATCCACATAATGATATTGCACTAGATCATGGCCCCTTGTTCATATAGTCTTCAAACCTGAAAGAAAGTGATTACAGGTATTTTAAACTACTGAGCAAACACAAAGCTATACTTATTTAATAAATGTACAGGTGACTTTCGATGGCTCAAAGTCCATGGGACCAAGGAAAAACTTTGAGGTATCAAGAGTTCGAGTTTTCAAGAGTTTGGAATTTTTCGGGTTGACCAACAGGTTCTAAAATTAGTCTTACCTGATGTTATGATTAAGCCATAATTTAGTGGTAACCTTATGCATGTGCTTAAACAACGTTTTCTTTTCAGTTAAATATACAAATCTGGATGTTTTAAACAATAAATAGAAACAAATATTGAATAAAGTCATGATAAATATTTATTTCATGCATCATATTATTACCAGGTTGTTCAGTATTACTGGATTTTAAGATGACATGACGTAAAATATATAGGCCTAACTACCCATTGTGTACGGGTGCTTCACCAGCTGTAAGAACTTGTTCAGCAATAATCATTAAAATGACAATGATGGTGATATGCATAATTTCTAGTTTTATAATCCATAAAGCTTTGACTTTGGCTCAAAATTATTGTCTCGTCTCAATTAATTTCTCATTTTTACTACGCTTCCAAAGTACCCTAAGACAGTCAGTGTTAATTAAAAATTAGGTAACGGTATGGTCAATCGAAGTGTCGCCTAAATAAATATCTCATTACACAGGTCCGGCGTCTAATGCCTGGAGCCATTTAAATGACCAAGTAGGTGTTAATTAGGTAACGCTTGCATATATACACAGCCACTTCGAAGTATCAAGAGTAAAAAAAAAAAGATTATGAATGACGGGACTGCAGTTTGACTTCGAGGGATCAAGAGTTCAAGAAATCAAGAGTATATTTGCTTAGTTATATAGGGAAAATAAATTGGGACCGGTGACTCACTTCGAGCGATCAAGAACTTCGAGCGATCAAAGTTTGAGTTATCAAGAGTTACCTGTATATCCATGAAATACATTGCATCATCAAGGAGTAACTGTAATAGCTCAGATGTGCATGAATTAAAGCACTTGTCAGAACTAAACTTACCTATTTATTCCTCTCTTTTGTCTTACTGGAAGGTGTAGCTTTAAAATGCTGGTAATAGCTCATGGTGACATCAACCATCAGATCCTGGGTACATTCTGGTAGCTCTTCCGTAAACTTCCCTATAAAAGCATACAATAAAGTAATAATATGGTTCTTTCTCATTGTTAACAACCATTTAAGATTAGAAATTAACACAACTGCATAATGTCTTGAATTTAAGATGCAACATCTCTCTAAAGTCTAAACAAATAGAGTGATTTACTGTCGTTAGAATAAACGCAGGGTAAATTCAAGAAAGCTTGCTGTGGAATCATTAAATAAATTAAAGTGCCAGTTTTTGTGGATTGTCTTTTATTTCACATTTCATGAAGGTGTAATTTTGTGGACTATCATATATCATAAATAAATGAATATAATGTCTGATATTTGTTTCGAATTTGGGTCAAATGATTAGGAGTACCCACAAAATTAAAGGCAGTCATAATGATTTCATGAAGAGAGTGTTATCTACAATATACCACAGAGTGAATTAAAGAGATTAACATGGAGGGCCCGAGGTACCCATGAAATCCATCAAAATGAAGTCACCACTAATTCCAATGCTTCAGCAGTGATTATTCTTTAAGGAGGCTGGGTGGTTAACAAATTAATAATCAGATTTGCCTTAAACTTTTAAACTTGATATTTTTGGCCATAAACTATCATTTAAAAAGGAAAAAATCTACCGTAAATATTTTAGCTTTAAAATCTGAACATTTTTCTATATATTTATACAAAGCTCTTTGTCTAAAAGAGGTAAATATAGCCTAAAAATGGCTATGACCATCCAGCCCTCTTAATGTGGTGAGACTCAGAGTTATCTCTCTAGTCAGAAATTTGACAAACCTGGAGAGCCTGAGAACACTGTGAAGGGTGGCACGACCGTCTCGGGTGGAAGCACAGTGTCATCAGCAATAGCACAGCAATCCTTCAGCACACATCGCCTACCCTGAAATATACAGCATGTTTTGCAGAGGGGTTATAATCATTTGCAATAATCCATCATTGTACATGTACTATTATATACATAAATTGTTCCAGTGCTAATTCACAAGCAAAGAAATAATTTTTGTTGTATGTACATGAACTTGTGTAAATGTACAGACCTTGTTATTACAAACAGTTTTTAAAAATTTGTTAAAAACATGTGGTCAGGATTTTGTTCCTTAGCGCTTCTTTAGTTGGTAGTTGAGATTGAGTTTATACTGAAGAGTTTGTTAGGATTAGAACCATTTCAACAAGAGCTTGGATTTTGGGCAGTATGTGACAAACTCTAATCTGATGAAGGCAGGGTCTACTCATGGTTAACTGTCCAGTCATTAGCTAATAGATATGAATATATTGAGCGCAATGTCACACCACGGAGCACTTCTTGGGGAAAAAAAACTTTCCGATTTTGACAGTCTAATATAAATATTAATGAGCTTCTCTTAGTGAATAAGAAGAAACGTGGTCAATATTTTGCACTTTGTTTTGGTGATTAAACTAGATTGTAACACCACCAAACGTCCAAGCTTTTGTTAAAACAGCTCTATGATAATGTTGATAAATGAATTGTAAAATGTATACTATGTGGCAGCTTATATACTTAATGGTTGAAAATTTCATGATAAATGTTATTGCATTGAGGGCAATCTATCACTATTTCCATTTGAAGTTTTTAATAGTGGAAATACAAATGAGATTTCAAGAATCTTTAATATAAATATGCTGTACTAAAACTTTATTAAATATTTATGTTCTTATGGCACAAATATTTTGTGCTTGAGCTAAAAAGTAATACTCACTATAACACAATTTTTCCCAATGTGAACATAATTTCCAACTTGTGCTGCATTTACAATGGAGTCCTCTCCAATGAAAACATGATCTCCAATGTGAAGGGGAAAGAAAGCAACACTGTAGGAAAGTAATATAGTAAATATGACTACATGCAATCATGAGTGCAAACATAATGCAGGACATTGGGATTCCTTCTTATATTGCCGGTCATAGAGCTGGCTCCCTTTTACTGAGGTGACTTTAATTCTTGATTAACCAGCAATAATAAACTTAAATGGTTCACAATAACTAATTCTCATGACAGACCCATTTACTGTTGATAAACTTAAACAAATTAATACATGTACAAGTATACTCTATATATACGGACTGATACAAATTTGCAGCGAGAAATATTTGCAACTTAGGACATTCCTCCAAACTTTATAATTCTCTGGCATGCAGTTATATGGAGGGTTTTAAACAGTATACTACATGTATATACCAATAAAAGATACCATTCAACTTTTTTTGTGATGAATCATTGAACTTACCCTTTACTAAACTTCTTAAATGGTGGCCTTATCACAGCCCTTTTACTAACAACACAGTGTCTTCCTATTCTTACATTGGCCAAATCTCCTCGAATTACACAATCTGTCATAATAATGGTCTGTAATGAAAATTATAGAAAGATTCAGAATAAAAAAAAATCAGACTAGATCAATGTCATCTTATAGATAAATTACGGTAAATCATGTTCCAAGTTATATGTAAAGATATAAAGGAGGCTGAATACTTCTTATTTCATGGCATTTCCATGTCAGTAAGCATAGCAAATTCAGTTTTTCAGGTGTCAAAAGTAATGATGATACAATATCGATATGTGTTGTAAAAACTGCACATTTCAACAACCATGACAAAGGGGGCGTCTTATCTTACACATTTCTCTTCTATTTATAGTGAGCGAAGCAAGCTCTAAGAACCAGCTCGTGCGCATGGGAAAAAGAACGATCTACACCTACAGATTAATCAAGAATTTTTTTTGTCTATGTCCCATAATGCTCTCTAATGTTTTATCCCATGGTGCTATGCCAAAAATGGCTAACATTTAACTCGTAATTATTGGTGCCTTGAGGTTTGAGTAGCGCACAAACTTTGGTGAAACCAAAGAGATATTTTACATGCTACCATTCCTTAGTATTGAGCCGAGATACGTAAACTTATGAATATATAGATACAAGTTCGTATGCCAAAAATAAACAAATTTCAGTTAAAAAAAATTATGAACCATGCAGGAAAAAAAAAATAAAAGTCAGATAAGAACAAGATACAAAAAAAAATAATACTGTATTTACACTTTATTCTTTTGACCAAATTAAACACAAATTACATTTTACAGACTGATCAATTTTCTCCAAAAAGAACAGTTTTAGGGGAAGCAAGTCTATGTTTTGTAAGTATTTTTTTTAAATTTATAAATATTATATACTAGTAATTTTCTCTCTCTCTCTCCCCAATCTTAAAATAAGATCTTTGATCTGCTCCGACAAATTCGATGTCACTTTGTGTAGCGACATCAAATTTGTCGGAGCGGATAAAAGATCTTATTTTAATCAGGTTGTCTCTCTCTCTCTCTGTCTCTAAAAAATTCTTTGATGTTAGTTGATAACTGTCAAAATATCACTTATAGTTGACAATGATGCAAGGTATGTGTTATTCTTGCTGCGCTCGTCACAACGGTAGCATCGTAAAACATATTGTTTATTCTGTTATAGTATTATTCTTTTATATCATCTGATCATGTACTATATATTATTTGAGATATAGTTGTGTGGGATAAGAAGCCTCTGTGATTCAGCATGTACTGCAGTATTCCTGCTTGTGGAAACGCAGCTGTATCTTACTTTTCCATTTATTACTATATTCTGACTTCCACAGAGGACGGACTGTCTGCTCACTTTATTTCCAGATGCCTGTAATAAAAATTCAACTAGTGAAAATATTAAAGTTGTCTGACGTTCACAGTCAGTTTTGGGTTGTTTTTCAGGAATTAAACGAGATAATTCGAACTGTGTTACTAACATAAAATTAACCAAACATACCGTTTCAATATACTCAGCATTGCTATAAAACTCGTCCTGCAGCTCCATTCCTTGTTTAACCAAATACTTCACCAATAAATATTACCATAAGTGATAAAATTATAAAAATCTAATGTTATGAAATGAAATCAATTCGATCCAAAAGCGATTCGCGAATTATAGAAAGACAACTTGTACGTAAAATGCTTGGAGTACGATTACCATTTGCGCATGCGTAGTTACACGTGTTGACATTTACTACAGCTGTCACCCACATGTAACTTTATCTAATCAATGGCAAGTTGGAGAAACGTCACAGAGTGAAAGGTGAATGAAAAGGGTAGGTAAAGGAATATTGAATGTTTTATAACGCTGCTTATACAACTTCAGCTGTACTTATCTAGTCTACGTGAGAATAAAACGAATTGCATCGAACTTTCACTATAAACGCAAACTGCATGAACTTTAAAAGTTAAATCTTAATTTAAGATATTTGATAATGTTTCAAAAAATAATATTGATAATATCTTGAGATTGCGCTAAAGGCCTTTCAATAAGAAGCAATCGTATTCAAATTATCAAGTTCTTACTTTGTTTTCCTAAATTTCACTTTCAAACTCTTCTGAATCAATATTATCTTGCCATTTTTTTTCTTTTATAAAACTTTTGAAGCTTGGTGTTAAAAATCTGCCAAATATGCATGTAAAAGTGAGAGATCAAAATGAACAGATGGATCCTGGCATCATGGGTTTTGCATGGATAGTCTAGCTAGCACTCACTGTCACTAAACGCTACACCGTTACCACTATTGTTAATTGTCACACCGTACAATATTTTTAACCTCAAACATAGCATCGGAAATCGACAATTCTAACTCAAAGAAAAAATTGACTATCAAAAACATATGATGGCACAATCGACATTTATTTAGAACAAATTAGACTATAGTCTTTATGTATGACTATATGCAAAAAGGAGACAGCTAGGCTTCAGACACATTAATTGTTGAAAGAATAAAACATGCATGTAACTCGTGAAATTGCTAAAAAAAAAAAATGATATCCACTTCTTAAATGAATTTACTTCTTAACATCTAACAGACCTGTTGTCCAATATGAATACTGGCCTAGAGGTTATTTAAGGAATAAGGAATCATTCTTTGAGTATCATGAGGTGATCATTTTGGTCGCGGTATGATCAAATCCAATAAAGCCCTAAGTGCTTTATGATAGATTTGATCACGCCCCGACCAAAATTATCACCTTATGATATTCAAAGAATGATTCCTTATTACTTATATTAATATAATTTTCAGCAGCTGTACGATTAAAGTTAGAATATTTAGTATGCGAAGCCCCGCTTGTACCCCAACAATAAATCATTTGAATTTATTGGTCTGTAATGTACAAAATCGATTCGTAGTGTTATCATAGACAAAGACACTGGAAAATATAAATCTGTGGAGTGTTTTAAAACTAATGTGCCCCAAAATAAGTTTTTCTATGTTCTAGCTCTTTCGCTTCGCTCAGCCGAACATAAATTATTTCAATTTCATAATCATATAAATAAAAGAAACAAACGCATAATGATGTAGGTGACAACATTAGCCAAATTTATTATCGTTTTTATATACAAGTAAAATTGGTTTCATCCATGGAACAGCCAGCCCAGAATATTAGGTATCCACTGCAAAAAGTACTGCATCCTAAAAAGATATTCTTGCCGAAACCAGGACATCGGGATCAGCTAAACTTTTAAAAAACGAGAAAAAAGAAAAACATCAGCAATTTTGCGACTAAGTGGTCGTAGCTAAGTTGTCGAATGGCAATAGAGCCCGGGTCATGGGTTTAAATACCACAAGTACCGAATAACTCCTTACAAGAAAATAGTTCCCAGCTATAATATTAACTCCTAAGGTAGCCGTTACTTATATGAAAACGCGATACAAATTGAACTCTGAATAGTCAAGACAGCCTGAGCGCGGCACCCAAACCCGAAGGCACTGGGATCGAACCCCAAATGTACAAACTAATTTTTAATATGTTTTTTTTTTAAATTTTATATGGAATCGAAAAGAAATATATTTTTTTAAAAATCAACTTTAGGAATGTGGCTTCGTAATACATGTAGATGAGGATTATTTTTGGACAGGGAATATAAGCATGGAGTATTTACTTACTGAAAACATTGTATAATTAACCTCCAGGATGGATCAAAAATATTTATAGGCATATTGCATAATGGAATGATTCCCAATCTCTGCAAAAACTTCCTTAAATATTTTTTTTTTTTGTATGTATATATAAAGTGGATAAAGTGTTGGGTTTTTTTTGAAAGGAGATTGAGTGCTTACTGTGTAAAAAATTGATGTTCATTGGAAAAAATGATTTCACAAATAATTTTATGATCTGGCACTGAAAACACATATTGCACTGCCAATAGTTCGATTCTAAAGATTAATTGAGTCTGCATGAATAAATTTGATTGATGTCCTTGATATTTTTGTATAAGCAGAGATCCCCTGAAAGTACAGTTTTTATGCTTACATTAATTGTATTTGTAAAGTTAACAATACATGTATTAAGTTCAATTTCAACATGCCCATGTGTTTATGCATTGTATTTTTCAACTTAGAGTACTGTAATGGTTTAATTGATTTTATGGGTTATAATATTGTTAAAAAATGTTTTAAAAAAAACACCTAAATAACCCCATTAAAGTTAGATAATATAGGATTCAATTTTTTTTAACTACAAATATAATCATTTAAATTGATCATGATCGATACATGTATTAGATTAGATATATTAAACTGAATTAGAATTAAATATTAGAATTAGAATTAGATATATTAAACTCTCTTGGTAAATTTTTACAAAAGGCATTGCCTTAATTTGTACATGTATTTCCTAGTCAAATATTGGTTTTTAACTTTTCAATCATATGATAAACTGTTTCAAATTTGTATGTACATTTGTATTTTGACATATCTATGTATGGTGTTTAACATATATATACAGAAGACATTGTATTGAGTATATAGAAACATACATATATATACTAATTAAATGTTCATGTCTGTCTTGGCTCTTTCAATCATCCAACTCTTTCCCTCTTATATATGTTTATTGAATGTTTTATGTACATTGGATGTTGTATGTACAATCTTCATGTTGCCCCTTGAGGGCCCTCAATTGGTAAATATAGAAAAAAAAATTGTATGCACAGGTAGTTTATTTTGATATTAAAATTTGATTATACTTAGCACACTTGAATAACTGCTAACTTACATTTGATTGTAATTTAATCTACTTTTATACATCACAGAATAGTATTTAGTTATAAAAGTTACTTTCACAGCCATTGCATGACATTGTCTGGTACAGGCAGTTTAATTACTTAATATAAAACTGGTATCCAGATCTTTTTCTTGTTGTAGACACAAAGATCAGAACAATGCACTGGATGAGAGTCTGGGTCTGGTGTCTGGTCGCTTTGTTGGGGGTACTGGCGGGGGAGGATTTCTATCTGCTGCTGGGGGTAGAGAGATCTGCAACAACCAAAGAAATCCGGAAAGCCTTTAAGAAGCTTGCTATAACCAAACACCCGGATAAGAACCCGGTGAGGAAATGTTTAAATTATTTCTATAGGTGCATGTTAAATAAATTTAAGATATATTGATTGTCTATTTTATTCTGGTATATATTCATTTTGTTTTGTATACTGGTACTCTAAATTAACTTCTATTAGCTAACAAGAAAAGTTTGAGAGATTTGCGAGAATTTTATTTTTGGAGAGTTTTTCTTGCCATGAACCAGTTTATTGCTTTATGCAAAGGCGTGATTAAAAGAGCGAGCACTCGCGTTCGCTCGCCAAAATTTGTGTTGCGGGTATAGGGAATTTTTGCGAGCGCTTGCTCTGTTGAACAGGCCTCAGGTCTTGATAATATGTCAAGTATTTAAAACATGGATAGACTTGATATCACAAAATTTTGAAGCAGAGACCACTTTGCCACGAGGCAGCAACGAAAAAAAAAAAATCTCCGCAATGCAGTTTTGATCCGAGAGCCCTTGGATTTTGAAGAAGATGAAATAAAGTTGTTGTGATTAAAAATTAATTACAGTACTTACCCATACCAAATAAGTAAACTTTTGCAATATTTGATAGAATATTCAGTTTTATCTCTTCTGTTTGTAGGAAGATCCGAAAGCCCATGACAACTTCCTAAAAATAACACGTGCCTATGAGGTTCTGAAGGATGAGGATTTACGGAAGAAATACGACATGCACGGAGAGGAGGGTCTTAAGGAGGATTTCCATGGAGGAGGGCAATATGAGAGCTGGCACTTTTACAATGAGGAATTTGGTAGGAAATCTATCTCATTATGCTTTCAATTTCAATCTCTGTCATTGAATTAGCAAATAAATAAAGAGTGTTCATTTTAAAAAAAGGAGCATTTTATATTAATCAGAGATGGTTTAAATCCTATAATTTTTGAGGGATTGATTTTTCATAACATTGTTTGATCAGTTGTAATCATTTTATTCTATTGAAAACATATTTTTTCTCTCTCATTTCAGGAATATATGATGATGATCAAGAAATAATCACTCTAAGCCGATCAGATTTTGGTATGTTGATGAGTAAGGATCAATGTATGACAGAAGAGTTTAAATGTTTAGATACATAGCTATTCACACTGCTATTGAAGGGAAAATAAAATTAAGAAACATATACTGTAAGTGTACATTATTAATTTCTTTAAAATATTTTCCAATCTGTACTTCATTATATATTCAAACATGCATGTATCTCTTTGCTTTGCAGAGCAATCAGTGGATGGTACAGAGGACATTTGGTTTATCAACTTCTACTCGCCTCACTGTTCACATTGTCACGAACTGGCTCCAACTGTAAGCAATCTGTTCACCCTTGTGACAATGTAACTGATATGTATTTTGTATAGAGATACATGTACCTAGAAAGTGTGCACATTACAAGCAATTCTTAGAAAGCCTGAAATAAACTTGTACAATGTAAAATTCAAACTGAAATTGAAAAGAATATTTAAACACATGATATACTGTATACGGTATTTGTAGATGTAGATTTTTTAGGTTTAATATTTTGAACTTTAATTAAAATGGTACCGGTACTTCAGGTTTTAATGAGGGTTTATACTATCAATTCAATAATTCATAATGATAACACAAAGCTTTCATCTTAAAGCAGCATGAAAGGTTTTGATCGGTATTCAACTTTAGATTACCGGTATGAAATTTTATTTCCAAATGTCCAAAATTGAATTTTGAATCTGCATAGAAACTAATAGGTATGGTTATTTGACATTTATATCACACAGGACTCATTAAGAAAATTTCCTGTGTCTGCAAGCTGCAACAAACAATGAATTTGAAATAAAATCTCAATATAAACTTTTGTTTTATAATGAGGCGAAAGAGAGGAGAAATGGTACATGATTTAAATGTTTTTTGTTGACAGTGGAGAGAGGTAGCTAAGGATTTGGAGGGGGTTATACGTATCGGAGCAGTGAACTGTGAGGATGATTTTATGCTCTGTCGACAAAATGGCATCCACTCCTTCCCATCTCTCGTCATGTTCCCAGCTGTAAGTATTCATATTATATTCCTACAAAACCAGAAAGATAACATTTGATTGGCTTACCGGTATTATAGCCTGCTGAAATTTATTGCACATTCTGCTAAACCCAAGTATGAATTTTATAGGGTTAATTTCCATCACACTTACTATAAACATGTGCTTCATGATAAGCTGCAGATTTTCCAATATTTCTTGCAGTTTGGTATTAAAAAACAAAGATTTGAAATTCTTTTTACAAAATAACATATGCCTTTGGCTCTTTGCACACACTTTTTGAAACATGAAATTTGAAACAAATGGTAGAAAGACTAATACAAATATTGCAACTGGCAGTAATGTACCTACTATATTTTCATGTAACTACATCTGTAGGCTACACAGATAATGTTACCCAGTATATGCCTCAGGATGTGGAATACAACTTGGGATAAATCTTCATACATCCTGATTACAGACCTGGATAACTAATATTATCCAAAATTATTCTATTCATAGAATAAC
Organism: Magallana ariakensis; assembly: GCA_020458035.1. Lineage (NCBI taxonomy): Eukaryota > Metazoa > Mollusca > Bivalvia > Ostreida > Ostreidae > Magallana > Magallana ariakensis. The sequence goes on along the minus strand of CM035815.1, from coordinate 49,308,252 downwards.
AATATTAGTTTCTTTTCTCTCTATAATATATACTGGTATCTATATGCACTTTATATTTTTTACTAAAAGGGCAAAATGGGCATGTACATATTAAAACTTCCAGATTTGAACTTTCATTTTCATAAGAGCATGTGGTAGACATGATTTTAATTAACTGATGGAAACAATTTTTTTAGTGTAGATAGTGAAATGAAAGTGAAAAGCTTTAATATTTTCTCTCATGAAAAATGATAATAAATACCACTGAGAAACACCTGCTATTTATAGATTTAAAATGTAATCAATAAAGCATTGACTCTAAAAAGCTCAAGATTATTTAAGGTGCAATTCTCCTCCATTTTTTTTTAAAATTCTGTCTTGAAATACATGTACATATAATAAATGAACCATCATATATTTTTTTTACTTCAATTTCATAGAGAGAGAAATACCATGGTAGCAGAGAAAAGCGTGATCTTATCAAGCATGCCTTAAAGTTTGTCAAGGCAGAAGTGATTGAATTATGGGAAGGAAATTTTCAGAAGTCTTTGGATGAGCAATCAGAGAAACCATGGATGATTGCATTCTGTGGAGAAGAGGGTAGGTAAAGTTCATTTTTATTTCAGTATCAGATTAAAAAAACTTGTGTTGTGATAGAAGAAAAATTATTTGATTTCATGCTGATTAACCAGCAAGTGCCTCAAGGATAAATTTGAGTGCTTTAGCAGTATTTGGTTGTATGCAATTTTTTTTCCAAAGCAAATAGATCTAAAGATAGCTAGAAAGTAATGAAAGAATTATCCCCTAATGCCAGAAAAAATCATTCACTAGATATTCTAATATTGCTTTTATATGAATTGTTAAGTACTTATACCGGTAGTCATAATTTTGGTTGGTTTTTTTTTAGCATGTTTATCAAGAACTAACAGACTGAAACTGGCAGCCATTTTGGTATGTATGACGCTGTCATTGCACAGAAACTGTAAAATATATGGATATTGATGATATTGTGAGAAAGTTTTGAAATGTTAAAACTTTAATGTGTACTTCTCAAAACTTTAGTCAGATCTGGTAAACTTTGGAACACTGAGATGTAAACACAATGAAAACCTGTGCGAGAAACTAGGCAGGGAGCATGGAATTATCTACTATGGAACAGATGGTGTGGAGAAAGATAAGGGCATTGTAAGTTAAGATAAGGGCATTGTAAGTTAAGATAAAGGCATTGTAAGATAAAGGCATTGTAAGGTAAGATAAAGGCACTGTAATTTAAGATAAAGGCATTGTTAAGTTAATATAAAGGCATTGTAAGATAAGGGCATTGTAAGTTAAGATAAGGGCATTGTAAGTTAAGATAAAGGTGTTGTAAGTTAAGATAAAGGCATTGTAAGTTAAGATAAAGGCATTGTAAGTTAGCCACAGTATTCTGAATTAGTTTTCTTTATCTTTGTTTCACTTGTTTGTCTCCCTTTTCTAGCAAATGTAATTATAAGATATCCTTAATTGAAATGAATAAGATGTGCATATATTTGTGTGTTAAAGGAAATCGCTGGAGCAGATCCCCAAGAAATAGCTTTCCAGGTGATGTCTCAGCTCCCAGATGTACAAAATGTTAACAAGGATGTATTTGAGGTGAGAATTTAAGAGTTGAAAAAAATTACTTAAATTGTGCCATTTAATAACATAGTTGGAGATATGTTAATGATATGAAAAACTTATCAACTGATCTTCAATGTAGGCATAAGGCCATATCTTGGCCATACTGTGTTTGGTGTGCTTGTCTTGTCTTTCTTTCTTGTCTTTTTGCTGACAACTTTATACTTGCATGACCACATCATTTAAACTACATGTATAATGGTGCATGTGGCTTGCATGTAGTTCACTCTGTAAATGATTTTTTTTTAAATCCAAAATGCATGAACTCAATTGTAATTAATGAAACTTTTAATTAGTAAATTGAACAATATTTTTTGGTCATTTCAGAACATAGTAAGGAAGATGACAAAGGGACAGGAGAAGGACTGGTTGATCCATTTTGTGGATGATGAGGAACATCAGGATATTGAGTTCAGGAAACTACCCGCCATGCTGCCAGAGTTCAGGGTCAGTTGATTCATTCAGTGATGATACATGTAAACCTTTTAATTAAAAAAACATGAGAATGAATTTCATAGCTATCACATTTATATAAGCAACTAATAAATTAGCATATTTAAATGTTCAAAATCCATTTATATAAGTAAAAATTATGTAGCTATTTTATTCAATTTTCCTGAAGTACTGAAAATATTTGACTGAGATGATTTGTTCTTATAGAGGATGATATAAGATTTTAATCATGAATTTTAATCATATAACATCATGCAGATTAATACTTTTTTATGCAAGCCATATTCTTAAAATTATTGTGTAAACTAATGTTTTGTGCAAATGTTAAAGAAATTAATGAAATTATATTCGTTGGTTTTGTTTGTTCTGTAAATGTCACTAAATATTCAATTTATGGACTACAGGTAGGAAGAGTCCATTGCAGGAAACTTTGGGATATCTGCAGAAAGCTTCATGTCAACAAATTCCCAGCATTTTATGTCTTCAAAAGAATTGGAGGATATGAGATATATTATGGTACTATTTGCTTTCTGTTTATTGATCAAAATGCCTGAATTTGATATTAAATTTATAATATTAAGTACGGTAAAAAACAGTTCCAGCAAACATGCTAATAATAAGCTCAGTGAAGTCAGTTTCATTCTCCTAAGTCTTAAATTATAAAGTAAACTTCACTTATACATGTTACATATATTACATATTACATTTAATTTTCAAAACATCCCTGGCTCTCTGCTATAAGCATGTTTCACTGTACCTTAGTGAATGAAGCAAAATCAATTTGAGTTTTTCATTTTTTTGTTTTTAAGGAAGAGCGACAGCACATGATGTATCTGCATTTGCCAGAGACAGTGCTGGAACTAAGCTGGTTTCCCTGGGTCCTGATGATTTCAACCCAAGCAAAGTCGGACCAGATAGCAGGGAACCCTGGTTTGTGGATTTCTTTGCACCAGTAAGTTTTCTAGATGCCCACTGATACTTGCTAATATTCAACAAAATCACATAATTGTATATTGTACAAATGATTAAAATAATACCAGAAGAGAGTAAAAATTGTTTTTTTCTTTTTTCTTTATAATTGACAAATATTTGATTGAAGAGTTTCTAATGATATTAGAAAAGCCATGAAATTGTATCAAACTGCAAAATATAAAAGCTTTTATAAAAATGTGTATTTTACATGTTAAAGACAACATTAATTAAATGCTGCTTTTTTGCAGTGGTGTCCCCCTTGCATGAGACTGCTACCAGAGTTCAGAAAGGCTGCACGGGATTACAATGGTGGAGTCAACTTCGGAACAGTGGACTGTACCATTCATGGTGATCTGTGTCAAGTGGTGAGTGAAAAAACCCACAATATACTTTCTTCTATTTAGAACATGTACATACTACAAGTTATTGCTTATGATACAAATAACCAAGTCAAACTAATTGTGTTGCTTTCACTATTCTACATTTTACAAATTTTTCAGTATAATATTAGGTCGTACCCCACCACCATCTTCTACAACCAGTCTGTACCTCACCAATACCACGGCCACCATGACTCGTACCATATACTCGAGTTCATACAGGTAAACATATACTGTACAAGTTGGTTTTTGTGCAGGTGTAAATTTTTGCATTTTAATCTAAAAAAGGCTACAGTTTAAAATTTTTGCAATTTTATATTTTGTGATTTCTTCAAAGATGTCTACATGAATAATATTAAATAAATTTTTGTAATTGAATTTTTCAAAAAAATTAGCAACCACACAGAAAAATTATGTTTCACATTTTCTTTATTAATAAAGTTCATATATCTATTCATGCTAAAAAAAAAAGTGATTCAAGGAGTTTTGATAACTGAATGAGCTCTCATTCTTGGTAGGACACATTGAGTCCTCCGGTGGTAGTTCTGGACAGGGAGAAGTTTACACAGCTTGTACATGGAGGAGACAAGGACACTCGCTGGTTTGTGGACTTCTTTGCTCCGTGGTGTGGTCCCTGCCAACAGCTAGCCCCACAGTGGAGGAAACTGGCCAAGGTACAATTATCACAGTAATATCTGGTGTCAGGCAAACCACAGGTATTTTTAGTTGAACTTGATTCAAAACCAAAAAATTATACATTCAAATTGTAATGTATATACCGGTATTTGCAGGAGGTAAGATGGCTCCTTTTATGACTATGATCTACTGATATTTATTTAACGAATATTTAAAAAAAATTAACTTAATAAAAACATGGACATTAACATTTAATATTGTCCTAACTTTTAGATGTTACGAGACTTTGATGGAGTGAAAGTTGGCCAGGTGGATTGTCAGGCCCATGGAGATCTGTGTGGCTCTGAGAATGTCAACTCTTATCCCACCATAAGACTGTACAGCAAAAGTGAACAGGGGTTTTCTCAGTTCCAGTATGTATTTAATTGTCACAAAAAGTCAGTTAGTTGAAGTACAAAGTATTGTATAGTTTATGGCTACATTTGTATTGACTTTTTATTGCATTTTTTTTTTTTTCATACTCTGTTCCCTGTTTAATTCCTAACCTTAGTTGGTTGTGTTTTGATATGAATTGAAATGATCATAGCTATTTAAACCTTATATTGCAGTCCATACAACAATTGGGCTAGAGATGCCACAGCTATTATGGCCTGGATGTTTGAATCAAATTTAGTGCCTTCTAACCTTGAAGACATCAATAACAATAACTTTTACTGGAATGTGTTAAGAAGTTCAAAACCATGGTTGATTGACTTTTATGCTCCATGGTGCAACCATTGTCATATGTTCCGACCCAAGATTGAGCTAGTAGCCAAAGTAAGTTTTTTTCCTGATAATTTGACCTTTTTTGCTGTTACTGCAAGGATATTAACCACTATTACACATATTTAATACTTTTGTGTTGGTTTTGATTATTGCAGAAATTAAAAGGACGTGTAAATATAGGGAAAGTAAACTGTGATAGGGACCAGGGACTTTGCCAGCAAGTTGGTCTATCTGGCTATCCCTCCATCCGACTTTATAGGGGAATCTATCCTGGCCAGGATGCACAGGTATAGTTATAAAATTGTCTGAAACTTTTTGTCCTAATAAAAATTTTTAAATGTTTGATTTTATGGCCAAGATGCACAGGTATAGAGTTGTAGAAATGTCTAAAACGTTTTTGTCTTTCATATAAAACGTTTGGTTAGTTAGCTGATTTTGAACTGTTTAATTGTAGCATCCTTTTGGAGAAGACATAGAGGTATATGAAGCACAGGAGCTTTTAGACTATCTTCAGGAAATCCTTCCAGAAGTTTCAGAGCAGGTACAAAACAATCTAAATGAACATGCATGTAATTTAAACAGGTTCACCCATTTCCCTGTCTAACATGTAGTGGAAGTAATAAAACTACAAATTCATAAAAATTTGTGTTATGCAATATTCAATCTAATTTCTTCAAATGTGACTAAATTTTTACCCAGTGTGGACAAAGTGCTAGTAAAATGTAACTTAACATGCAGCAGATTTCATGAATTTCTGAAATGTGTTGTATTCTTATGTTTCAGGAGCCTGAAGCTGATAGAAATCCATTAGATCATGACGAACTCTGATGAAACCCAAGAATAGGTTTTAACAAAGAGTTCCTTTTTTTTTTTTACATTCTACAAGGGTGATGTGACAAATTTTAACATTGATATATTTTTTTAGACTTGGGTATTTTCTATGTGTTGATGATCTGATGATACTTATTTTTAAACAAGTCATGTAATATAATGATGTATGTATCAAACAATGCACAGTATTATTTATAGCAATAATTAAAGTAGGACTTAGTCACGGAACATATAGAATCTACCTATCTAGTCAGTCGAATGTTGTACTGTATATTATATTTAATTCAAGTTTAAAAACTCTTTTTATCGCATGTTTATTTTAATATCCAGTTAAATAAGGCCAGTACAAAATTATGTACGTCAAACTGTTCAGGTATATCTTTACTCCAACAAGAGTAAATATCAAAAAATTAAAATTATATGACTGTTCTTATAACTATTCTGACACAAGATTTTCTAAATGTGAAAATTCTGAGGTTAAGTTTAGGTGAAAAGCATGTGATATCATATAAAGAATATCCCATTACATGGGAATGGATAATTCTTGAACCCAAAAATTGTAGGGTCTTTTTCACCCTAGTTTCAAGACCTGGTGATGAAAAAAAACTTGTGTGATGAATTTAAACTTATATGTAAACCTAAGATTCATTCATATTCAAAATTTCACAAAGATCCTTTGTTTTCATGATACCGGTATTGAAGTACACATCATTTAATGTGCTATTGGCTATTTTGTCTTGCCTGTGAATTGAGTAATCAACATGCACGGATCCAGAAAATTTTTCCGGGGGGGGGGGGGGGGGGTTGGGACCCCTCGCCCCCCCCCCCTTCTAGATCCATGCTTGATCAATGCTGATGATAATCATCCATTGTTTTCTTTTTTGTGTACCTATTTTATGCTGAATATTTGAACTTGTTAATATATTGTTTTCTTTTACTGCAATATGGTTGTATTTTATTTCCTAATCTTAACTAGTTTATTCAGATATTTGACTAATATTATATCAAATGATGCTTTTGTTCATCAATGAAATAGAGTTACACTTTGGCTTCTTTTAAGTTACAATCTATAAACGTGACAATGTAAGTTATTTTATGAAAAAGACTTCTGTTAGATCTTAGAGAATCAGAAGTGAGATATTAGTAGAAACAAAAGATAAATTTTATATTTAGGCTAAAAAAAATAACAAAAGTTAAAAGCTATTGAAAGTAATGATGAAATTTAAGCATACCAATAATTTTGTCACTTGACATATGGCCAATTGAAATATTAAACCATCTTATTATTCTGCAGACATAACATGCTGTACATTTTTATTTTAAAACAAATGTGACAAAATTTATCAAATGTATTTTATTTTAATGAATTTACAACTTATATCCACATGCTTTCAACTGGTCTCCTTAATAACGTCACATTTTGATTGGGAACTATTGACATAAACTTCAATAAACATTCCTCGTCCCTTGATTAAGTGCCTTCAATTGTAAACATGTGACATATAGATTGTGATAAAAGTATCTTTTTGTAAAGAATATTGTGTTCAAAATCCTCATGTGTGTATATAATAGATCTATATACATCATCCCATGGTGCACCGTTTGTCTCAATTCCGTTTATGTTTTTTCGTTTTTATCATTTTATGTAATATCCATGTGAAACTTTCTTTCTGAAATATTTTTAATGAGTAGGCCTATTAGAATTTGAAACCAAAACACCTTATTTTCATTGGCTTTGCAATTATGAAAGTTTATGTCAGATTCTTACCAGAATATAAACTGGTCATGTAGACAATTCATTGCATTATATTTACATCTACCAAGTATTATTCCCTCTATTTCTTACGGAGACTTACAGTTAATTCATAGCTCTATAGAAACAGCCAGACTGAAATCTACACGCCCCGTTTATCGATTGGTCGAAATCTACAGCGGCTGAAACTGACAAGAAAGTGACAGGACTGAAATTGACACGCCCAGTTTATCGATTGGTCGAGACCTACAACTACCTAAGAAAAATCACGAACTGCACGAAATAACCATGATGATGTCAGACTCAAAGTCTCACAGGAGACGATTTGGCTGTTTCTTTTAGCTAACGTACTTCAGTACGTTAACAGTAATTTAGTGAATTTTACTTACTTTTTACGCTCAATTTATTAATTAGTTAAAAGAAAGATGTTAATATAAACAATAAAATGCTTTCTTTGGTGATTCATTCGGGTTATGAAGGTAGCGATCATTGCAGAAAAAATTTACATAACCCGCTAACGCGGGTTATGTATTTTTTCTGCAATGTCTCTACCTTCATATCCCGAATGAATCACCAAAGAAAGCATTTTATTGTTTAAATATTACCTTTGCATTAGTATACAGATAACAAAATAGTCAATACTTATAGATGTACTAACAAATCATCTATATAAGAAAAAAGTTTAGAATTGTATGTGGAAATAACTACGTGTGAATATTTATGCATGGAATGTGAAGCTGAAATTGTTATGCCATATATCAGGAAAATTTCAAAACCTGTATTCTGCATTTCCTAATGAATTTTATCTTACATTGATTACATTTGTACAAAAAAACCAAAACCGTTTGGTCTTATAACTTTTGTACAATTTGATTATATTAGTTTTTTAGCTCACCTGAGCTAAAAGCTCAAGTGAGCTTTTCTGATCACATTTTGTCTGTCGTCCGTCTGTCTGTCTGTCTGTCCGTCTGTCTGTCTGTCCGTAAACTTTTCACATTTTCAACATCTTCTCCAGAACCACTGGGCCGATTTCAACCAAACTTGGCACAAAGCACCCTTAGGCAAAGGGGATTCAAAGTTGTGAAAATTAAGGACCACGCTCTTTTTAAAGGGGAGATAATTGGCAATTATTGGAAAATTTTGAGAAATTTTCAAAAATCTTCTTCTCAAAAACCATTTGGCCAGGAAAGCTGAAACTTATGTGGAAGCATCCTCAGCTAGTGTATATTCAAAATTGTGAAAATCATGATCCCCGGGGGTAGGGTGGTGCCACAATGGGGGGGGTCAAATTTTTACATAGGAATATATAGAGTAAATCTTTAAAAATCTTCTTCTCAGAAACTAATCAGCCAGGAAAGCTGAAACTTATGTGGAAGCATCCTCAGCTAGTGTATATTCAAAATTGTGAAAATCATGACCCCAGGGGGTAGGGTGGTGCCACAATGGGGGGGGGGTCAAATTTTTACATAGGAATATATAGAGTAAATCTTTAAAAATCTTCTTCTCAGAAACTAATCAGCCAGGAAAGCTGAAACTTATGTGGAAGCATCCTCAGCTAGTGTATATTCAAAGTTGTAAAAATCATGACCCCCGGGGGTAGGGTGGTGCCACAATGGGGGGTCAAATTTTTACATAGGAATATATAGAGTAAATCTTTAAAATCTTCTTCTCAGAAACTAATCAGCCAGGAAAGCTGAAACTTATGTGGAAGCATCCTCAGCTAGTGAAGAATCAAAGTTGTGAAAATCATGACCCCCGAAGTAGGGTGGTGCCACAATGAGGGGTTGAATTTTTACATAGGAATATATAGAGTAAATCTTTAAAATTCTTCTTCTAAGAAACTAATCAGCAAGGAAAGCTGAAACTTGTGTGGAAGCATCCTCAGCTAGTGTAGATTCAAAGTTGTGAAAATCATGACCCCCAGGGTAGGGTGGGGCCAAAATGGGGGGTTGAATTTTTACATAGGAATATATAGAGTAAATCTTTTAAAATCTTCTTCTCAGAAACTAATCAGCCAGGAAAGCTGAAACTTTTGTGGAAGCATCCTCAGATAGTGTAGAATCAAAGTTGTGAAAATCATGACCCCCGGTGGTTGGATGGGGCCATAATGGGGGGGTCAAATTTATACATAGGAATATATAGAGTAAATCATTAAAAATCTTCTTCTCAAAAACTATTAGGCCGGAAAAGCTGAAACTTATGTGAAAGCATCCTCAGCTAGTGTAGATTCAAATTTTTGAAAATCATGACCCCCGGGTGTAGGGTGTTGCCACAATGGGGGGGGGGGGGGTCAAATTTTGACATAGGAATTTATAGAGTAAATCTTTAAAAATCTTCTTTTCAGAAACTAATCAGCCAGGAAAGCTGAAACTTATGTGGAAGCATTCTCAATAAGTGTAGATTCAAAGATGTAAAAATCATGACCCCTGGGGGTAGGGTGGGGCCACAATGGGGATCGAATTTTTACATAGGAATATATAGAGTAAATCTCTAAAACTAAGTAGCTAGGAAAGGTGAAACTTATGTGGAAGTATCCTCAAGTAAGGACTAGGTAGATTTAAGTTTGTTCAAATCATGATCCCCGGGGGTAGGATGGGGTCACAACGGGGAGGGGGGAGGGAGACAAATTTTTGACATAGGAATATATGGAGAAAAATCTTCTACAAAACCTTTTGTCTAGAAAATCTGTAACTTTAGTAAAAGCAACCTTGGGTAGTGTAGATTCAAATTTGTTAAAATAAAAATCTTGAGGAGTAGGGTGTGGCCACATTCAGGATCCAATTTTACAAAGGAAAACATTTTTAATTCACAAAAACTGAAATGTTATAATATATATGGTTTTACTTATATGCAAACATTTTGCCAATTTGTGATTCTTTAAAATTGTTAAGACTTTTGCCTCTGGACGATTCTTGGGCCTCACAAGGGGTTCAGAGTTTGATGTAGGTTTATATCCCATGTTTAAACAATTGTCTAGGATCTTGTTGAGAACTGCGATGCTCAACATGTGATATGAATATAAAATCATCCTGTTAAAAAAGGGACTTGATTATAAACATAAGAATATCTACATGTATTACTACATTGTCCAGATATTTTGTATTATGTCGATCTCCATTAAGCTGATTTTATCATGCCTATTGTTGCTCAGGTGAGCGATGTGGCCCATGGGCCTCTTGTCTTTGAATTGATATGACACTTTTTAAAATGTTACAATTTAATGGTACGTGTCTCATGTGTCTCACATCTGTTTTGACTAGCTTTCTAAATAAATGCAGGTTTAAGAAAAAAATAAATTAAAATCTCTTAGCTTCATTTCAATACATTGTTTGATGATTTTCAGCAGACGATTATTTGTAACTTAGTTAGAACATCATTAGTATACTTCAGAGTATAGACAGTTTTTCAATGGACAGCTAAAGCCTACAGTGTTTGATTTTATAGACATTATCCAAGGTGATAGCCGTATTTTTCTGTTCTGCTTAGAGACGGTAAAACAAATTGATGTGAAAGACTGTAACTGATATGTGCCAAACAAGTGTAAATGCTTCCGAATAAAGAAATACTATGTAATTATGTATCTTTAAATGAACTAAGCATACATTTAACTTCAATTTATTGTAAAGTTTTGTGTTTTTTAAACCACGTGTGAAAATATATTGTATGATTGATGAATGCACTCTGCTTTCTTCAACACCATATTTATTTTCTTATACAGGTGAATAGAAAGATCAATGAAAATAAAATTATATGATTTAAGTCTTTGACAGTTATTTTATTCTTTAACAGAGAGCGTAAAATTCAATTTTTATTCTCATTTCGACATCAGAAGAGAATAAAGCCAGCATGCAGAAGCATGTGAAAACTTTTTTGATGTCGAGTTCAGATGAGCCAAAGGATAAACCACAGACAAAACAGTAGCTAGATAGCACAAGTCTGCAGTTTATGGGAATAATTGTTATGCGTTATCTGGTAACTGATCAATGTCTTATCATAGGCTCATTACCTTCTTTAAATTATGAAAAAGCACGATGAATATGCTTGTTTACTACTGTTGTTATGTTAATTACATTATAAAGCCATATATATTTGTTGTAACAATGTATAATGCATTCTCCGATTTTTTCATCAGTTTTCTCTGGAAATAGAAAAAGACAGCCCTCTCCCAAATAAGGAGGGGAAGGGGCTACATTATTAAAGGTTCATGTAAATATTTATATAGAATTAATTTTATTAATCCAATTTGATACTTTTCTGACAATCAAGGAGATGTATGCCTTCAGCCAACCTTTCTTGTCTACCCCTAATTAAGTTCGTGGTGATTTCCAGAATTTGTGTTAAATCAAACTTAGTTTAAACTTGTCTGGAACATCTATTCATTTTAAAGGCAACTGATAATATTATGCATATTTTATGTATCTCAAATGAGGATTTGAAAGTTCAAGTCCTCCAGCTATTTGTTTACAAAAGAATTCTTAAGTTTTTCATTCAGAAATGTTATGTAAGGTGGTATACAATAGCAATGCAACAAAGGACTATATATAGCTTGAGCCTAAAACGGCCCCCTAAAATGAACATCATCATTTTACTGTAATTCTTGTTTTCTTTGTACAGATATACATTTGAAGTTTATACATAATTTTCATTTTGAATAAAGTGCCCACAATTTAAAAATATGACATCATAAAGTTTACCTTTTCCCGCCATTTTCGCATTTTTAGCGTAAAACGGCTGGTTTTCAAGCAGTTTTTCTGTAAGAAAACATTGAGCGATTGCTTGAACAAACAAAATATTTTCACCAAAGATGTATCTATTCAGTACTTATAAGTGACAAAAGTGTTGATCTTGTTCAAAGCGTCGCTCTATATTTCCCATTCGAAAAAAGATAAGAAAAATGTCAAATAATGACTGATTTTGATTGAATTATAAAAATAGCGTCACTTCTGACGTCATATACTGCCAGTGCGTGCAAATAAATCAAATAAATAGGTGAAAATATATAGTTTTTATCAACTCTTCTATAAAATAACACAACAATTTAATGTACCTGAAACACTTTAAAAAATGGCGAATTCTGGGGGCAAAATTTGACTAATATCATATATATTGTTCTTTTACTCATATTTGCTTAAATAGAAGATAATAAAATATTATCACCTCATGACGTAAATTTTCAATATCTTAGATATATTATTTATTTCCCCATACTTTGATAAATGATAACATCAAAAATATTTTAAATCTGCTCGTTTCAAGTTCTTAATTATCTTCTAAATCAAGGAAACACATCAATGGATATAAGGTTTTGTTCAAATTTAAACATCTTACTAATACTCATTGTAACATGTAAATTCTTTCATATAAGCGGAAAGATCAACATTATTAGATTGGCAATCATTAGAAGTATAGTTACATGTATATGATATCATAATCTGATAGTGTTTTGTAGCTGCATTTAATAAATTATTCAAAATATTGACTTTTTTGATCCAACTTGTGTGATCGTTTTTTCTTAATTGAATCGGCCATCGTTTTCCTTATATGTCCCAAGCGATAAAGGTTTATGTTAAGGAGGCTGGGTGGTCAACATATTAACCATCAGATCTACCTCAAATTTATAGAAATCATGTTTAAGCTGTAAACTTATTTTGCAAAGAAAACATTCTCAACACTGTATATAAGCTTTAAAATTTAAATATTTTCCTATACTGAAAACCAACTATTATTCGCGACGACTTTATTTCACGATTTACCTGAGATGAAGTGGTTCGCGGCATCTTAATTTTTGCGACCAAGCCTTATCCACACCTGTTTTTGTTTTTTTAAAAATTGCAACACTATGGCAAATACTGGTCCTATGCGAGAAATATTCGCAGCAATAAAGAACCTCGCGAATAAAGTCGATTTACAGTATCTTTATATAGAACTCTTTTTTTAAGGAGATCAACATAGTCTAAATATGGACATGACCATCGAACCCTCTTAATGTGAATTTAAACAACTTCAGCCCTTTAATATCACACAAACACAATAAATTTTTATGAAGGTGTTATGCGACACCTATATAATGTGACGTATCTACAATAAAAAAAAAAACAATAAAATCACTTAGGTATAATTTTAGAATTTTTCTTTCACAATTATTACCAAACAGCGTAGCACAACGAGTCAGAGCGTACACTATGAGTCTGTAAGTCACGAGTCGACTCTTTCTGGGGTTTTTAAAAATAATTTTTACCTTTCCAAAAAGTTTCAAACCCCTATATTTTTTTCGGGTGGGGGGGGGGGGTAAAATATTGTAAAATTTGAAAATTCTAACATTGAGAAAATATTTTGATAATAGTGAATCTAGTTTAACATCGACAGGTGTCCCTTGCCACCTTAAAGATTCCGGTCCTGAGGGCTGCAATAAGCTGTTTTTTAAAAATCACAATATAGATCGATATATATACGTGGTTCGTAACTGTAATGTACATACAAATACATCATAATCTGAAAGGTTATCATTTTTACGACTTTATTTTTATTTAATTTGGTTTATCTCTAATTATAAAAACTGATAATTGAAAAAAATCAATGCCATCACTCAACCTTCGTTATATGGTATTTTTCTTCCTTCTTTGCAGCTCGTGGTTATTCCCCTAAATTATTATATAAAGCCATATCATTTTGAATCATAATCTCTGTTGACTTTACAGACACGTGATATATTTATACATATGTTATGTCAACAAGCCTGGAACATTTTCTTGTTAATCTATACATGTAATCATATCCGGATGTTTTTGTTTGTTTGTTCTAAGTTCAAAGTCGAAAATTGTTTAAATACAATTTTTTGTTATTCAAGCCAATATAATTCAATACAGATTTTAAAAAAAATGTTTTAAGGCATATTTTTTCAATTCACGGTACAACATATAAAATTCCCCCATAATGATATATATATATATATATATATATATTATATATATATATATATAAATAAATAAATTATGAGTAACAGGTAATTTTTTTTTCAAAATTTCCAATTCACCATCTTTATCGTATTTTAAAATAAATTCATATTTACATAATAAACATTCGTACACCAGTTACTTGCAGTTTACTACTACCAATATATACATTTTTTTTTAAATTTAATGCTAATGTGTTTTTAATATTTTCTATTCAAATTTGAAGCCAATGAACATTAAAGATTAGTAACTTCTTCAGATGTATTTTGTTCATCGTTACTATCTTCTTGCTTCTTCTGGGAATTTGAAATTGAGTCTTCTTCATCGGCTCCTCTCTCTTCAATGTCTAACAAAATTTCTCTTTTACTTTCAAAAACAGGTTGACTTTGTGTCGTGTCCTCGTTTGATTTCTCATTATCTTTATCATCATTGTCTAAACTTTCGTATGGTTTCTTAAATGTGGTCTCATTGATGCTTGTTTTTTGGATTTCTTCGCCCTCCTCAAGACGTCTCAGTTTCTCTTGGGCCAAAGCAGCTTTGGTCACTGCCGCGAAAACAACTTTGGTAGGCCTATCAGGATAACTAGTAACACCTTTATCAAGTTCTTGGGTAAGTCTTATTTTCTCTTCAAAGGCTTTCCAACGACTTTGAACAATTTTCTTCCTATTCAGAGCTGTTGCTCTTCTTTTTATCTCGCTGGTTCTTTCTTGGTTTTCAGCAATTGTTCTAACCGCTGCAAGTGTTCTTCTATTAAATCTATCTTTTAGAAGCCGTTTAACCTCTGATATTTTCTGTTCATAAATAATAGCATTATTTTCCTCTTGCATTCCCCGTGTGCTCGCGTCATCCCCTTCTTCTAAAGCTTTGGTAAATTTAGACAAATTCTTTGCAAATTGTACACGTAGTTCTTGTGGTTGATGTTGTGTTTGTTCCCTCAGTCGCTTAGTATATCTTTTCCACATGTCTCTGCTCTTGTTTTCTGTACGTCTATAAGAATCTTCACTGTAGGTTGTATCTACCGAAGCTATGGATATTGTATCGTCTTCATTCACGGCTTGAAGTCCTTTAACAATTTCCAACCCATCTTCGACTCCAATGTCATTTGGAACTTCACTCTTAGCAGTTATCCCAGCAATAAGTTTCCTTTTCCAATCCAACTTGTTTGAAGCAACAATGTGAACAAATGTCGACATTCGATGCATAAGCATACAAATAAATTGCAAGAATAACATGATTCCAAATATTGCCGTAAAAGCGAATGATATTGGTTCTATATAACCTCTACCAGGTGGCCCCTCTGAGACAGTACATGGCAGTTTAACGGAAAGAGCATGTTTAGTATTTGCATTCACTTCCGTTAAGACGTAAACAATTGTAACAAAGAGTGCGTTCATCAACAGGAAAGCGAGACAAACTTTGTTCCTAAGTTCAATCAAACCTTGGTGCATCTGAAAATAGAAAAAATGTGAAGTACAAATTGAATATTGAAAATCAAAATCAAAAAGTTTTCAGACAGGTGCAAATGTTGGTTTGAAAATTAAACCTTAAATTGCTTCAGAAATTTAAAAATTCACAGCCTTTATACTTATTGGAAAATATTTTCAGTACGTTTTGTTTCTTGTAAATAGTTGCCTATCTTTGTAGTTGCCTATCTCTGACCTTAAGAGATTTTGGTATGAAGAAAATTGAAGGTTATATTCTTTTCAGCTTTCTCCAATACTAGTATTGATTCTTGAATTATAACATTTATTATCTTTTTGTGACTTTTTGTATGTGTGATTCTACGTTAAAAATGTCACTTTCGATCAGAAGTAGTCCTTTCTGATTCCATTTGTTTATAAATGATTTCATTTGAATTCATTTCAAGATTTGGAATGCAATCATTTAAATTAAACAGATTTTTACCCCCATTAAGAAAAAAATTCTCTGGTTTTTTAAAATGTGAAATGGGACTTCTCTACGTGTGTGACCTCTTTATGACTCTCAGGATGACAGCTTTTATAAAAAATATGTTTCATACTACTTTTTTTCCATAGGTTTTCCACAAAAAATTTTTTTTTCACCAATCCCCATCCCCAGCCCCTGTTCTTCCAATCCAATTTTAGAAATAACATCTTTAGAGGTTTTTCCTTTATTTTCCTCTTTTCCTAATTTCCTATGCTGATGAACTTTGAATTTCACCCGAGAATGTCATATTCAGGTGAGCTAATAAAAAACGTCAACAAAAACAAATACCTGTTTTTCATGCTCTTTATTGGTATCTAGAGGCTTCAAATACTTTGGTATAAATTCTTCCCAAAATAGTTTTTCATCATTGTCCAGTACAGCAACAGTTCCCTTTTTTAGATCGCTGTCGTCCATCCATGACTTGGAACTCATTTGCTCGTGCTTGAGCTCTTCCTCGTTAAATAATGGATTGTCTGAAAGATATTTTAAAGATGAAAATTATTGAACAAGTTCATTTGCTATAACTATTCTCTCTATTTATGTTTATAAATAATGCATACTTCGTTCTATATTTCCATCAATCATGTCGTTTAGACTTGAAAAATGAACATTTTCTTCCAATTTGTTTTCCTCTGGTTTATCCTCCTCCTCTGTGTCTTTCATTATTTGAGCTTCTATGCCGTCAAGTCTCTCCAGTATAATTCTGAATGGTCTGTCATCTGTTCTCTTTACTGGACAACATCTTTAAGGTTTATACATACAAGTAATCAATCAGAAATAAAAACAACTTTCTAAAAAAAAAACCCCAAACACTGTGTATCTTTTTAGTAAGCCGTATAATGATTATAAAATACAATTCAACATTACCTAATAAATCTTCCACACGATAACAAATATTCAGATTTCTCCTCACCAAAACCAAACGAATCTAATAACGTCGAGGATCTGGCTGAGTTAGTAATTGTAGTTTGGTTTGTTTGCTGTGGCGGTGTTTCTTTAGTTTCGCGTGTTCCCCAGGATACCACGTGCAGATTTCCAAGGGAATAAATCATTAACAGCATTGACATAGACGGAATGGAAAGGAAATACAGAAATCCGTGCAAAACACAATAAAACTCCTGTAAAAAAGACAAATATGAAATAGATAGATAGATAAATAGATAGATAGACATAAAGATAGATAGACATAAAGATAGATAGATAGATAGATAGATAGATAGATAGATAGATAGATAGATAGATAGATAGATAGATAGATAGATTGTTACCTGTGGATGGATAATTGCCGAAACGAAGAAAACTCCAACGACAAACAAAAGAAACAGTGTTGTGACTGAACATAATCCGGCTGTAACAGCCTCCAGTAGTATACCAACAAGTACAATCATCATCAGAAGAGAGTAGAGGGTGGACACAATAGCAGCATAAGCCAACTTTAAGGATAGAAAACAACCATTAGTGAACGAATGCACAGATGTTATTAAAATCAGCACCATAGCATCACAGTGTATTCTTACCTGTGTGCTTGATTTGGCAACAAAACACAATATAATCATTCCAATCACTGGTATAAGATTTACTATCATTCCTGCGAATGGAGGAATAGCCGGAAAAGCCATGCTAATTGCGCCAAGAACCATTAGAAAAATTGTACCCGGAGTCAGAATGGAACAAACCATCAAAAACATCTGATACAATATGTAAATCTTTGTAATGTCTTCGTTTTTTCGGGTAACATTCCTCCAGTCCATTAAGAGATCTATGATATTAGCCATGGTTGACGGAGACCACCTTCGTCGCTGATTGAAGAATTCATAGAAACTTTCAGGAGCATAGGTCAGGGCATCACTGGCAGCCACATACTCGACTTTGTAACCTTGTTGTAGCATCAATGTGCAAAGCCATCTGTCTTCTCCTAAAAATTTAAGATATGTGTGCAAAATGTCCTAAATGAAGTTAATTATTGGTACAACAATTCCTTAAAATACAAGTTTTTGATTTATACCTTGATCGTACTGGACATAATGATGCGGCTCAGTTGGAACTTTTGTATACTTGGCCATGACGTTGTCATCCATAAGCGCAGAACCTCTGAACAAACTAAAACACCCCGGACTGCAAAGCACACAGCCCATTATGTTTTCTGCTGCTTTCTGTAGCCAGTGACTAACAGCATATTCGAATTGTTGGTACCAAACCATTGGACCTGTTAAAATTTATAACAACATAATATTACTGAACGATTCAAACCTCTACGTGGTATTTTGTTAAGTAAATAGGATAGGAATATTACCCGATCCGATCGGATGGATTCGGCCACACGCGGCACCAACGTTTGGGTTCTTTCGCATCCTGTCGACCAACAGTTGGACAGCATTAGGCTGAAAATCGACGTCGCCATCCAATGCGAGCAAGAATGTGTTTTCAGCAATTGTTCGCTTTTGTCGCCGCGACTTTCCCGGAAGTTTTGCCAGTTTATGCGCCAAAAAATAATACATGTACATCACCTAGAAAATTGTAAATGCGAAATGATCTCCATAAGATTTAAGGAGGCTGGGTGGTAAACACATTTCTCATCAGATCTACCCTAAAATTTAAGTTATGATGATAACCTATATCTTTTTAATTAGTGAAGAAAAACATAAAAAAATCCAAGCGTTTGAGTATATATATTTCTGTAAATCTTTATACAGAGCTCTTCTTCTAAATAAGATCCATTCGGTCTATAGAAATGACCACGACCATCCACTTTTTCTTCTTTTTTTTTGGACTTTTTCTATGTTTGTTTGTCATTGTCACTCAATGAATACTTATAATTGTAAAACACTATACATAATGCGGCAAAACACTTCAAAATATTAAAAATTAATCACCAATTCAATCCACTTGCATGCGAACTTGTTACAACAATACTTTTACATGTACTTGAATTGTACTAGTATATTGCATTGTATAAATGTTTTACCTGACTCCATCTTTTACGATGTCTGATTTTAGTTTTGTCTTTAAGATGGGCTATCAATTTGTTTTCACCCGGAAGTCGCCATTCTAATTTACCTCCATAAGGCGTACTTGTTCGAATAGGTGAATCAATTGTCTTCGATATTCCCGGTACAGATCTAGACAAGAACAAAGGAGATAAAATTTGGTATATATGTAGCAAAATGTACTATTTAAAAATTATCTTTTCGGATGTGTCATTAGGAAAATAACAAAAGAGTCGTAGCTTAAAAAAGTAAAACATAGCGTTTTCTGGTCAACGCCAATTGTTACCTTGTCACCTAATAACTTAGATAATTTTTAATATTTAATTAATGTGTGCTACACTAGAAAGGGGTTAACATAGAAAACTGAATTTTAAAACAATGTATCTACAAAGGTGGCATTAAGCTGTGGTTTCAATAATATCAGTTGGCATTGGATAAACAGAAAAGTTTTAAGGATTGATATGTTTCGTACCTATTTGGACAATTTCCTTAGTTGTAACCGTCAAAATTGGTTGTCAACAAATAAAGATTAAACCAATGTAAATATTATAGCAATTATTTATACAAAATACCTTGCTGCAGTTTCCACTGATGCAATAAGTTGTTTAACATAGCTGTTGACTTTGTATATTCCATTGCTGTCGTGTCGGGATTCAAAGGCATCATCAAAGAAAATATGAGCTTAAAAAGAACATTTTAATCTTTGGAATTATTTTGTAATATTAAATCAAGGAGGTGTCAGAACCTATCACTAGCCTTTTTTTTTAATTTACAAGCCTATTTAAAAAAAATTATTATATCAACAATACCTTCAAATTCGTAGTAATCAGGATCCTTTACCCCAAGACCTAGCTGCAAATTTCTCCTAGCGCATTGATCATAATCTTGTCTGTAAATCATTGAAAATAGTTGCCATGAATGATCTGTTTTCTATATCAGATATATCTAAAATATCATCTATCATTTCGATGGTTGGTCTACCTGAATATAGATTTGAGTATCTGCACCATTTCAACCTCTGATTCATGCCACATTGTTGCACACATATATATCATCGGTGTGTCATCCTCCCTAAGTTCGGACCACTCTTTATTTTGTGAATTTTCGTCAGTACCATTAGGTATTGGAAGCTCTTTGATTTCCTTCTGTAAATAAAATGCAAATATAATGCAATATAATAATATAATATATTCAATATAAGTGCATTTAAAAATCTAATATATTTTTAAAAAGCTTGAAATGCTCGTATGAGGTGTTCAACTTACATGTTTTTCTGTTTTTGTTTCCTTAATAATTCTTCTTCTATTTAAAAACAGAGACTGATCCGGGAACACGCCATCATACAATGTGCGAACAAAAAGACTGTAATAAACAAAAGAGGTACATTATTCTAACATTTATATAAAACGTCTTGTAAAAGTTTAACTCAAAGTTTAGGCTTACCGGTCGGTGGCAATTAATCGTTCCTTGTCTGGTGACCATATATGATTAGAAATCATCAAAAAGGACAAAAATCCAAAAAGCCCAGCTAAAACAGCAGACCAAGAGAATTCCATATTCTTGAACATTGAAGATGGATCATAGTTTTTACTTGTCCAAACTGGCAAAGGAATGACACAAGTTTTAGCATCTGTTCCGATTTTCAGGGTTATTAACTCTGAATATATTCCCCAAAATAAACCAATAACTACCGGCGTAGATAAGACAACCGGAATAGCATAAGACAGTTTTTGTGCAAGGATTTTGCTGGCTGATTTGACACATTTATAGCAAATCACACTGGACATTACGTTCATAATTGATACTACAAATGGAAGGAAAGAATAACAGCTATCTTTTTTAGTAGTTTCAAATGTGAGATTTGTATAAACAATGTTTATTTCAGCTTTCCCGCTTGACTCAAAGAAAATGGTTTTAATACAAGCATCCCCGTCCTTGCAACTTGTACCAAATAGGAGAGCAGGCATGACAAGTAATGTCAATATTATCTTCCATAAATTAGTTATGATACCAATTCTCACTTTCTCTCTCCTCATGTTCTTTTTGAATCGAAAAATCCATGGAACTTTACTTTCAGTTTTAGTGTATTTTAAAGAAGTTTTAACCCTCTCCGTACTAGACTGCGGAACGAAATTTTCCCACCATGAAATTGATATTAAAAATGGAGACAAAATCACTAGTGATATGAGAATGAGAGAGTTGCTAGTTTCGGAGCAATAAATATAGTAGGCCCAGAGACAAATTGAGGCTATCTGACCAGCAAAAGCCAGTATATTCAAAACGCGAGCAACATGGATACGAGTTGGCAATTTGCTTATGTCGTCGTGTTCTCTTAAAGGAAATACAATCTTTAATATCCCAGGTATTGGGCATATACAGAAAGAAACGGCACACGCTGTCAACGGATCAAAACTTGGTAGCACTACTAGAACAAAAATGCACAATCCTACAGAGTGAAGTGATTCAAGGATAAGTGCCTGAAAAGAGAGAAAACTTATCATAATCCAAATATGAAATTGCGCTGAACAATAGAGATTATATGATAAAACACAATCCGTTTTCATTTGGAAAAGAAATATACCAATATAAGGGTATTCCACTGCATTGGCCATGTCCTCTGTAACATCAGCACCCACAAATATTTGAGTATCGTAAACAGATATGGAGCTGTAATGGTAATAAGAATTCCCCAAATCCATCTCACATCAGTAGCGTTTAAAGTATATGACAAAGTTCCGTTTAAAGTCTTCAGATTGTTATTAGCTGTTGAAGGAAATATATTGGCCGTCATGAAAAGAAATGTCATTTTCGATATAATGGACGTTGCAAACACCAGTATAAAGAGAAGAGAAGAGAACATTATTCTGCTCATCAGAAAACAAGCGTTCCAACATTCAATAGAAGAGCTGGACACGTTATCTTCTGAAGTAACTCGGAAAACATCCCAGGACTTAACTTCAGACCTGAAACATTAATTTAATGAAGTACAACGTGTGTTATGTGTGTAAACATATTCATAAAAGGTAAATCTTGAAATAAACTAATATAAGCTGTGCTGAGCAGACCTTTCTTGATTTGGTGAGTTATATGTGGGTTCTGTTTGGCGGAACTGTACTTCTTTTGTTTCCTCTGTATTAAAATCCTCTGCAGCCGATGATTCCGTGTCAGTAGTATCACTTACAGAATCAATCGAGTCGCAGGAATCTTCTTCATATGCTTGGTTTCTTTGTCCGCCAATGTCCATTTCATTGCTAAGCGAATGTATTGACATTTTCACCCCTATCAATAAACGGCAACTGCATGTTAAAAATTATTTTTTTTCATATGTTGCATTAGATAATGAGAGTAAAAAATTGACATATACGGGTAAAAAGTAATGTGTACATGTGACAAGTACCAAAAAGTAAGCTTTCATAAAAGTTCTATTAAATAAAAAAAAATACACTAACCTTGCATCATTCCTGCTTCTTTTGTTCGAAGCACTGATCCTCCAGGGTATGATGCCATTTCCATCTTACTGAATATCAAGAATTAGACATTTGCATATATTAGTAAGTTTTCTAACGAATAACCTATTTTTTGTTGTTTACGTATTTTTCTAGAATTTCTTTTTTTTATACTTCATAAATGTCATTATACAACATGTTTTCCAATTATATAAACCGTATGTGATATTTGTATACATAATATCTTTTTATTTTTTGTTTGATATAGTCTTCAATAATGTCTTATGATTCGAATAATATCTTTATTTCCTATGTAGCTTGTAACACGAGATTTGATTGGCTAACAAGCCGGGTGTAAATTTCCGTATCCCCTGCTGAAGCCGGGTGTAAATAAAATGTGACGTCACAATGCAATTCTTGTTTACATCTTTGCGCAAAATGTAACGTTAATTAAAAGAGGTAAATGAATATAATATTTAAAAATAATTTGTCAAAATCCCTATTTCTTAATATTCTAGCTATTAGTTTGAATAAATGATTTTCAGCACAATTTCAATTAATATTAAATTTTGATTCTTTGCATTGAACTTATTTCACTGGTAAATTAATATAATTATAGAAGTATAACATAGGAAATAAATTCGTTATCCAGGTCCAACCAAGGGTGTACGGGGATTTATCCCGGGTTGTATTCCATACACCCTTCGGCCTGCGGTCTCAGGGTGTATAGAATACAACCCGCGGGATAAATCCCCGTACACCTTTGATTGGACCTGGATAACTAATATTATACTCAGTATATACTTTAAGATAAAGTAAGGCATGACACAAATGAAAATTTAACTAGATAAATTGAAATTTACATGTAATATATAAATGTATACTTGCTTGTGGAAAAATAAGTACCATGTCGTTATTATTATTTTTTTTCTTACAAATAATCACCCTTACCTTGGGTCATAGAAAGCCATCGCTACAATATATGAAGTCCAAATGACTGGGTTGAAATTTTACGATAAATAGTTTATTTAGATACTGATAAATCAAAACAGGTTGAGACAGAGTGCCCCCTTCCGTGCACACCGTACCCACTCCCGCATACAAATGCAATTTTACAGATAACACTTGAGTACATGTATGCATACATGCAAGGTGAGCTTTCCACTATTGGTTTATGTGCACAGTGATGTTAAAAACAGCGTGATATATATATTCAATGTATGATTTTTTTGATAAGTCAAATCAAAGGTAAATAGATCAACAACATATCTCTACTATCGTTTAAGTCAATTGAAGTATAAAGAATACTTGTTACTGATTATTCAGGGAATCCGGTGTCGCATAGTTTTAGTTTCGGAAATGAACAAGACGGATGTTACCAGTAAACTACTAGTATTAACAGCAGATCAACGATTTTTTTTCTGATAACTTACGATTGCGAATGGAAAGGTGTCATTGAATATTTCAAAAAGTAAAAATTAGGGATGGCAATCGATTGCAAAATTGCTAATTGGTTAATAGCAATTCGTTCCGATCGATCAACCGGCTATTCGTATCAAAAATGCAGATTTTTGAAATGGCTTTCTTATATTTTAAAATAATTTTTATTAATAACACAGAAAGGACGATATTAGTATTCTGTTTCTGTTTAAAATAAAAAGTGATATAACAATTAAGCTTCTGATTATTATTCAAAAAACAAAATCTAAACAAGGAGCAAACAGTCAGGAAAAAGTTTGCTCTGGTGTTACAACTGTTACACTGACCATATTACGGAATTCCCTAGTCAGTTCGACTTCTCAAAACCAAGTCTGCCCATGACAAGTCATAAATCTCCGTTTGAAATAATCATCTTTTATGTAGGTGCCCGCTTTAGATTGCATTTCCTATGTTATAAAATGATGTCGTGTTTAAGAGGAAAAAAAGTAAAATAATCATGCATATGTATATAGGTACAATAATGATAGATGTAACCTGTTACCATCGTTCCGACCGGTTAATTGGTTGACCGGTTAGAGATTCTAGTAAAAATACTTCCAAATTTAAGAAAGAAGGGAAAAGTCGTTACAAAACCAAGAGATAGGCTTAGAGTTATTTAATTTTCCTTATTCTTATTTTTCTATACATAGTTTTGTAATCTAGAATTGAAAATAATATTTTTTGGAAACATTTATTACTGACTGTCAAATGCGATGGTTATATGATATGATATATTGAAGTAGTCGTGAATACTCTACTGAGCTACTATGAACTAGTCTTAAAATCGTTGAACTAGAAGTAAAAAAAAAATCCTTAATATCATAAAAGATGTTAAAGTCAATGCTGACTTCACCAACCTATGACTTGCATATCATTGACCAGTACCGTTGATGGCTTAATCAAATGAGTCACGCTGTTACAATATAGTTGGAGACTAAAGTTTTAAAAATGGTGTCGATAGTACATGAACTATTTATTCCAAATGAAAGTAAATGGTGCTTTAAACCCATTCTCTCACCAGAGGTCGTGCTGCACAAGTTTCGCTTTCACATATATATATATATATATATATATATATATATATATATATATATATATATATATATATATAAAAGGGATGTCAATTTTACTCGGGTGGCTTAGTCGATTAATCGAAGCCTTTAGTCGAGCGATAGTCAAATACTCGATGATTTATTTGAAACCGTGAGTCTATTTTCAATCAAATAATGCTACTGCCACATACATCGTATCTTAAACTAAAGAACATTAAAAAACTTATAATAACATATACTAAATGTATTTGATTTAAAATGAATTGAAGCGTATTTTATCTAAATATCCGTAAGAAAAATGTCCTGGCTTTTTCTTTATTTTATTGTGACGCTTACATATAATTGAGCTCCGTATCATCTCAGGCAAATCAAATGTGACCTGTTCCACAGTTAGTCATTGTCCGTGCCTAATCAACAATCAAAGATTAATGATTATAAAAACAAACGTCTAGAGATAACTATTGATATAATTAAATTTTTGATTATACAAACATCTAATCCAATAAATAACTGATTAGAAGAAACACATATTATTATCAAGTACATGTCTGCCTAAGTAAATCAAAAGAGATCAATTATTAGCAGCTTCAAAAATACACCAGGGACATCGATGGAAAAGAATGTAACTTACAATTCAATTCAATTCAATTTATTATCCTTGAGCTTTACAACTCATCAGAATACAAATTATAATACATATAAAATTATAAACAAATGTGCAGTAACTGAGTGGACTTATTAAGACAATATAATCATGTACATATCATAAAATATGAATGAACATAAATGTATGTTAAGTAGCTTAAACTGTAGTATTATTACAATGCTGCGCTCTCATTTTGGAAGCGCTAGACAAATATTTACCTAAATTATTGAGTTCCTTTATATTGTTAACACTTAAAAGTTTAACTAGTTTAAAAACACTTGGTTTTTTGTAATAAAAACTCTTTATATATTTCTTTCGTAATTCAACGTAAAAAGGACATGTGAGTATAAAGTGGAACTCATCCTCTAAATCTTTTTTATTACAATAATTGCAAAATCTTTCATTTCTTGGCACCTTGTTGTGTCGACCTTTTTCAATATTTAAAGAGTGTGATGAAGTTCGAAAAATACTTATAAATGTTTTTGAAATATAATTAATCGGTCTCCTAATATAAGTTTGCAAACAAAAATTATCCACAATGTGTTGATATAACACTCTTCGGAGATGTCGAAAAAGATTACATCAAACTTTGTTTATAAATATCTAGTATTCTACATTCAATTGTCTTGTAGGTTTTACATTGATTAGAACAAGTTTCGTCAAACAAATATTTTAGACCCATCCTAGACAACTCGCTTTGTATGGAAACCATCCAGTTATCGTTATTGACTAGCATGCTTTCGTATGCCTCCTTCAAGATAATATTATTTGTATTTTTAATTTTTAACCAATATTTGAAAATTCGTAACGTTCTTCTAATATACAAAGGCAATCTACCCAGTTCACAATACACTAAATTATTTGTAGTTTTTTTTATTGACCCCAAGAATTCTCTTACAAAAATTGAGATGTACCTTTTCTATATCGGGTGCTTTGTGGAAACCCCAAATTTCACAGGCATACGAAAGAATACTATGGACATACGTATCAAATACAGAACATTTAGTTTCAACATTAAAAGAATAATTTTTCATAGTGTTTGATATTGCAAAAAGTGCTTTCCGTCCTTGATCTGCTACATGTTTTTGTGTTTGTAAAAATTTTCCATTGAAGTTGAATAACATACCAAGATACTTAAAAGTATTCTTCTAGTTTTTGTTCATTGTATGACCAGCTTTCAAGATCTGATATTTTCCCACCATTTCTTAAAATGACAACCTTGGTTTAAGACACATTTACATTCAGATCCCATTCTATAGTATACTCATTAAGTGTATTTAACATACTCTGTAACCCAGCAGGGGTTTCAGCAATCAATACCATATCATCTGCAAACATTAGCAGGAAAATATTAATCATTTGTAGTTCAATGGATGGACAATTGTTTTTTATGAAGTTTATCTCAAAATCGTTCACATAAAAAGCAAAAAGTAGTGGTGATAACACTTCACCTTGTGGATCAAACATGTCGAGCCAAGAAAACTGATATCTACATTCGTAGAACAAAATCTGCCACGTTAAGAAAAAATAAATAGTATTTTTAAATTCTATTCACTTTATTACGAGTAATCGACTAAGAAAATTTTAGTCGATGATCGGTGTGACCGGGCGATAGTCGAGTAATCGAGTACTCGTTGACATCCCTAATATATATATATATATATATATATATATATATATATATATATATATATATATATATATATATACTAGTATATATACGAGGGTTGTCCAAAAAGTTCGTGGACAATGGCGTGTTTGTCATTTAAATAGGTTTATATATATATATATAGTCTATCTAAATCTTTGTCATACAATTTCAAATCAAACTAAAGTGGTTTTGAATGTTTTCCATAGAAATAAACTAAAATTGTAATGTAGCAAATGGTCGCGGAAAGTACGCACGGCCCAGCGTAAAAATTGTCCAAACTTTGTAATTGAGTTTTTAGGTATGAATATTTACAGTTTTTATAAAACATTTCAAAACTTAATAATCTTCTATTATTATTTTGTCTGTATGTAGTACGTCATTTTCATCCGTCATTTGAAGCTATTTTCAAACTAGCAGAGGACATTTAAAAGATATTACGGCAAGAACATGTTTAATGATGCGATCACAATTTAATATGGTACAATATTTATTTGACATTTAAAAAAATATTTAATTCTAATCTAGCTAACCCGATAGATTCAAAACTTAAGAGAGCGACAAGTTAAATTTAAATTAAATAACATAAAAAGATAACAAACACATTTTGTACCATGCAAATTATTCTTCAAATTAACGAAAAATAATTAACTTAAATCATTGACATTTATTTAAACTTCTGCAGATACACAACAGACGTCGATTGATAAAATTAAGAGATTAAAATCGAAATGTAATTGACCTTTTTGTTTTGATTATTCAACGCTAATGTAACCAAGAACCAATCTAGAACATCTCTTGACTATATGAATACATTAATTGTTTTATTATCACACAAAAAAACCCATAATAAAATGTGCTTTAGTTTTAATTTTGTGACGATGAGCTAGTTGTACTTATAGAAAACTATTAATAGTGATATATGGGTAGATATGTTGCCTGTTGATTTTCATTAATTTATATATTTATATTTAAAAAAAAAACAGGCACGAAATAAAACTTGTTAAACGGAAAGAGCTCGGTTGTGATGAAGAGTTTTTTGTTTTGTTTTTTTACAAAGGATATAATCGTTATATCTGATTGAATACTTTTGCATAAATATATAAAAAAAAATATTTATTCGTTCAAAATCATTTTTTTATTATTGATAACTTATTATGTTACACAAAAATATGGGATTATATAAATATAAAATGTTTATACGTTTTATGTTGAACAATTAAATGTTTATATACAAGGTATTCGAAACTTTCATTTTTATACGTTTGAGTGAGATGGTTTCATGAGTTATGCCAAAAATTTATATTCTAACAAAATTTATGTGAAAATTATAACCTTGTTGTTTCAACAAATGTGATTTGCTCCTTTTGAGCATTTGGAATCGAATTTTTATCGTCAGCCCCCCTTTCTTCAATATCAAGCAAACTGTCCTTCCTACTCTCATTTGTTTCTCTTTTAATCTTATCCATATTTGTTTCGTCTTTGGAAATATCATCCTCTTCCAAATGTGTCCTTCTCTCTTGGGCTAAAACAGCTTTCGTGACTTCCGCCAAAGGAACTTTGAAAGCCTTAACGGAGTTTGCATAATTTTCATCTTCTTTTTTAAGCCCATTTTTTATTCCAATATCTTGCCAACGACTTTTAACGACTTCTTTTTTATGAAGAGCCGTTGCTCTTCTTTTGATTTCGTTCATTTTCGTATCATTTTTTGCAATCGCACTAGCTGCGGCTAGAGCTTTTCCTTTAAATTTATTTTTTAACAATTTTTGAACACTCATTTTATCATTTTTGTCTAATGCATCGGTGAATTCGTTCAAATTGCTTGCAAATTGCAAATGGTAGTCATATCGTTGTTGCGGTTGTTCTTCCAAGCGCTTTCTGTGTTTTTTCCACATGATACTGCTCTTCCGTTTAGGGCGCGTATAAGAATCAACACTGTACGTTGTATCCGTTGAGGCAATAGATATTGTATCATCCTCATTAACGGCTTGAAGCTCTTTAGCCATTTCCACCAAATCATTTTCCGTCGGATCCTTATCCCCATTGATTAATTTCCTTTTCCAATCAGTCTTAATTGAAGAGACAATGTGAATAAATGTAGACATCCGATGCAAAAGCATGCATATAAATTGTAATAACAACACGATTCCAAATATTGCCGTAAAAGCGAATGATATTGGTTCTATATAACCTCGACCAAGTAGCCCCTCTGAGACAGTACATGGCAGTTTAATGGAAAGTGCATGTTTAGTATTTGCATTCACCTCTGTTAAGACGTAAATAATTGTAACAAAAAGCGCATTCATTAACAGAAAAGCGAGGCAAACTCTGTTTCTAAGTTCTATTAAACCTTGGCGCATCTGTAAATTAAGAAAAAATATCATTAAAAACAAAAATTAGAAAATAAAACAAGACGTCGATAAAACACAAAAATACAGTTTTTTAGTTATGAACGATACCTGTTTTTCATGTTCTTTATCGGTTTTCAGTGGCTTCAGATACTTCGCAATAAAATCTTCCCAAAATAGTTTTTCATCATTGTCCAGCACACCAATAGATCCTTTCCTTAGATCGATGTCGTCCATCCATGACTGAAAACTCATTTGTTCGTGTTCGGATTCTCTGTCTTCTTCAAATAAAGGATTACCTAAAGCACATTTAATGATCTTATTTATCAAAAAGAAACTTGCGCTAAATAACAAAGTGTGATGCTTATTTACTACATGTATTTAACATACCTTTTTCTACGGTTCCATCAATTACGTCGCTTTGAGTTGAGAAATAAAAATTATCTTCAAGTTTTATATCACAGGGTTCAGATTCCTGTGTTGTTTTTATTTCTGTGCTTCTAAGCCATCGAGTCTTTCCAGAATAATTCTAAATGGTCTGATAGGACAACACCTAAAAGATTTTGACAGTACTAAAAAGTCATTGAATAATGATACATTATCATTAATGATATTGTCCAAATAAATATCAGTTATACGTTTAAAAAAAACCCTTTAGTATATAGTTTTAAGTGTCTAGTTGTGCATTAATCTTATTTTCCATTTATAGGCTATTTTTTAAGTTTCAATAGATGTTGTGTATGTTTCCATTTGAAAACGTAAAATACCGGTATCGGAAAAATGAATTTTACCTTATGAACTTTCCACACGTAAACAGATATTCAGATTCTCCATCATCACCAAAACCAAATGATTTTAAGAGACTCGACCTGGCAGAGTTTGTTTTGCTTGTTTCTAGTTGTAGCACAGTCTCCTTTGTGTCTCGCGTTCCCCAGGATATCACGTGTAGATTTCCCAGGGAATAAATCATTAACAACATAGACATCGATGGAATGGAAAGAAAATACAGAAATCCATGCAAAACACAATAAAACTCCTGATGAATAGAAAAATATTATCAAGTTGATAGATAGATAGATAGATAGATAGATAGATAGATAGATAGATAGATACAGTACGAGCAACGCGGATCCCGTGTTTCGCGCGACCCGTCACGGTATAAACACATCGAGGTAATCGGCCAGGTGAGACAGGTATACCGCGTTCCCATCACGGTAAACTCATTATCTACCTGTCCCGGCCACGGTAAAATTATCGATGGAAAAGTATCGTATACAAGCGGGAGTTATCTCCCCGAATGACAAATAAATTACATGTTTATTTATATTTAATGACGATATTTAACCAGATTTTCACAGAGATTATAAACGAAATACTTGGAGTCTTTTTTACTGTTATATTTGATTTCATAGCTATTAAATAACTTATTAAAGTATTTAATTTAATACTTGTGCAGCAATTGCAAAAAAAGTATTTTCGATTCTATTATCATATTTTAAGGAGGTCGTTAAAAAAAATCATGAAATAATATTAATTGCCAAAAAAGTATATATGTGTCAGCTGTGTGTTTTTGTTTTCTTAGCAATTAATTGGTCCGCCTACATTTGTATTGTTTGTTGTTGAAGTCCATTCGTGTCAGCTAATGATGAGCAAGTGATTAAAAAATAGGGCTTCCTACAATTAGCAACCCGGTATTTGTAGCACGTTTGGTTCATTTCCTAAACTATTTTCTTATGTTCTTAACATTTCAAACGGATTAAGAACATGTTTTGAAAACTTTGCTGTTAATTTTTCATGTCGATAAAAAAAACATTTCAGTTAAATGTATTGATATCATTTTATCTGTGCATGATGAATATGAAGCTTCTACACATAATATTATGTAAACCTACCCCCCCCCCCCCTTAAAAGTTTTAAGACTGTCAAAGTAAACTAAATTTGACTTTAGGTTCCAATTGTTTTACACAAAGGTGTGAAATCATCGCACAGACAGGAAATTACTCTACGCTTGAACGCACAGAATACACAGGTATGAGGCAGGTAGATAATCCGTGTAACGAGTGACCATCAAGAATTCTACATGCATATCAAACAATTTTACTAATAGTTATAATAAATAATTGATTCATTTTACTGCGTTCTTAAACCGGTAAACGTGTATAAGATGTTCCTTTCCGCAAAAAACCTCATTATAAACTTAACGAGAGAGAGAAAAAACCCACAACGAATTTAACCTCCCAAACACAGCATATCAAGCATCACGAACATTGTAAAATACTTGATTGTTAGACATACTTCTTATTTTCTTTATTAAAAATAAAACTAATAGAACGAATCTTTATCATGAAAGGAACACGTGGTGCAGCTCGCGGGCTGATTTGATTGACAGGTGCAGCACGTGAACTCAAAACTGAAATTGCATGATGGATTCAATCACAGTGTACCATATTCTTTTATGAATACTAATTTTATAAATATTTAATATTAGATATTTCAAATAAGTGTACGTTAAATTACGCCTCAAACGCTCTCTCTCTCTCTCTCTCTCTCTCTCTCTCTCTCTCTCTCTCTCTCCTCTTCTGTAAGGTAGAAAATGAGCAGTGCTGTACGATTAGACGAAGCCGTACGCAATTTAGACTTTTTCTCATGTCTTGGACAGGTGTGAAAACCCCAGAGGGCATGTCGTTTTCTACCCTTGGTTTGTTACTCACTATACACAGGAAATGATCGTGACTTTATATACACAAGAAAGCATACTGACATAACACGTTATGATTCAATGTGCGTTAAAATAACCAACAATTGTATATGTGTATGATAATTTGATCATTTAATGGAAAAATAGATTTGTAAAGTTGATTCCCGAAATCTGTTCATTATTCAATTTAGGACATACACATGTATTGACAGTTTACGGCGCTATGTGTGTAGACTTATAAAATGAGAAGATGAAATTGCTCCGCATTGATGCAAAGTCATCTAAATAAAATATTTAATTTTAAGATTGTTCTAAAATGATTAACAACTATTAGAAATAAAAACTGAAATAAGCACATAAAAAATCAAATAAAGTGATATGTGTTCTTATTTACACAACACAGAATTTACCAGCGTAATAATCGTGTTATGTTGTAATTCTAATGAAGTTTCCAATTTTAATTTAATTTTATGAAATTCTATTACATAAATCTTATTTATTAATTTTAAATTAATATGAATCACAATTGATTAACAATGTAGCTGTTATGCTTAAATCTGAAGTCGCATTTTTCACGTGGATTTACGGGACCTACATGGCCTGTAATGTACAGTACAGGTAAAGTAACAACAACAAACATAGCTGCAGGTCTGTAGCTCCCGGTCTGAAAAAAAATCGGATGGACGACCTGGGAGCTACAGGGCCATCCATTGAGAAAATTGTATATTTATTGCGCAGAAAAACGTGCGCTAGTTTTCGACTAATTTACCTTATTTATACGCATATGCTGTGAAAACAATTAGTACCATTAAATTCTTCATGCAATTCACTACTGATATCATCTCTTCACTTGCCTCGGATAGTCTTTTAAACACCATCACCAGTCCCATAAATTCATGTGGTGCACTTTGTTTACATGTAAAAATGGCGACTCTCGATCTCGATGTAAATTCAACATACTTGATTTTTCGAGGTCGGTAGCGTGTTTCGGAGAAAGTCTGAGGCAAATAAAGAGACGATATCAGTAGTAAATTGCATGAAGAATTTAATGGTACTAATTGTTTTTACAGAATTTGCGTATAAATACAGTAAATCAGTCTTAAACTAGCGCACGTTTTTCTGCGCAATAAATATACAACTTTTTCAATGGGTGGCCCTGTAGCTCCCAGGTCGTCCATCCGATTTTTTTCAGACCGGGAGCTACAGACCTGCAGCTACAACAAACAGCAGGAATAACGGTAAATCACACCGTCGCGGTGTCATAACGGTCGATTTCAATAGCGCGATCAAAAACCGCGATGGTGTATCGCGGGAACGATAAAAATACCGTGACGGTAACGCGGACCAATACGGGATCCGCGTTGCCTGTACTGTAGATAGATAGATAGATAGATAGATAGATAGATAGATAGATAGATAGATAGATAGATAGATAGATAGATAGTTTATACATATCATCATTACCTGTGGATGAAGAACTGCCGAAACGAAGAAAACTCCGACGACAAACAAAAGAAACAGTGTTGTGACAGAACATAATCCGGCTGTTACAGCTTCCAGTAGTATACCCACAAGTACAATCATCATAAGCAAAGAGTAAAAAACGGAGATAACGGCAGCATACGCTAACTTTGGAGTAAAATAATTCCCAATAAATAAGCATATACTAGAAATATGAAATTCTATATACTAGTATTAAAATTCAGCACAATAAATACCCATTTTACCTGATTACTTGGTTTCGCAAGAAAACACAGTATAATCATTCCACTCACGGGTATAAGATTGATTAACATCCCTGCAATTGGAGGGATAGCCGGAAAAGCCATACTAATTGCACCAAGAATCATTAGAAAAATTGTGCCCGGAGTCAAAATAGAGCAAATCATCAAAAACATTTGATACAAGATGTAAATCTTTGAAATGTCTTCGTTTTTTCGAGTTACATTTCTCCAGTCCATTAAGAGATCCATGATATTAGCCATTGTTGACGGAGACCACCTCCGTCGCTGATTGTAGAATTCATAGAAACTTTCAGGAGCGTAGGTCATGGCATCACTGGCAGCCACATACTCGACTTTGTACCCTTGTTGTAGCATTAACGTGCAAAGCCATCGATCTTCACCTGCAAAATTCGACAGGTATCCATTGTCTATTTGGTCAAAAGACAGAAAGCAAAAACTAATAAGCTTGTTGATATTTCTTTTGATATTGCACAAAATATGAAATGGAAATTGCAAAAGAGATGTCATAATAAAGACGAGTAGCTGATATTTTTGAGCATAGACCTTGGTCATACTGGACATAATGACGTGGTTCAGTTGGAAGTGTTGTATACTTGGCCATAACATTGTCATCCATAAGCGCTGAGCCTCTGAACAAACTAAAACATCCCGGACTACAAAGCACACAACCCAAAACGTCCTCTGCTGCTTTCTGCAGCCAGTGACTAACAGCATACTCAAACTGTTGGTACCAAACCATTGGACCTTGTAAACACAATAACATGATATGACTTTTTAATATAAACCTAGAACCGTCTTGTTAAAACAGTAAAATGCCAAATTTACCCGATCCGATCGGATGGATTCGGCCACACGCGGCACCGACATTTGGGTTCTTTCGCATCCTGTCCACCAACAGTTGGATAGCATTAGGCTGAAAATCGACGTCGCCGTCCAAAGCAAGTAAAAATGTGTTTTCAGCTACTTCTCTCTTTTCAGCCAGCTTGTGTGCCAAGAAATAATACATATACATAACCTACAATGAATTTGGCATATCATATATGTCATTAGATTTAAAATGTGACATTTTTTTATATTCCATAGGGGTGTATAATCGTCAGTTCACTATTACAATATTAAAACTAGACAAGAACACTATGTTGAATAGTATGTAGCTTGTTAATAATCGTTACTTATATGTAATGACATTTTTTGTACGTGCATATTATATAAAGGCATTACCTGACTCCATCTTTTACGATGTCTAATTTTAGTTTTGTCTTTAAGATGGGCAATCAATCTATTTTTACCCGGAAGTTGCCATTCTAATTTACCTCCATACGGTGTTTTTGTTCGAATTGGTGGATCAATTGTGTTCGATGATCCTGTTACGTATCTAGGCCAAATAAATAAAATGTTTTTTATAGTGCACTGGACATGTCCTTGATAAAACTATATATATATATATATATATATATATATATATATATATATATATATATATATATATATATATATATATATATATATATATATATATATATATATATATCTTAACAAAACTTCTTAATAAATAGAATAATTTTGAAACTATGAATTAAAATGATGTGAACTTTTAAACATTTCGTAATTGATGTCTTCTTATCAACAGCACAGATAAAATAAAACAACACCGATTAAAATCATTTACCCGTAACGAAACGTCAAAATATTAAATTGGTATTTTTCTGCTCATGCTTAATATGATTATTTTTGTGATTGATATTAGTCTTTGATGATAGTGTAAAAAGAAAACCACGTAACATGGTCATATAATCACTGAGAACGGAGCCGTTGGAGTTTTGGTGTCTGCATTGTTTCAACAACAGATTGTACTCACTTTAAATTTGCTGTTTATTTTGTCCTCAACATCGTTTTAAATATCAAGCAATCCGAATGAAACATTATTTTGATATAATTTTTTCTATTTCTTAAGTGCATTATCATTTTTATCGACAACTTTAACAAACAATCTAAAAGTTTTGAACTAAATTCAACCAAACCGGAAGTGTTAGTAATATTAAGCAAAGGTCAAGGCATCAGATTGCAACCAGAGGTCAAGGTCAATGCATCATTCTTAATAATTTGAAAGTAAAGTGGAAATCAGTAACCCTGACGGCAAGTCAAAAAAATCTGCTTATTTCATATAGGAAATACATTATACTGGGTGGACACTTAGAAGTTTTGTTGAGTATATATATATATATATATATATATATATATATATATATATGTGTGTGTGTGTGTGTGTGTGTGTGTGTGTGTGTGTGTGTGTGGGAGTGTGTGTGTGTGTGTGTGTGTGTGTGTGTGTGTGTGTGTGTGTGTAGGTGTGTGTAATTATATTAATTATTAAGTTTTAGTACAACAAAAACAAACTTAAATAAATAAAACAGAATGCAACAGTCCAATCTTTTTTTCTTGCCATAGCGACTTTAAATTTACAATTAAGGAGGTTGGCACCTGAAATAATAGTAATGCCAATCATCCGGAAACCACTTGAATATAAAGATGTGGACCTATAATGCTCATTTATTTTATTTGTGACCCATGTCACATGCCATTTTTTGGAAATATAGCCCCAAACAGAAATGATAATTTTCCTGAAATTTGTGCTAAAATTTGACATAGAAATTGATAATTTGAAGAAATCATACAAATATTTTATAGTCTGAACTATTATCTAGTTATGATTTTAATACAGTATGAAGTTGAACACATGTAGTGACTATTAAAGTAAAATCTAATTCAAAGTTTAAAATGTCTTGCTTTACTGGTGGCTTCAAAGGCCAGTAAATAATGAACACAACAACAGATGTTACAAAATTTTGGAGTAATCAAATTAAAACGCAAATAAAGAAAATTATAGTAATGTCATCTTTCCAAAACTTTGCATAAAAATAGACATACATTTAATGTCTCATTTAAAAGTAAAACAAGCAGGGGTCACATCTCAAAATTTGAGATATAGCACGAAATAAGCTAATTTTAGGCCAAAATTGGAGTTAATTTTTCTTAACTTCTATGAAATATAAGCTAAATATGCATATATTGATAGAAATATCAAAATATTGTTTAAATATGTTTTTTAAAACATCACGAATATATCGTAATACACAAACTATCTAGAAGTTTGGTCTGCGCTGAAAATTAGGAAGCTAAAGTAACAGTACTCTAAAACTAGTGAGTTATGAAAATTGTTCATTTTCTTCTTGAAAACCTTCCGCCACAAAATATAGTCCCTTACTAAACTTTGTAAAAATGTAATTTTTTAAAAACAATTTTATTTAATATAGTTTATTTGGCATTGTAAAATATAAATATACTATTAAAATTAATATGTGATTGAGAATTTTCAGACTAGAGGTGACCCAAAATTGCTACCCAAAAACTAAGGAGCGAACCTCTTTAAACCTGAAAATCAAAATGGATAAAATATAAAGGGAATATTAAGCTTTTAAAAGTGTCAAGATGAATAAAGGTAATAAGAATAATAAAGAATTTTCATCACAATCAGTTATCACGTTAATTACCTTGCTGCAGTTTCCACTGATGCAATAAGTTGTTTAACATAGCTATTGACTTTGTATATTCCATTGCTGTCTTGTTGGGATTCAAAGGCATCATCAAAGAAAATATGAGCTGAAAATGTAAGGTTCATTTGATAATTGCAATTTGTTGGCATCTATGTTGTCACTTGAATAGTACATAACATATGTTTGCTTTAAGATATGTCAATTAAAAGTCATGTTAAAAATTATTTACCTTCAAATTCGTAGTAATCATGATCTTTAGTCACAAAGCCTACCTGCGCATTTCTCTTTGCACTTTGGTCACAGTCTTGTCTGTAATACATCGGAAGACGTCACTGAATGATGGTTATGAACAATCATTTGAAAATATTTTTTCAAACATATCGTTAACGATAAATGAACTACCTGAAGATCGATTTCAGTATCTGCACCATTTCAACCCCTGATTCATGCCACATTGTTGCACACATGTATATCATAGGTGTACTGTCTTCCCTCAGTTTTAACCAGTTTTCATTCTGCTCGTCATTTTCATTAGGCATTTGAAGTTCCTGATTAGTTTTCTGTGTAAAGATTTAATGTACATGATATATAACAAAATAATCATATAACCTCTGAATTCTTAAAATTATCAAACATATATATTTATATTTATTATACCTCTGTGAATATTTTCTATGTAAAATTACAATGAATAAACATGCTATTCTATCTAACCGTGAAATAGTTCCCGTGCTATATGCCCATGGTGAATAATCATCGAAACTATTCACCGGCGGCATTCGATTTCCCTCCTTTTTTAAATCGGAACACCTCTGACGTAATCCGATCGCTACATTAAATTCAAAGTCCGATAACTCTAATTTGTTTATCATCCAGAAATTATGCATCGCCGACGAATAAAGTTTCTTCGGTATAATAAAGTACCTATTTACTGATTATTCGGACGATAGCAAGTTTATTGTCCCCCAAGACAGCAACTATTTCACGAGGCGAAGCCGAGGGAAATAGTTGCTGTCTTGGGGGACAATAAACTTGCTATCGTCCTCATAGCCAGTAAATAGGTATATAATATATATATATATATATATATATATATATATATATATATATATATATATATATATATATATTTATGATCTAAATCCTTCAAAATATCCCTAAATTCGCTTTATATAATTAAAGGTATTTTACTTGTTTTATGTTTAGTTCGAACATGATAATTATTTTTGCAAACTAGTTATGTTTTTTTAATCTAATAACCCCATATAAATTACTTTGTTTTATCTTTGCACAACATTCAATCAAACACACTATCGATTTTCAATATAGAAGTAATTTTGGGGAATAATTTTAACGTGTTGAAGGGTTTTTAACGAAAAATTATAAATATCTGAAAAATACTAATTTATTATATTTGAAATCCAAGACTACTTTTAGCTTGTGATATATTTGGAACATATTTACATTTTCAACTGTCATTGTCTGTGATAACATTACAAATCAATTCTGAAGCATATAGCCCAATAAATTCATAAAAGATAAGCGACACAAAATGGGTGTGTCTTATAGCATAACCGAAAAACGGTATTGGCTGCGCCGCGTAGTAATACATAGCATGTGCTACATGAAAAACAGTGCTTATTTTGGAAATAATGTAAATATAAATATAAGGAATCATTCTTTGAATATTATTAGTTGATAATTTCGGTCGGAGCGTGGTCAAATATATAATAATTCCCTTCGGGCTTTATTAAATTTGACCACGTCTCGACCAAAATTATCACCTCAAAATACTCAAAGAATGATTTATTATTCCTTGGATATTTTGAAGGTTCTGTTTAACGTGCAGAAGTCAAATTCAGAAAGCCTTGTAAACTTTTAGCCTATTACTATGAAAAAAAATTAAAACGTTTTTAAAGGCCAATTATCCAACCATTTGTTTCCAATCCATTTTATTGATAGGACAATCCCAGTTTTATTAAGTAAATTCAAATTTGAAGAATTATCAAAACAAACTGCATTAGATTTATAAAAATCTTGGAACAAATAATTTGAAATTGATAAAATTTGATTCTAAATGTTTATCGAACTTGTTTTATCTTTAAACGACATTAAGCTGTTTCATAAAGAATATCACTCACAATTTTATTAGACTTTTTTTCTTCCTCAACCCGTCTTCGATTCAGTAACAGAGATTGGTCCAAAAAGACACCACTATACAATGCACGGGAAAAAATACTGCAAACAATACGATTTGTGATCAATAATTGTCATCAATATATTTTTCACCAATCTCATTTTATATGATACTAAATATAGTAGTTTATCAATAATCTTAGGCTTACCGATTAGTTGCAATTAACCTTGCCTTGCCTGATGACCATACGTGGTTAGAAATAATAAGAAAGGAGAGGAACCCTATCAGTCCAGCTAAAATAGCAGGCCAAAAAATTTCCATGTATTTGAGTATGGTTGATAAATCAGAATCCTGACTTGACCAAACTGGTAGAGGAATAACACAAGTTCCAGCATATGTTTCCATTTTTAAAGGTATTAATTGTAAGTAAATTCCCAAAAATAATCCTATCACAGCTGGGGTAGAAAAAACAACAGGTAGAACATATGACACCTTTTGTGCTAAAATTTTGCTGGCTACTTTGACACATTTATAGCACACTGCATTGGAAACTACGTTGAGTACTGATATTACAAATGGTAGGTATGAATAACATTTATTTTGGGGGTCAATTTCAAATGTGAGATTAGAAGAAACAATATTAATTTCAGCTCTTCCACTTGATTCAAAGAAAATTGTTCTTATACAAGCATCCCCGTCCTTGCAACTTGTACCAAACAAAATAGCAGGCATGATAAGTATTGTCAATGTTATCTTCCATACGCTAGTAATGATTTCAACCCTCACTCTCTCCTTTTTCATGATCTCTTTCAAGCTAACCATCCAATGAATAGGACTGTGGCCACTTTTTATACTACTCTTAAAAACAAAGTTTTCCCACCACGAAATTGATATTAGGAAGGGGGACAGAATTACTATTGGCGTTAGAAGAAAAGAGACACTAGAATTAGAGCAAGATATATAATATGCCAAGAGACAAATAGAGGCTAGTTGGCCAGTAAGAGCCAGTATATTCACAAGGCGAGAAGCATAAAGTCGTTTTGATATCTTCTTGTTGTTAATATGTTCTCTAAGGGGAAATAAAATCTTTAAAATCCCAGGTATAGGGGTGATACAGAAAGAAACGACACTTGCTGTCAACGGGTCAAAACTTGGTAGAGCTACTAGAACAAAACTGCACAATCCGACGGTGTGAAATGATTCGAGGATAAGAGCCTGAAAACAGAGTAATATCATTCAAAAAGATAATACATAAATGTTTTGATAAATAAAGAATTATATTTAAACGACTTATTTGCAATTTGAAAAAAATATACCACAATAAGTGTTTTCCATTGCATTGATCTTGTTCTCTCTTTCATCAGCACCCACAAATATTTCATTATCGTAAACAGATAAGGGGCTGTAATGGTAATAAGAACTCCCCAAATCCATCTTACATCAGTAGAGTTCAACGGGTATGACAATGTTCCGTTAAGAGTTTTAAGATTATTTTCAGTTGTGGAAGGAAATATATTTGCAGTCATCAACAAAAATGTCATTTTCGATACAATGGAAGTTAAAAGCACGGCCATAAAAAGTAGAGAACAAAACACTATTCTGCTAATTAGAAGACAGACGTTCCAACATTCGTCAGTCGAGCTCGACACACTATCTTCGGAAGATATCCTAAAGACATCCCATGGTTTCCTTCCTGGTCTTAAATAAACATTTAGAATTCACAATATCATTATTGATTGAGTGAACCATTCAAAATAAAAAACACATTTAGCTTACAAAAACAGACCTTTCTTGATTTGGTGAACTATTGGCTTCTGTATCAGCAGATATGATCTCTTTAACATTTGTATTAGAATCACAAGTGGCTTCTGTATCAGCAAATATGACCTCTTTAACATCTGTATTAGAATAATCTTCGACCGATTTTTCAAAGGTTACAGAGTCACTCAATGAATTGAATTCGATTGAATCGCAAAAATCACTATTATAAGCTTGGTTACATTGACCGCTTCTTTCCATTTCTTTGTTAAAGTCAACAATTGATTCCGCCACAACTAAAATGAGATAATAATAAAAATATGAAATACAGTATATATCATAATTAATTTTTTTCATACGTGATGTATTATTAGTGATATCTATCAACTGCATCTTAACGAGACGAGTCCAATTATTGCTACCCAATATTTTAATAGCATTTCTTGCATGTAGTTTGACTTCGATATCAATTTTTTTAGATTTTAGAATCTATTTACAACTCATTTTTAGGTGGGGGGGGGGGTCGTTTCGATAGTTATTTTTTATTATTGGATTCTATAGGAACATATGAAATTACCTAATTTTCACCTTTTCCCCATATTATTTGTTTATTTGCAATAAGGATTTCTTTTCTTTCTTTCTTTTTAATATATGAAACATATTGTAAAAAGTCTCCAAATTGTAACATTAAAAAATGTCGACCCTGGTTTGGTTCAGAGATTTTATCACAGTTGAAATTTTTCCCAATAATTTGGCATATTATAGCACATATATTGTCTAAGAAACTCAATGTCTACCGAAATATCACTTTTTAAATACTTAGTGTTTCTTTTGATGCCATGTTTTAAAACAAATTAATTAAAAAAACCATGGCCGCAACGAAAAAAAAAAGAGAGTCATCATTTTATCTTCGCCTTTATGCATAGTTTACAGTACATGGAAACGATAACGCGTAAGCGCCATTTTAGCATTTACCCTATCAATATCATAAAATCACAATTCTACAACTCAATTATAATACAAATTATAAACGTAACATATAGTGTTAATATTGAATCAAAACATAATAAAAAAGAAAGATATAAATTTATACATTCGACGGCATAAAAAAAGATACGCCAAGTCATGTGCATTCTAACTGTACTCATCCTCGTTAAGCTTTAAGTGATTAAAAGGAAACTACATATATGAAAAGTGTCTAATAGAAACGCCGTCCAAAAAATCGACATCGTTTTACACACCAACCTTGCAATGTTCTGGTTCCAGTTTTTCCTGTCGATATTCGAGGACGTGAAGTCATTTCCATCTTTCAAACACACAATATATTGGATATTAGATAACATATATATATATATATATATATATATATATATATATATATATATATATATATATATATATATATATATATATGAGTCAGTTTCATAAATCATTAATTTGAAAAGAAACATAGTAATAAAATACTACTTTGCAAACTCGCAATAATTCATGCGTGTGATATATATCCTTATTAAACAATAGTTTGGTTTGGGTTTGGTCTGGTCATAAGGCATCTAACAATTACTTTTGCACAGAAGCAGCTGTTCCGTTATGACCTAACACATCTTAATGATTTGGGCAATGCAGTATTCCTCAATAGCCTTCAAGGGGCCTGGCCATGGTGTGTTCATCATCAAACATTACTGAATTCCCAGATAATAAATAGATATTAGTATGTTCAATTTTGTTACATTTTTCAGTGCACTTTAACATTAATTATGCCGATGGTAAGGCTTGGTGTGTGAAATAATTACAGTTTTAGCATACAAATTCATCGCGATTTAGTGGCAGGTGAACTCGTAGAGACAAGTTCATTTGGCGGAATCCAGGGATTACCACGAAGGAGGATTTCTCTAATGTCTGTCTCAAAACTCTGGGGGTATCCATCCTAAGTCCTGGGGAGGATTCAGGGGTCACTTCATTGATACATGAAGGACCGGCTTGACCCTTTGTGCAAAGAGCAAGCTTGGGGCGGGGCTACCCTTGTGGGGGGTGTTATCCCCAGGTGGTTTATACCAGGGGAGGCAGGTAAGAGTTAGGGCCCGAGTCATAACTTGATTTCCTCCTTGGGTTGTGGCAGTCACTCTGGTGGGGACCTAGAGGACTGTTCCCACCACAGTCGCCTGTGGGGGCACTATCGCGCCAATGAACAGGGGAGGTTACCCCTGTAGGTGGGTAGTGTTCCTTGGATTCCGCCGGTATGGACTTGCTT
Organism: Magallana ariakensis; assembly: GCA_020458035.1. Lineage (NCBI taxonomy): Eukaryota > Metazoa > Mollusca > Bivalvia > Ostreida > Ostreidae > Magallana > Magallana ariakensis. The sequence goes on along the minus strand of CM035815.1, from coordinate 49,264,181 downwards.
TGTATAAATAGATTGTGACAAAACTCGCCAATAATGTAATTACAGTCTAATTATCGGAAATAAATTCTCATGTTATTTGCTTGTTGTTAATTCTAAAATTTGGTGTATCTTGGATTAATGTTTTGCATTGTCTGTTTTTACTATTGAATAAAGACTTTATTAATAATTCCGATATCCAACCTTATTTAATCATACTCATATATGAACCTTTAAGATTTTAGAAATTTATATTAACCGGGATATTTTACTGGAAATGGACATTGATGGTAACCTAACAACAAAACTTTATGATAAACGCGATGACTTCAATTTTTCTATAGTCAACTTTCCCTACTTATGTAGCAATATACCTTCATCACCTGCATATGGTGTTTTTGTCTCTCAGTTAATTTGATACGGAAGGGCATGCTCTTCGTATGAACAGTTTCTAAGACGAGGCAAGCTACTGACAACTATCAACAGTCTCGTTTAAAGTCATCTTTTCGTAAGTTCTATGGTCGATACGACGACCTTGTCACCAAATACAATCTTCCACTGAGTCGCATGCTGACTGACGTTTTTCATACTAATTGTTAGACCATAATTAATTACCTAATTGTCTACGGACTTTTGCGGTTTTTATTTTCCCGATTACGACAAAGAGCACACGGCGGGTGTGACCGGTCAGCAGAGGATGCTCACTCCTCCATGGCACCTGATCCTACCTCTATCTTGGAGGTCCGTGTTGCTCTGCTTTGAATTTTGTATTTCGTTTTATGGATTTTTGAGATGGTTGACGGTTTGTTATTGTCATTTTTTCATATTAATCATTATTAACTTGAATGCGCATGTAGAAAAATTGAACCAAAGTTTAGATTTTGATAATTTGAAAATTTCGTTTGAAATGATGACTGCACTTATCGCCGGGTTTTGAGCCCTTTTCGGTCGCTTCTTTTGCGTTTATTTCTTAACCTTATATCACTTTTGTTGATTTTTTTAAAGAGTCTAGTCAATTTCTAACATGAATTAAGATTTTAGACTGTGATACAATAAGCTCATTCTTTGTTTTTCTCCTTACAACTTTCGAAAAAGGAGAATTTTCGCTTATCTGCCCTTGATCAAACATAAGATTAATATTAATATGCATTAGAGGTGGAGCTGACATTTTCAGATTAGACTAGCATGAACTACAATGCCATATATAAAAATTTATGTGATCACTCTTTCACCATAACCCTATCTATTCTATATGGTACAAGTATACTATTTACTGGTTTCAACAATTAGACCACGCCCATGTAAGTACAGAAGACTTTAAATCAATGCTTGACAACTTAACGTGTTCGAAAAAATTTTCCTACATAGCACATAACATGCTACATTACATGTCACGTGATAGAATTGTGTATTCACAAAGCTACCTGAGGTGAGAAATCACGTGGGTAATTATAATATTCAACATGCATCAACCCTTGATTACAACTGAGAAAGCGAAAGTAAGAAGAAGCAGTTTTTTCTCATTTAAACCATGAGCGCATGTTTGTCTTAAATCTTCCTTTGATATAACGTTGATAATGCAAATATACAACTACTGTTAAACGGATAACAATAGACAAACATGCGCTGACTATGTATGAAGTCGGTATAAAAGTGGGCGTCCTCATTATCGTATGGAGACTCAAGAAATCGTGATGACCCCCGCATAGAAAAACAAATTCGTACTTGGAAACAACATACTTTTATTTAACGCAATTACGTAAAGTTGCAGTTTAGATGTTGATCATTTCTGCAATTGAAAGAAAAATTATTCCATTAAAAGTTTATTTTCTCGCAAACACCGCATGTCATTAAGTGCAGTCATCCTTTAAAAGCATTTGGAAACGTTCTAATGACAGAGTGTCAGTTTGTTGATCAAACGTGCCTTAGTTTTTATAATTTCTTCACCGATTAACTTATCGGTTTGCGTATAAACAAAATTTCAATGTTTACACTAAGTACTAATAACACGCAACAAATAATTCTTTACCTAAACAGCAGTATTTGTAGCAGATGTCAAAAAGTATTTGTTCTTATATACTGGTGAGCCTTACAATTCTATTACTGTCGAAACGAACCTGAAGCACATTTGCAGCTCTTTACGTTGTTGAAAAACCATGGATTGTGTGAAGAGCATTTATAAATAATACCCGATGAAGTGAAATTATTATGAATATAAACATGAAAATGTGAGGCAGTATACATTAAAGTTAATAATAAAAAATGCTGCAGAAGTTGGGACCCCAAAAATATCCCTTACCTTTGACAAAAGGAAATTATGTAGTCAACTCAAACAACATATAATAGATTTAAGTTGGGTTTTTTTGTTGCATAAATGGTTTCAAAAAGCGAAAAAATTATTAAAAGGTTCGATTCTTAGTCAATATACCGTTAAATTTTCTCATTAAAGGGGCATTGGTGACGATTTTATTCAAAGATTATTATTTTTTTTAATGTTTACAGTGCTTTAGTGAGGCATTTCTAATGGTCAACCAAAATTTGACTGTCAGTCGTCGTGTTATAAGCGAGATACAGAGCTCACAATTCTTCGTCATGTAAACAAATCTTTGTTTACGTTTTGGAATGTTGATGTAAAAATTCCAGTTTTATACCCAAAATGGATATAATAAACGCTAGGAAATTTTTAATTTTGCTTAAAACGAATTAGAACAGGAAGAAATCGGCTCAAGAAAGAACTTTCACCGGAATAGTGAACCAATGTAAACAAACACAGGGCACGAACCTTGTTTACATGACAAAAAATTGTGAGCTCTGTATCTTGCTAATAACCTTACGACTGACACTCAAATTTTGATTCTCAATAGAAATGCATTTATAAAGCATTATAAACACTAAAAATAGCAAAATGAAATTTAACCAAAATCGTGATTATGCCCCTTTAAAAGATCCCCTTAAATTACAGATAGATGATTCAGTGATAAAAAAAAAAGTGAAAATTCTTTATAGAAAGTTATTAATTCAGAGGATGTTGATATATTTTTTCATAATACATGGTATATCATTTTTTTAAGTCTCGACTTTCAAAAAAATCTTCGAATTCATTCTAGAAATTTACAAAATGAGAATATACAAACACTCTGTGATAAAAGATTATTGCGATATTCAAATATAATGCATACACAATTCGAGATCTCTTGTCGTTGTCATATATAATCATATCGTTATAACCGAACAAGTGTTTATATTTCCATTAAAACTTTACAAAGATCTTACCATATATCCAGTTTTAAAAAAGAAATATCTAGGCTGAGTCAAAGAGTAAACAGAGCAGCAAATGTATTGTCCTGCTTTAAACCTCACGATAAAACTCTTATTGGGGTTTGATGTGATTTGCTCTTAAATACAACATTACAAGATATGCATATTTATCATCACGCTTTTCATTGGTCCTTGGTTGACAAAACTTGGTCAGTCGATGCGGCGATCTGATGCATGCACCTAGTTAAAAGCCCATATTTATGCATACAATTCAAGAATTTCATTTTTTCCCATTATTTTTGGCAAAGTATTCCTTAGATATAAGATAAAAAGATAGATGACCAATAACGCATATTTAAAAAAAAAATAAACTGGAGTAGTTATTGTCGGTCAAGTTTTTACTTTAGAATGTGAAATTTAATTAAAATCGAAAAAGACTCAAGCTCTGAAAGGGATAATTAGAATTCTGAGAACAAATCATCGTTGTTTTGAAAAATATGGGGTTATAAAAGTCAATAGAAAGCGAGACGATTTATTTTGTTTTGTCAAAAAACTATTGATTTTTTTTTATAATATAAAATTGATGGAAGAAATACAATGAAACAGATGTTACGTTATTTTGCCGTCTATGTTTTGCTATATTTTCTATAGACGACAATAATCAAAAAAAGCTTTCACCAAACACGGGACATGATAATGGATTAAATTTCGTTTTTCAACGTCAAAAATAATACAATAAATATCGTTATAAAATCTGTCCTTTTTTCAAAGAGTCAAAGTTATTTGGGACTGTAATGCAGAGCCTAAAGTCCAAGTATCTAGATTTTTTATTTATTGAAAATAATTAACAAAGAATCAGGTTCATTGATTATCTAGTCTGGCCGCAATTCTGATCATAAATTTTTACTAAAAATTTGATTCTATAGTTTTCAATATCAAATTCGCTGAATAAACTAAAAACCTTAATTCCGATTCAAATTGCTGCAATGTTAGTTACCGGTAACCGATACATAAAATCAGATATAAACGGTGTAGTCTTTTCTTGTGCACAGTACCAAGTCTACGTGTACGAAAGTTTGGTCACAGATAACATTACAAAGCACGTGCAAAGTGATCTTTTCCCTGGGGTTAATGTGCATTGTGATTAAAACGAGACACCAATTTAATGTGTCAAAAATTTTTGATAAGTTTTATCAAAAGTAAACAGATAAATAAAACCCCATGAAATGAAACTGATACAACTGAAGTCACGCGTCACATAATTCGTTTTTCTTGATTGACGGTATATTGATTTATACCGGTATTTACATCTACCGAATATGATTCTCTATTTTTGACTGAAATTTATTGTTAATTCATAGATCTATAGAAACCTTTAAAATCAAAATTGTCGAGACCATTGAAAGCCCTTCCCACAAGAATGTATGATATATGTGACAAGTTTGATAGGTCTGCGGATAAAATGTGAAAAGTTAACAACGACATCACTGATTTTTGGAAACCCGGCCCAATGTACACTGTAAGATCCATTCGTATGCCGTAGCCATTATCAGCCAGATCTGTTAATTTATTCTAAACGGTTCTCAACGATTTCCTTATATCTTATAACAATTATAAGAATTTTGAATGCTGCTGCAAGGTCGGAATTAACTAGGTACATATTGTGATTTTAAAAACTTGGGCAATGTGTGAATGTCAGAGTTGCATAAATTGAATTAGGGATTCCATTTTCGCGTTTTAAAATATGTTTTGCTGATTCTACATGAAACTTAATTATTCAAGGCAAATGAAAGGCCGAACATTTTTACCGGGTAGTAAATCTCAGGTGATGGTGGGGCTTAATTTCTAGAGGTATGGACGCCTCCAAGGCTTCCAGTCTACCTGCAGTCGTGAACATGTTAATGTTAATCTCTATACACATGAAGCAAATTAATACACAGGAAATAAACAATTATTCAAAATGAAATATCATGCACACAAGAAACGATTTTAAAACGCAAATAAATCCAATCTAACAGTTGAATTGTTCTCCTTCGAGGTCTGTGTCATCCAAATGATAACTGCACTTAGCGCCGGGTTTTGGGCCCTTTTTGGTCGCTTCTGTTGCGTATATTTCTTAACCTAATATCACTTTTGTTTATTTTATTAAAGAGTCTTGTCAATTTCCAACATAAATTAAGATTTAAGACTTTGATACAATGAACTCATTCTATGTTTTTCTCCTTACAACTTTCGAAAAAAAGAGAATTTTCGCTTATCTGCCCATGATCTTACATATTATTGATATTGATATGCATGAGAGGTGGAGCTGACATTATCAGAATGGAACTAAAATAAGACTAGCATGAATAACAACCCAATGAATTAACATGTATGTGATCACTCTTTCACCATAGCTCTTTCTATTCTATATGGTACAAGTATACTATTTACTATGGTTTCAACAATAAACCACGTATAAGTACAGAAGACTTTAAATAAATGAATTAATGCTTGACAACTTAACGTATTCGAAAACATTGTCCAATTTAGCACATGAAAGGCTACCTTACACGTCACGTGATAGAATTTTGTATTCACAAAGTTACCTGAGGTGAGAAATCACGTCGTGAATTATAATATTCAACATGTACCAACCCTTGTTTACAACAAAGTGAAGTAAGAAGAAGCAGTTTTTTCGCATTTAAACCATGAGCGCATGTTTGTCTATTAATATCTCTTTGACATAACTTTGATAATGCAAATATACAACTACTGTTAAACGGAGAACAATAGACAAACATGCGCTGGTGGTATAAAAGTGGGCGTCCTCATTATCGTATCGAGACTCAAGAAATCGTGATGACCCCCGCATATGAAAACAAATTCGTACTTTGTAACAACATACTTTTACGAGGGTCAATCAAAAAATACGAAGACAATGTCTCTGTTTATCGTATATTTTTCATAATAGCCATAACTTACAAATTAAGTTATGCACCAACACTTATTGTATTGATATACGAAATTTCATTCAATTTGATGAAAAGGTAGTTTTGTTACCCGATTTTAAAAACAACATGTTTCGTCACCAAGGCGCACGGTAACGTTGAAAGAATGACGTCAGGATGACGCGCGTACAGTTAATAGAAATACCTAATCTTTATATCACCTTGATTCTGTTATGCTTTTCACCATACAATTAAAATTGGCACTATATCACTTGACATCTTATTTGCTCATTTTTGTTTGAGAATCATAAGTTAGTTCCTCGAAGTTACCAATTTTTTTTACCGCATGTCTCTTCGTTTACTGTAAGAAAAGCCCTGAAGTCAGATTACTAAAACGTTGTTTATTCGCTTTCGTACTTTTGATGTTCAAAGTACAAATACCACCACCCCCCAAAAATGTAATACAATTAAACACAAACGTGAATATAATTTTTGACTTATTTTTTCCACCATCGAGCATTTTCACAGTTTGTATAGGATGTTCCATGAGTTAAATCCATACTGTTTATACTTTTCGTTGCGCCGTGACGTCCGGCGACGTCAACATTTTTAGTCAATTTTAAAGAGGACTATCTGTCTTTATTTATGCAGGATTAGATTCTAGATATTTCTTAGAAATAAAGAAATATATTAACTTTTTGGATTTCGAATTGTTTGAAAATATTGCTAAATTATGTCTACTAAATTTAATATTAATATGACGTTAAGTAACAGTTATAGCAAAAGTCTTCGTATTTTTTATTGACCCTCATATTTAACGCAATTACGAAAAGTTGCAGTTTGGATGTTGACGATTTCTGCAATTGAAAGAAAAAATCTTCTTTTAAAAGTTTATTTTCTCGCAAACATCGCATGTCCTTAAATGCAGTAATTATTTTCCAGTAAATACTGTTTTATTAGCTCATACGTTATTTGAGTTGGTAATTTTTTGCGATTTTAAGTGTTTCTTATTACAAACAATACCGGATATAATTTCTGTGTATTGAATCTTTGCGTAAAAAAGCGAAGAATAGATCATCGCGAAAATTATCGGATATAAGGTACCATACTACTAATCGATTTTTGTACAGGATAATAATTAATGTCATTGTAGTAAGACAATAATTTACCATTTTAAGTGACAACAAATACTTCACAGATATGCAATATTTGATTCAATATATTTATGTAATGATAATTAGATATTCAAGCATTAGATTCAATGATTCACAATCTGATTAAAATCAGCTGTTCTGATATGCTACCGCTCTCGAGAGCGGTAGCGTATCAGAACGGCTGATTTTAATCAGATTGAATGATTCAATAAGTTTATGTATTTGTTCGTATGTTAACACTTACTTATAATATATGTCATGTGAGGATATTTTTCAATATTATCACAGAATACTTCTCTTTAAGTTTGTATGACCTTCAAAATAGCACGTCAGCATTTGCATTTATTAATCTCCCTCTGAGTGTGCCATTGACTCTTCTGTTGGGTATACTTCATACGCATGCTCACTAGGCCATTCCTCTTCGCTATCAACAGAAATCCGCGCTTTTCTTTCGTCAGATTGTTTTCTGAGTGGGTGTTCTTTGATCTGGATTTTTTGTGAGGGTTCCTCCTCTTTCTCTTCATCAAAGTCAGTTATTACCTTTTCATTTTCCTGTTTTTCCTTTAGTTATAATGTCTTCCTTCTCTCTACTGCCGCCGTAGTGTTCATTACATCAACAAAGCTAACTTTACTTGTTCGATTTCCAGCAGCACTTTCCCTCTGCTCCTTCATGGCTTCATTCAGTTTGACTTTCTCATTTAAAACCTGTCATGTAGTCTGAATCTTCATCCTTTTAAAAAGATTTGCTCTTCTCTTTATTTCATTTTTTGTCTTTGGTTTTGTGGATGAGAAGCGATTGTCTTAAGGGACTTTTTCTGAAATTGATTTTTGAAGACGTTTTGCAGTCTTTCCTTTGTCGCATTTTCAATCATTTGTTCTGTCATTCCTCTTCTTCTAGTACTTGGACCTATTTAATCATCTAAAGCCCTGTTAAGTTTGGCTAAATTCTTTGAAAAATTTCCTGGCAATGGTTTTCCACCAACCTCCATTCTCTGGCGTTTACCAAGTTTTTTACACAATTCTTTACTCTTGGTTTGACCAGAAAGTTCCACATCGCCGCTCACAGTTGTTCCTCGTGATATAACAGACATCGTGTCGGAGTTGCCCTGTGCTTGCATTTCTTTAACAAGTTGTAAACATTCTTTTATTCCAATTTCTTTGGGTCCTGTTTCAGTTTCGCGCACTTTGTTTATCAGCTGTCTCTTTAAACTAACCTCCGTAGAAGCAGCAATATGCAAGAAACATGGTTTCAACCGATAGAAAAGCATGCAAATAAATTGCAGGAGAAGCATTATTCCAAATATGGCAGTAAAGGCAAATGATATGGGCTTAATATAGCCCTGTCCGGGTCGTCCTGATTCAACTTTACAGGAGAGAGGAATGGAGAGACTTTGACTGGTACTTAGTTTCACCTCCGTCAGAACGTAAACAATAGTCACAAACAATGCATTCATCAGGAGGAAAGCAAGGCAAACTTTGTTCCTTAATTCAATCAGACATTTTTGTGTCTAAAATATAAATGGTTTCGATAATTGTTCGTATTTCATATTCTTCTGTAGAAGAAATGTTTTGAAAAGTAACCATTTTTTCCTCATTCAAAAACCACACTTAAAATTTATAATTAATCAAATAAAGACTTGTTTAGTAGTGAGATGATTGCTTATTCTTCATACTCACTTGCTTTTCCTGTTCTTTGTTCGCTTTTAATAGTTTCAAATACTGAGGAATAAATTCCTTCCAAAATTTAATTTCGTCCTCAGATAAACTGTCCGTAGCACCGTCTAGCAAAGAGCTATCGTGAATCCAGAAGGGGTCTCTCATTTCGTCTCGTTTACATACTTTTTCTTCAACATAAGCTGGGTTTGATTTCAAAGAAAGAAATTATCTTAATAATTCAATTTCAACAATACTAGCAATATAAATAAAGGTAAAACTAGAAAAATTCTGAAAAAAAACAAAATTCAATTAAACTTCTTATATCTTTCCACTGCTATTTCAAACCGTCCGTTTTGTTTGGAAAGTGGTTGGTGCTCCTCTTTGTTTTTTGAATTTTATAATGGAGCCATCGTCAAACTGGCTCGGATTTCTACTCCGGGTGACCTCCGTCATATCACTACTGGCTCTAAAAAGTACTGAAAGTGCCATTTTTTACTGATAATTTCTGATATTTACTGATATCGTACTGTTATTGCTGAGAATTGCTGATAATTATTGATAATTTTACTGTTGTTACTGATAATTTCTGTTGGTTCTGATATTTACTGACGTTTTTACTGTGAGTTCTGATAATTATACTTACTGAGATTTACTTTTGATACTGAGAATTGCTGATAATTACTGATAATATTTATAAAGCCCAAAACATTGTTTTTTAATTATCCAAAAACATAGAATTCTGATTTAACCAATTAATTTTCAAGTGTGTATTCGGTAATCCGTAGTAAGTGTTTAACTTAGAGTTTTATTTTTTTTATATTTGATAGCTTCTTTTGAACTGCGGAAGCACACAGATCACATTTTCGACTTAATGTTAAAAAGCCCAGTAAAAATTGATAACTAAAGGCAGACTCCATAAGAATATTTAATTTCTAAATGTGGTTGACAATTTTTTTCAACAATAAATAAAACCCATATTTTGATGACTTTTTTTTCAAAATAGAGAAGATACCTGGTCAGGACTTAAAATGTCTTTGAAGTGTTACTTCACAGAAAGATTAGCAATGCAGTATCTGTGTATAGTATATATACTTTAAGCGGATCAAAAGGTGTGAATGTCGCATTCATCAACCTTGTAAATTGTCAATCTGACACCTTGGGTAAGACATTACGTAATATCCGTATATAGGTATCCAAGATCTTGAGTATTTGCTCTCTCTCTCTCTCTCTCTCTCTCTCTCTCTCTCTCCACTACCATTAACCAAAATCAAAATAAGTAACGAAGATTAATTAGCTGACCTTTCACTCTTTCCCTTTTAATTTAATATTATAACATTTCTTACACGGCTAAGTATGTTGTCATGATCTAGTTACATTTTAAATCAGCTCTCTCTCTCTCTCTCTCTCTCTCTCTCTCTCTCTCTCTCTCTCTCTCTCACACATAGATTAGCTACTGAATTCAAAGATCTTTGGGGCGTCAAGGCAGAATGGCATAAGCACGATAAAGTCCCATTATAGCATCACAACCGCCAGTTCCAACTGAGATTTGATTGTAAACTTTTCTACAACTCTCTCTCTCTCTCTCTCTCTCTCTCTCTCTCTCTCAAGATTAAGAAAATGTGTGTATATGTCTTGTAGCCTCAGAATAAACAGATGTAAATGGCCGGGAAATATACCGTGAAACAAAAGTGTTTGATTTTATTTTAGAAACAAATTTAGTGATTATGACCGGGATAAAAAAAAATCTTAAGTTTATGATTATTTAACATATGGTTTAATACATGAAGTGATCGCTCAAAATAGGGAATCATTAGATGTATTTATCAATTACATAAAGAGGTTAAAATCTTCATAAAAAGATTATTAAGCATGGATTGTTCTTGACATAACACTTTAGTACTGTATCCAGTGGATTCGAGCGCGGGGATGGAGGAAAAAGCCATTCTATAATTTCTAAATGCATTTTATGTATCACACCGTACAACCGCTTTGAATCATTTCATTCAAGTGGCGTATGATACATTCAAAATTGTTTGTTTACCTAAACAGAAGACGTTTACTGAGATAAAAAATGTTCTTAATTGTCAATCAAAACAAAAGGTATTATCATAATATTTGGTTAAATTTAGAATGATATTGTTGTTCTTATATCACCGATATCGTTTTTAACTGGCATTGTCACAAAAAGAAATTTGAGCCATTTTTAATGCAATTTTTTGAAAACAATGCGAACTTTGAGGTTTGGACACTTATAAAACTAAAACGGCGTGTTCTATCAAAATATTACAATATCAGAAAAGTAGCCTATTATCTAAGCTTTCATTTGATATCTGCAAAAAATTCTATAATTTATTCCTGTAGCTGCTATTTTAATTTTATCAAGACACCTTCGAAGAAAAATGATACGTTCAACGTCCGTTGTCCTTGCTACAATGATCCATTCAAAAGTTGTATGATGATACATTCACAAGTTGTAATAAATAAACGTTTTTATTTAATAAGTCTGTTTTACAGAGATCCATATTGTTTTTCGGTGTATTTGACAAATTGCATAACACACTATAGGGTTTTAAAAGAATTTTAACCGATTCATACACCCTTTTTCCCGTATTTATTGAACGACAAGCTTATATTATACAATTAAACGCGACATAGATATTTCACAATAACCTGATTATTGTATATGTATTCACTCTTTATTTCAAGAAGCTTTAAACGTACTGAGTACAATGACCGGATTTAAAATTTACTTGTTTAATTAATAACTACACTGTAATTAATTCCAGATCCAAAATTTGTCAGTAATTATAAAAAGTTTGTGGCAAATGGGACAATTGCGCGAGAAAGGTAATCGAGCTAGGAAGTCAAATTCTAATTTTTATGATTTGTTCCTGGTTTCTTGGTCTGTCCTTGATAATCTTTAAAAAATCCACATGAAAAGCCTATAACCAACCTCCAAGAATGTTTTGGCCTCTGATCTAAAATATATCATTTTGGAATAATTGGTTGATCAAATCATGTCACTAGATCCAAAAATGGTAACATATATTGTCTAATGGAAATGAATTGCCGTTCACTAGTGTGCACCACTTCTCATATATATTTTCAATTAGTAATCATCATTTTCATTGTTATTGTCATCATCGTCTGTATCTTTCCATTTTCCTAAGTATTTCTGATAAAGTTTTTTTTTTTGCTTTTATACTGCATTGTTACAACGCACTTTGAAAAATTACGCACTTTGACAAAATATAAAGTGTGTTAAGTTTGGGACTATGTCAACACACTTGGAAAATTTTTTTTTTTTTTTTCAATGTGCGTTGATATGGTTGATAATAACGCGCTTTAAAAAATGTGCAAGGTCTATTCGAAGTTGTTAGGACCCTCAAATATAATAATTAAATGTTAACTTAGTTTTGCTCCATAAGACATTGAAAAGAGAACCCATCAAAACACCATATGAACTGCGCCAATTAGTCGTCAGCCGTCCTTCCAAATAATTTATCATTTTACTTTGTGAATATTTATTCTCTAAAGAAAAAAAAAAGAATTAATTGAGGGACACAATATATAACCTATGTACAGCGTTAATAAACTTATGAACAAATATAATGATAAAGTATATCGAATACAATACTAGTATTGCTGCAAATGCAAAAATGCAAAAATGCTGATTTTTCAGTTGATATGTTTTAACGGTTGTACATGTAAATATATTACTTTAATATCGAAAACAATTTATTTGGTATGAACTTCAGAAAGGGATTTATGCTCAGAAACCTGCAGATACATAAGTTGTTTGGGAAGAAAAAAATGATGTGGATGCAATCTTCAAGTAATTGATATAAATATTTTACTGGAAATTGTACTGTGTCTTTGGTTGTCCTCTCCCTATTCCCAATGATGCTAGACCACATTAAACGGTGTTTACACAGAACTTAATCTTAATAATCTTAATCTGAATAAAACGAAATCAGTTAAGAAAAAAGTCTATTTTTGTGATTTATACACGTTTTTTCTTCCAAAATGCGTATAATGTCTTGATAGTAAAAAAAAATTCATGTACAGTTTGTACACTCATAACGAACTTTGAAATTTTTTTGCAAAACACATTAACTTGGTCCAAATTGAACGCACTTGAAACAATAAATAAAACCCATATTTTGATGACTTCTTTTTTCAAAATAGAGAAGATACCTGGTCAGGACTTTAAAATGTCTTTGAAGTGTTACTTCACAGAAAGATTAGCAATGCAGTATCTGTGTATAGTATATATACTTTAAGCGGATCAAAAGGTGTGAATGTCGCATTCATCAACCTTGTAAATTGTCAATCTGACACCTTGGGTAAGACATTACGTAATATCCGTATATAGGTATCCAAGATCTTGAGTATTTGCTCTCTCTCTCTCTCTCTCTCTCTCTCTCTCTCTCCACTACCATTAACCAAAATCAAAATAAGTAACGAAGATTAATTAGCTGACCTTTCACTCTTTCCCTTTTAATTTAATATTATAACATTTCTTACACGGCTAAGTATGTTGTCATGATCTAGTTACATTTTAAATCAGCTCTCTCTCTCTCTCTCTCTCTCTCTCTCTCTCTCTCTCTCTCTCTCACACATAGATTAGCTACTGAATTCAAAGATCTTTGGGGCGTCAAGGCAGAATGGCATAAGCACGATAAAGTCCCATTATAGCATCACAACCGCCAGTTCCAACTGAGATTTGATTGTAAACTTTTCTACAACTCTCTCTCTCTATCTCTCTCTCAAGATTAAGAAAATGGCTTAATCTAATACAACCTTTCTTTGATTTTAAAAATGAAATGTGGTGATTAAACCTTAGATTTCTTGCTTAAATTAATTAAACCGTTTAAAATAAATGTCACAGATAAATTTTTATATCTATAATACATACTACAATAACACAGATGCTTGGGACGGGACCCCCCCCCCCCGCAATATTCATCATCCCCACATTCCTGAGTTGTATGATAATTATATGTTGACAAATGCTACACTAAAAAAAATCACAATTTACGCGAACTATGCTATGTATAAAAATATATACAACTGGTATAAATACCAGTGGTATATATTTTTTTAAACAGAGCATATTTTGCGTTAATTGTGTATTTTTTTAAGTGAGCATACATCAACATATAATTTAAAAAATGAGAAAATAACTCGGGAATGTGTGTGTGTGTGTGTGTGTGTGTGTGTGTGTGTGGGTGAAGAATCATGCGGTTAATCGATTTTTTTTAAAGGCTAATAATAATGTCATAATAATCAAATGATAATTTCGCCATTCAATGTGACAACAGAACAAACTTGCGAAATTTATTTCGTTATATTTATGAATTAATGATAAGAAAAATATATTACATTGTAATATGCAAGCAGTAGATTTGATAACGTTATATACGTGTTCCTTAATAAAATTATATCGATTAAAATAGCATAAGCTGGTTGGTAATCTACGCATAGTCACAATTTTTAGGGCATTGCTTAATACAGTATCTGTTTTAAGATATAAATTATATGAATTACATTTAATATTCTTTTCTTATTAATAAAAATAAATATTTAACAATACTAGTAATAGATTTTAAAAGACATAAAATAAAAGTCTTGATAAATAAAAAAGGTGAAAAAGTGAACTCATACTAGTTCATGTATATAAAAAATATATAAAACACATTCTCAAATATTATCACAGTATACATCTCTTAAAATTTGAATGACTCTCAAAATAGCACGTCAGCATTTGCATAATCTCCCTCAGAGTCTTCAATTGGCTCTTCTGTTGGCTGTACAGCGTAGGCATGCTCACCAGGCCATTCTTTTTCGTTATCAACAGATATCCGGGCTTTTCTTTCGTCGACTTGTTTCTTTGGTGGACGTTCGTCCATCTGTCTTTTCAGTGAAGGTTCGTTGATCTGTTTCATAGGTGAAGGTTCCTCCTCTTTCTCTTCCTCAATGTTGGTTATTAACTTTTCACTTTCCTTCTTTTGCTGCAGAGATAGTTTCTTCTTTCTCTCTATTGCAGCCGCAGTTTTCATCACATCGGCAAATCCTACTTTACTTTTTCGATTTCCAGCAGCGCTTTCCCTTTGCTCCTTCATGCGTTCTTGCAGTCTGATTCTCTCGGCTGCTGCCTTCCATGCACTTACAACCTTCTTTTTTTTAAGGAGCGTCGCTCTTCTCTTTATTTCCTCCTTTTGTCTTTGGTTTTGCGCAAGAGAAACAATTGTCATTAGAGACTTTCGCTGAAATCGATTTTTGAAAACTTTTTGAACGGCTGCTACTCTTTCCTGTGTCGCATCTTCAATTGTTTGTTCTGCCAATCCTCGTGTGCTGGAACCATCTTCCTCCACTATAGCCCTGTTCAGTTTGGCAAAATTTTTTGCAAAATTTCTTGACAATGTTCTTCCACCAACCTCCATTCTCTGGCGTTTACCTAGTTTCTTCCACAAATCTTTGCCCTTGGTTTGACCAGAAAGTTCAACATCGTCGCTCACGGTTGTTTCTTGTGACATAATAGACATCGTGTCAGAGTTGTCCTGTGCTTGCATTTCTTTAACAAGATGTAAACCTTCTTCTACTCCAATTTCTTTGGGTCCTGTTTCCGATCCGCGCACTTTGTTTATCAGCTGTCTCTTTAAACTAACCTCCGTGGAAGCAGCAATATGCAAGAAGGTAGAAAACCGATGGAAAAGCATGCAAATAAATTGCAGGAGAAGCATTATTCCAAATATGGCAGTGAAGGCAAATGATATGGGCTCAATATAACCCTGTCCGGGTCGTCCTGATTCCACTGTGCAGGGGAGAGGAATGGAGAGACTTTGACTGGTACTTAGGTTCACCTCCGTCAGAACGTAAACAATGGTCACAAACAACGCATTCATCAGAAGAAAAGCCAGACAAACTTTGTTCCTTAACTCAATCAGACCTTTTTGTGTCTAGAATATAAAAAAGTTAAGAAAATTATTCGTATTTCATATTCTTTTGTAAATTATATTTTTGTAAAGTAACAATTTTTTTTTTCTTTTAAAGCCACACCTAAATTTCTGATCAATCAATTAAAATGTTGTTTAGCAGTGAGATGTGTGCTTGTAATTACACGTCATACTCACTTGTTTTTCCTGTTCTTTGTTTGCTTCTAATGGTTTCAAATATTGAGGAATAAATTCTTTCCAAAATTTAATTTCATCATCAGATAACCGATCCATAGCACCGTCTAACAAAGAGCTATCGTGAATCCAGTAAGGGTCTGTCATTTCGTCTCGTTTACGTGATTTCTCTTCAACATAAGCTGGGTTTGCTTTCAAAGAAAGAAATTATCTTAATTATTCAATTTGAACAATAATATAAATTAATTTAAAACTAGAAAAATTCAAATTTCAATTAAACTTCTTACATCTTTCCACTGCTATTTCAAACAGCCCGTTTTGTTTGGAAAATGGTTGGTTCTCCTCCTCGATTTTTGAATTTATAATGGAGCCATCGTCAAACTGGCTCGGATTTCTACTCCGGGTGACCTCCGTCATATGTGACTCAATATCATCCAGTCTCTCCAGTATGGCCCGAAACCGCATGTCCTCGGTTTGGGTTGAAGAGTTGGGACAGCACACACAACTATCAAATCAAATTCGTTAGATTTGGAAATAGTATACATTGTACTTATGAAATTGTTACTTGTCTGAAACAGTACATTCTTGTTTTCTCGATACTTTTCATCAAATGAATGGACATATTTTAAGCAATATTTATTTACAATTATCTATACACTCTCAGTTCATGCATGTTCATCATTATTCTTGTGTATTACTAATGTTTCCATTGATTCTATCTAATTAGTGTGCTAAAATTTCTTAATATTACATTTTTAATAACCATGCTTTTAATAGTTACAGAAAACAATAACATATGCAGATGTATATTTAGATAACCAAAAAGTTTAGTTTAAAGTTCAGTTCAGCTCACCGAAGAAGATTTCCACAGGAAAAAGTATAATCCGATGTTCCCCCAGAGTCTGCAACGCCAAGTTTGCTCAACCAGCTCTGTACTTTATTTTGTTGCGATTGTTGGTTTCCTTGCTGCGTTGGAGGAGCGGCAACTTTTGTTTCTCGTGTTCCCCAGGACACCACATGCAGATTTCCGAGAGAGTAGATCATTAAAAGCATCGACATTGACGGAATGGACAGGAAGTATAAAAATCCATGTAACACGCAAAAGAATTCCTAGAAAAAAAGGCATTTAAAATTTTACTTCATCGCATGTACTTTGCTCTTTCATTTCAACAACAAATATAAGCAATAAGTACAATTGGTCTTTGACTAAAATTCTTATACATGACATTCATGAATTTGTTTAATCGAATCTTGCATATTTTTTCAATTTAAAATACATTTATTTTTTTAATTTTAAAGTATTGAGATGCGCCTCAGTGAACAGTGTTTTTCTTGGGGAAATAACAATATACTGATGCACATTATGCTCGTCGATTGGAACTCGTCTTAATTAAATCTTTATAAGATCCGGACAATTAATAATACATTATACTCGTAAAATTATGTTTCTTTACAAGAAGAAATACAGTAGGAATATTTTTTGGCGAATATCGATGTACATGTAATACAGATACACACCTGTGGATGGAGAAGCGCTGAAAGTACGAACACCCCCGACACGAACAACAGAAACAGTGTAGTGACAGAGCAGAGCCCCGCCCCTGCCGCCTCTACCAGTAGACCCACCAGTACCACCATCATCAAAAGGGAGTAAGCCGTGGATACGATAGCAGCATAGGCCAACTGTAAGTTTTAAGGGAATAAGGCATCATTCTTTTAGTATTATGAGGTGAGCAAATATGGTCGGATGATTACATCCAATTGCAATGAAGCCCGAAGGACTTTTATAATAGATTTGATCACCTGCCCGACCATATTTGATCACCTTTTTCGAAGAATGATTCCGTATTGCTTATAAAATTTTCAGCAACTGTACAATTTAATGTTTTTAAAATATTAATTGATGAAATGTATGAACTGTACAGGTATACATTATAAAACTAATACGCAGTGTTATCACAAATACACTGAAAAATGTCAATATAAAACGGTAATTTGTTTATACAATGTATTAAAGTATCATATGCATTAGGTTATATATATATATATATATATATATATATATATATATATATATATATATATATATATATATATATATATATATATATAAAGCAGAACTTTTGAATACTGTGTTCAGTGTTAATTTGGCCAAATCAAAGCCAAAGCTGCGATGAGCGAATTAAAAATGACGATCATTTAGGGCATTTGGGTGATCTTTCTAAAAGAAGTGAAAAAGTTGGGCGAAATTAAAATGTATCGAATTAATTCTCTAAACGGTATTTAGTTTTCCCTCTGCCCATGCATTACCTGAACGTTTGTCTTTGCAACAAAACATAACATAACCATTCCGATGACTGGAATTATGTTGATTGTCATAGCAGCAAATGGCGGAATAGCAGGGAAAGCCATTGTGATAGCCCCTAGTATCATAAGGAATATTGTTCCTGGAGTTAAGATGGAGCACGCCATGAGAAAGGTTTGATACAAGATGTAAAGCTTCGAAATGTCCTCGTTTTTACGTGTGACATTCTTCCAGTCCATTAAGAGATCCATGATATTAGCCATGGTTGACGGAGACCACCTTCGTCGCTGATTGTAGAACTCATAGAAACCTTCAGGAGCGTAGGTCAGGGCATCACTGGCAGCCACGTACTCGACTTTGTAACCTTGTTGTAGCATTAAAGTACAAAGCCACCGATCTTCTCCTGAAACAGTAATAGGATATGTTCATTCTTTATGGAATCTGCAGGCAAAATTGCAGGTTAATTGAATTGGATTTTAAATCGAAGTGAGGGGACTCAGAGGGGTCATACCACCCCGTTCGAAAATTTATATATATATATATATATATATATATATATATATATATATATATATATATATATATATATATTAAACTGACTGAAAATAGCACTCCTCCATCTTTAAAAACAAAATCCTCATTTGCGGATTCAGAGGGGGGTCTGGGGGTTGGAATGCACCTGGGACATACACATTTTCCTTTCAAACCCACCCACCCTTTCCAAATTGCTGACTCCACCTCGGTAGCCCCCTACCCGGGAACCTGTGTGGATCTGCGCAAGTTTACCTTGATCATACTGAACATAATGTTGTGGTTCTGTCGGTGGGGTTGTGTATCTTCTCATGACGTTGTCATCCATAAGTGAAGACCCTCTGAACAAACTGAAACACCCCGGACTGCACAGCACACAACCCATTATGTTTTCTGCTGATTTCTGCAGCCAGTGACTGATAGCGTATTCAAACTGTTGGTACCATACCATAGGACCTGAAAAAACGACGAGTAAGTTTATCTTGTACCTAAACCAAGACTTTATTGTGTTATTGTATGTACAAGATACGTAGTCTGTGCTATTCTAATATGTACCTGAGCCAATTGGGTGGATCCGCCCACACGCTGCCCCCACTGTTGGGTTTTTCTTCATTCTGTCCACCAGTAACTGGACTGCTTTTGGCTGAAAATCTACGTCCCCGTCAAGCGCAAGAAGGAACGTGTTCTCTGCAATCACTCTTCTTTGGGACTTCGTTTTCTTTGGAATGTTCATAAGCTTATGAGCCAGGAAATAGTACATGTACATGACCTGAAATTCGTCAAACAACATTTTGAATTTACAATAAACATTATTTTATAACTTTGACTTTTGTTATCTTTTTTGAAAATAACTTGAGCTTTGGCATTTGTATCTAAATTATTTCTGGACTTCATTATTATTTGTTATGTTCACCTGACTCCATCTTTTTCGATGTCGTATTTTGGCTTTGTCCTTTAAGTGTGCAATAAGCTTGTTTCCACCAGGCAGCTGCCACTCAAGCCGCCCTCCGTAAGGAGTGGGGTACTTTACTGGCGGCGGGATGATCATTATCGTCTTATGAACCGCACTGCATATAAATTATATTTCTAATTTGAAATGATAACGTGACATCCATCATATACCGCAAGCAAGTTGCAAATTTGTTTATGTCAATACAAGATTTATGTTAATTCACCTGGCTGCAATGTTCATGCAGCTGACGAGGAGTTTGACAAAATCATTGACTTGGTACTCGTAATCATCATCTCCATGTGCTTGGAAGGCATCATCGAAAAATACGTGGGCTAAAAGTGAAAGAATTCTTTCAATATGTGGCTTAACGTCAAAAGGATTTTTTCAGTTAATTTTAAAATTGAAATGAATTTGCACCATTGCGTACAATTTGTGTTTGAATGAGAGTTTGATATAAAATAATTAACTGATCACGTGGAGAAAGCACATGTTTACAGTTAGATACTGTAAAAATTGTTACCTTCAAATTCATAGTAATCTGGATCTTTGATGCCAAGAAACATCTGTAAATGACGCCGGGCACATTGGTCCTCGTCTTGTCTATACCAATTATAATTTCAGAATACTTTTCATTTACAAAAAAAAAAATGATATTAGGGAGGTTTAGTAAACTAACGTGTACGCGTAGAAAAAAAAGTGTGTGAATTACGTTATCATGTTTTTGTACGGACGAATTTCTACACGTATGCACATGTATATTTTGCAAAGCACCCGGTAAAACTTGTAACTTATATTTTTATGTTGGCGATTTATTTTACTAAATGTGTTTATTTTTCTAAAGCCTTCATATTCATTGCGAATACTGATAGAAAGAAACATAAATGTTCACTAGAATGCATAGTGTTT
Organism: Magallana ariakensis; assembly: GCA_020458035.1. Lineage (NCBI taxonomy): Eukaryota > Metazoa > Mollusca > Bivalvia > Ostreida > Ostreidae > Magallana > Magallana ariakensis. Next base: position 49,243,380 of record CM035815.1, on the reverse strand, counting down.
AGGAGGTTTTTAATCCCCATTTTTGCTTTTTACAAAACATGCAATCTCTCTTTATCGTCTGTGATAAAAAGAGCATAAATGATTACTTGAAACGATGGTGTTAAATGAAAATAACACTTGCGATATTCAGTTTTCGATTGTGATTATTTATAGAATCAGATTAAAAGGAGAGAATATAAAAAATACATTTTAAGCAAAGACAAATACAAAAATACGTTATAACTGCTTAACAAAAAAAATTGTGTAAACTGGTACGCGTATTTCTAACTTGTAACCTACACGTATAAGTACGCGTACCCGTCGGTCTCCTAAACCTCTGTTTTCTGTTTTTATTTCTTTATTTTCATTTAAAGATATTATTAATACTTTATTAGATTTAGACACCTAAGTAAAAATCATAACTTTTGAAGAATGCAGATTAAATGTTCACCTGAATATTGATTTTAAAATCTGAATCATTTCATTTTCTGACTCATGCCACATGGTAGCGCACATGTAGATCATTGGTGTGTCATCTTTTCTTAGAATTGACCAATCGATATTACTTTTTTCGTCTTCTTCGTCATTTTCAGGAATTGGGACTTTTTTATCGGATTCCTAGAAATTACAAATTTAAAACATACGTCAACGTAAATTGTAAGAGAATGTGTAACTGTTGCGATTAGAAATAAAACTTCGGGTTTACTTTAACATGTAAACGCTTTTTACGTACATTGTGTTCTTCTGTTCTTTTGAATTCTTCGTCGGTCCGTCTTCTATTTAAAAGCAGTGACTGGTCTAGTAGACCCCCGTTGAACAATGGTTGCACAAATAACCTTCAAGACACGAAAGGAATTAAGTAATGCAATAAATAAATAAAAGTTAGATTTTTGATAAGTAGTTCTTTTTGTAAAAATTGTCACCTGTCCGTTGCAATCAGTCTTTCTTTGCTCGGAGACCACATGTGGTTTGTGACGAGAAGGAAGGAGAAATAGCCAAGAGCTCCAGCAGCAATGACCACCCAGTAGGTGTCGATTATGTCGAACAAAATGGTTGGGTCTTGGTTTTTGTCTTTCCATTCTGCTAATGGTAGTATACATTTTCCGAAAGAAATATCAATGGTTCTAGAGTACAACCCAAGAATCAGTCCTATAACGACTGGTGTTGATAAAACTACAGGAAGGGCAAAGCACAGTTTCTGTGCCAGAATCTTGCAAGCAGCTTTGGCTAATTTAAAACAGATTACACTCGACAGAATGTTTGCCATTGAAATCATGAAAGGAAAATAAGATATACAACCTTTTTGGCCTAAATTGTCAAGGTCATAAAAAATTCTGGTGTCCGTCATGTTTGCATTACTTATATATCTGAGTTGACCTATCTTATTTTGGAAAAAGAATGCATCGATGCAGGCATTGCCATTATCGCAAAACACACCGAATACCAGAGTCGGCATTACAATTAGGGTAAATATGATTTTCCATAGGTTCACAATAACCCCAACTTTCACTCTGTGTCGCCTCATGTTCAACTTCAAGCGCATGAGAGCCGATGTTTCTCCATCTGTATCGCTAGATTTGCTCTTGAATTTGGCTTGTTTTACAAAGTTTTCCCACCATGTTACGGACACCAGTATTGGAGACAAAGCCACAAACACCATTAACGTGACTGATCGGGAATCCACGGAACCGATGGCAACATAAACATAGTACGTCCAGAGGATCAGACTACCAAACTGAAATATCACTGCCAGGGAATTTACAACTCGAGCAGTGCGAAGCCGACCCTTTTCGCTCTCCCCTACTTTCTTCAATGTTCTCTCTGGATAAACTGTTTTTAGAACCGCTGGAACGAGTGAAACGCTCAAACAGAGCAAACACGCAGAAACTGGTTCAAAACTTGGAAGAACCACCAGGACAAATATGCTAAGCCCGATGCTGTGAAGAGTCTCGATACACAATGCCTAAAAAACAAAAGTCAGATGTAGGGCAAAATGAACATGGGCTTTTAGGCATGTAAATTGCCCATCGTAAAACGGTTTTACGAAAATAAAAATTCAAACCAAAACAGTTCATATATCTCTGGGAACCCCTAACTTAAGTATGCTTATCAAAATTTTAATTCTTCCTCTAAGGGTAAGTCAGTAGTTATAAGTTTGTTTTGAACAGTTTTTATAACCCCCCCCCCCAAAAAAAAAAATGTGAAAATCAACTGTAGTTGAATTTCTGTTTTGGAATAACATCAGTAGATACAGTGAAAAAATCTCATACAATCATTTAAGAAATTATTTATATTCATTATATTGTGACATGGAAACTTGAGTACTGGTAGTTTGAAGATTTGAGTTCGATAATCTATACATATGATTTTAATTTTTAATTCATATTTTTATTTTTATTAATCATTATGTATCATTTTAAATTTGTAATTTATATTTTTTGTTTCATAAACCATATTTTATTTTTATATTTTAACAATGCAAGTTTCTGCTGCACGAAATCTTGTTTACTAATGTAACTACATGTATTATTTTAAGACCACGGAACATTAACGGCAAGATTGGAAATATACAGCTTACGTCAATTTCACCTATACAGTCAAAACATTTGATATGAGCGGGAAAAAATTGACGCGGACGTGTGAGAAAACATTGGATTGAAACTGTTGTTATAGGAAGTGTATTTTCAATCCGCCTCAGCGTTTCTAACTTGCTATATAAGTTATGCGATCGAAAAACATTTTATTCAGCAAAAGCTCATTTTATGAGCAAAGCGATTGAAAAACATTTTATTTCATTAATAAGTATAATATAATCAGCAAATATGAGAAGATCCCAATTCGGGAGAGATTATACGCAAGGCAAAGCATTGTCCGATGACTTCGGAGAATCAGTCGTCACTGATACACTTCCTATAGCAGCAGTTTTAGAGTCGAAGATTAATTGATTTTACGACCTGCTAGTAATAAACAATTTTTTTTTTACAAAATATAGCAAATTACTTACTGCCAGCAAAACTGTAAAGTTTAATTTTCTGGTTTTCTTAAAAAGTAGAACCCAAAGGTATTTCAAAACAGTAAACACATAGGGCGCTATTATGGCGAGAAGAAGACTCCATATCCATGTGACCTCAACATTTGTAAACTCTTTTCCTTCTTTGAAGTACTTTAAAGTGTTGTTTGGATTCTTCAGTCCTCCGTCATTGGGGAAAATGTTTGTTGTCATTAGAATAAAAGTAAATTTTGATATAACCGACGTGGTGAAAACGAAAATGAAAATCAGAATGCATAGCACCACTCTGTTGACAGTGAAACACGCGTTCCAACAAGCCAGTTCAGATCCAGATATATTGTCGTCCGAGGCCAAGCGAAAAACATCCCACTTATAATTTTTCCTGAAATTAAACCATACCATAAAATTAGTTCTTGTTAATTGTGAAATGGATTAATATTCTGGGTATGCTTAACTGCAAAACAAACCGATGAAAATGAAAAATTATCAAAGATCGAGACAGAGCCAGGTATGCTGTTCGGAATTTCAAAATTTAATTATTACTGTGTTTCGTCTTTCTGGTCTTCCCTCAGATCTCCGTTCATTTCATTTGAATGATAACTCTGTGGAGGTTCGTTGAATACGTCGTCATCCTCCACATCCTCGTATGAGCGTTCCGACCTGGATGATTCTTCGTCCTCTTCATATGCAGCGTTATCAATCCCGCCATTATTCTGCATGCTAGTCATCGGGATCGGAGTTCCTTCTTCTTCCTCTGGGAATGTCAGCCCGTGTTCATTGAAAAACTTTGTTGATGGCTTAAGCTGAAGATTCAATGTATAAGTAATGAAACGGTTATATTGGCTTCTTAATAATGTTTAATGAGCTGTACAGTCTTTACAAAATCGAACGTCTATTCATAATACGATAAACGTCTTTATTTTCATCTTTGAACAGAATGACTCTTACAAGCTATCAAATGAAATATAGTATTATTTTATTGATTGTTTTGTAAAAGAAAAACAAAAACAAAAAAGGCATTATACTGATAAAGATAATAAAGCGAAAAAATATATATATAATTACCCCAATTTTAATTAATTACTTTATATAAACTATACAATGACATCGATGGTAGTGAATCAGAAAAATAATAAAGGCAGCATTAGAACACCCGATTTTGCTGATAAAACGTCAAATTTGTCCAGTAAAACAGTAAAACGCTCAAAATAAACTTGTATCAGGGTAGTTTTTCCGCCTTACAGTAACGTGTTGATAACAGTTGTATATACTGAATTCGAACACAATATCTTGATTATACCATTTACCTAGAACCTTGATGTTCCCTTAAAGACCAGCCAGTATCCCACTAAATCAGCATGGAGACTTAAACTACGACCTGTCTGTTCTTTATGACCGCCATTATTGTGTCTTATCAATTTGAAGCTTTGAGCGGGGGTTGCAATATCAATTTCAGAGAGGTCGTAAAATCATCATATTTACAAACACTTCAGATCTTTTGTTGTATCATCCTTATGTGCCCTTCGACCTCGTGTTCAATCTCAAAACTGAACGACGCTTTGTAACAGATTTCAAAGTGGGATATCTTAAAGGTTTTAATACTATTAGAAGTTTATTAAAAAGCACAATCTCGCTATTTCTTTTCAGGAATATATTTATATTCTGTATAAACTTACACTAACTAGTTTATCTTTCTCCGAATAAGAAAATATTATTCATCCAAGATATAAAATATAAACCATACCTTATGCGAATACTTAAACATTTCCAAAGTTATTATCTTTTAGACTTCGGGCACACATTCCCTATGATTAGACACCTCTAGTGCGACTTTGGTCCCAGAAAGTGTGTGTAGATTTTTTACACCACGAGTACTAGCTAGCGTCCAAACAGCTGAAGAACCAGCTACCGCCTCTGTACTCTGGGCTGACGGTTTTATAACTTTATAAACAATCCCCTTCCCTGTATGTAAACGCTGTACGAGATTTATAGGTTATAATACAAGATATCGCTCAAAACACCAAAATATCACGAATCGGGACGGTCTGAGAACATTTACTGGTAAAGATTCCAAAATGGGGGGGGGGTTGTGACTTAAAAAATTAATCCCTCAGTTGATTGAAAAAAGGACATTGGAAGGGTATAAATAAGCTGAAGTAAATCAATACCATATGCAAGTATAGGCTATATGTGCAAGTTCGCAAATTTACCCCCGAACGCACATGATGACAAAATGATTACTTTAAGCATATTTATAATAAAAATTATAGTACAGTAAAAACGATATATAATTTTCATATATATCTTAATATATTTCGCTGATGAAGTTACTTTTTTTCTTTTAACCACTATATGTGTAACACTAAGAAAACGCCACCTTCCTGCGAGAAGAAAACATAACTTTTGAAATGTAAATCTCTTGAGTTACAATTTACTTGTACTTACTATAAAGTAGTTCAAATAGAACTTTAGAAAATACACCTAGGTAACATTTAAGTAATTGTGCACGTTTTATGCTTAAAGTTTTTGCTTTATTTTAATATCTTATTTAATTTTTATCCCATTTATTTTTTCTATATTGCTTTAATTTCTTTTGCTTTTGTTTTTAATTTTTATTCTTAAATTCTTTATCTAATTTTCTTTTTAGAATTTTCTAATTTATTGATTTCAGAGAGAGGGTACCTTTGTCATAACTATTTGTTTTTTATTATTGACAGAACACGAAAGAATTTGTTTATTTTATTTTTCTTAATTTTTAACTAATTAAAATAATAATAGCAATATTTGATGCTAAATCTAAATACTGGATCGTCGCCTTTCATTATTAAATTATTTACAAAATATACACAGTATAAAGCTTTTAATTTCCATATTTTAAAAATATAAAAAAAAGGCAACTAAAACATTTTATGGCGGCGTTTTGTAATAAAATAATACATTCCAATTCTAAAGCTCGTCGTCAAGCTTTCTATATAGTTTTATCAGCGTCAGCCTGTCACACAAAATAACCTCAATCTGTGAAAGGAACAATCTTAAAGATAACTTGAATGACAATATTACTCAGAACATTGCATTGTCCTTTGCTTTCTTTAAACAGATAAGATTAAGCATTTTAAAACAATATTGCTATCTGCAAATGTGTGGGTTTGCTTTTTTCAAGTATTTGATTAAAATTAAAAATTTTTATCAAGGAAAATATGAAAGAGAATGATCTTTTGAAACGACTTATCTTCGAGTACGTTACGATACAATTAACAATATAATTCAAATTACAAAATTTTCAGAATCTGAACCAAAGGTTATAGATTTGTCTCACTAGAATTTATAATGGAACTATGAGTAGATTTTGTAGTGTAAGACAAAAGTAATTGTATTTCATTAATTAATCTACAAGTTAATAGATCACTTAATATCTCAAAAAATATGGACGGAACAATACACATTAAGAGGGATGGATAGTCGTGACCATTTTTAGACCATATAAATCTTCTTTAAAAGGAGAGCTCTGTATGGAGATATAGAAAAAAACCCTCAAATTTTAATAAAACTAAAATGTTTGGATTTTTTCTTTACTTAATAATACATTTCATGGTTAAAAATCATCTATTAAGTTTTCAGGTACATCTAACGGGGAATTTGTTGAGCATCAAACCTTCTTAATGGGTTTCATGGATCAAGATGGTCCAAACTTCTAAATATGGAGGCTGTTGAATTGTCTATTAATAAAGTTCTTTAACATTTCTAAGAATGAAATTGTTACGTCATTTTAAAAAACAGAAATATCGATCTGCGAAACACTATTGCTCTTATTCGTTCTAAACTAAAAGAAAATACCGCTTTGGGATAGTTAGCTTTATCAGGAATCAACTATGTGTGTTTTTTAAACAAGAAAACAACCATTTCGTATTAATCACAGAGGAAAGGAATTAAACTTGAGATTGATTGATGATTTAAACAAGTCAAAATGTTTGATTCTTTTTCATCGAATTGAAAAGAATAAGATAAAATGTGTAAAACATTCATATTCATCTGTTACCTGTGTTCTTTGGGTTTCTTCTAATTAGAATTCTTGGTAAATGACAGTTAGTCAGTTACAATATAGCATGCAGGGATCCATTATATGAAATGGTTACCTCTGAAGAAATACATTACAAACTTTCTCTAAAAAATGACTGAACTCTTTGAATACGATATTAAAAAAACCAAAACTTCCTAGTTACATTTGTTGCATTTGCACTCAACACTAATCATTTGACATTAAAAAAAATATCGATTTAAAGCACTTGTAGAACTAATAAAACTCTAAGAACGTAGGCTACAAGCAAGTAGTTCGTGTTTCTAAAGGTGAAGTTCAAATTAGATTACACACGGCGTGTTTGAAACTATCAATGACCTTGAAAAACGACCTTGATTTAAATTATTTATATTTTAATACGACCCCCTTCCAACCTTCCGATCTTTGGTTTGATTTGATAAAAAAATCAGTATCTAAAATTTAGCGCTGTCATGGATAAATAATATTTGATAAGAGTTAAGTAACTTATTAATTTGGATACAGTAGACTACCTGTCGAAATCGATATGTCATTCTGTCCCTGTTATCAAAAATATTCAAATATTAGATATTTAAATACTTGGGGATCTTCTGTTACATAACTTCAAGAAAAGATTTCTTTTCTATTAAACAGAATATAGTGATTGATTACATACAGTATTTGCTAAATGATTCAAACAAAACTAAAGACAAAGTTTAGAAAATAAATATTACTATCGCCTCCCTCTCCTTTTTTTAATAAAACTCAATAACATATATTGATATTTGAAAATCTACGATCTTATATACAGTATATGTGTTCAAGTTTAAGATCTTTGAAAGAAAATTAAACTTCATGTGATATTAATATCTGTAGATTCCCCAGGCTTTTTTAACAACATTTCTTTTTTACCTGATTTCCTAAGCAACCTACTATGTCATTGTTAGACAACCAGTCTATTTTATAACATAAGATCCATCCAAAATGGATGAGATAATGTTTTTCTTTGATAACCTATTGCCCAGTGTTAAGATAAGGGACATTAGTTTTCTCCAAAGAATCGATTTTACAGGTTGATTTTTCAGCGCTATTTCTTCCGGTGTGGTATGAGGAAGTAATGTAACTGACGTGCCCAAATCAATTATTTTTTATCTTCTGAAAAAAAATCACGATTTCGGTTTGAATAAAATACCTATATCTAAGAAATGATAAGGTGACTAGGGAATAAGAAAGGACTAGAATCAGCACCTTGTTTAAAACCATTGCTCGTGACAAAACTGATTCTCGATTTGTCACGCACCTAGGTTCATGTACACATGTATATAAGCAGACTTCCTGGTAACAAAATAATGAGTGATAAACCTACCATATTTTCTTCATACAATTAGACAAAGGCTAAATACATGCATATCCTACATGTGCATGCGATAAGTGATATACTCATTCTGACGATTGGATATTAAAGTGTAGCATGTCTCTCTTTATCTTGGTAACCCTTTCAGCTAAACAGTTTATTTGAAAAACAACATTCCATTTCAACAAATTTCTAGGAATGATTACCTAGAAAACTATTCCAAAAATCGCTATTTTTCAAAATCAATTTCAATATCTATGGCTTTTATTTTTAATATACAATTTAATTTATATTGTCATAGTTACATACATTTCTGTTCCTATAGTTGGTAGACATACTTTGATTTTAGCTTTTGTATTTTATGTATTAGTTGTTAAGTCTATAATCAGTTTACTAGTATCAAGTGTGTTTTGAAATGACATTATAAAATTTGGGGGGAAAATAGGAGTACGCTAGTCTAGAATCTAATTACATTTGATTGCCATTGTAACAATAGCTACCGATCGCGGATCATTCAAAATTCAACGATTTTAACCAGATCGTCTGAGAAATTACTAACATGTCATCCAGAACAACGCACAATGTTGTGTTCACTCTTGTAAACATATTCTACAAGAACTTTAGGATCCGAAAAAGGAAGGGCGATAGAAAGTTATATGTGATTTGGAGCTTGTTGCTTCTTTTTTATTAAAGCTGCTTGGTCCGATTTGATATCAAATTTGGTGTCTGCTTTTAAACGATGGTTATGCTAAGGATGAGTATAATATAATAGACATTGCAGTAGTTTTTATGGTTAATTAAGCCATATTACAATGAGAAAATGATGTACACAATTTGTTTACAAAACAAATTTGACATAAAATCGTATCGCGTTACTTTGCCTCATATTAAATCATTTCGCCCCCTGACGTCGAGGCGGTTATGATTGTATTACGACTTTGACATCGCTATAAATAAAGATCATAATGTTTTGGCAAATCAAAAATAAACCTGTGTACATTTTGTTGACTAATATTTCTGAAGTTTGTTTTGTTTACAATTGATGCATAAAATAAGGGTAAAATAAACCCAATCATTCGGAGGACGAAACCAAATGGTTTCCTTTTCTAAACAATCCCATGATGCATTTGGTTTGGGGGTTTTTTGCGTTCCCATAAGAAATTATTTTTATTTACTTTGAATATTTCTAATTTTGAAAGGAGACCGATTTTGCTGGTGTAAATAGGCGAAAGTCTATAACTTTCTAAAATAATTGGTTTTGAATGGAAAATTATTTGATTCTGTAATAGTCAAGAAATCGGACCATGCAGCTTTCACAGTTTGTCCCAAATTATATGACATTGACGGTGGTACTAGTATGGCAGACGGACGCCTAATGCATAGTCGGATTTAGTTTGAGGATTTAAGCCCTTGTTTTGTTTATTCAATCATTTTTAATTACAAATACAAATGATCAGAGAGTAAATTGATCTCGCTTCTTTTAAATATGTTCTAAACAACTTTTCGGAAAGAAAATCATGGCATTAATGCATACAGATTTTTTTTATTATTGCAGCCCGATATCATGGTTCTGCTAAGACCTCGCTTTTTATTGATTTTAATTTACTTTATCGTATTTAATACATGTTCTTAAGTTCTAAATGGTTCTGTCCAATATATATACAGTAATATAAAATACATTTAAATTAGAAGACTGGCATAGTTTATTAATATTATTAGAAATAATTTACAATTGTATGCTTATTCAAATTCAAAACCTTAAATAATGTCTAATTTAATTTTGTTCAGAAGAAGGTTAGGCTTTTTTGAATGGGTATTTAGATCGTTTTAATTGAAAGATTGCCCATTATATGCATTGTCTTTCAATTATTCTCTTAGTTAGGAACTATACGTGTTAATTTTGAGAAAATACCCCTACTGGGACTCTAACATTGTCTGACATTGTTATTAGGCCTAGTGGTCGGTCACTTTATGAGATTCCATGCATTGTTTCACACCCAAAGCAATTATAACCCTTGCATTTCTTAGAGTTATATTTCACTTTTAAACCTACATGTAATAAATCCAAATTGATGAAAACGCTTTTTAGCAATTCAAGTAGGGTAGATTCATTTATAGAAAACAGTTTTAAATATGGGGAACCATCATCTTGTAGAGAGCAGCCAATTACTAGTATTTTTGTTTTTTTAAAACAGTGGCTTTTATTGAATAAATTGTATCAATAGTAGGACAGAGTCTTTTGTAAGAACTCTGTTTGAAAAATACCAGTTTAGGAAACCATTTTTATAAACAATATCGTTTAAACATATGGCTCTCAATATCTCTATATTTTATGATATGTACCAATTAATGTAATCATAACGACAAGAAGAATTCTTTCCAATGAATATTAAAAACCACAAACTTTATATAACATCGGTTTTGCTTTTAGATAATTAAAGCATGTAATAATTGACAACGTTATTTCGTTTTTGAATGATATATATGGAATTTCATGTACTTTAAAGAATGAAGATAAAACTCCTTATCTCATAATTGTTTTTCATAATGTGTAGACAGGGAAAATGAAAGTATGACATATTAAGGAAAATGTATAGTTTTCTTTCCCCATCCCCTTGCTTTATTGGTTTAGAAATACAAGTTTTTAATGTAATCGTTTGTTTTCATGTCCTCATGTTTTTTTTCGTTCGCAAAAGTGAGAAATTTATTAAAACATAATTTGACAGAAGCGGTTAATTCATAATTGAGACAAACAAAAAAGCAAATCTTTTGATGAGATTAGAGACAAAACGAAAGACCCTTTCAGTTGAAATATGGCAAAAACATTTCTTTATCTCTCAATAGATCAAAAATTCAATTTACCTTAGATCGTGCTTGTGCAAGCTATGAAGGATTTGTTACTTTAATTTTAACACAAGTATTTAAACTTCAAGGTCGCTCTATTAAAATAAGTTTTGTTTTAGCTTAGTTTTCAACAATTTTCATTAAAAAACAAACGATGAGTTTTTTGGTTTTTTTTTTATTTCTTATAGCTTTAAAGGATTCATATTAAACTACAATTTTTTTTCCACGTCTTACAATTTAAGCTGGTCTAGGGGTCTATGTTTCTGCCCAAGCTGTTCTGTTTAATTTATAGCATACTATAGACATGTCACACTCTCTAAATTGCTTCATGTCTAAAGGAGTATTGTCTGCGGGTAAACAAATTGTTATCAGAGAAAAATCTAAAATTTCTAATACGCATACTAGTACATGTACAGATGTCCTTGTTTTGGATGGCCTTCAGTTCATACAGTTTCTATAAGAGACTCTTCGATAGTCATTTGATAAAACTATATCGAAAATTATATAGATACTGATTAAAAACGTGAAAACTCGATACTATATCTGTAAAACTTACCTTCTCTCTATCCTGGAATTGTGACGAGCGGTATGATATTCATATTTTACCACTTCAATCCCAAAATAAATCTACAGTTTATAGAGTACCTTACCTATAGAGTAATCTATGATTATTATCGTACTCACATCAATATACGGTAAATGGGGGCTCGCCATTTCCCGGTCTTATCGCCTCTCTTCTCATATGCGCATGCTATCTGTAAAACTGCACTTTTTTTGCGACTCTATCGATTTGAAATTCCAATAGTTTTGTGCACGTGGGTCGATATCTTCGCTGCCTGACCACCGATTATTTTGTGAAACCGGGAAATCCTTACCCACCGAGTAATATAAAGGCGTAATCCTTATCAATCCAACGGTGTTCCGAGTCTATCAAATACACCATATTAACAACCAGCATTGTGTAAATGGTAAAATTTATGATTCTGCAAAGGTAAATTTCATACTATTAAAATGCAAATATTGTCAGTCTGAGGGGTTGGGCTCTATAATATTGCCTGAAGATGATAAAAGTGATACGATTAAGTAGATAGATGAGACAATTCTTTAAACAATCGTGAAATAGCACCGGGGAACCATACCAAAATAAAAGTTTACCTTATGATATATTGATTCGCCCCTTACTAAAACTTCTATTTTTTTTATCAACAAAAGTAAAGATCTTTAACACGACATACCATTTCTGATAATCTTCATAACACTATTGACAGATGTTTTATTGTTCAGAGCTTTATCATGGAAATTTCAGGAACATAGATATCATACGACAATTTAACATACAGGTATAACAGAAATTGACCATCTCGTTCTCTGTCAACCTCTTTCTGGTATAGAGAAGTTGTTCACAGCAGAAGCCCAACTGGCTTGATTCTAATACCTGTGTATAGCTTATGATAACTTGATACGTGCTCTTTTTTCTAACCAACGAGCAACCTGAACTCAGTAACGGTTCACAATCTTGACACCATTTTGTAAAGATTTTTTTTTTTGCAATCCCACAAAGCGGCAGGGTCTCTGCAGTGTGTCCGCTTCGTGATCTTGTATAATAATCTAATGTCGTAAAAGAGACTTCGTTTATCCGGTCGGCAGTTTATGATAACATATCAAATAAATGGTAGGCGGATAAAAGAGTAACATATTCAAGTTATGTGGGATTCTCATAATTTATTTGACACTCTTTAGTGCTTGTGATATTTAAGGTCGAAAACGGGTTGCAGCCGCCGTAGTTATGTATTTTGTTTATACACTGGGCATGTCCATAATCGAAGGTTTCATAATAATCTAATGGTGGACCATACATATACCTCATCTGATTATGATTAGGGTAGTATATTTTCTTTCAAGGGGTGGTCGAGTGGTTCACATCAGTGACACACATCCCTTATATTTTTGGCAGATTTTGGTTACGGTTCATTTAAAGGATTTTTTCTATTTGGTTTATAAGGAATATTATATGGAAGAAATCAAAATTTCTTTAATACTGCATGCGCGGATCTAGAAGGGGTCAGGGGGGTCCAGACCCCTCCTCCTACACAATTGTAATTTCCTTAAATTTACCTTATAAAATTACAAAAAATATGCTTCAGAACCCCCCCCCCCTCCCCGGCAAACTCAAATAACCTCGGACCCCCACCCCTGGAAAAAATTTCTGAATCCACGCATGAATTGTAGGAATTCTAAAATCCAAGGATGCCCCCTGTCGTTCATTGTTTGGCTAAGAAAACGGTAACAACGTCTGGTTGTCAATATCTCCAGGTATCTTATCCTTCCACAACACAAATACTTGTAAGTCGCTTGCTTTTCTATTTGCCCGAGGATTTCTGCACACTGTAAGCTCTAATGCTGATTTGAGACGTCACTTCCGCTCATTTCATGATTCTACTTCATCAGATGGCACGGAGTCAGCATTGATATACCGCGGTATTGTAGCTGTGCAAAAAGAAAGAAAATGTAATTTTAATATACAATTACATACAGAATATTTTTTCCTGATGTGCAGGGAACAGCTCAGTGTGTTCTATTGCCCGAGGCCAACGCCCGAGGGCAATAGAACACACTGAGCTTAAGGTAGCATTGTATTGACCGGCAGTTCAATAGATCGATTTCAATTGTTAAGAAAAACTTAATTCAAATACAAAATAGACGAAGATATTTAATCTGTAATCAAACAACAAAATCTCTTTGATTTGGTAATGACTACATATATACACCAAAAACGTTTCATAGATAACTATATTTTTAATACTTTAATATTTTCAAACATTTTCTAATCTTTATAATACATTCTGATGCAAGGAAACTTTATTTTGATGTTTAGGTTAAGGGGGGGGGGGGTTAAGAAGAGATTTAAAAATGTGTTATATTATACTGTGTGTCATGTTTCTTTAATGATCTTACATGTTTCAATAAAGAGTGTTCTCACCTTATGAAATTAGTGATTAAAGAGCTTAAAAACCTTAACAAATACGATTGAATAATAACAACATCATAGTTCCCGTTAAAAGTAGTGTCAGGTTGAAATGCGAAAAAAATATGTGATAAGGGATAAAGGCAATATAATTGGAATTAATGATCCGACGCATCCACCTTGAATCAATACAAAGCTATCTTAAAAATGTATATACATTCTAGTCTTAACATGAATCGTGGCCGTTTATAATTAAAGCTGTCTTACCTACGAGTTTGATTTGTAGTACAACAAGGAAACTTTCATCAAACGTAAACAACATTGGGACACAGATAAGTATATACATGCATTTTCCTTATTGCTTCTCTTTTTATTATTTATAATGATTATTTTGAGTCATACGGACCAGCAATAATATCTAAATTGATCAAAAACCTTTTCTTTTTTTTATCGGAGAGCTGCATAATGAATTTAATTGATTGACCAAAAGGGAAGTCTCTTTTAGAAAAGTATCTTTGAAAAATTATGTATTTAAAAAATTTTCATGCAGTATAATTTAACCATTAAGTTAATAGAAACATCTTTTTTACCCTTGAGGTGGTATGGAACACTTGTCAATATTAATGTGGATAACAGTACATTATAATCAAAATACTTTTTTCAAATTTTACAATATATGACCTAAAAATACGTTTTAAAATTATTTGGAATTGTAAAAATCATAAAAGCCCAAGCGGGATTCGAACTCATGTAGCCATTCCGGTTCGCTGTTAGGTAACACTTTCGGGAAAGAGTTTATAAAAATTATGCTTGATTTTATTGTTTATTTCCATCTGAAGTACGTTACAATATGGATGTGTCCTATACCACCTAAACGCAACGAGTTTTGGGCTACAGATAAAAATATATAAAAGCTTTCTATCCCTGCATTTTGATCCGTAAGTTACAGTATTTCCATCGGTTCCCAAAATATATATTTTAAGGGGCTAATAAATTAGTATTTAAGTGTAGATTTATATAAAAATTCCTAAACAATTACGTTCAATCATGAAACCAATACGACGTTTCTTTTAAAGTTAATATTGAATCAGTTATTTATTGAATCAGAAGTTTGTATAATATAAAATTTAATGATATCTATAGTTATCTTAAGAGGTTGTTTTTATAATTATTAATCTTTAATTGATGATAAGGTGTGGAACAATTACTTAGAATGTTCAGTTCAGTTCTTTATTAACTTTAGGTTGTAGAGATTATTAGTGCAATATTAGTATAAACAACATACACATACAGGTAGGTTAACAGGAGAATATTGCAGAAGTGTACATATGATACATGTATCAACATCTACATGTAATTTGCCTTAAGTAAATATTGTCTTATTTTCAAGCTGAGGTGAATAGATTTTCCCAAATTACATAGCTCTTTTACATTTTCAACATTAAAAAGTTTAAACATTGCAGCTTTTTAATAAATGGAATAAGAAACATTTGAGTGGTATTAGATGATATGTTGGTTGACCGGTGTGTTTCCGTTTTGCACACATTTGATAATTTGGTATAGAATAATAGGTGTGATTTGTGCTGTGATAGCAATTATAGTCTGCTTTTACCTGGATTTTAACTTGTGTTTTATCAGCGAATTAACGATGAAACAAGAAAAAATTAAATATTTTGTTGTGTTTTAGAATTAATAACTAATAACTAACAGCATTTTATATCATTTGATAAAATAAATAAAATGATATTGTTATTCTTAAATTTCCGCTCATTGATAAGATAAATGATAATGATAGGTGATTTAACTTTTACAATTTTTGTTCATTACGTTAAAATATAAAACTGAATGAATTCAGGAAAATGTGTCTGTCCCAAGCCAATTGAAAGCTGAGTCTATGGATAATTATAGGATGAAGGAGAAAGTACAATCATTTGGGGCAATTCGAATCTCTTTTTACAACTTAGTTGCAAAATATTTAAAACGCATGTTTATAATTTGTTTTTGGTATCAACAGAAAGGAAATTATGTAGGGAAGCAGACCTTTGTCACAAAATATTTCAATCTTTGAAGTAGCTACTTTGACAGAGGTCCTTATGATAATATCACCGCTGTAGTATGTTGCGGGTCACTTTCTGTTATTTTAAATCAGTAGCAAAACTGGCACAAAAACACTCCGACAAAAATAATATTTTTAATATTGATTTGATATACCCCAAACTGAAGAGCGTTGAAAATGCAGGAATTAGTTCTACATTTCATAGGTTTTGTGGAAAGATCTTTACAATTCTTAAAGCATATAAAATTGCCGATTTAACATCATACAGTTTGTCAATTTTCTTCGATTCTTCAGCAATGTTCGATAACTCTAAATTATCCGGATTTTTTTTATTCGTAGCATAAATCTTTTCTTTTTTAAGGAATGAATTCAATATTTATTAGTTTTATACGATATAAGATGGTTTGGGGAAGTTAACGCTTTATAAACCGCGAAGCGATTTATAAGAAAGCGTAAACAGTTTCAAACCGGTTTATATCGTATAAAACTAATAAATATTGAATTCATTCTTTATGATCTAATTTTTTTTGCTATCAATTGTTGATAAAAACAGTCATTTGACCTTTAATAGGACATCAAATTGTACAAAATTCAAATAGATTGATGACGTTCTTTATACGATTTAAATAAAATTAGCCAATCACAAAGCGTGTTACAACCAGAATTAATTCATGTATAAATAAATTCAATTAGTCTTGTAGTGTTCATATTACACACAACTATTCATAGAACTGCTTGGCTTAGTGGCTCCACGGAGAAATATTACATAAAGACAAAGAGGTTTGAGTCATTGATGCACCGGTACAACGGGATTTTAACCGGGGTTTCCAAAGAAAAAATCCGGTTATTGAAATGGTGAAAATGGCGGACGGACGGGCGGCTGATAAAGGGTACCCTTATTGTACGGATAACTCCTCCTACAGTTTTCAAGATAAGACGTTGTGTTTTGCAGATCAATTGTACATATATCAGAGGTGTGCATATTGCTACGATTTTGATTTCTGATTATTTATTAAAAAAATACCAGCTCTTGAACTTATCCATTTTTTGGCAAAATACTGCATATAGGGTTATTATAATCAAGCGGCCTCTCGGTGAGACCTGGTGTCTTCAAGAACTTATATTATTTGTATATTTATTAAGATACACTCTCTGTGAATGCATATATGAAATATATATGTGAAATTGACAGGCATGCGTCACATTACTGTTTGACACAACTACCCAAAGTCCAAGCTCTTGTTAAAATGGTTCTATCTTGTTATGTGAAACTTGGGCAACATTTGCATTGAATGAACAACCGTACGCGTGCTTTTAATGCTGTATTACACTGTATATTGTAAGGATTGAATGCTTATTGGGAGTTGATTTTTACCAACCCTCCTATGCAGTTATTCTGGCGGAAGTGAAACACTGTTTGGACCTAAGCACTTCAGTACTTTGATTTTTGGATGTCACACCAAGCGGTGCAGACAAATTGAATATCGCGCGTTAGCAATAATTACAAAATTCCTTTAACAAATATAACATCAATACACCCGGTTCAACAGACCTACATGTACATGTATAAGTCACTTTTAAACTGTTACAATGTGAATAAATTTTACATGTTTTAGGAGCAAGATGGCTTTGTCAAGTGTTTCTGTCTTATATTATATAATTCATTAATAAAATAAGCGATTTGGCGAGGGTAGTTACATATTAGGTCAACAGAGTACTGTAATTTGTAATATTTTGACTTACAGTTAAATCATATTCAATTTAATAAAATAAATGACTTTATTTAAGAAGAACTTTATTAAAGAATGGAAATATAATAAAAAATGCTTTTCAGTTCCGATTTCGTATTTTCTATGTTTAACGATTCCATGGTATTTTTAACTTGAGAGCTCCAGTTAGAACAGAACTATTGTTTTGCTCACGGTCCCAAAGAAACACACGCTTGGTGATGCGTTCATTTTCCATGTAAATTAGTCGATTCCAAAGACGCAACATGTTCATTTTGTGGCGACAATTGCAGCTTAACCCCCCGCTTTCCCCTTGGACTGCTAGCAACGGAGTAAACTGATGAACACCGAGAAAATATCGGATGGCTCGATTTTGTACCATTTCAATACAGCGATGATTCTTGTGTCCCCATACCCCACTGCTGTAATCAAGGAATGGGGCGACACAATTATTAAATAATTTTTCGTAGGTTCGGAATCCAACTGATTTGATTGCGTTGATTTTTGAGATGACGGATCCCAGGGCACGTCCTCCGGACTTGGCTAGGTTTTCAGCGTTCACTTTAAAATCACGTTTTCCGACGAAAATCACTCCTAGATATTTGTAAGACGCCTCGTAGTTCAGATTATTTTCCCTTAAATGAAAGTTAAAATTGCTTCCTTTCGATCTATTTTTCCTGAATTGAACAACCTTAGATTTTTGCGAATAAATTCTTAATCGCCATTTTCTGCACTAGGCGTCGACAGTATCCAACATGTGTTGCATGTCATTTTCTGAGTGGGAAATTAAAGCAATATCGTCAGCGTATAGAAGCAGACTTAAGTTTTAGTTGTCGATTTGGGCTCCTTTATTTTTGTGCCTTTATCTTTTGATTTACATTTTATATATCTATTTTGGAAATGAGATCTAGAATTGCATTCCGGGTTCTTTCTGTGTTCATAAAATATGCGGGAATGCGTCGTAGATTGTAACGCTTTTTTGTCCCTGGTTTGTTTTCATTAACAAGGAGAATGCAAGTATGTGAAGGTACCATAAGTTCGAATGTTATTGTTGCGTGATCTGGTGTTTTACTCTTCTCCCCCAGAAAGTTTGTTAAATTGTATTGCTCAACTATATCATTACTACTTATTATTCGGAACTTTTCGCAAAGTGGGAAAATATCACGAGGGACGGAAATCAACAACTGAATGCCCACGAGTTGAGAGAGACGTGTATCCTGTCGATTGGTCTCCAAATCGTCCATTTAATACACAACAACGACTGTCGTTTAAAAAGTCTAAAAGGGACTTTCCATGCTGGCTTTGTGTGTTGTCAGTAGAGCTACGATGTGGAATAATGTCAACACAGTCATTACAATCGTTAGCTTTGCCTATTCTTGTATTAAAATTGCCACATATAACTATGGCATCCGCTTCGTTATGATGATGTATTTTTGTAAGCAGGTGAGCAAATAATAAATTAGCATCATGACCCCATGGGGAGTTCTCTGGCGGTAAATATACAGAATATAACACAAATGTAAAATCGGTGTCTTTATTTCGATACTTGACCCCCAAAATACCCTCGTATGATTTGTCGGTTGTGTCTTCATAGTAAACTTTATAAAGACAGCTTTTCACTAATATACCAATTCCATCGGCATTTACATGAATATTTGAGCGATTAAAGCCTATCCACTTATAACCGTGATCTAACAAGTTCAATTCGTTTTCATCGAGTATGTGAGTTTCATTCAAACTTATAATGTCACAGTTTAGTTGTTTTAAAATTTCACATCTAAGATTATGATTTGTGTGTGTCCATCCACAGACGTTCAAATGTCCAATCCGTAGATATTCGGTGAGTCGGTCCTATCTGTCGTCATGTGTGTCCGTTAGGGTACGTTAGATCGATTTTTTAACGATGCGACCGTGAGACGTAATTCTGATTTGTCTTCCGTTTGAGATTTCATTAAGGGGGGTGTGCGGCCATCTTGTACATTTGAAGATACGAATGTAAACATTTCTTGAACTGACTTGTTTCTGCCCGAAACTGTTGCCAAAAGATATAAAAGCAATAATTTAAGATTCTACATGTCATTTTGTTTGAAAAGTATGCATACAAGAACAGGACCATGCGCGGATCTAGAGGAGGGGTCGGGGGGGTCCCGACCCCCCCCCCCCTGGAAAATGAAAATTTATTAAAGTTACATAGTAAAATTATCGCAAATATGCCTCGGACCCCCCCTGGAAAAATTTTCTGGATCCGCGCATGAGGACAATGCCTTCTTGATCACATTAAACAGCTGTCGACTTATTTTGAAGATTTAAAAATCTGAAAAAATATGAAGGGGGTTCATTGGTGTCCTCTTTACAACCATTTGTTGAGAAAAAAGTCTAAGCTTGCTTATTTAAGTTGTAACTGTGTCTCAAAGTAGGGTACCCTATTCTTAAAATGGGCCACAAGATATATTTGTCTGTGTCTATGGAGGTTGTCTGTGTCTATGGAGGCTCATCGAAGATATATTTTCATAGAAATATTATGTATACTTTTTTAATATAAGACAATCACTTTTTTGGACCCCTACCCCACTTCTAAAAAGAATTTACTTTAATTTATACTTAAAGAACTGAAAAAATCACCATAAAACAAACATGGGACAGGTACATAGATGTATATCAAATTCAACAGGAATTGTTTTGAGTTGATGTTTATTTTTTTCTATGAAAATATAACGTCAATGTGTCTCCATAGACACAGGGGTTCTAAGTATAGACTGGATTTTTCTGACTGATAAAAATAGGGTACCCTATTTTGAGGCAAAGTTACCACATAAATGTGCAAGATTCAAACTTTTTCTCAACAAATGGTTGTAGAGAGGACACCAATGAACCCCCTTCATATTTTTTCAGATTTTTAAATCTTCTAAATAAGTCTGTATCTGCGCAGTTCGACAGATGTTTTAAGTTTTTAAAATGGCATTATCCTGTTCTTGTATGCATAATTTGCATACAAAACAACATGTAGAATCTCATATTTATTGCTTTTATATCTTTTGGCAGGAGTTTTGGTCAGTTTCGAGCAGAAACAAGCCAGTTCAAGAAATGTTTACATTCTTATCCTCAAATGTACAAGATGGCCGCACATCCCCCTTAAGAATTGTTCTGGCGTTCAAATCGATGAGAAAAATACATAACCCGCGTTAGCGGGTTACGTAAATTTTTTCTGCAATGATCGCTACCTTCATAACCCGCATGCATCATCAAGGAAAGCATTTTGTTTTTTGTATTTACATCTTTCTTTTAAGAAATCGATAAATTGATTGTAAAAAGTAAGTAAAAATCACTAAATTACTGTTAATGAACATCAGTACGTTAGCTAAAAGAAACAGCCAAATCGTCTCCTATGGGAATACTGAGTCTGACATCATCATGATTATTTCGTGCAGTCGGTGATTTTTCTTAGGCCGCTATATATTTCGACTAATCAATAGACGGGGCGTGTAGATTTCAGTCTGGCTGTTTCTACAGAGCTATGACTTAACTATTAGTTTCCGTAAGAATTGAAATAGAGAGAATCATACTCGCCCAGTCGGTAGATATTATACATATATTACATGGCTTCGAGGGCGACATACTAGAATATTTGCCCCGAGGTGACAGGAAAGCCCTGGAGTGTTATGTAGCCCGATGCCGAAGGCAGAGGGCGACATAACACTCCAGGGCTTTCCTGTCACCGAGGGACAAATATTCTGTTATTGTCGCCCGAGAAGACATGTAATATATGTTATATAACATTTTTAAAAAATCAAAATCAGTTTAAGAACATGTTTACCTTATAAACAAGTGTATTTTATAAATTCATCTTCATATCTTACAAATCAAATAAATGTAAGAAGTTTAGTAAAATGTCGATCGGTGCTTTAAATAAAAAAGATAATTTTTCAAATTTTGTAAGTTCCTCTGAATAGCAGACGCTGTCCTGACATTTTGATTTTTGAGAAAATTTTTACGTTTGTTTAGCTAAATTTCGAACCCGACGTAATTAATATGCAGAATTATCGCAAGCGAGGGTGATATAACAATTTCGGGAGGGCAATATAACTATTTCCTGTGAAATATAACTGTTTCCGGGAGGGCAATATAACTATTTCCGGTGTGATTCAGCAATTTTCAGGGCATAGAAATAAAATTATCTCATTTGTGATATAACGAGTAAACTTATTAAAAAATGTTATATAAATATATGTATATGAATTTGAAAGTGGGCGCATAACATGTAAATGCGACAGAAATCTGGTCGCATGGGAAGAGTGAAAATTTCATCGATTATTTATGCACGTTTTTAAAAATTAAAATCGTTATTTTGTTCCTTTACGATGACAAAAATGGCAACAACAAAAAAGGAAAAAAAAAATCAAATTTTGTTCTCAAATCGTATGTAGATCCCTAAACTGCTATATATTTATATTAAACAATGCCCCCCCCCCCCATAGGACCTACGTTTTTAAGTCCGATTGAACCGAAATGCCCAAGTAAACTATTTCAGACATGAAAATGAACAAACAAACAAAAATTTCAAAATAAAATTTTTTGATTTCAAATCGTGAATAGGTCTCTCTAGATATTTAACCAGCACCCTCATAGAATACTGACCTTCTTTTTTACTTCTACAAATACTTGTACTAATGATTTAAAGCGCGCCGATATATTACGTGTATATGTATTACATATGATGTACTCTCTGGAGAGACCCTGGAGAATAGCTGTGATTAGAACTATGGCATGAATAGCATAAAACCCGTCTGTTTAATAAGTAAGATTTGAATAATTTCATGTATTTAAACATCGAGATGGGGTGAAAAATTATTTAAAACTATAAAGTTTTTAATCATAATGCTAATCTAAGGTCCGAAAGTATAATTTGTATATTCTTCATTAATTTAACTTGGATAAAATCTTCTGATTTAAAATGCAGTTGATTTTCAACTTAAATTGTCTTCACAAGGAAAGAGAGTTTTTTCTGTAATTTGTTCTCTGGTATTGTTTATTATATTTTTTATTTATACAGCAATGAAAAAAACGAAAAACAACGACAGAAGCACGTGTATTTTACTTACACATGTATATAATTAACACTGTGCCGGATAAGTATGCCAGTGCCAAGGTGGCATTTTTGCACCCGCTTAAGATGCAGTTTCTAAAAATTCCATACATACCAAATGATAGACCATTGTCTAGAGAGTATGTAACCACTTTTGTTTTTAGTGTGTCTCACCTGACAGTTGAGATATTTACCTTAAGAAATTAATATCCCATAGGAAAACAATAATTCCTAGAAGAGGAAAAATTTTCCTACAGGAAATATTGAAAATCTTATAAGATTTTCTAAAAATCCTTTAGGAGTTACATTTCCTATAGGAGAAAAGTATTTTCTGCAGGAATTTGATTCAGATAGGTAGTTTTCCTTTTGGAAATTAAGATTTCCTATCGGATTTTAAAATCCTATGGGAGTTTTGTTCAAATCCTTTTGGAATTTAAATTCCTATAGGAAGTTCTTTTATTCCGGAAGGAAATTCTAAATATCCTATAAGAAAATTGTTTTTCCTATAGGAAAAATTGTTTTCCAGTAAGAATTCATTTTTTAAAGTTTAATATCTCACCTGACAGGTGAGATACATTAATAACAAAGGTGGTTATAGGCTCTTTAAGCAATAATCGTTTACATTGCATATCTAATTTTTTCGATACGTGCAGCTTAGACGAGTGCAAAAATGCCATCTTGGCACCGGTATAATTATCCGGCACGGTGTTAATAAGACTCTATATAATTCTACATTGACCAATTGTTTCTGTGTCTCAGTCCGAGCACACTTGTTATGGATTTAATTCTTAAAATATTCGCCCGAGACGTACTGTATAAAGCCGGAATTAAAATTAGGCTTTTGAAAATATATTATACTCTCTGTTTATTACAAAAAAGTCAGATGAATCTGTGATTTCGTTGATGATAGAATGAGGCCTGTTGAGTTGTAATCCTCTGAATCTATATTTACCATCTGTTCCTGTGTCCTAGTCTAAGCGCACTGTATAGAGTCGAAATCAAAATAGGCTTTGGAAATTATTTATTTTACTCGCCTTTCATCTCAAAGACGTGATTTCGTTGGGGATAGAACGAAATCTGTAGGGTTATAATCCTATAAATCATTCTTATAATTATCCGTAAGTGCGATTAAATGATTAATATACGTCAATCTTGCAGAAACCCACGAAGGTATAAATAAAGAATTAAGTGGCTTCTGTAACTTATCCTCTTGACGTCTTGCGGTGACGAAACGAAAATTCGAGCTATGCTGATACATGTGTATCTAATAATCTGTTGTTTCAAAGGTAAGAAATTGCATTTTTTTGGGGGGGGGGGGGGGGGGTTAATTCTCTCTGTTGTATCGACGAATTTTTCTCTCACAATTCTGCTTCTCGTATGTCTGTTTTTATTCTAATTGAGAATATCTCTATTCTAAGCTTTTGCAGTGGGACAGCTGACCGGTTCAACTGGTTCCCTGTCCACTGTGAACACATTATACACCTCGGCCCGAGAGGAGTCCCTGAGGTCTGATCTCTTTGGGTCCTACCAGAAAAATTCAAGACCAGCTCCCATCAGTGACATACGATGCAACATCAAGCTTCTTTCTATCAAAGATCTGGTCAGTACATGCAGAACTTGCAAATGCGCTGCTTTTGATTTCAGTTCTTGCTCTTAAATGATTTTAGCAACTAATATTTGGGATTTTTTTATAGCATTGATTTCTTTTCTTTCTCTTAAATGATTTTATCATCGAATATTTGTGTGGTTGTTTTTAGAACATTCGGGAACAAACGATGTCTTCTGTGGTTTACTTTACTTTTGTAAGTAATACCTAGTATAAAGTTCTTTCTTTGTAATTTTATATGAAAAATTATATGCTACAGTTGTTAGATTATTGCGACTTTAAGTTTTATTACTATGGATAGGTAAACTGTGAGTTTATTTTACTAGATCTGGAACGATACAAGGCTTAACTGGAGTACCAGAGCCTCCTACTCCGACATTGATGCCATATATAGTACAGAAAGCGTCCTCTTTATTCCTCCAATAGTGGTCGAAAATTCGTAAGTTAAAGAAACAAACAAAATGCTAATCTCTGAAGATCAATTTTGAAAAAGAAAACTCTAACTATTTCAATGTGTGGGCATTTTCATTGCAGAGTTAGTAATTTAGGATTGATAAGCGACAAAACCTTGCCTATCAAAATTGCTCAAAATGGAGAAATCACGTGGTCC
The DNA here is from genome assembly GCA_020458035.1 of Magallana ariakensis. NCBI lineage: Eukaryota > Metazoa > Mollusca > Bivalvia > Ostreida > Ostreidae > Magallana > Magallana ariakensis. The sequence goes on along the minus strand of CM035815.1, from coordinate 49,218,113 downwards.
CCGGGAAATATCTACGACACGTCATGTGACATCGACGCCACGTTTTACCCGTTTGACGTACAGACCTGTAGCATCATTCTAACGACACGCGGCTACACGTCCAACCAACTGTCTCTGTCGCTAAATGACGTTCCAATCATTCTTACGTCATATCAAGAAAATGGCGAGTGGACGTATATTCGGAGTAATGCGGGTGCAAGTATAGTTTTACATGGATCCGAAGTCTATTCTCAAGTGAACTTCAGTTTCACTTTTGAACGTCGCACGCCGTTCCATTTGCTGAGTACCATCCTCCCCTTGTTTTTCCTGGTGTCCATGACCTGTTTTGTTTTCAAAATCCCGGTGGATGCTGGGGAAAAACTGGGATATTGTCTCACTGTGCTGCTAGCGTTCGCCGTCTACTTAACACTGGTATCGGATAACATCCCAACGACATCTACGAGCACGTCATATCTTTGTACGTATATAAAATTTATTTTTGGGTAAACAAATTTTCTGTGTCCTGGTTTTCCTATGAAGTATTTCAAACAGTAAACGTTCGTAGATTTTTGTAACGTGTGGATTTTTTTCCTTTTCAGCGGTATTCTTGAACTTGATGCTTGCAATTGGTGTCTCCTCGGTGTTCTTAACCATACTTGTAATACACACCCACTTCAAATCTGAAGACGAGGAAATTTCAAATTTCACGGAAAGCATTTCGATATTTGTTGCAAAAATAGTATGTTGGAGACACTACACCTGTTGTTGTCGCAGCACCGATAACTCTAGTGTCGGCGTGGTTTCTCTACAAGAGAAGGGAGGACACTTTAAGAACATAGACCCAATCAGAAATAGGCTGAAATGGCAGGATGTTGCCAAAATTCTCGATGCTTTATTTTTTCGAGTTTACCTATGGTTGATCATAATCATGATAATAATCTATGCAGTTATTATGGCAACGTCTGATACAAAGTAATAGTTGTAAGACACCCTGTCCAGGAGTTGTCTTAGCTCACCTGTGACGTGTCTCAATTGAAGTGACAGGAAGAGACATTCGAGTCATTAAGGCTTATTAAGGAACAAATTGGGGGAAATGTTGACTGACGTATGCACGCTGGCAAAGGATATCTGATAATGAGAAAAACGTTGCTTATGTGTATGCCGTGCATGAAACACAATATTTATAATGCACGTTTTTATAAACTCATTTGTGAAAATAAAGCGCTTTGTAAATGATGATAACCCTCGTCAGCAAGATGGTGTAATAGTCTTATCGTTTGTTCGTCCGTCCGTCATAACTACAGAAATGTGGCCTACGGAATTAATCGAGTTAAGCGATAGTAGAGCTACAGTTCTGTATCCCCCCCCCCCCAAAAAAAAAAAAGTTGTGTCATTTATTGCGTAAATAACGCGAGCTCATTCGATACGAATACATTAGAATACTGATGTAGTTCGTCTGTTTTCTTTTTTTTTTTTAATATCGTTTTGGAAAGAGCTTTGAACGGTACTGAATTATTCTGATAAACAAACAAAATAACAAAAATGATAAAAAGAGATTTTATTTTAGGAATAAGAAATCATTTTTTAGTAATATGAGGTGATCAAATACGGCCAGGACTGATCAAATCCAATAAATCTCGAATGTCTTTTTTAAAATTATAGTAGATTTGATCACGCCTCACCGTATTTGATTATCGCATAATTCCTTATTACTAATATTTATATTATTTACACCATTGTTCAATTAAGTATTAAATAAATGACATATTTACGTAATTTCATTTCGTATTATTATGCAAACCCCGCTTGCGTCCCAACATGTTATAGAAGTTGTAGAATGTATTGGACACTATGTTACAAATTTGATTCGTAGTGTTATCAGAGACAAAGATACTGTCCCAGAAAATGTAAACATATGATAATCGCAAGACTTAAATACATCTCCAGCGAAACATTGTTTGTTTGATTAGGTGAGAAAAAAAAATCATGATTTTTTAATGCAACAAATGTGAAAACACTCCTTCCTGAAAGTAATGATTTTTACACATTGAAGTCTTATGTATTTTAAAAACCTCAAAATAAAATACTTCTTTCAAAGCCATAAACCAACTTTTATTCGCGATTATTTTATTTCGCTATTTCCAGGACACACTAAATAATATACCAGAGACATTCGAGAACTGGTTCGGGGTGAGAAATATTCGCTGGGACGAGGCTCATGCGAAAATTTCTCACACGCGATTAAAACTTGGTTTACAGTGGTTATTTTCTAGTCTAAAATTTGACGCATAACCATTAATTCTTTTATATTTACATTCAGTGTATATTTCCCCTTATATTTGCATTGAAAATCTGCGACGTTCAATCTCAATTTCAATTGTATTTTTGAAAAATAATCATTAAATTGTATCTACTTCTTAGTTAAAAAGATTTTTCTCTGCAAAATTTTTGGCACTATATTTTTAGCCGCGGAAGCGTACTAAAAAACATGTTAATACGGCTGTTCCATGTATATTTCATATCCCTGACTGAGAGCGTTAAAAAAATGGCTTTACAGCGACGATACATACATATATTTCATACAAAAATAACACAAGTATGAATATAAATATAAGCATTGAATGCTTATTTTTGGATGTCGTCGGTCCTATGACACACCAATGCGGTGCAGACAAATTATAATACCGCGATAACGCGCGGTATTCAATTTGTCGGCACAGCATTGGTGTGTCATATGACCGACGACATCCAAAAATAAGCATTCAATGCTAAAATATTTACATTTAGTGTATAATTCCCCTTATGTTTGCATTGGAAATCTGCGACGTTCAATTTTCTATGAATACACTTTGCTAATTCATGCGCCATGGGCACAAATATAGACATCACCACGTGTTTTGAATATATTTATTTTTGTAAGATTAAATGAAACGTTCAACCTTACATAACTAATTTGATATGTATTTTTGAAAAATAATCATTAAATTAAATCTACTCCTTAATTAAGAAGATTTTTCTCTACAAAGCGCATTAGCGCGGTATTCAATTTGTGATACGACATCCAAAAATAAGCATTCAATGCTTAAAAAACACGGTTTTAACCAAAATCAAGCTAGCTATTAGTGTTATTGTTAAAAAAGAAAATGTTACGTTTAAACAATGTTTCCGTTGTTCGTGGGGTTAGCGCTGCATTTGTGTTTGTGAAAGTACGTTATAAGAAGTTGACATAAAAGAAAAAGTAATAATTTTGCGCCATGTGTATCTTACATGCAGAAATATGCTATCCTCGGGGTTATTTTCTAATGAAACCATTGTACTCCAAATAGATGACAAAATTTGATGCATTTGATATCTTGAGATGACCCCTTAAAATACAGATGGTAAAAGTTTCTTTCTTTTAATGCAGGAAATGATATTAGTAATCACAAGCTACTTTTATAATTGAAGGAAAATGTCTTTGAAGTATTTTTATACTATGCTTCGAAGTGCGAAAAAATTTCCTATTCATTCCTATAGTAAATGTACCTGTATTTTGAGATGGCCCCTAAAAAGAACAAATTGGTAAAACTTCTCAAGTATAGTAACTGGGGTTGGTTTATATTACACATGATTAAAAAATAAAGTCGTTCTATTGTAGTTTTTTCGCAATAACCCCAAGTCGGGCTCCTTCCTTTACAGCTTAAAATTAATTGAAACCATCATCATTTGATCAATAACGTTGTAGTTGTATGTTGCATGTACATGTTCATGACTTTTTTCTTTCCTGTAATATCGGCGATCGTCGTCTTAATTCTATGAATCATCAATGCAAATCTATATTCACGTTTGCTTTAGCGATCATACAAAACAGCATCCCTGCTATAATCATATAATATATGGAGAGTTAAAACACTGTCTGGTTATTTTGATTCAATGCATATATATAAGTAGTCATCAATGAGCGGGTAGTTTCAAAATGTCATATGATTTTTTTTTTAATTATTCAACTCATATTGGTAATTTGTTAAAGATATAAACAATTTGTGATTATAACTTACATGTATTTCAAGCATTTATCTATATAGTAAGAATTTCCGTTTTTCCGTTCCGTTCCGCGTTATATAGCAGCACTCTATTCTATCTACCAGTACAGTAAAACATCTACATATATAATAAAGTGTCAGACAAAATCAAATAGGATTCATCGTAAAAGTAATTGGTTATAATCGATAAGTTTGAAATACTTTTTAAAAATAGAGAGAATGAAACTAAATTCATTATAACTGTGTTTGCTTTAACAGTGCCTTTCTATATTAATATTTAATGTAAATTGGTACATTTAGACATCATTCATTGAATATATATACCGGTACATGTATATTAAGCATAAGAAAGATTGAACAGCTCTATATTCCTAGAATTGATATCCAAGAACCTTAAAAGCACATAGATTTCCATCATAGTAAAACAAATTATCATGAAACAAACAATTCATCTTTTATTTTATTCATTGCACACATCGTTGGTACCCACATTCTGAACAATTTCAAATGATAAGTAGGTGTACAATCATACAGAAAAAAACCCAAAACAACTTTAGCTTATAAAATTCTGTTTTAGCTTAATATTTCAATGCATGTCCTTCATGACATACTAAGAAGAATGATGTATTTATGTGCTGAAAATCCTCTTTTCATTGGATTCTGTCAAACATCACTCCTAAAGTTCAATATTAAACTCTAGACTTCTGAATAAAACAACCACACATGAACATATCTTTTTCTATCTTGGGTGGGGATTTGTCCGGCTTTTTCGCATTAAAAAGTCAACTTTTTTGGACATGCCTTCACCATATATTCTCTTTGCTCGCATCCGGTCGACCAAACTTCGCTCCTCGCATGGTTTTATATATGCCTTATTATTTCTTATTGCTGTTGTAATCGATCCATCTCTCATCATCCTTCAAAATAAAAATAATGAATTATTTTTTTGGTAATACATGTATATGAATATTATTTTATTTAACCTGGACATATAAGACTGACAGTCACTGTTCAAATTTCAACAATCATATGTTTCACAATTAAAGATGAAATATTTATCATGTTGATCACTGAGAGCCAAATCATGCAAAACCCTAGGCTTTCTTTGTCGCAATCTCCAGAGATGTAGAGCTAGCATGAAATCTACTACATACCGTAGTGAGTACAATGGTCAGACCCACCTTGGAGTATGCAATGACTGTTTGGGATCCTTATCGACAGACCCAATCACAAATGCTGGAGAGTGTCCAGAGGAGAGCAGCGAGGTATGTTAAGGGCAATTATTATGAAAAGACACCAGGCTGTGGAACATCGTTGAAAGAAGAACTACATGCGCGGATCCAGAAAATTTTTTCGGGGGGGGGGGGGCCAAGGAAATTGTGTTTGCCGGGGGGGGGGGTCCGAGGCATATTTGCGATAATTTTACTTTGTAAATTTTAGAAAAATTCATTTTCCAGAGGGAATCGGGACCCCCCTCTAGATTCGCGGGTGAACTATATTGGCCATTATTGAGAACCCCTTGAAAAGCGCCAACTAAGATCACCGCTTATTATGAAGTACAAGATCAACAACAAGCTAATTGATATCTCAGCAACATCGTACTTAACACCTGGGGATAATCAGACAAGGGGCAGTAAACCGTCAGCCACCAACATATCAAGACGTGTATAAATTTTCCTTCTTCCCTAGAACCATCAGGAAGAAGAAAGGATAGTGGACAGATTAACCAGGACCGTTTTGTTATGCATTTTTAACAGGTTGGGACTAAATGGGAAATGAAAATTCAATGCAAAATATAGATTTTTTTATATTTCAACAAGAATTATTGTTGATTATATCCCATTTCGAAGGCTGGTCCCAACCTGTTTTATACAACCTATGTAATATATCCGAATTTCCTCGAAGAGATAAAGATTAAATAATATAAATATCTATTTCATGAGTTAATTGACACAAAAATTGTTTGAACTTAGTTGTTGTTGTAAACCTACCTATTTACGACCTGTAGGCCTCTTTCAATGTTATTATTTTTCACAAAAACAGTTCGTGAAACAAATCGAAAATGTCTCATTTTCGTGGTTGACATTCACCAACTCGTTCGTTTAACTGCTACAAAGTTTATGCGAACGTGATTTTTTTCTGTCTTTATTTACAATATATATTTAAAAACAAAGCTATACGATATCTTAAGACTGATTCGATGAAAATCACACAAAAATTTAATAATCACGAATTGATTAGGAAAGAATTAACTTTCTATATGTGCATCCGGTTCCATTCATAGTGGAGGGAATTCCCAGGTTTGATTAAAAACTGCGAAAATTGAAATATTTTTCTTAAGCTAGATTTTGATGTGTTCATCGTTCAAAATAACTTTTTAAAAAGTGTGATTATAATACCTAAGACTGAAGAAGTTTCAAAGAATAATACCTCTGCAAGTATGTTCGGAGGAAATCCGGGGGGAAGTGGATTTACATTTGGGAGCCAAACACCATCAACGCAAGGAGGTTGGTTTATCTTTAAACTTGCAAGAAACACTTCCTTTTTGCAATTTGTTTATTATTATTGTCATTTACCGAAAATCCTTTGTCATGCTATGGAAATGTGCCCCTCCAAGATAGTAATGAAACAAGTTTCACCTGGCTTTTCAGAAATGCACTAGCTGCTAAATATGGTGGTCGCATATGGCCATTTCCAAAACTTAACACCAATATGGGAATGACCACTACACTATCATGCAGTCAAACAAAACTCCATCTTCGCAAGCCAAGTTAGGGTTTACGATCCACTCTGTTTCTCTACAACCCTTGGCAGATTTAGCCAACAAATAGAGAATCTACTTATTGGCAGTTAAGTTTGTTGTGTTTTCACACAAAATTTAAATACAATCATTGTTACAATTTTTACGTGATTCGATCATGAATAACATACAATATAATTACAAATATATGTGTTTTTGAAATTATTCTTATTCTGGTTTTTTTCATGACCGTTTCTTTCAATACATCTTAGATGTATTTTAGCAGCTCCAATTTTACTCAATGGCTAGACGGTGCCATGCTATTTCTAAAAACATTGGCTAAACCTGCCAAGGATTGTAGAGGAGCAGAATGGATTGTAAGCCCTTGGCTAGCGAAGATGACAAAACTCTGTCAACCCAAGATGTCATATAACTCGTTAATGAAACTTCATACAAACTGCAGTGGTTGTGCTGTCGCACATCATGTCATCACACTAATACAATTTCACGCAATGCATCATCATGGTAATTTACCACAGCTTTATTAAACATATTGTTGCACTGTTACCTAACACACTGTAAAACAAGCCATCCCACCAACACATCAGAATCATGTCACTGAGTTGTTTGATGTGTTGGCCCAAAAGCATATTTTGTTAAGTTGTTTGATACTGTGACTGCTTGTTTGATGAAAATTCTTTGTTGAGATTTTGCAATGGCCCTTGGGCCTATCTGGACACCATAGCTATAGGATACAGCAAAACTCGAATATAATGAACACAGATATAGCGAATTTACGGCTTCAATGATTATCCCAGCATATTCATATCCCAGCAAAGTTGTTATATAAACCTATACAAATTTGCCATATTTAACGAACACAGCTAATAACGAATTAATGAATTTGAGATCCCCTGTGGGCAACTTTTTAACATTTTTTTTTATCATATACCGATATATAATAAATAATTTCCATTGCAAGTTTCTATGAAGATGCATTCAATTTTAAGGTGCATACATATATTTAGATATAATGCTGAAATGATTAAAGATATTATACAGATTTTATTTTTTTAAATGAAGTGAAAAGCTTATGTTGACATTTTTTCTATAAATGATGTTTATATTGATTTTATAAATTACAGTAGTTTGTTACAGTAAACATATAGCAAATTACGGCTATAACAAAGTTTTTTCTATGGTCCCTTGAAATTCGCTGTAAAAAAGTTTTGCAGTATATGTTTGAGACATCTTTCAATACATAAATGGTGTGACTGTTTGGTGAAACACAAATTCAGAATACAATTTTAGTTGAAACATAGACACATAACAGAACAAACTTCATTTGATACCTGCACAGTTTTGATTTGCCCACTCATTAAGATACAGTCAAGATTTAAAATAGCAACTCACTCAACATATCAATTTGTTAGATATTATTTTTTTGTCAGTTTACATGTGTATTAATATCTTTATAATTGATTTTCAGCTCCTGCAAGTTCCAGTACCTCTACGCCTCTAGGAGGCGGGTTTTCATTCGGACAAAAGCCTGCTGCTCCTGGAACATCAGGTACGTAATGAGATGAATAAAATGTCAAATTGTTGTCAACTAAAGATTTTTAATGAGCTGAGGTTTGTAGGACAGAGTTTGTGCCACATGAAATTCTTAACTTAATTCATAGATATACTTGTAGTAAGGTTCTTAAAATTATTAAGAAGGAAAACCATTGAACCATTGGACAGTGATGGAGAATATTTTTTTGTGTTTATTGAGTAATATGACTGATAAAATAGCTTTGAAGTTACATGTACTAATAATTGATCTAATGTACTGCAAACCAACTTTTATTTGCGACGACTTTATTTCACAATTTACTAATGTTTGCGACCAAGCCTTATCCAGACCCGTCAACCATATTACAACAATTGGTTCACAGCGAGAAATATTTGCAACTTCGAAGCCCTCGCAAACCTTGTGAAAATTTCTTGCATGGGAATAAAAGTTGGTTTACAGTATTTTCATCCTATGCTATTACCGGGTACAGCCATTTAGACCCCTATTAAGCCAATAAAATTATGTATGAAAATATAAATCAAACTTCTTGATTTTCGTCTTTTGTAGCACCTGCCTTCTCTTTGGGGGGACAGCCCCAGTCGTCTACTCCTGCCCCAGGGGGATTTTCCTTTGGATCATCTGCCACTCCAGCGTCCGCCACACCCGGTGGGTTTTCTTTTGGACAAAACCCAGGCAGTGTTTCTCAGGCCACACCCTCCACCCAGCCAAATGCCCCCGCTTCCACTGGCACACAGTTGGGGGGACTGGCAGGATTTGCCATGGGTAAAATGCCATCAGTTTCCCTAGGAACCCCAGCAGCAGCACCTGTAGGAGCCTCAGCTGCCCCGACAGGAACTACAGGTCTGACTTTAGGGGCCACTCCTGGCACAGGTATGGAAATGGATATGAATTTTATATCTTATACTAGAGTTATTGCTCTTTAGATTTGACTTATCCAATGATATTTTTACTTGCAAATTGCATGGTATAAATCAATTAAAAAATAATGCAGCATTCTCTCATAATTTGAAAATGGTACAGCAACCATTATCTTAAACCTCCATAATAAAATGATTTATATGAACTTTTCAGTTTTCAATTCTCTTCGTATTCTCTTTTCTCTACTTATAGATATACATGTACTTTACTGTAAAATCAGAAATATTTGTTCATGATTAAATTCTGTTTATTTCATTATTAACATTTACCGGTATCAACCAATAAAAGATATTTGATGAAATTTATACAAGATGATATGATATCTACTAACATTTGTTTTTTGAATGAAAAAATAAAATCTTTACAAAACAATGTTATATCACAATTCAACAAAATCTTATTTCTGTGTAAATTTTTGCTTCATTGCCTCCTATTCAGCAGGAACTGGTTTCAGCTTAACTGGACAGCCTGCAGCTGCTACCAAGCCAGTGGGAATTTCCCTGGGTACCACTCAGGCCACCACTACAGCGGGCTCCACTCTGGGAACTGCTGCGTCCACGACAATCACAGGAAATCCCCTGGGGACAGCCACCAGTGCCGGTGGCATTACCTTTGGCGCTCAGAAAACAACAGCGGCGCCGACCCTGGGAGCACTAATTGGTGGTGCTACTAGTGCTGCTAGCACAACACAGAGCACCCTTGGCTTTCCAACAGCAGCTGCTGCTACAAGGTAGTTCTTATCTACATAGAGATAATATTTGTAATTTAGAACTAAAATTCATTATGATGGTTAATATCAGCAGAAACATTGCTAAATATTTTTAGAGTGATTTATATTTTAAAAATCAGTACCGGTAATCATTGTGAAATTCCTAAAATTTTCTGCTTGAGTAGTGTTTTTCCAAATTTCTATTTTATATATTTTTAATAAGATTTAATTGTGATATTTGTTTAAATGTTTTGATTTATTTATAGTTTGGAATTACACACAATGAAATCCAAAACAGTTTTGAGGTTATAAAATTCAAAATGTTTAGTTGTCCATTAATTAGTTACTCAGTTACTGTTATACTTCTGTAGTTCGGCAGCAGTAAGCTCTGCAGCAGGACTAACAGTGGCAGCAGCCAGTACAGGCTCCAAAATGTCCTACCAACAGCTAGAGGAGAACATCAACAAGTGGATGTCGGAGCTGGAGAAACAGGAACAGGACTTTCTGGAGCTCGCTACTCAGGTCAACGCCTGGGATCGCCTCCTTGTTGAGAACGGAGAAAAGGTCAGCTAGAGTTTAGTACATGTATATGTATATGCACCACAACGTATTAGTTAATACTTTGTGTTGATGTCTTTACAATTTAAAAATCATGATTTATTTCCTAGCTACTATAAAATGTAAGTTGACTATCTTTGACAAATAACAATAATATGTATTGTGTTATATTTACATGTACACTCTGTTTATTCCGTAATTTTAGACATGTTCTATTTTCACAAATTTCACAGTCATTTTTTAAATAATTGCAAAACATTATTAAAACCTGCAAAATCATATCAGTTAATATTGTGTACTATAAAAAAATTTCTTATTGTACAAGATAACTTTCACGTACAAAAAAGAATTTTCACAAAATTAGAAGTAAGCCCAAACAAAACAACCCCCTAAATAAGCAGGATTATATGATTTTTTTCATTTCTTTGGTACTCAGATCACAACTCTAAACGGTGATATGGAGCGTGTTAAGGTCGATCAGCAGAAGCTTGACCATGAGTTGGACTTCATTCACTCCCAGCAGAGGGAGCTGGAGGAACTCCTGGCTCCCCTGGAGAAAGCCGTGGAGCAGCAGCCAAACATCAACATTCAGCAGCATTCCGCTCTGGAGAGGGAAAACACGTAAGTCAGCTACCAATCAGATTCATTCATGAAATTGGATTTTGGGATATTTGGGTAAATTGTCTATTCCTCAAACTTATAATTCAAAATAAACAAAGGTGCAATAGAAATCATTTTGATTATGGTAGTTGGGGGATGAATTTTTGATTTTTAGAAAAGTATTTCTATTGTGTGTGTTGTGTTTGTAGATATCAGTTAGCCGAGAATATTGATGCTCAGCTGAAGAGGATGTTGTCAGATTTGAAGGAAATTATTGACCACTTGAATTCATCCAATACAAACCAAGACCAAACGGACCCAGTAAGGGGAAATCACAACAATTATCAATGAACTCTTTTTATTAATGACATTCCTTGTTAGTTTTGTGTATTACATGTATATTTATTTTTATGTTATATTTACAGATTCAGCAAATTACAAAGATTCTCAACTCTCACATGGATTCCCTGCAATGGATTGATCAGAATACAAGTAAGAAATTTGTAAATGTGTGGAGTATTTGAGATCATGTTCATGTGTAATAATATTAGATTTTGAAAGATAATATTAAATAAACTCTTGTAAAAAAGAAATGTAAGCCTGACCAGAAATCAAGATTGGCAATTCACTAGTTAAGCAATATAATGGTATATGCAACCACTAAGCTAAGCTGAAGAATATAGATAAGTAGCAGTGCTAAAAAACATGGTTCTACAGCTTGTTCTTAAGACATTTTAATCCATGCATTGAAATGTTGGGGTGGGTTGGGGTTTTTTTTGGGGGGGGGGGGGGTTATGTATTATCATTTGCAAGAGGATAGCAGTTAAAGATATTAAGATATTTTTAATGCATGCCGTCATTATTCTACGTGTGAAATTGAAATACTCTTTTTCATTTTTTCCAGCTGTTCTTGGAAGGAAAGTTGATGAAATTTCAAAACAGATGGAGATTCAAAAGAGAGAACAGGAAAGGAATTTCAGACTTGTGTACAACTGATAGTAGCCACCTACCAGTATTCACATAAATGATCTCTGATTCATGGATCAAAACAGACTGAGCATCACAGATTTTAAAAATGCTCGGACATGATGAGATTTCCATAAGAGATCTAATGTGATTGTTGTACATGTATTACTTCTTATTTAAAAAACACCTTGTTGGTTTCAAGGAGAACACTGAACTGTTGTTCGTGAATTACCACATTTATTATTGTCCTTCTCATATGTACAGGTTGTCCCCAAAGACTAAACAACAATAAAGGAACCAGATTACAGAAAACAATATACAAATGGTGGTGACAGTTGCTTATTCTTGAATGTACTCATTTGAGTTAAAAAAGAGTGAAAATTTGCTGTACAGTATTAATTACAATCATTATAAAGAAGCAATTTATGGTGCAGTTTGTAGAGAGAATTTACTGGTACAGGACTTGGTAAAAAGTGTTTTTTTATGATACATAGTTTGCTGTTTATAATGCTGCAAATTTTTACAAAAGAATGTATACTGATAGATAAAAGTATTTAAAAATCTTTTTCTCAAAAACCAATTGGCCATAAAAGCTGTAACTTGTGTAGAAGCATCCTCCGGTAGCAACGATTCAATTTTGTTCAAATCATGATCCTCAGTGGTAGGGTTGGGTCACCATGAGGGGTCAAATTTTTAGATAGTGATCAGTGATGGGGTAATAATAATCAGTAATCGTAATCAGCTGTAATCGATTATGAGTAATGAGTAATCATTCATTTTTCTGATTACAAGTAATCGTAATTTAATCGATTACTCTGAAAAAAGGCCTGTAATCATGATTAATTTTTTATTACGGTACTTTTATGATTTTAATGGTAAAATTAAAATGCTTCAAATCATAGTTCATTAGAAATAGTAGACGAATAAGGTTCAATATGAGGTATGGTTTCAGTAAGGAATGAGTGTAAGTATATGTTAGCAACTAAGATGATACACTAACAGGTGTGTTTTAAGTCAGCAATACAGGTGGGTTTTAAGTCAGCTAAGATATGCTTGTTCCCAATTTTAATTTAAACATTGTGAATATTAATTCATAAGTGCAAGTAGCTAGTGCTTGGTGTATTTCAGTAGCTGAATGTACCAATTTGTAGTCAAAGTTCAACACATATCAATACAGTCAATTATGTGTAAATGGTTTTCTGTTTATTCTATATAATTAAAACCGTGTCTTGTTTGATGGATGAATTAATGTCCCTTCTTTTTAGAACACAGAGATATTTACGCAACTCAAAAAGATGGTTAATGATGATAAAGTGTACTAAAAACTAAAAAAGCTTGTAAAAATTTGATAACTTGATATCAGAATTAATACTCCTGTCAAAAATGCACTTTTCTTTTGAAAACATTAAACATCTAAACAAAGAGAAAAAACCACCAAACACTAGTAATGTAATGAAAAGTAATCTAATGTAATCGATTACTTCTAAAATTAGATGTTATCAGCTTGTAATTAATTACTTTTAAAAACAATTAGCAAGACTAGCTGTAACTTGTGTTGAAGCATCTCGGGTAGTGTAGATTCAAGTTTGTTCAAATTATGATCCCCAGGAGTAGAATAATGCCCTTATAAAAAAAATGGGTTTATTATGCCCGTTGTTGCTCAAGTAAGCAATGTGACCCATAGGCCTCATGTTACACTCGATTACCCCATCCCTACCTTTCGAGAGGTCAGCTGTAGTTGACTATATGCTATCTTTGTTTACTTGGATAATCTTTAATATTAAGCACATAAAGTAACCTTGGCATCTAGCTAAAACTGTTATGTTCCTTTTGTGTAAGAATAATGATTATTTTAAAAAATCATACAGTGTTTAATATCTAGTTATCAAATCCAGACAGTTAAGTATAGACAAATGCAAAAGAGCAATAATTGGTTTAAAATGGTTATCAAGGTGAATTTCATATTAAATATTTATCACATCATTTGTATATTATATTAAATTCATGCATTTTGTACTTAAGATTATGGGGAAGCTTTCATGAATACAGTGCATTCTATATGGTAGACATTCTAAATTGCTACATTAATACATGCATAGGTCATGCATATTTACAAAGTGACTAAAGATGAAAATATAAATCTATTATGGTCTTGAAATTAAAATTACTTTTCTATCTTTGCTAAAATTGTATACCCCATTGAAGATACGTGCAAGCTATTGATCTTTATTTGTAAAGATCTTTATTTGTATTAAAAAAAATCAGTACCAGTGCTCCTGTTGATGAATAATAATAAAGTTGCGGACACTGGGTCAGTGACTTATTGCTGATTAACATAAAATCCTGCGACTTTTGGAGACGAATATACCGTACTAAGGTCAAACATTTATTTATTTAATCTCGGCAATTTGGAGTAAGTGTAAATAGGACATTGATTTTTTTTTCTTCCATATTCTCAGCTAATCGGAGAACTGCCGGAAATTCCCGATTACGTTCGTCCTTGACTTTTGAAGTGTTGTGTTGGTAAAATTTAGACGATGACAGGTGAGTACGCTCTATGTTTCAGTCTCCTGGGTTTTCTGTCATTAACTATGTAAATGATAATCTTTTGATAGGAGATTTGTCAGCTTATTTTCGGTTTATCATGAAAAAAATGCTGATGCAAATTTTGCAGCAGAATTTGCGCATCGTGTTGTCATTGTTGAAAATAATTGGCGCACTATATCACGAGACAACAGTATAGTTTGCACGAAAAAATATAAATATTTATTATATTTTATACTGTACTGTACAGTGGCTAATGATTGATATCTGGGGGCTTATTTTAGTGATGAGTTTCATCAGTACTACATCTTGTAGAATGACGCCCAAATACCAACGATAACTTTGACTGTGATATAATACTACTCAAAATTTCTGTCACTTTATAAGGTTTACTTTTGTTAAATTGTGTGCATTTTCGTGATAACCCCTTGTCACACTGTCATTTTTTAGAGCTACGATAGCATACGAATTCAATAATCGCACTTATTCGGGATTCATAGTAGAGATAGTTGTAAGCTATCCGAGTTCCTTCATCGCAGCTCATACATAACGCAGCGATTGTTTTGAGCATGTTAAAAATCGTGCTAATGGTACGGATTTTAAGTATTCGTAAACTTTCCCACGACAGTGTCACACTCGCACTGCACTCGTGAACAGTAATGCGACTCGCCGCAGTTAATCTTCGACATTCGTAGAAAACTCGTAGCAAAACTTCGTAGTACAGAATATCCTACGATTCATCCCAGTTCCTGCGATTATTTTTAGAGTCTTCCCCGAGTGTCCGGAATGTAGTTCGATTTGACGCAAATTGATACAAAACGAAAACAGCTAGGCGATTGGAGGCGAAGATTTTGCGGGTGAACTCCGACTTTATACGAAGATACGAGAATTTAGTGGTTTGCAATAGTATTTTTCTTTTAATTACTATGTATATTTTTCAGTAGTTTACTGAAGTTTATATTTACTTGTAATTTCCACATTCTTAAAATTATTGATAATCTTGTTCAGGAAATAAACATTACTGCTGGTTTGTTTAAACAATTCGCGACAGTGTGACAGGACGCACAGTTTGTATTAATTGTTTGTGTATTAATAGTACTTGAATCATATACATGTAAAGCTGTTGGTAGCATTTTTATAATTAGATTTTCGTGAACAGTTTTTTCTTCTGCGTGTGTATTTTTTGTTTTAGAATATAAAAATAGCTTTTAATTTCATGAAACTTGAAGAACATCAGAATTTGTGAGGTTTTAGATATGCTGGATATATTGTACATGTATGTATGCCATATGCCCTCTTTATTTTTCAATGAGTATGCCCTGAAATCGAAGATCATGGGCAAAGTTTCACAACAAAGTCAATACCCAACTCTCAAACATTGTTTCTTGTTTTTTAATTATTCATAACTATTATGTTTAAGGTCACAAGTAAATGATATAATATAGGTAATAGTGATTAGATTGTTACTGAATGCATGTTGGGACCTGGGATAAATTTCGTAAAAAAAAAAATTGCATAATTGTTTTGTTTAGAATGATTACATCCAAATTATGAAATGAAAGCTACCACAGTATTTTTATATAGCACAAATATGCCTATTAAAAATTGAGCGTCAAATCAATTTGTAGCTATACCGCATAGAATGGCAGGAACTTGTAGACGGTAGCGTTGTTATATAATTTACCGGTTACTGTACATTGTATTGTGCAAAGTCACGACTTTCAAATAAATCTCTCTTGAATCAATGTTTATAATTTTATTTACCTCGTTGAACTGATTTGGGGTGGAAAATATGCCACCAACCTAGTGTAGAGATAAGCGGTCAAAAATTGTACCTTAAAACCCAATTGGTATTTGACCGGTAGAAGGGGCTTTTTGTATTGGGGGAATATTTTTTGCGTCAGCAACCGCCGAACACAATTTTAAAAACGTGAATTCAGCGTCATGCAAGTCGCCGAACCATTAAAGCAACTTTGATTTTATGGTTTACTGTTTTGTGCTGTTCTTTCTTATTTTCTAAGCAATCCAAACGCTCGCTCTTGAAAATTTATCGTAAGAAACCATTTCTTGTCTTTTACAGGGGTATACCGTTTTGCTCGCACGTATGTGGGGCCCGTGAGGGGCGTGATTCTGGACTGGAGCGGAACCACGGCGGACAAGTACGTCCTGGCACCGGCGGTCGTTTTCTGCGAGGTGTTCCAGAAACACAAGGTCCCCATCTCTATGCAGGAGGCCAGGAAACCTATGGGACTACGGAAGGACCTACACATCAAGTCAATCACAGAGGATCCGGAGGTTAGAGCAAGATGGACGAAGGTTTACGGAAAAGAGCCGAACCAAGGCGACGTTGACAACATGTTTAAGGACTTCGTGCCGATGCAGTTGGCCTGCCTCCGGAAATATACGGACCTGATTCCAGGAACGGCCGATGCGGTTAACACGCTTAAAAAGGAATTCAAATGTAAAATTGGCAGCACCACGGGGTTTCTGCGTTCCATGGTCGATGTTCTTGTAGAAGATGCCAACAAGCAAGGATATTTCCCGGATGTCACTGTTGCTGGGGACGAAGTAGCCCATGGCGCCAGGCCTAAGCCGTTCATGGTCTACAAGAACATGGATCTACTGGACATTCACCCGATACAGGCCGTCGTAAAGGTGGACGATACGATAAGCGGGGTAGGTGAGGCGCTGGAGGCCGGCTGCTGGGGGGTAGGCGTGGCTCAATACAGCAACTACATGGGCGTCGACAGCATGGAGGAGGCAGAGAAACTGACCAAAGAAGACGAGGCGATTCGTTGTCAAAAGAGCAGCGAAATGCTCCGACAAACAGGTGCTCATTACGTCATAGACAGCATCAAAGAGCTCCCGGAAGTAGTTGAAGACATCAACAGGAGACTGGCTCGGGGAGAAAGACCATAAACATTTTATTGTTTTTCGTTATACCTTGTTTCTTTATTGTTGATACAAGAGACAGTGAAATTTATCTAATATGATGACATCATTACAACCTGGTTTCATTAAACAACGTAAAAGACAATCGACGTCGCTTTCCGTTTTCTCATAACCAATCCCTTTTCCCATGGAATGTATAATACCCTCCCGTTTAAAGTGTCCGTACGTTTCCGCTGAAATATGGATATAGAATAGCATATCTTATAATAAGATACATATTACATTATATACATGTAATACATGTACTTGTATATTGAAAAAATAAAGGCAAATATCAAGAGGTAAAATAGCTTTCTTTTTGACGGATGAAAAAGTGACTTAAAATTCGCGCAGTCAATAACCCAAGACACTATATGAATGCATAAAAATAAATTTATCAAGAATGATCTTCGAACCTTTGGTATTTTTTGTACTGTTGGGGCTAGTTATGACACCCCCGCGCGTGATGTCGTCCGAGGTCATTTTCAGCAGGTCTGGGCAAATTACATCCTTTAAACTTGCTGGCAAAACTTGTATATCAGGACCAACTTTTAAAAAAGGATTGTCAAAACATTACATCTGCAAATCTGAATATTGACAAGATAGATACGACACACCAAGAGCCAAGAGCAAAGTAAATATTGTTTTTAAACCTACTTATCTCGCACCCAAAGTCGAGCTTTTCTTCGCAGTGTTGGATTTTCCATATCATGTTGTCGGTCACTTCTGCATATATACACAGGTCGGTTGGTTTTGTTTTATTGGCTGCCATGCCATCCACAACATCCTTTGTCGGAGAATTGAAGTTGTTGTATTCAATGGCCGTGCTGTTGAACCAGACCATCTCTTTGACGTTTGATAGGTCGTTAAAAATTCCTAACCATATTTTAGCGTGTTGGCTGAAATATCAAAACAGAACACTTGTACTTCAATATCAGATCTGCATGCAGTCATGAGGAAGGGAGCAAGAGTCTTTTCGTTTAAAACTATCAATTCACAAATACTCGATATTCAAATCGCGTTTAAAACTATCAATTCACAAATACTCGATATTCAAATCGCAGAAAATTCGACACAACAGTTTATTTCATTGGCAACAGCTTTGCAAAATTCAACTTTCTTGAGATTATGGGAACTTATTAAAATTTCGATGTGTTAACATAATTGTAGAGTTTGAATTTACTAGTAATCGGGAGTACATTATACATGTATTTGCAAATATAAAACATTTTTTATATCTGGTTAATATATGAACTTGCCTTTCTTTCAATGATTTGGACAGAAAAGTGTTAGTTGCAGAACTTCTTATAGACATAAGAGTCATTCCATACTTCCGGCAGCAGAAATGGGCTTCATCTCGAGTCATCAAGTAGTTCTTGAAAATAAAGTAGTTCGTCTGGGCTTCAAGAAGAAAGTTCCTTTTACAATTGCATCAGATAATGCTAAACTATTTGAATTACCATTAGGCAGTAAAACAAACCATACCCCTCTTATTTAACTGATACTAATAAGCATCCTTTACCGACAGAAAAATCTCAAAGGATGCAACAGTACCCTTCACATATATACTGTAGCGGGTAATATTAGCAGATTCTTACTTTAGCTAATTTTAGCAGTTTTGGATATACTTTTAGCCTCTATTTATTTAATCGATATATTTGCATCATTGTAAAAAAAAACGTTGTAAAGTAATGTGTGTACCAAATTAATTGCAGTACCCTTTAGCAAGCAAAACTTTCATTCGCTTTTCTAACTTACGAATTCTACGTATAGTTTGTCTTATCCATAATGATAATTAATTACAGCATCTACTCCATCTTTTTAACTGTTCTCACATGTTCTAACCTCGGAATCGCCAAACAGAAAATGAATTTGCACCATTCTTACACTGAATTTCAAATCCCAACATCATTTCGATACACATGATGATATAGACTTCTACCCGCTGCCATGGATAAAACTGATGTCTAGCATCGCAACATCAAGTCTCAGTGTCAAATCTTTCGCTATTCTGGCACTGATTTTCAACATGATGCTAACATAGAAACTTTCAACAGTAACGTTAAATCATGCAACATCACGTATATCTCTCATAGAACCATTTTAACTAGACCTTGGACTTTCGGTAGGATGTAACTATCTTTTTCTTGCGTCAAAACAAATTAAAATTAATGCTAATTTCAAGTGAAATATAAACATATTGCGTAGTCTAAGCTCAAAAGCCAGACAAATCTTGTTGATTTCAAAGAACCATGACTGAGCAATGAAATAGACAGACCTACGTCAAATTGCTGTCTGACACAACTATACCCAAAGTCCAAGCTTCTGTTAAAATGGTTCTATTTATCAGCACCCCCTCCACTTGGATAAATATTACATCCAATTACCCTTCCCGAAATGAACCACTCTTACCCAGACTAGCACCGACTACCAAGACCATCTCCACATAAATGTAGCTTATTATAGACATGTTTTGGTCGCTCTGTTCTTTCTAAAATCTTAAAAATGCATTGACTCTTGCGTGTCAGGGGTTTATATATCTGTTAGAAATATGATAGTTAATTTAATTTTCTGCTTAACGTAAATAACTATGGTGAATTTGCGTCCTTGATTAATTAAAACACAGTTGTAGATATTGCACACAATGGCAATCATTCTATGTTTTAGAGAAAGGGTCGATAAACTATAATCCGGTTTTTCAAATCGACCAACATGTGGAAGGAACCTCTATAGAAAGTGGTCATACACCATGTGTATAGGTATGTTGGAACCCTTATATTTGTCACGAAAGAGTCATGTTATGACACAGGGGTTCTAGAGAGCTTGGTGTGAGGACATCGAATGATTTATTGTATGTTATTGCTTAAGTAAAGGATCAGCTTTTTTCTTATATCTCTTGAATTATTCAAATAACCACCCCCAAAAATATTATTTAGAAATGTAAGAATGATTTACAATTAAACACATTCCTCCTCTTTAAAAAATACAATGCTGAGTATTGCATATTCTGATCAGTGACACTTTTATTATTATATAAATAGTGCCTGTTTGGGAGGATACCAGTTGAAATTGACACCCCGAGAAACCATTGTCACTATTTAATTTATTATACTGAATGTCTTAATTTTATAGTAAATTTACTGCTTTTATATAGAAAATACGTAAGTTCTACGACGAACAGTACGCGCATAATTTACGCGCACGTAACAATTCGTTCTATCGGCCCGTTGCCAAGTGTGTTGCTAACGCTGAGGGTATGAGAACGGATTGTCAACTGCATCTAACAATGCGTACGGTTCGCCGTAGAACTCACGTCTTTTCTACATAAAAGCAGTAAAAGCTATAAAATTAAGACATTCAGTATAATAAAATAAATAGTGCCTGTTTGGGAGGGTACCAGTTGAAATTGACACCCCTCAAAAACCATTGTCAACCTCCGCTTCGCGTCGGTTGACAATGGTTTTCTCGGGATGACAATTTCAACTGGTACCCTCCCAAGTAGGCACTATTTATATAATAGTACCTGATATAGTACCTGATACTGTAACACTGGTCATAACTAAAGAGATTCTAATTGCATGTACTAAGCATTGTGGTAACCCAAAATTTTTCTATAAACTAGAACGCGTACTTATCGAGACACTAGTGTTCTATGTTTATATATTTTCTGATACTATAATGAATGATTAAAGTGGAATCGACGTATCGACGTAAATCTATTTATAAAAAAAAAACTGCAGTGCTAAGTTTGACGTGATAACACTAGTATATTGACGTAAACTTAGTAACACAGAGGTTTACTCTGTTTGTGGTTGTTGAGACTATGAAATCAAAGCGGGTCTCTGGTCACATAAATATTCACAGAGGCCTCATTGCTGTCCTCTGTCTGATTATTGAGTATGATATCGGTCAATGTGACGCAAGGTTCTGTGTTAATGTCCCCAGTTTACACATGTACGCCGCAAACAAAATCTGGAATTTCCTACAAGTCAATGACAGACTGATAAAGGTAAGTGTGTCGTCAGGTCGTGGATATAAAAGGAAATGTGCACTTATAATCTGTTATCTGAACCTGACTGACCAATGACTGCACCTTGACATACTTATTATGTTGATTTGTGGGCTTCGTTTTTAGTATTTTTTAGAATTGAAGTTTGTTAAAACTTTCTGCCAACTAAAACACTGAATTCAATATTATTGCCACTATCAAATTCTTATCAATACTATAGTCAATGTGTTTTTGGTCTCAATACTTATTGCAAAAGTTTGAATTCTTTTTACAAATAATAGCTTATGGGGAAAATTTTTTTTTTTTTGGGGGGGGGGGGGGGAGAACAACTCCAGGTTACATGAACATTTGTTCTTTCTTCTTTTTTTTTGTTACTTAAGAATACATGTAGTTCAATTAATTTGTGTTAAGTTCACATTTGCCTTTGACACATCTCCATATCTGGTCATGTCATGCAGTTGACCTATAAATTGTTTTCCCTTTTTTAATAGGATCTATTTGAAGAAAGACTGTTTCTACTCGATTGTGAAAACAATACAGTGTGTTTTATTATAAATAGAGGAGGAATATATTCACATATGTTTGGCTTTACAGAGTGACGTTATAGTGGGTCTCGGGACTCATGACCCACGAGTTGCCATGGAAACAGCTATGCTGTGGTTTGAAGGATGGGCCGACGTCATTGTTTTCACGGGGCGATCAGGTAACCTGACGGCAGGTGAGTTGCATACTTTAATTATTACATTGTCTGAGGATTGTACATACTCATATGGTTATTGCATAACGAAATTTACAACTGTTTTTTTTTCATTTTTACCAGGACGATGGAACAGATCGGAGGCTGAAGTTTTTCGTGATATCGCGGTATCGATGGGCGTGCCATCTTGTAAAATTTACATTGAGACAGAAAGTAAAAATACAGGTGAAAACATTCGCTTTACCCATGATCTGATGAAGAAAAGATATAAAGTGCCACATCGTATAATTCTGGTTCAAAAGCCTCACATGGGTGAGCGAACCGCAGCGACATTCTGGAAGCAGTGGCCTCATTCGAACACTACCGTCTTGTCTCTGGTGGTTAGAACTTTAAGGATAACTCTCGAACGTTACCCTAATGATGACGTAGGTGATTTGGGTGACGTAATATCTGTAATGATGGGATATCTACAGCGCCTACCTTTGTACTATGAACTCGGTTTCCAGACTTATGTTCACATACCTTCTGATATATGGGATTCATTTTTGTTTCTTCAAAAAACTGGATTGTACAACTCTCATTTTATTTCATAACCAGGCGTATCATTTTATATCTTCAAATTATAAATAGTTTTCAATTCTAAAGTCGTTAACACTTTAAGCTTTGCAGCTTATACATTTAATACAAACATATTTTAGTACAGTCAGAAGAACATATTTACTAAAGTTCATATACATGTACACGTATATTCAATTATACAGTGAAAAATAATGCACCAGTAAGTTAACTGTTTTACAATATTTTTATACATTAACATTGTAAACCATTGACCAAAAAAAAAATTCTCGTTTCATGAGATTTTGCCTTCAGTTGTGTTACTAGACATTTTAAATTTTAATTGTTATATTGGCAGACTATATATAAACTTTATGAACACATATATAAATATATACATGAAAATCCCAATTTATTCTTTGTATATAGCGTGGAAAAAGTGATCAGACTATCCGTCCAACCTACTGTACATTCCGTCCAAGTTCATTCGCTCTCTCCATGTAAAATCCTCGACCGGAACATATTATAACACCCCTGGGTCCAGTTGGTCTTGAAAGTCACTTATACTCCTGGGTAAAGGGTAAGCACTGTCTGAACCCCCCCCCCCTTATTTTTAGGAGGTGGGGTCATAGGTAAAGGTAAAAAAAAAATCTATCTGTGTATTTATTGTCTGTGTATTGTCTTTAGTAGTTATCACTTCCCTTGGTCTATTTGGGCGCGTGGCTCATTCCATAAAGGGACAATTGACACGCAGAGTGTTGTGCAGTGACATTGGACCAATTATCTGGATCAAAGGTCAATGTCGAAAGAGCTCTATATGTAAAATTATTGTCAGATGATGCATATTTCTGGTCTAGAATCCTTTGGTTTGTTGATGTAAATGAAAAATAC
Organism: Magallana ariakensis; assembly: GCA_020458035.1. Lineage (NCBI taxonomy): Eukaryota > Metazoa > Mollusca > Bivalvia > Ostreida > Ostreidae > Magallana > Magallana ariakensis. Next base: position 49,194,418 of record CM035815.1, on the reverse strand, counting down.
GTAGTATTTTCAATGAAATTGAAAAAGTTGAGGGGGTTTCCGAAAAATAATGACAATATTTATTTTATACGATTAACGATAGGATGCTAGCAGTAATACTAATAAACATGAACTAATTACCGATCGAATTATTGTATTATACATACAAATAAACTTCGTGCAGGGACATATACGTCTCTGTTTCGGGGTAGTGTTACACTTTTTGATTTTTTGTTAAGGTACAAAAATGATCTATTTTTAACTGTCACGTGATACCATGGCACGGCAGCTTCAAAGATCGAATCGATTCCGAAGTAAAAATATAATATCTTGTTGTATACATTCATTTGATCAATATTCATCACCGTTTTCATAAAAATAAACAGTTTTTAAAATGACCATAATATCGACGATCATTAAACTCTGAGTTGCCTTAACCTACCCGCGTTCTTGTGCAGAACATACTTTTTCTGACCCAATCGGGCTTAAACTTCACCAATGAAGTGCCCATTGGTCAGACACCTAGCATCGATTTTGAAAGGGGCAAAAATCTTGACCAAATAAACGGAAAAGATACCAAATCACTTTTAAAAAATATATATTTTTTATAATCGAGGAGGAGGAGGAGATTCCTATTTTTCGTACATGTGTATTAGTATAAAGGTATACATGTATAAACTTACCGGTCGCATTGTCCAAGAAATGTTGGGGTGGCAGTTCGCTTATTTGGGTTTTTTTTTTATGGTTACAAAAAATTCAGTAATGATAATCTAAAAATTCAATTATTTCCCTATATTTATTTACAGTTTCTTTTCCAAAATCTAAACATTGTCAACATGGTCAAAGTAATTCAGTTTTAATGAAAAGAAATATCACACTGACAGCCTTTGGATCATGTACATGTACCTTTAATATAGGACAATTAACATAAGCAAAGTTGTAAATTGCACACGGGTTTAACTATCAAAATGACATACAATCAAAACATTAACTGTAGAAATATTACCCGTGTAGCAAAATAGCACATTATTTTATAAACTATATATATATAGTTTACCACAAAATCCCGGTTCAGAATTAAATTTTATTTTCAATCTAGTTGTTATGTTGAATTAATGTTGTTTTTGTTTTCTTAAATTTCAAATTATTGAAACGATTAAAAAAATTTTTTTTTTTACAGTCACTCAAAATATATATTAGATCGGGATCGCGATGACAACAATTAGGATACTAGGGAGTGAAGAAAATCCACGAAACAGCCAAAAACATCGCATGGTAAAACCGCAAGTGGACGTTGGTCACAGGTAATTATATATTTTGTAAAATTGTAGTTTTATTTACTTTATCAAAATCTGCAGAGGACTTTAAAAGATATTCATTCATATTTACCATGATTTTAAACCACTACATTTTATAAGGTCATTCGTCACCAGTAAACAATACCTGTGTTTACATTCAATCATCGCGCGATTCCAAAATTAGGAATTGTGTCATTGGCCGATTGAAATTGAAATGATCGAAGAGGCAGTGACACCCCTTTTTAGAACATGTAAATTTTAGTTTTATTCATAGATTCAATCATCGTGCCATTGTGTTTTTGTGTATCACTATGATTTTGTAATTTTATGTTATTTAATTATTAAGCTATACACGAAAGCATCGATCTCGATAAAGGGTGTTTCCAGTTTGGCAGATCAAGTGCACAAACATGTATTTAGTAATAATATATTTGGTCTATATCTATAAAACGTCTTTTTCAGAGGAAAAAAAACATGATTCCTTCTGCAGGCAAGTGTTTGCATTTGGGAATAATTATGACAAATTTTAAAAAATTGTTCTATATATCTGGAAATCAAATGGGGGCATGATGAGCCCATAAGTTCATTTTTTCATTTTGTGGCATGTCTATATTCACAAGGTGTACACTTGCTAAGACTTTTAGTAACTGGATTGGAGTTTGTCGTAATTTCAAGGGAATATAAATAAATGGTTGTTGGTAAAAAAAAAAAAAATTGGGTTTTGAACAAAGGAATATTCACACACTTGAGTTAAATATAGCAAGTTGACCAAAAGTCAATTACAAATCACACGATAATACAATTTTCCATTGGGGAACCTGAAAGAAGAATAGTTACCGGTAGTTCAATTCAATTCATTTTTGCTGACATGATTACAAAAGTCAATTTAATTCTATGTTTGTAAGGGTAAACTGCTACACACACTACATTCATGGATGGTGACTGAGTATTTGACATGTTTTCTTACCGGTCAGGGATTTAAAAATTAAATCGTACAGTATGAGCAATATATTGATCATTTTCAAGTACGATAATTATTGTTAAATCCACTTTACTCTTATTCTCTTAAGAAACGAACATTGTGAGTTAATTATTGTATGCCAGTCACCAAAGATGCATCATAAGTGCGACAAAATATGGTTATCTCCAAGAAGTTGAAGTACAAATTATCTATCCTGGGAGTCTGTAAAATAGAATTAGGGCATCACCATTACTACCGGGTACATGTATCTTATATATGACAAACTTCCTGGTACCCTTGATCTTCTCCATTTAAGAAAACCTGTACAGGTTTGTTTTCATTTGTGATTAAATCCTGAAATCTATTGGCATATAGCATAATATTTTCAAAATTTTTTAATATTCTGTTTTAAAAACAGGAACAAAGCAAATCTGCAAAGAATAAATATTAGATTTTTTTAGTTTTTGCTAAAAGTTGGTCATATCAATATTAATAGCCTATCTCATTTTGAAATTGCATATTAATCTTGCTATTTTGTTTTTTGATTGAGTAAAAATCAGTATTTTTTTTAGTTCTGTCTGTGGGTTGGCAGTGTAGGAATGACCTCATAATTTAAAACTTTATTTTAAAAATTTACAGTGAAATGCACATGCAGGATGTTATGTTCTGTGATGAGTAATAAACTACACAAAGGTTTAATTCAACCAGATGACACAAATGACATACAGGTAGCTATAAAACATTTGGTTGCAACGAGGAGAAGGTATATCCATTCATAAAACTTTCGTACATTCAGTGATGACACATTTGTGTTTGACTCTAACAATGATTAAGAATTAGCTTTGGAAAATCCTCCTTTCACTTCAGGAGATCAAAGATTTTATCATGAAGCATAAAGCAATTGTTAGATTTTTTGTAAAAGGATAATTGAACACAAGTTTGCAGCTTAAGGTAACTCCAGTGTTTTAGAAATCCGTGTCAAACCACACATTTTTTAATTTTCATAGTTAAACCAACTTATAAACTTACTATAGAGACCAAAATATTTATACCTTTGCACGTTTGTTTTCCTACAGTGAGCTTCAGCTCACAAGCTCCAAAAATTTAACAACCAAAATTTAACACCATGATGCATGATCTCATAATTTATTAAATTATGCACCAAAATACATCATGTTAGGTTATAATTTAAGCATACCAATTGATTATCATTAAATCATAAAAATTTTATTGATTTTCTACAGAAAATATAAAAAATATTACATTTTTTCTTGTCACGACCTTCCCAAAAAAATCACAAAATTGCATATTTTTGAAAAATTATAAAAAATTATTCAGTTTACATACATTTTTTAAAGAATATTTATTAAGAGTTACATATTGTATTAACAAAAAAACATAGTTTATCAAAATTGACCATCGAGTTTTTGCTTGATAGTCTCCTGAACATGTGTACCCCCATATTGAAATGTAAATTTTACAAGTTGTTTTTTGCAAACGTTGGAAAAAAATGAAATGTACCAAAATGACACAATCTAACAGTCACTTAACTTGATATACTCAATGAAACTGTATTATACATATAAAACTAAGGTCGAGACTGCCAAAAAACTCATATAGTTGAGTGCAGTATTACCCCCTCCCCCTTTCTATCCCAGTTTTTTAATATATTTATCTGTAAATTAAACACCAATCAGTGTTATGTAGTTTTAATTACACAAGTACTTACTTATCCTCTCCTTGTCCCGGAGGACACATGAGGTCGTCAAGCTACATAAACGCAGTGAAATTGTTGGAGGAGAATGCATACAATACGTACAATTATATTACACAGTCACTCATTTACCTTTTTACATTTCGCTGCTTTCCTTGCTTTCTCCAATCCCTCTAAATGACGGAGATGCTATATTTTAACAAATTTTCCACTTTTTGACCAAACCATAATTATTTTAAAACACTTGTTGTGTGCCAAAATTATAACCGGAAATTTAGCACGCCGTGTAAAAAAAGAACCGGATCCGAAAGACACTGGAGTTACCTTAAATCTTAAATTTATGTTGCTTTGCAACATTTGTTTTATGAGTTAAAATATCACTCTTCAAGATACATGTAGAACATACGATATTGCATGATTTATATGTACCAGTAAACACTTGACGATATTAACATGGATAAAAGTACATTATAATCAAAATACATGTACTCTCGCTGGTTTAGAATTTTTAAATTTTACAATATTTGAACAAAAACCCCACTGGGATGACTAACAGATTAGTAGTTAACAGTCTAACCCATTGTGCTACACTGTTAGGTAACAATTAAGGGAAAGAAAAAAGTCAAAAAATATACATTTTCGAAAATTTAATTGAGTAAACACTAACAAATGCTCCAGGCGGATTCGAACTCGTGATCTGCGGTTCAGAAGCCCAATACTTTAACCACTGAGCTACGACGATATACAACACAATTGAATGATATAAACAGTTTAACAAAACATTTAAATCGCCATCTTGTGACGTAGTGTCTTAAAAAGTATAAGTCTAGGTGTAGTGAGGTACCTGAGATGTTAATGACAATTGTAAGAGTTATCTCTCTTTCCCATATAGACTGCTCTTGCAACATGGTTTGTACGTATAAATGTTCTTGCATTTTCCAATATCAAAGTGTACTGAAATTATAAATGGGAAAAACATCCAATTTTACTGCAGTAGATACTTTATAAGCACTATGCAGACTGCATGTATTCCTGGGGCAGTATTCTTTGAAGAACAGGCAAACTAAGTTATTGGTCCATCAAATTCTGTCCTTACAATATAAGGCAGGCAGCCATTGGGTCAGTGAGAGTCGACACAAAGAGATGTGTGATGCATGTTAGATAATTTCACTGCAAAATAGCCCCAGGAGAATATTTTGGTATAGAGTTTCAATACTACCACTCTTATGTTGTCAACTTCTTCCTGAGTTTCCATCCTTGATTATTGATCTCTAGCTTTCTGCATTCACCCAGTTGGGTAGAGAGATAATTAGTATGCGCAAAGTTCTTTGATGTTGCAGATTCTTTTGATTAGGAAAACATATTCATAGTTATAAATATTGTTGATTTATTATCCTTTGTTTATTTTTTTGTAAAGCAGCATTTCCAATTTATTGATTTAGAAAGGGTATAGTTCCTATAGTGAGCATTTTGAGTATTTTAAAGATATTTATGTCTTGGTACATCTGAAAATATTGGACAGGATTTGTTTTGAGGCTTGCAATATTTAATCTACAATGTATATAATTTTGGGTATTGATTATTTGCGACAATCATTTTCATCAACATTATGCAGAGCATATACTTAATTGTGCCCATCATTATATATGATCTTTCAATCCAGTTTTCCACTGCAGGGCAATAGAGCTTGACCTTGGTAGAGTCAAAAGTTAAGGAAGGTCCCGTCCGTCTGAAGTTGCCATTTGCTGTTCGATCCTTTCAATAATAGATTGGATAAATTTCCAAAGAGCTGGCAGCAGAGCTATAGATAGATCTTTGATGTAAAACAAGGAAAATCAATCAGAATTTCTATCAGTCCTGTATTTATCCTTGTCTTCTTGTCAAAAAGAAGCTTTGGAAATGCTTTGAAAAAAAACCTAATTATTTTGTGTGCATGAAGTGGTTGGTCATGTGACCAGGATAGCTGGAGGGGAGGAATACCCCCATTGTCAGTAGGCTATAATTAATACTGGTCTTATCCTTGTCTGGGTCCTATTGCCATGGTAATACTGCCAGACTGCGACTATCTGGGTGTGTTATTACTTGGTACGAATCTCTTCTGGGGGATATGATCTGGTGATATATGGCAGTTAATTTTCTCTGATTTTTTCAAGCCTCAGATGGTCTGTACAATGTAGGAACATTACATGAGGGCAGTACGGGTCATATATTGAGAGAGAGATATAGAGAGAGAGAGGGAGGGAGAGAGAATATGGATGGATGGATGGATGAATGGAATTGGATTTTAGGATACGGAATGTATATGGGAGTGGGGTACAACATGATTGATGAATAGATCCTTATCAAGATGGAATTATTAATTGGTTTTTAAGATACACTCTACATTCAGTGATGGCAGTTTAGTGCTATATGTCAATGTAATATTAATATATGTTGTGTCTGTGAACACAAATTATCTAGTTATTAAAGTATAAATATCCTTGGACATTTCAATATAATTGCTGCAATTCTCTATAAAAACTGTTAGTGGCAATATGTACGAAGACAAATTGCTGAAAAACAAGGTATATCACCTTGAATATCAATCCTTCACCCCAAGAACCAAACTCATATTTTTCCACCAGTGTGTTCCCATGTCTGGCCTCAGCAATATAAAACTGGGTTACTATCGTAGTATATTTGTTGGTGTTTCAGCAGAAGATATCATGATCTCTGCCAGGTATTGCTCATTCATAATGTCTTAATGATGGTTCGGTTCTTTTCTCACTCTCTCTGTGAACTCCAGTGGTGCTCACTTCGTGTGCTTAACAAGTTTTGCCAATTTAATACCTGCACACACCAAGATACTTGATTAGTCTCAGTAGTAGGTGTTTCACAATAAGTAGGTGTGTTAGAGTTACCTGTGATTACCTATACTATTACTGTGTAGTACTGCCATGTGCTTAGCCAGGTAGTGCATTATTTACCTGAGAAATATGTACATAAAGTATTAAATGGGTACATGTATTTGTATCTTAGATTGTTGTCAATTGTCTGATTACATGCATACAATGGACTTTTGTAGAGGATGCTATGGACTCAGTAATGATCTGAAGACACTGTGACATGGACATAGAAGCAAGGAACTGACCATCAGAAAACCCTATTTCCTTCAACCAGCTAGCAGTGTACAGGTATTTTCATAGCAGAGAAGATAGTTGTCAAATGATAGTTTAATGAATAATCAATACTTTAAATATTAATTTAATCAAAGACAAGGTATTTTGATTTTAATGAACTTCCTTGTTCTGTTGCACAACCTTTTATGTTGAGTGACTGGCAAAAGATTGAATGGAAGCTTGTATTTGTATGTCTTTTGTCCTGAATGTGTGTTAGACCAACCAGTTGTAAATGTTTTTATTGTACTAAGTTTATGTATATAAAAATGGTACATGTATAATATATGTTACTCTCTAAAGAGCTAGATGATGTAAACAGGGTTTTTTTATTATTTTTTTTTCATTGGTTTACAAGTGATTCAACAACTCCTCTGTTCTACCCCAAAATTTCCCTACGTCAAATGAACTTGAACACCTTCCGTATAATCATTTTAAGTGTTTGCAAAGGAGAATCAAATGATCTTGAACTTTTGGTTTTATTAGCATTAGGGCACCATGAAAAGTACTGCAGGTTGCAATTCTCCACTGATATCTTGGTAGAAATATCATTATGGATTTCATGGCATTATCAATAATAGTTGATGCACTTAATGCTTTTACTGTCTTTCGGCTTCATTTGCATAGAGTTAATCTCCTGTTTGCTTTAGAAGGCAGTCTTATGTTTTACAATCAATACGACTGTAGAAAGGCTCTCTCAAAGCATTTGCAATAGTTTTGACCATAACAGGAGAGAGGGTAGAAAAAGCAATCCTGGAAATATTTCATCATATAAAAACATCAATACCATCTCTATATGTGCTGGAGAATTCAGCCAACTCAATTATCTTGGGATTTCTTTGCAGTCTCCGGAATATGTTTAGCCAAGGGTATCCATTCTTCCTCTTGGTTCAGATCAATATGGCACCGAACTAATTTGTATCAATGAACACGATTGGATGACTATAATGTTTGAATTCAGATATTGATTGCCAGTAGCAGGATGGATATGAAACTTCCACAGTAGTCTTTCTGGCCCTATATAGTATGATGGAATGGAGTGTGGGTTTTTTTTAGCAGTCAATGAACCGATCGTTTAATGTTACTTGTATTGTGTAAGGGTTAAAGAAATAGTCCAAACAACCAGAAACTGTACATTGAAACTCTATTAATTCCGAAAAAGGTTTCGAAAATAGAGAATTATTTCAATGAATGAGGATAGATGTTTGACATTTTGATTGAGTCGGAAGTAATCAAAGCAGTATTGGATTCACGGATTGCAGACCATCCACCGAGGATTCAGTTGATGGGAATATGTTATGTGCTTTAGCTGAGGATTTGTAAAATTGCTTAACTTTGGTATTTGGATGTAGTTTTTAATGAGGTTAACTGAACCGAAGCAATTTATATAAATCAAGAATTCAGGTGTATTGTCCCGTACCAGAAGATAAAACGCTCATCAAATATGGCTGTCCATTATTTAATGTGTAAGTATATGCATGGATTCTAGCTCTTCCATATTTTTTCAAAAATATCTCTTTATTTATTGAAAAATTTTAAGGTACCAGTTGCAGTTGGTTATGTACATATGTATTTGAATCAAAGAAATGGATATTTTTGGCAATTTTCTGGATAAACTTTAAATGGACTATAATGTTTTGTCCTAACTGATTTAAAATACCAAATCTGAGTTCATATAGTATCACTCATAAAATTTTTTTTTTAAATATCTCTCTTTAAGATCTGATTTATTAAACATTCTATAAGTACATAGAATCAACAGATGTGAAGTAGGCATAACATATTCTGTGAAAAATTGCCCTAAATTGTGTACTAAACTAATTATTTAGAATATCTTGATTGATTCAGATCCCTGTTGGTTCTATTTCTGTTGTTTGTGATACCCTATCTTCTCACCGTAAGGCTGGAGGGGGTATGGTCATGGCCGGGTTTGTGTTTGTGTGGGTGGGAGTAACGCTTTGTCGTTTCAGAAAGGGATTTACCATGTTTGAGATGTTGGAGGAGGTTGTGTTTATAAAAATAACAAAAAAAATGTCTACCTTATATTAATTGATATTACAAGTAACTCATATTATGAAATATCATTGATTTATATTTACATTATCAAAGGAACTATGTGGTCTTACAGGTCATGCATAATGCGTTTGTGAATTCCCTTCTTCTAATTAAGTACAGTAGACATTCATTTTCTTCAATGCTCGGTTAAAACCACAGTTTGACTTGATATTGACTCGAGTGAATGAAAAGTATTAGGAGGATGAGTGGGTTTCCAGTGCAGTACAAATGTACTTGGTAGAAGTACATAGATTGGTTTGCAGTGCTGCACATAGTGATCTCTCCTGTTTTAAGTCAATTACATGGGGTTTGAGGCATTTTTTTGGCATTCAAGTTTAAAATAATTTTTTCTCAAAATGCTTTTTGACTTGAGTTCACATACTGTAAATGCGGTTATTTATGCTGGTGGTTAAGTACGCGTTTTCTATGGTCAAACAATTTGCGAGGGTATTAAATATGCGGATGCACACCACACTAAAGTTTTGATATTTTACCATACGTGCAGGGGTATTTTAAGCAGTTTTAACCTTTCCGCGTGACTAGTGTAAATTTCCCCCACGCGTAAATAAACACTTTCACAGCAGTAGTTTCATACAATATGGTTGTCATTATTCTTTAATGAAGTAGATTCATTACATTATATGTAAAATTATTATAAATAAGGGAGAAAAAAGCTGTGTTAAACACACTGATTTACTGTTTAATATTATAAATTGAATAGTTTAACTTTTCTTAATTTACTGCTTTTGATTTTATTCTGCAGCTGCCCTTTGCATTGACTGAAGAGTAAAAGGTAAAAGTAGGCCATAAGGCCAAAGCTACTGGATATTCATTCATACTTTCAGCTGCAGAAAAAACCAAAATGTTGATGATTGTAGCAAAAATGAATGGGGGTAGGGGGGTCTTGTATAAACTTATGGTGGAAACTAAACAAAGTACACAGGTTCTGTCTTAAAATATAAATGATATTTGGTTATGGTAAAAAAAAAAAAATGATGAAGAATGATGCTTTTTTGAGAAATGAGAAATAAATGAAAATTTGATGTCATATGTTAAATAACATATATGGTATCATATTAATGTCAGATTTGTTGAACTATGAGATATCTTAGTCTAACCAAAAAGATCTGTAAGAAAAAGGCGTTTGAAAGACCAAAAACTGTAACTTCAAGTGCAGGGAGTCTTTTTATGTTGATGCTGTGAATCCATGACCCCTTGTACATGTTACTGCTGCTAGTCAGTTCAGTCCTGTACAGAGTGATGAAATAATTGGCAGTTAGGTGGTGGTCCTTGCCATTGGTACATGTACCAAGGCATCTAATGTTTTGAACAATCTTCATCATTCTGTGTTATTTCATTGATTTGATACCTGTATGCATACAAACTCTATTTAAAAAAAGAAGTCAAATTACAATGTAATGAAGTTTGCTGATTATATCTCCAAACTGGCTTTTGACACAAGCAATTATGATTTCCTTGATTTTGTATTTTGTGGGAAAAAATTACGATAACATTTAAGGGATTGGTGAAGTCTTGGTGAGACATTGCCAATTTTCTTCACATATGTTAATGTTATGCTGCCAATTCTAATTTGGTCTGCTGAAATGAGCTCTCTGGTCCATAATGTATAGGACAATGGAGGGCTTCTATTCCTCCCAGACAGGCTACTTACCAATTTCCCAATGGAATCATGTATTGTTTTCTCTACAACTTCACCTCTGAAATCTGGCTTTTGATTTGTATGAAAGTTATTTAAACGTGAATTTAACTTTTAAAAACAGGTACTTAGACAGTGTGTTGCGTGTCATTAACCACTTTTGTGTTATAACATGTCTTGGAGATTGGCCGACATTGCTCTGCAATTTGCCCATTCAAATGATGTATTTGAGGAAAACCATGGCTGTATTGATCCCCATTCAAGTGGAATAAATGATAAAATACAAGCCTGTTGCTGAAGATTTCTTCATTACAAATTCAGCATCCATCTTACTCTGCTGTGCTAAACTGAATTATTCTTCCTCTCCGTAGGATTGATTTTTTTTGGCGGACACGCGATGTAGATGCTCGTCAGTAGTCTGATGCAAACACTAAAGGAACGTGTCTGAAAGATTGTGGCAATATAGTGAAATGTAACACATTAAAATTGCATGAGTCGATTGTAGGGGCATGCTTGAAATAAGCACCTTGTTCGGTTCTTGATGGTATCATTATCATGAATTCTCTATTGATAATCGGCTAAACAATTCACCTATTCTCCCGATTGTCATGCAATCAATACTCCATTTTGACCCAACATCTCACCCAAATGTTGATTGTTAACGATAGAAAATTGTCACATAGAGCCTGATTGGTTCTCGGAACAATTATTTTGTCGATATTCGAAACAATCTTTGTCATAGAATTTTCACCTGACATCACCTTTACCTGTAATGGGACTAGGTTGGGTGGCTTGGAGCGTGAACTATCTTTTTTTGCACCTGAGTGTTAAGCTGCTGTGACGACAGGGTGACGGGTAACAGGACACCAGAAAAGAAGCTGTCAATGGGAGATCTGTCTCTGATTGATGAGGGAATCATCTACTCCGTTACATTCATAATTCCTCTTCTGTATGCATTATAGCCATTAGTTCTGGATGGGTACTTTTTTTCTTTTCTTTTTTTTTTGTTTCAAGAGTTTTTAGGGTATTTTTGAAAGGGGGTGTGTTGAATTCTTTTCCAAAAGTTCAATGCAAATATTTTTAGTGGGCGTTTCGCCATTTGTATATTTTATAATCCATTTCTTTTTACAAATCTTTTATTTGTTGGATAAAAAAATATGGAATGATGAGGCTCTTTACAAATCTTTTGTTGATGGATAATAAAAAATTTAATCAAGAATGTTGAAAAATATTATACAATGTACATCATTTTTAATGCATGTAAAGCTATCTCTGATAAGATTGAAGTTACATTATATTTTCATTGTGTCAGCTACATAATAGAAGGACATTAATATCGGAACAGATAACAGAAGTTCCATTAAAGTCCAGACAAGGGATGGAAATGGAGCTCATTTGAAAACTATTGATTTATTTAGCATTAATTAAATTTACTATCGGCACAGGATAAGTGATTTATGGTCACATTTGCCGGGATGTTGGATTACAAAAAAATAAAGATTCTTTATTATGGAAAACCGATTTCATCTGTTGTTTTCTCAGACCAGCCTTGCTTTAGATGGTCTGTTCTGATATTCAGTGCTATTCTGATCAGGATTTTTAAACAGCTGTGTCAAAGATGAATAATTTATGCCACTACTTTGTTGCTGTTGTAGTTCTATCCATTGTTGCACAAAAGTCATCACTTAAACATTATCTTCACTCTTTGTCAATCATCAGATTTTTGTATTAGAATGAGAATCACATCAAATGTTAAACACAAAATAAACTCAAAATTCAAGCTCTATTGAAAATATTGAAGAAGAAAAAAATCTACTTGAATTGCTTTGTAACAAAATCCAAAAATTCAAACAATGCCAAATGAGAAACAGAATCTGATGGTTGTACTATAAAATACACTTGATAAATTTCGTTTTGCATGAATTTATGCAAGGTTAAAGGTCTGAGTGTATCCACTGTTTTCCTAATTAAAGTTTCATAAATGTTTCTAGTTTTAGAATAAGTAGAACCATATATTTTGACTGAAAAAAAAGAAACAATGACTTTTAATTTTTTATTGATTGGTACGGATCATTTTAGCTCTACTGAACCAGTATACTTTTTCATCTACATTGCAAATAAAAAAAAAACAATAAAAAAACAACTAAAACTAATGCCATATAGCTGAATGCACATTGAGAAATCAAAGAGAATTTTTGGTTTTGATCAACCGATGTTCTATGCATTACGATTGTATGTCTCTTGACGTCAGTTCATTGATTGCATCATTAGAGCTTATTATTTGTGGCAATGCTTTCTGCTGATGTCTTGCTTTGGTGCACTGTCGACGGAGGTTAATATATCTCATAGAAAAACTAGAAGGCTTATTGATTTTGCTAAAGTTTACTCTATAACAATATTGTTGTCTCCCAAACCTAGTTGATTAGTTTAGAATTGACTGTAAAAACAAAATTGGCCTGCCATTGAGTAAAGGCTGAATTTGAATATCAGATAATTACAAGGTCTATCCAAGGCAATTACGGAAGAAAATTAAAATTTTGTCTGAAATGATAATTTCATTTTTCTCATACATTGCAATACGCAATCTACAACTTTGGACAACAAAGGCTGAGCCCAATATTTGCTAAAACTTTATTGATTAGTGGACATTTCTCCGTTAATAGGACTCCATAACATATTTTTGGCCTACTTTCTGAAAATGGGATATGGATAGATTGCACCCCTAATGGGTTTTTTATACAAAAGATATGACAGATGTTATGGGGATACTTGCTCTCAAATCATTATGACTTGGTGTTGGATAAAAGTTTACGTTGAAGGGATTCTGTCAGATTTGAGACTTTGTGGTTTTTTAAAATGAAACTTGGCCCTGATGTCATTTATGTACATTTCAAAATATCTGGCTGTGATATGAATTTTCAAAGAGCATATTTTAGAAGATAGAACGACAATTTATCGATTAGTTGAGCAAATTAATATTTAGTTAGAATAACTAATATTTAGGTAAAGTTGTACATGCATAAATCAAGTTCATAAATGTGTCTATTGGAGCATAACTTTTGTTCCTAAAGGCAGAAAGAGCAGTTAACTATAAAGTAGTATAATGTAGAACTTGGTTGGGTTGGTTGGGTCTAGATATAAGATCAATATCAAATAGGTTGATATATGTTGAATATTTGTTCTTATTTGACTGCATTGTGAAGCACTTTAATGCTTTGATGATGCCATGTTGTCTGTATCCTTTTTAGCTTGCTGACATTGCATAATGTGAAACTGAGAAAGAGTTGGCTACAGTTCATATATTATTCTCTTATTTCAAATGAAACCTACTGTGTTTTTAGTGACAAAGGATAGAAATATGCAAATGTGCAATTTATCAAAAAATTAAAATCTTTTTTCCTTCAGTCTTATTGATTTCAAGATTTAATGAATATGAGAAATGTTTTTCATCTATGCATTTAGATTACTGCTTGTTGTCAGATTATTGATTTTCCAGCATTTCTGAAAGGTTTTCATTTTTACTGATCTAATAAGAATTGCAGATAGTTGTCTATTAGCAGACACTACTTGTATAGTACAAACTTTGTTGGTTGTAATTAACGGTAATGAGTTCATACCTGAGAATATCGAGTATCATCATGGATGGTCCATTGCATAAACAGTTAAAATGAAGCTATTGAAAAACTCCTGTACAACTAGCAGTATTTGAATGCAGACAAATCGAGCAGAGTGAATAAGATAACCCCTAGAAAATGGAGGTTTCCGATATCTTCATGAATTGAATGTTGGACTCCATATTGAACGATTGCTGTCCCCAAAGAATTGTAAAGTTATGCTGTATCAAAAACTGTGTTAAAAGCATTGTACTTTAATCCGTAAGCTGTGTGCATGAGATACAGAACTGAATTGTAAGGGTGTAATTGTATAGTACTGGTTGACGTTGTTTACTGAAATGTTCTCTTGGTCCATGATTTGACAGGTCTAGCACCTGTTTGGATATTCACCCATACATCTAAAATAAAGATTTCCCACACATGTTCTATCTACTTGTATATACAAGACCAACATGAATCCCAATAAGTTACTGTTAACCAACTTTTAATCGCGTGCGAGAAATTTTTGCGAGGTTCGCGAGGGCCTCATTGTCGCGAATATTTCTCGCCGCGGACCAGTATTTACCATATAGTTGTAATGAAAGAAACAGGTGTGGATAAGGCTTGGTCGCAAAAATTAGTGGCTGCGAACCAGTTTATCTAGGATAAATGCGAAATAAAGTCGTCGCGAATAATAGTTGGTTTACAGTAGTTTAAATGTCTTAGAAATACAAAACTGGTTCTTTTTGATAAAGAAATATCCAGAGAAATGTTAAAAATTACTGCTACCTTGGTAATTTAAACTCTTTATTTTTTAACGGACGTTGATTTTGAAATTTATATTGTAGTTGGGCTAAATTGCCAAAATGACCCTGGAACGAAATCTACAGCCTGAGTACTCGGCAGTTATAATGAGTACAGCACCCCACAGATCATCCAACCTTGACGTCCCCCAGCATCAGCATCAGCCGCACCGCGATGAACCCATCAACAGCCGAAACAGTCCGAGCACACTCAATGTCCTCACCACCAGCTCCGATTTTGAGTTCTCCAATAGGTAGGGGTCTGCTCGCACTAACAATATTTATTGTACTGTTTACAAAACTGGAAAATGAGTGGTCAATTTCCTCTGATTTTATATTGTGTCTGTTCCCATGAGATCTTACCCCTCCCCCGCAATGAATCATACATAACACTGAAAAGTGCATGACTTTTTTGCTTTGTTTGAACAGCAAAATCCATACAAACTCCTATACATTTTGAATTACTATTTATTTTAATGTTTTTACCATGCAACATACCCAAATGTATAATTATGTTCTTTGTAAATGAAGAAAGTAAAATAACTGAAGTTTATGTATTGAAGGTATCATCCCAACAATTCATTATTGGGTGCGTTCAGAGTACTACCGTTGGAGACAAAAAGTTACCAATGGTAAAAAATTTTTACCATTGATATACCAATGGTACCAATGTTTGCCGACAAAATTTACTATAGGTACACATTTATGCAGACGATCTAGAGCTCTGTTAGCTTTGTTTATGATGTCACAAAAATGGCGGATATTGTGTGTACATTGAAGGCAACGGATTTTTACAACAGCTTTTCCACCTTGAATCTTGTTGTAGCTGAAAAATTCCTTATAATCATTGCAACATTACATAAAATTTTCTTTCTGTAGACATAGGCATGTTGCAGGTGTTGGGGGACATTGGTTGGAATGTGACTGCCATCCAAAGCACCCAAAACATTTTGAAACTGGAAGTTTTCTCCAATTATTTGCTTGTGATGTAGTCCATCTAATTACCCACCATTTCCCACCATTTGTACCCCAAAACTCGTTCAGAGTACATATGGGTCCAATGGCACCAATGGCACAAATTGTTACCATTGGCAAAAAGGTGTTGGTACCACTTGAAATACTCTGAATGCACCCATGATTTCTTTTGTATAAAGGATTTTATACTTTACCCAGTGACATTTAAGATATTGCTATCAGGAACTGTCCTTGATTATACAAGAAATATTCTACCTTGTAAATTGGGTGAGGGAGTTGTTCAGCATCATTGGGGATGGCCTTAATATTTCATATGATGCTTGAGTAACAGATAATCATAATGGCATAACTTGAGGATTCTGTTGTTAAATAAATGATGTGCTTTCTCACCTTATGTGAGGGTCTGACACGAAGACAAGATGCGGATTATGTAACATCTCACCTAAGAAGTTTGGATGTAACACCAATGATATTGATGTGTTATTGATTCTTTGTGTGTTTTACAACTTAATTGTCCATGATAAGGTTTACAGATGAACACACAGCTGTAAATATTATGCATGTGTATTATTTTTATTTTCTGATTAGCATACCCTCACCCCCACTTTTGAGTTTGAGATGGTGTCTTGTATTTGCTGTGATCAATTCAAACATTTAATATAACATTTTTTGTTTGAAATATCCACCCCCAAAAAGTTTGATGCTCTGATGACATGTTGTCATGAAAATTGAGTACAAGATGAAACACCATATATGAAAAAAAGATAGTTGAAAAAATCCCGCAATTTTATTTATTGGGGGGAGGGGGTGGGAAAATTTCTTCCCCTCACAAATCCTTCCTTTACCCACGGGACGGTACATAATGTTTAGTGATATAACATCTTTTGTGATACAAAATTTTATGACATCCTCTGTTATTTGTTTAAAAGTTCTAGTTTTATGTAGTGCATGAATTGAAGATGAATTGTGTTCTGTTTGCTGATCAATAGCTCTTTTGATGCAGTTTCTTTGTTCTGTTTTAAATCAAATAAGTGTTTAAATGAGTACTGTAGACATCAGAAGGATTGATTATATCTCATACTAAGGTGAAATCTCTGCAATTATATTGATCAATTATTGACATCATTGACTTTTACCAAGTAAAAGGAATAGAACACAAATTAACAGTCTATAGACCTATCTATGATCTAGTTTGATATGAAAGTTTGAAGTGTTTACAAAACAGGGCCCACTGTTGCTACCTGCTGTGTGCGGTGTTTGTGGGAGATAGCCAAGATAAACCCTGTCTGACTTCTCCCCTCAGTCTGTATGCTGTAACCGGTGGTGAGAGGGGATGGTCAGTACCAGGAGGAGGAAGTCGTTATCTCTGATAATCAAATCAGTGTCAGTGACCAGAAGTCATCCAGCCTCTAATGTTTTGTGGAGGTGGCCTATGATTGACCAGTAATTTGTGGGTAGAAGAAGATACTTCCCTAATCTTGTTTAGCTTTTGCTGAGTTGTGTTATCTAGAGAGTTGTTTATTAGCTTTATTGACAGACTGTGCATCTTGCAGAGTCAGTGGTTTTGTTTTTGTACAGAACTCAGCATTAAAGGGACTTATATATTGCCAAATAGCAACTTTATTCTATAATAACATTTTTTTTAAAGGGGGTGGGTGGTTGGTTAGTATCACAGTCCAGTATTAGTTATGTAAAGTTATCTACTGGTAATTCAAGGAATTACGCTTCCTTCTTAATAGTTCAGCTGCCATATCACTGTCAAAGTTTAGTGTTATGGGGGGGGGGGGGGGGGTCAAAGATATTTTAAAATATTGATAATTGCATGACGTTATCAATGGAATGAAAATAAAAGTATTGATTTGTACATGTCAAAGGTTCAAAGCAATGTATTGATGATTGTTGTTGTTTGTTTGTAGCACTAACATACAGTAATGGTGCCAGGTAATTATGTGTATTGGCCTCTGACAGTGCTGACTGAGTTATCCCTAATGACATCATTGTATCGACCCAGGTGTTTGTCACTCTATGTATAGGTATTGGGACAGTCATCAGGTGCAAATGCCAGGAGTCAATTCCACTGAAAATCAATTCATCAGCTAAAAACAAAAAAAAATGATAAATAATTTAAATGGGTTCAGTTACGAGGATTGGTAAAGCAAGCCGTGTAATGGAAATTCATTTGATAACAGTCACCTTTTTTTTATGGTTAATAGATATATTTTACCATGTATAGAATAACAGGAAATGAGTTTAATGAGTTTAAGATGAGGTTCAGTTGTTCTTTAGCAATTTGATAAATCAGGGAATAGATTTAGACATACATTAATCAGCTTTAAATCTCCCTTCATTGATTCCATTTAATTGGCATTTTGAAGAAAATTTCACTATTTTTATTGATTTCTTTTGTTTTTCATCATTTGGCGTGTACAATAATGAACATGCAAAGATTCAGAGATGAAAAGTTATAAATAATGGCACTGGCCACACGGAAGCATGAAGTCATCAAAGACTTGCCGTAATTAATCAGATAATGCAGTGACAGTTTAAGACGATGGATAATAATCAGGTCGCTGGTGGCATCACTTAGTGTCACTGTGACTCACGGCCCTAATTCAGCAGCCATTTCACAATACCTGCCTATGTGTATTGGCCTCAGTGACTCAGTTGTTGTGATTGCTGAGGGAGAGAGTTTGACCTTGGTAGTAAATATGAACTCTGAAGCTTAGGGCAGGAGGCACCTGAAGGTGTCACAGAGAAATGGGGAATCATGGAGATAACTTGGCTAGATTTGTTCACTTGGACATGGAAAACAAATCCTGACTCATTTTTTTTTGGAGCATTTGTCATAAATTAATCTTAAAATTTACATATAATTAAGTAAACACAATGAATGAACAAAATGGATACTAGTTAGAGTTTTGTGGGGAGATGGGAGTTTGGGTGGGTTTTGTTTCATTGATAAAGCCATTATCAAATACTGGAAAGTGATATTAAGTAAGACAGTTAAAACAACAGAGTACAGTATAACTTGATATATTACAGTATGCTTTAAAGAACAATATAACCTTATTTATTACAGTTTGCAATATAGTAAAGTATAACCCTATTTATTACAGTGTTGGTTAAAGTATACTGTATACAGGGAAATATTCGTCCCCGTTTTATTTTCGCCTCTTTCGCCCTCGTTGTCAGCAGTTTAAGACTGGGCGAATTCTAATGTTTTATATTATCTCTCTTTCAACACAACTATGTCTGGGCGAATTTAAGACGGGGCCAAACCGTTTGCAAGTAAAGAAGGGCGAAAATAACCAAGGGCGAAAATAACCCTGTATACAGTAGTATTACCAGATATATTATAATATGCTATAAAGTACAGTATAACTTGGTTTATTACAGTATGCTCCAGTTGGACCATGACATTGACCAGCTGAGTTTGACAGAGAAGTCTGATGATTCCTCCTCCTCTAACTCCCCCACAGAGCCCCACTCTGCACCTGTCACCCCTGCCCACCGCCAGGAGAGACCACCCATCACCGTAGGATACCGCCGGGCCACACAGGGGGGATTTCTGGAAGGACTTCTGGGGTGTCTTAGGCCGGTGTGGACCATTATAGGGAAGGCCACCACAGCAGAGCTCAAGCAGCAAGGTGAAATTTTAACTAGTACCCATGCTTACTGATACCTGGCCAAGCAATATTTGGTACATAATGGGGCAGAAAAATCTTACTTTGCATGAGAGTTATGGATATGGAAGTTTTTAACAGTTGTTATCTCCCTTGTTTACTTTTTGAAAAATTGATAATATTTTGCCTTTTATGAAAAAAACAAATAACAAAATCAAATGTGCCAACTTGGTCTTGTTTTTTGCAAGATTACAGTTATTTTAAAATATAAAATATACAGAAATATAACTTGGAGGCAATACATTTTTCTGAGAATGAAAAATGAAAAGTACTAAAACTAGAGAATTAACTGTCTAGTAAGGATAATCGAAAGACAAAAGCATATGAAGTAAATTATAATACAGGTAAATGTATGCCCCAGTTCATAATTTTTCTTTCCTTCAAAAATAAGGAAATAAAAATACCTAAGAAAGGACATTCAAAGTTTAACTAATCAACCTGATGAACTGTTTACTTGTTAACAGTAAACACTGCATTGCTGTGCTCAGCAGATTGTGGAGAACTTCAATGAAGGTCTAGTTTCCTTGTATGGGAGTTACATAGACATAGACACAATGAAATGCACACAAGTGTGGGTCCTCAATATTCAATGTGTTTTATGTATTGTGATAGTGTACTACTGTATTTCGTTATTGGTAAATGTATAAGCAGCCAAATTTACAATTTATGGTCTGCAACAGATCTACTTTTGTCTATTTTTCTCTATCTTTTTTGAAATATCAGTTGCACTGGAGAGCTGAATTGACGTCTTTGTCATTTTTTAGCTGGCCCAAAGGAGGATTAGATATTCATATATGCATGCAAATGTGGCCCAATTTATCTATCTGTGACAATAGAAACACTAATGGTCACCCCTGGGTATAACCTATTGCGTATATGAAGCAGCCCTACACCCTGACCTCAGTGTGCTCTCCAGCCATAACTACTGCCTAATGATTCTATACCAGAGTATTGAATAAATCAGTAATGTACTAGTATCCTTGTCTCGGGTTGTGTATGGCCCGAGGGGTATACTGTCTTTGTTCTCATTTCTTCCCAGTATATATATATATATATGTTTATGTGTTGATATTGTCAAGGTGCTTGAAGTTTCGATGATATTGTGAAATTATATTTGACTGATTGCAAGATTCACATTAAAGTCAAACAATGAGTGGGCTGAACATTCAATTTCAGAATGTTCAGTTAAACACAGCATTTACTCTTTCCTGGTAAACGCAGATCAATTTGATATAAAAAGCTTCGATTGCCTGTGTAAGGCAGGGATATGTAAATACACCTAAATAGGTAGATGGGCTGTAGATTGTAGCAGCTGGCTGGATATTGACGTCACGGCTGATGTTAGGTTAATCCTCCCAATTCTTTGCCATCATGTTCCCTCAGTAGCCAGGACATAGTTATTCATGGGGAGAAAGTTACTGAAAGCCATTTGTTGCTACCTGTGTGGAGACAAGCTCAGAGGTACTTACAATGTCGGATTTTTTTAAATTTTCTCATTATTTTTTGTTTGAGGACATTTCAGTTTTTGCTTACGTGGGAGTGATAGGTTGATGGTTGCCATATGTTGGACTAAAAACTCCTGAATTATCTACTTGTATTAAAAAAAACCTTACCAATAGGTAACTAGGAAGTTTGAATTAAAATTGATGAAAATGTAACATATTGGTCTTTTATATCATTGTTTTTTTTACGCTTTAAAATTAATGGAAAACTGATCAAAGTTTATTGGATTTTGTTATCGGATCACATCGGTATATATGAAATCATAGCAAGTTGTTTTGATTATTTTGAATCACCTTGATATTTATAATTTTTGCAATTTCATGTTTATTACATTTTGTTGTGCTTTTAAACCTAATGTCACGAGACTCCTAATTAGGTCACATGGCTATATACTGCAGCTGCTGTAGGCTACACAAAGGGCATAGAGGCATGGCCTATCAGGGAGCTATAAATGAGATCAATATATCGAGTATTTCTTTATTTGAATTTGATGAAGGGCTATAATTTGCAGTGATAGCTTCAGCAGACCAGGTGTGCATTACAAGTCAACAACCTTAAAATCAGGCACACCTAATGAAAATATCTCTTTACAAACAATAAAGTTGCATCAAGTTTTCCTCTTTCTAACACCCAGAGGAAAAGAAAAAGATACTGGTACCCATAAATAATACATGTATTGGTATGACAGCAATAAAAGTGCATAGATAATTGAATGCTTGAATCAAATTTACCGGTAATATTATGTTTTAGATGACTGGGAGATTCCCTTTGAAAATATCACAGACTTGCAATGGTTGGGCAGCGGAGCCCAGGGGGCTGTCTTCCTCGGCAAACTGAACGGGGAGGAAGTGGCCGTCAAAAAGGTCAGAGATGTCAATGAAACGGATATCAAGAACCTGAGGCGACTCAACCATCCAAATGTCATCACGTTCAAGTAAGTCAAATCTTGTTCAAGTGAAAGGGAAGGGGATAAATGGTATTGACTGTGTAATGTGGTGGGTGGAATGCTTCTCATGCAGTCCCTGTTACATTCTCTTGCAGTCCCTGTAGACTTATCTAATGCCACTGTCAAAGGTTACATAACATGCAAGATCAGCAATTCTGCTTTCCTTACAATACTCCATTAGAATGTAAAAAAGTATATTCAAATCTTGGAACCTATTAATTTTAACATGCCATTGTCTGATTGTGTATATTGATTATGCATATTCTTTGGTGTTTTTAATGCTGCTTTCAGCTGCATCATTCATTGCTTGTCAGTCTAATATGGAAAGTATAAAAATTTGGTAATCCAACCATGGACCTAGAGGGCCTATACATTTTTCATACACGGAAGATGCCAATAAATTCAGTGTCTGTTAATTTTAGAGTCTGAAAATTATCTATAAGCTCTCCACGTAATTATTCACTGGTAATACATACCGTACTCTATTTTGGAATAAACTGGAGTTAATGTAATGCAGCATTCAACAATTTACTGAAACTCTGATGCAGACTTACATATGAAATTATGCTTAGGTCTTTTGGGAGTTTAAAAGGGAAATGCATCTGAAGTCTAATGAAAATGCTTCAATATCAGTATTTTTTTATATAAAATGTTTTGTCTTGTAGGGGTGTGTGTACACAAGCTCCATGTTATTGCATCATCATGGAGTACTGTCCCTACGGTCAGTTGTACGAAGTCTTGAGGGACGGGAAGGAGATTCCACCAGCTCTGATCCTGGACTGGGCCAAGCAGATAGCCAGTGGCATGCACTACCTTCACAGTCACAAGATCATTCACAGAGACCTCAAGTCTCCTAAGTAAGGCATCAGGCCATTCATATTCACATGCAGCTACCACAAGTTCAGATAACATATTATTCTGTCATAGATATGCATATGAAAAAATCTTCAAAAAAAATCAATAAATTGTAAAGTAAAAAGTGAAATACAATTATAGATGTGCCATGAGGAGTAAAACTCGTTTCAAACAGAATTTATTTTATTTTTCCCAGTGTTCTTGTTGCCAAAAACGATGTTGTGAAAATATCTGATTTTGGCACAAGTCGAACCTGGAATGAAAAGTCTACAAAAATGTCCTTTGCGGGAACTGTAGCATGGATGGCACCAGAGGTGATCAGAAACGAGCCATGCTCCGAGAAAGTGGATATATGGTAATACATTTCTTCAGGAGTCCTTGTTCCATCACATAATTTGATTTACCCCTGTAGAAAGTTAATCGAGTAGAAATTTCATTAGCTGTCTTTTCACTTCATTAATTTGGTTTTAAGGAAATTGTCTTACATATTTCTGTTTCATGATCAATTTAGGTCCTTTGGGGTGGTTGTGTGGGAACTTTTGTCATCAGAAATTCCATACAAGGATGTGGATTCCTCTGCTATTATCTGGGGAGTAGGAAGCAACAGCTTACACCTTCCTGTTCCCTCCACATGTCCAGAAGGATTCAAATTGCTGATGAGACAATGCTGGTAATGGAATTATCTGGGGTTTTTTCGTCCATAGTTTTCTGCTATGAGAATAGGGAGATGATTTGGTACTGGGGTTAAAATAATGAGAGAAAAAAATTGTTACAAATAAAATTTAGAGTTTCCAGTATCTGGTTCAGAAAAATTAGGTAGTGTTCAATTCTTGCAATTATAGTTTGCAATTTTGACCTTACAGGGAAGCTAAAACCAGGAACAGACCCTCCTTCAAGCAAGTGCTAATGCACTTAGAAATAGCTACACCTGAGCTTCTTAAATACTCGTACCAAGACTTTATTACTGCGCAGGTAGATGTGAATTATTTACATAAAATGAATAAAATCAATCTTTGCTATTTTAATTGAGATACAGACTTTATATGCAAAGGCTGTGAGTTTTATCTTACCTAAATTTACACAGACTATATGGAAGGATGAAATCAGGGAACAGTTACAACTGATTAGATGTGAGGGTACACATATGCCTCATCTTGAGGAGGAACTCATTAAACGTAGGAGAGAAGAGCTCAGGTGGGCATAGACTTCTGATAAAATTAATTAATTATACCAATGTCATCAGCTGTGAACTATATTGTGGCTTTAGTGTTCTATCATTAAGTATTATTTATCATGATGACCATGTTCATGTATTACTTGCAAATTTTAATTTTTTTTGTAGACATGCTCAAGATGTACGTGAGCACTACGAGAGGAAGCTCGAGCGAGCTAACAACCTGTACATGGAGCTCACTGCATGTATGCTACAGTTGGAGAAGAGGGAGAGAGAACTGCTAAAGTGAGTGGGAGGGAATTGTAGAATATTCCTACTCCAGATGCTTCCTTCTTGCATTCAAAACTGGTTTAATCTGTTTTGATTTTAAGACTCATTGCCTAACCTGTAATTAGAATGTGTTAAAATTAGTTTAAGACACTCTTTGAGATGCAAACATAAAATTTTTAGGATTATCAGGAAATTAAGAAAAGCCAATGTTATATGCACCAAAAAAGTCAATTCCTGAATCTCGTTAATAAAGAGGAATAAGATCTGCATTTTACTGGATAAAACCAGGAATGTTGTTTAACCAATTGCGTTGCAAATTGTAGGTCAGGGATGCTGTCAATTTTCATACAAATTGTGATTCAGTGTTACTCATTTTTATGTTTTCGTATGTTTGAGGTTTTTAATTTGTTCCTAAATGAAAAATGTGTCTTGGAAAAGTAAAATAATTAATAGCATAATTTGTGGGCATCCATATGTTTATGAATCATGAGAAGAGTTTTCAATTTCTGATTTTTTGTGATACATTCCTCATTTATGTATATATCATGTTGTATTGGATATATTTACACATATATATATATTACCAGTAAGTCATATTTTCTAGGAATTTATACAATACATGTAATAATGTCTTTCTTTTGACAGGCGTGAACAGCAGCTGGCCATGTATGCCAAGACGAGGAAGAGCATAGTTAGACCTGTGATAAGAGCGCAGGAGCGGATTGATCGACTCAGTAAGAAGAGAGCATACAAGTCAGGCTCAGAACTCACAAGGTAGGGCAGCTGCCTAGAATCTATAGAATGTTCTAGAAACTGTTACACACAGAAAAAGTCATCAAGAACAGTAACTCATTCTTGTTCTGACATCAATATCAATATTTTTGTCATTCATATTAGAAAAGTACTCTGTGAGAAGAGATGATTTTTAATATAAGATATAAGATATGCATAAATGACAATGTTATACTTTTTGATCTTTTCAGCCCGGATAATCCTGAAGGAATAATGGACAGCAGCATGACTACAAGTTCAGAACAGGTTTTACCATCTCCCACGAAACTACGCATGCGTAAAAGTCGTCATCGTCGAACCAACAGTAAAGGCAGCCTAGGTAGCATCTTTTCAAGTCCGGCGAAAGCAGCGGTGGCAGCAGAGGAGGATTTGAGCGAGTACCATCTCAGACACTGTGATGAAATGGGTGTCACTCCACGCGTTTTCAAATTCATGGGGCCTGGAACAGCCCTCAGGGAGTACAAGTCGACAGAGGATTTACATCTACCCATGAGTGATAGTGACCACACTCAGCGGCCGTCTGAACTCAAACAAGTGGACGAAGTTGCCGAGAAAAGTGTAAATGATGTTTGTTTTGGGTGTGACGGAGTTTGTAGTGATCACACATGTAGCAGTAAGCGGTCCAGTCGAATAAGTGCTGACATTGAGAGCAATGCAGGGGATTCCCCTTGCTCGCCCTGCCCAATGAGTCCATCTCAAACAATGTGCGATATAGAGGAAAACTGTGTAAATGAAAACCAATCAAAAGAGCAGACAGATCTTGCAGTGGAAAATGAGACAAGTTTTTCGCGGGATAAGGACTCCAATGAAAACATTAGTAACTTCCCAGTCAGGAGTGGACTAACGCATATAGGTGGAGATTCCCTGTGCACTAGTGACTTACACAATGAAGAAGATAACACTGTCATATATAACTGTGTTAAACGAACTTCTAGTGATTCAGAAATTCGAAGGTCGCCAAAATTAATGCAGCACAGACTTTCCAGTATTGACTCTTTAGATTCTGCCCCTGCTGTGGCAAGGGAGAGAAGAGTTAGGACACATAAGGTAAAAACTAAAAAATAAAAGTAAAATTTAATCCATAACACAATGATTGATGTGCAAAGCTTAAACCTGTTATTATGCTTTCGGTTTTCTTTTGTGTATTTTAACTCCTCTTTACTTAAATATGATTATATTTGATTTATAATAGAATTCGGAGGATTCTTGGTCTGAAGAAGAGGGGGAAGTGAGTGAATATGAGCATGCGAATAGGAAGCGAAGGTCGTATTGTTCCACGCTGAGCTCCGAGGGCTGTCTCTCCGAGGATGAGAACAACACCAGCGATCATTCCACATCCTTCAATGGTGACGGACTGCTCTCCACAAACAGCTCGGAAAACCTGCAGATGGAGCTAGCTAACTGTGCTGTGACTTCTGACGGGCTGTCGGACAAAGAGCTGACAGTCAGAAAGATGGCACAGCAAGTATCCAACTCACCAGAGAGGGTCTTCAAGGTAAATATTAACACCAATTCATTTGCTCATCTGAGCTGTGTTAGCAGCAAATAAAAAAAAAACAATCCATAAAAAAACCTGTAAAACTCAAAACATGTCTTTGACATTTATTAAGGAGCAATACCAGGTTCTCTAATTTTCACCTATATACCATCCATAGCTTTATAACAATGGACTGTTTATTCAACTTTTTCAAATATTGAAATCTCTTTATATTTTTTTTTACAGACGTCAGATAGTAGTTCCGACTCGGATGAGTGCTCAGACATTACAGTATCGACCACGGTACACCGCGCACAGCCCTACGAATCCCACGCCTGGTGACGGCGTACAGAAGATTAACTGTCGAATTACAATGGCATATATCTTAGACTGTGTAACATAGATTCCATGTTGAAATGGACCCAGTGACAAGGAAAATTTTTATTTCGTTGCTATTTATAAGGTTGTTGATAATTGAAAATATCAGTTATAGTCCTGTTGTTGATAACACTGTGCATCATACTCAATACATTGTCTGCATATCATTACACATCCGTGCTTCATAATCACTGTGTTAAAGGTAGCTATATCACTTTGAGAGTTCATACTGTGCAT
This sequence comes from Magallana ariakensis, assembly GCA_020458035.1. Lineage (NCBI taxonomy): Eukaryota > Metazoa > Mollusca > Bivalvia > Ostreida > Ostreidae > Magallana > Magallana ariakensis. Next base: position 49,166,913 of record CM035815.1, on the reverse strand, counting down.
TAATGTGTCATATGGTGACATAATGCTTTTGAATCCAAAATATATAATATATACTGCAGTGTTGCCATGCAATGCAGAGCTCTGTTTTAAATATTTGTTTAAATTATAGGGATTAGTATTTCGGCCTGATTTTAAAATACAGGTGTCCCAATGTTAAATTTTCATTAATCTTAATTTATTAATATTTTAAATTAAAACATGATAATTCACATATTATACAGTTCAAAGTACTTAATGTATTCTGCAAGTCTGATAAAAATGAAGAAATCCACGAGTTTGTATGAATGGACCATTGTCTCTTGTTATTGCATGTATTCCCCCAAAGACCTCTAGTCTAAAACTAGTCCTATAAGTTTAAAGATTCTTAATTCAATTGATATAGAGCATAAATTTTCCTATCAAATTTTATCTGAATGTCTTTTCTAATCATTTTAGATATTACCTAAAATGAGTCGGAATATAAAAAATGTTAAAACTTGAAAAGCGTTACTACGAAAGAAGAGAGCCATTTTAACCAGACCATTTTCTGTCTTGTAGAAAGATATGAGTTTAAATTTATCATAAACTAAAATACAATGTTCATGACTCATTTTCACTCTAATTTCACTGAACAGTATTTTGAATTGTTATTTTGGTTACAAATATTTTTATGTGTAATATTATGGTTTTTGTTACCGCAACCAACAAGTTCTAGCATGGCTGTTACCCCCCAGGGACCTGTTCTTTTCATTCATATTTTGCAGTGCTTCCAATTAACTGGATTTATTTTGCCTTCCATTCAATGTATCCAGAAACTAGTATAACCAACCAAGTCATATCTTGATGATTTCCATTTTACATTATGATGTTTGGGAAACACAATTCTACCATAGTTTACTTTTTTTGGATTTTGTTGTACATATCATATTCAGGATTGCAGCCTGGTTTACCTCTTGGTACAATTTTTTTTTTGTAAAGAATTTTTTAATTTACCTTTGTTTGCCAAGTGCTCATTTTTATTTGACTTTTTTTTATTCTGTTGAAACATTCCAATATTTTATTGAAATATTGTTGACTGTTGTATGTTTTTATCTTATTGTTGATACAATTTTTAAGAACTTCTACATACATATGACAAGCAAGTTTTGTTTTCAGAATGTGCTTCTTTGAGTTTTGCACATATAAAATTTGGCCACATTTGGACGAGCAATAATTGTGCTGGAGAGCAGATGTAAACTTTGTGGTATCTTAATTGATTTTATCGATAGCAAATGTGTATATAGAATGCATTTTAACAAGGCCAATACTGCTTTATGTCATCTCTTATCTGTTTATTGCAGATGATCATGATTCAAAAGTGTTTTTAAACACTGTCCTCTGACTAAAAAAAAAGTCTTTATTGTGTTGGAATTGTAAATAAAAAGTCTGTGACATATATGGTGTGTTTTGCCTCTTTGAAACATCAGAATTATGAAAGTCATTACTCCAGCAATTAGACAAACTATACAATATAGCATGTATCAAAGCAGAAAGTATATCAGGGTTAGGATAAACATCCCTGGTTTGAACCCTAAGAAGAATTATTTCCTCAATGACAGAAACTAATATTAAAGATTTAAAACTTATGGGTAGAAACAATTTTTTTTTTTTAAATATGTGCATCAACAAAAAAGAACCAATTTTCATGAAGCTAAGACAGATGCATAGTAATTCACCAAAAAACCCCAGTCTGTCTTGCATTTCTTCCCTCCAAAGAAAGTGAGCACACAAGATTGTAAGTTTGCAGAAATCATCGACACGAATCAATTGGGATTTAAATGTCTATAACCTCGAAATGCTATGTACAGGTTTGAACAAAAATTGATTACTCAAACTATATTATGTTGAGAGTCGAAGTACATGTCTATTCCGGTTATTAACAAAAATTCACAAGCGTTCTAAAAATGGCAATGAGGGGTAAACCGATAACTAGTAATATTGGAAATGTTAATACAAACATATTTTAATTCAGTTATATTGTATATTTTAATAAACTAGTAATAAGAACAGGAAATAGTGTTCATACGACAGAAATCAATAACGAACAAGAGGCCAAATGGCCTTAACGGTCACCTGAGTAGCATAACCCATACACAAACTTGTCAAGGAGTCTCATATATGCATTTAGTTAAGTTTTATTCTGGAATAGAAAAATTTTTAATTTGTAATGACGACCAACTCCCTGCCTGAAATCTTTCAAAAAGGACTATTAAACCTATAATTTTAGCGAAAAACTTAAAAGATCATAAAAGAGTGCATGACCTGATATTGAAAAGGTGCAAGACTCTGATAGAAAATAATTTAATAATAATAACAAGGTGGCTATTATTCATGTTTTATCTAAAACAACCTCCCATCCCCCATCCCCCCGGGGCAGACAGAAACTCTCCCTATGGGCATTTAAACAAACGAAAAAAAACCCAGCTTTATCGATAAAAGCCATCATGAGTTACTCACTTCTCCTGTTCCAGTTTTTGAATATTCAACATTCGTTGAGAATCACCATCTGGCATATATACCAAAATCATTTCACCTTTATATATCAGTGATTTTAGTTAGCCAATTATTACTTTACTATTAACAAGTCTATTTGTTTGTTTTGAAAGTTCAAAAACTGTTTTTGTTTCAAATGATAAAAAGCCTTGCATAACTCTTTTGATCATACAACTTCTTTATAATTACATTATATTCAACGATTAATTACTACATATGAACAAGCAAAGGAAGATAACTCCATTAGGAAGAAGCAAGGGAAAACAAGATGTAATTATAATCATGGCGATTATAAAGTCTCCCAAACGAACGAGGCTATCATATAGAGTAGGGATGACCCACAAAGTTTCATGTGGTTCCCAGGGGTCCTTAACTATATATCAGGTGAACTAACATAAACAAGGAACAAGAATATATATGGTTTAGGGGTGGGGATATTAACCGTTTTCAAGATATTCAGGCACTACCTGTTTGAGAGGGGTCAGGACCACCCCAAGGGCCCATGACCTACATACCATATGATGCCCCTTGACACAAGGAACAAGAATATATATAGTTTAGGGGTGGGGATCTCAACCGTTTTCAAGTTATTTGTGCACTTCCTGTTTGAGGGGGGTCAGGACCATCCCCGGGGCCCATGACCTACATACCATATGATGCCCCTTGACACAAGGAACAAGAATATATATGGTTTAGGGGTGGGGATATTAACCGTTTTCAAGATATTCGGGCACTACCTGTTTGAGGGGGGTCAGGACCATCCCTGGGGCCCATGACCTTCATACCATTTGAAGCCCCTTGACACAAGGAACAAGAATATATATGGTTTAGGGGTGGGGATCTCAACCGTTTTCAAGTTATTTGTGCACTTCCTGTTTGAGGGGGGTCAGGACCATCCCCGGGGCCCATGACCTACATACCATATGATGCCCCTTGACACAAGGAACAAGAATATATATGGTTTAGGGGTGGGGATATTAACCGTTTTCAAGATATTCGGGCACTACCTGTTTGAGGGGGGTCAGGACCATCCCTGGGGCCCATGACCTTCATACCATTTGAAGCCCCTTGACACAAGGAACAAGAATATATATGGTTTAGGGGTGGGGATCTCAACCGTTTTCAAGTTATTTGTGCACTTCCTGTTTGAGGGGGGTCAGGACCATCCCCGGGGCCCATGACCTACATACCATATGATGCCCCTTGACACAAGGAACAAGAATATATATGGTTTAGGGGTGGGGATCTCAACCGTTTTCAAGTTATTTGTGCACTTCCTGTTTGAGGGGGGTCAGGACCATCCCCAGGGCCCATGACCTACATACCATATGATGGCCCTTGACACAAGGAACAAGAATATATATGGTTTAGGGTTGGGGTTCTTAACCGTTTTCAAGATATTTGGGCTCTTCCTGTTTGAGGGGGGTCAGGAACCACCCCTGAGGCCCATGACCTACATACCATTTGATGGCCCTTAACACAAGGAACAAGAATATATATGGTTTAGGGGTGGCGATTTTAACCGTTTTCAAGATATTTGGGCCCTTCCTGTGCCATATTGGCCCCACCCTAGTGCCTAAACACCTGTCCCAGGGATCATAAATTTCACAATTTAGGTAGAAGACTTCATGTACATCATATCCAGGCCTTTAGTTTTTCACAAATATATATGGGAGTAGAGAAGAAGATTTTCTAAAATTTAATACATTTTTACTATATGGCCATTTTGGCCCCACCCTAGAGCCTGAACCCCTGACCCAGGGACCATAAATTTCACAATTTTGGTAGAGGGCTTCATGGACATCATATCCATGCATTTAGTTTTAAACAAATATCTATGGGAGTAGAGAAGAAGATTTTCTAAGATTTAATACATTTTTACTATATGGCCATATTGGCCCCACCCTAGAGCCTGAACCCCTGACCCAGAGACCATAAATTTCACAATTTTGGTAGAGGGCTTCATGGACATCATAACCATGCATTAAGTTTTTAACAAATATATATGGGAGTAGAGAAGAAGATTTTCTAAGATTTAATACATTTTTACTATATGACCATATTGGCCCCACCCTAGAGCCTGAACCCCTGACCCAGGGGCCATGAATTTCACAATTTTGGTAGAGGGCTTCATGGACATCATAACCATGTATTTAGTTTTTAGCAAATATCTATGGGAGTAGAGAAGAAGATTTTCTAAGATTTAATACATTTTTACTATATGGCCATATTGGCCCCACCCTAGAGCCTGAACCCCTGACCCAGAGACCATAAATTTCACAATTTTGGTAGAGGGCTTCATGGACATCATAACCATGTATTTAGTTTTTAGCAAATATCTATGGGAGTAGAGAAGAAGATTTTCTAAGATTTAATACATTTTTACTATATGGCCATATTGGCCCCACCCTAGAGCCTGAACCCCTGACCCAGAGACCATAAATTTCACAATTTTGGTAGAGGGCTTCATGGACATCATAACCATGCATTAAGTTTTTAACAAATATATATGGGAGTAGAGAAGAAGATTTTCTAAGATTTAATACATTTTTACTATATGACCATATTGGCCCCACCCTAGAGCCTGAACCCCTGACCCAGGGGCCATGAATTTCACAATTTTGGTAGAGGGCTTCGTGGACATCATATCCATGCATTTAGTTTTAAACAAATATCTATGGGAGTAGAGAAGAAGATTTTCTAAGATTTAATACATTTTTACTATATGGCCATATTGGCCCCACCCTAGAGCCTGAACCCCTGACCCAGGGGCCATGAATTTCTCAATTTTGGTAGAGGGCTTCATGGACATCATAACCATGTATTTAGTTTTTAGCAAATATCTATGGGAGTAGAGAAGAAGATTTTCTAAGATTTAATACATTTTTAGTATATGACCATATTGGCCCCACCCTAGAGCCTGAACCCCTGACCCAGGGGCCATGAATTTCACAATTTTGGTAGAGGGCTTCATGGACATCATAACCATGTATTTAGTTTTTAGCAAATATCTATGGGAGTAGAGAAGAAGATTTTCTAAGATTTAATACATTTTTACTATGTGGCCATATTGGCCCCACCCTAGAGCCTGAACCCCTGACCCAGGGGCCATGAATTTCACAATTTTGGTAGAGGGCTTCATGGACATCATAACCATGCAATCAGTTTTTTCCTCACATGTGTGGGAGTAGAGAAGAAGATTTTTGAAAATTTGGCTGTTTTTTTGCATATTTGGCCCCACCTGTGGCACCCTGGTGGTGGTAGAGCCACCAATTTCACAAATTACATTCCTCTTACCATAAAGATGCTTCACACCAAAAATGGGAACAATTGGCCTTGTAGTTTTTAAGAAGAAGTTAAAAATGTAAATTGTTAACGCACGACGACGGACGAAAACAGATAGCAATAGGTCACCTGAGTTTACTCAGGTGACCTAAAAATTATAATATACCGGTATTCTATATTACAACATAATGTTATATCAACACACATTTAAAACAAAATAAGTTAAAAAAAAAAGATCCCCAGTAGGATTTGAACCCAAAACACTGCATGTTTGTATTCACTAATCCAGGACGAAACCAGTGAGCCATGCGAGACTTGAAAATATGTGGTATAAAGTAGTGATTGAAACAACATTATCATATCAATGGACTTTGTTTTTTATCCTTCAAAAAATATTTTGAAAAAGTACATAATTAGTCATCTCTGGGTCATCTCTCCATCTTTTTTTAAAAAGCGACATTTTTAATGCTGAAATATGTCATCTTTACACGTTTCAAATTTGTGGAGGGAAGACCCAGAGACAACAAAATCATTTAAAAACAGCTGTAAATAAGTAGGATTTTGCATAAATTGCATCGTGTTGCTATATTTAGACCCATATTATGATAAAACCTTTTGCATTACAAACATTTTTCTACCCATTCCACGTCCAACAGAAACCAAATAACGGTTATAATTTGAAAAATGTGCAAAATTAAATGATGAAATTTCCACTCTCCTTGTGCGCCCAGATTCCTGCCGAATCTACATCTTAAGCGCCCACTTTCTTTCATTTGGCCTAGAAACTCATGGGAGATCATGTAAGAAAAGCAAGACAGACTGTGCTTTTGTTGTGTTTCTTGTTTTGTTTTGGTTTTTTATACAAAAGAACTTCACAGAGGTCAAGGCCCTGTACATTTGTACATGCACATGTACATTAATTTTACATGCACACAATACATGTACTACTGAAATACACGTAAAGTTGATTAGGATATCTTAATTTATTGTAAAATAATAATGAAGAACATGTATACAATTGTGTGATACGTTTTAATTTACATGAATGCATGATAAATATATTAAATTAATTACTGTCCATGTGAAATCCTTGCTCATGGATAAATGTTCTTTCAGCCATATACCGCATCACAATGGCATTATTGCACATAAGTATCTAACCAATCAGGAAAACAACATTCAACATTTGAAAGCAAGCATATATATGAAGGTTGGAGTGTACAATATGTGTCAGATCTTAAACTTAAGCTGATCAGTTGGGCAAGAACTTTCAGGGCAACGTGTCTCCGAAACAAATCAATATCCAAGAGATCCCCAAGATGAAGTCAAATGTATACACCTGTATATTCTTCACTGACTCTTTCTCCAACTTCAATGTTCTGACTGATTTAAAAAACACATTGTGCGGCTATAACCCTAATGATTGCTTGACAGTTCTATGAGCTATCTCCATGAACTTATCCCTGTTTTCTCTCCATGTTTTTGCTGCATCTACATTTGCTGCACTTTCATCATTGGGTTCTGTAATAAGAGTTAAATAATAATAATAATTATTATTATATTAATAATGTAATGAGATGTATACATATTCAATATTTTTGTACAGTAAATGAATTAATAAAACATTTGTTAAAACAGGAAATACAATTCAAGCCAAGTTCATGCTTATCTGGGGTTTAATTGCTGCTCCGAGAGTGGGAGCCAATTACCTCCCCTTAACAAGAACTCTTCACCATTATGATTAAAAACAAAGAGAAGCCAAACAATATCAAGATAGAAAAATTAGAAAACTAGACACAACTTGAATTCTTACATTTTTCAGCTGGAAAAATTCAAACTTTCGAGATAACAATTACTGTATACAGGGTTATTTTCGCCCCCTGTAATTTTCGCCCTTCTACACTTGCAAACAGTTTCGCCCCGTCTTGAATTCGCCCAGACACTGTTGTGTTTTAAGAGAAATAATATGAGACATAGGAATTCGCCGAGTCTTAAATTCACCCGCTGACAACAAGGGCGAAAGGGTAGAAAATAAAACTGGGGGGAATATTTCCCTGTATACAGTAATCCTAAGCTCCCCATTTAACAACTTATTAAAACAAATCAATTCAGTTGCACCATATACATGTATTATACATGAATGATTATAATTACCTGCCAGCATACTGACAACAGAAAGCAGGATTTTTTCTACACTTTGCACTGGGCTCCAGCGTTCCGCACTAGTTTCATATCCCATAGGATCATCACCGGGGGCATGTAGGATAGAGATGCATACTCTTCCGTCTGGGTATACTACAATACAGGGCTTATAACTAAGGCTTCATAAATATATTACTGCTGCATTCTAGTATACATGTATTTATTTCACTTCACTCTACATGAACCCTTGTACAGTAAAACACGGTTATAGCGAACACGCTTATAATGAATTGACGCTTACAGCGAAGTGATTTTCATTCCCTGTGACTTTATTACATGTTGTAAACTTGACGGATATAACGAATAACGCTTATAACGAAGCAAAATCACCCGTCCCTGGCACTTCGTTATAAGCGTGTTTTACTGTACATCACATTATATTCTACGTGCATAGATTACATGGAATAAATAGATCATGGTAAATGTTGCTGCATGAAAAACTCATATTTTACCAGTTACATTTACTCAACGGTGTGTTATCAAGAAAATTAAAGCTGCTTGGTCCGATTTTTTTGGTTTTTACAGTATCAAATAATTTTCCATTCAAACCAATTATCTTAGAAAATTATGCACTTTCTCACATTTACACCAGCAGAATCGGTCTCCTTTCAAAGTTAGAAATATTCAAAGTAAATAAAAATAATTTCTTTTTGGGAAAACGAAAAAACAAACCAAAATGCATTATGGGAATGTTTAGGAAAGGGAATTGTTGGTTTCGTCCCCCAAATGATTGGGTTTATTAAACATGCATGTAATGCATCGATTTTAAACAAAGCAAACTTCAGAAATATTAGCGAACAAAATGTACACAGGTTTATTTTTAATTTGCCTGAACATTATGACCTTTATTTATAGCGATGTCAAAGTCGTAATACAACCATACCAGTCTCGACGTCGGGCGAATTTTAACATGAGGCAAAACGACGCGATACCCTTTAATGTCGTTTTTGTTAACAAATTTTGTACATAATTTTTTTCATTGAAACTGGGCTTAATTGACCGGGAAAACTACTGCAATGTCTATTATTATACACATACTTAGCATAACCATCATTTAACAAGAGGCCCATGGGGCCACATCGCTCACCTGAGCAACAATGGGCGTTCAAAAGATATTGTGCCATATGGCCCCTCAGTAGAATAACAAAAAATAAATATTGTAAAGTAATCGAATTTTACACTTATTTTTGCATACATGTAATCTTTGACATTGCATCTTTATGGAATACTATTTTTACCCAGAATAAGAAAATCCTACGCAAGATATAAAACTAACATTTGGTAGGGGTACACTGTTAACTTCCAATTCCCTATATTTTTGTTCTGCCCCCACCCCCTTCCCCCACTTTATAAAGCGATCAAAATATATGAGAACATATAGGTACATTTTCTTCCTCAACTTCTTACTAGTTATTGTATTTTTTTTAAAATATCATATAATAGTTATTGCATTTTATTAAATATCCTATAGATGTGAAGAAGAAAATTGTTCTCCAATCCGCTCAATTCCTCAAATTAAAAACATTCAAAAATTTAATTTGTCTTCTCCATTATAATTAAATGACTGTTGTTTACCTGGCGTAAACTCGTGTGACTTTTATAACTTTACTCACATTTGAGTGATGAATACACTGGAATGAAAATTGTTGTCACGTGACATGTTAAAGAACTATAAAAATCAATGTTACAGTATTGACAGGCACATCACTCTATTTTACTAAGGCACACCCATTATTTTCATCTTTATTCAAAAATAAAAATAGCTACAGACCAGGATAATTTTCCGCTGTAATATTTTCTTAGGAATAGCAATAATTCCTTTATCCCCGCAAAAGAAATGTGTCAGAACTATGGAAATTGTTTAACGGTGTCGTTTTTATTTACTCGTGTCTGAAAAACTATCAAAATTGATGTAGATTTCACATTATTCATTGTATAAAGAGGGGGCACCAGAGAGTAGTTATATACAGCATATCATCCGTTAATTTTTTTGTACAAGTATTTAACATTTAGCAAGACATTTCTAATGATCAACCAAAATTTCAGTGTCAATCGTAGAATTATAATCAAGATACAGAGCTCACAATTCTGCTAGGTTTGAGTCATATTTTGTTCACATGAGTTAAAAATTATTACATTCAGCTTAAGATTTTTAACTTGGTATTTCCTATTCAGCATTTAAAGTGGGAAAAAAAGAATGGCCTCAGATCTGTGTACATAGAATTTTGAGAAAATCTCTGTATCTTGCTTGTAATTCGAAGCTTAACACTCAAATATGATTAGTAAATAGAAATTGTAAACAATTAAACATAAGAAACATGCACTATAACAAATAAAGTGCACAATTTATTTTTCAAAATGAATCATATACATGTATATACCTACATATTTCCGTCAGCGATATTAAACTCTATTTAAATTTATGAATAAACTCGAGAAAATGCTAAGCATCTCAACAAAACACATTGCATTAATCTAATATTACGCAAAAGATCATACCGAATTACCGATAGAATGAATAGTATTTTAGTACTCTTTTAATACATCAGATTTTGCTTAATTTGCGCAGGTAAACAGTTAACTGGCTGATTTACCGAAGTCTCTGTTTGATTTGATACGTAAAAATTTACAAAATACAGGCGATAGTTCCCAGGTTACAAAGCATAACGTTAGATAATGAAAACGAAACGAAAATCAAAACAAGCTAACACCACCGTCATATGTGAAAACTGTCAACGCATTGAAATATTTCACCTCAATTTACTTCACAAAATCGGCACCAATGTATTTTGCATGTTTCAAAGATCCCCTTCGTACGCGAACTGTTGCACAACATTGTCAGATCGACCCGTTTATCTTAAACACGAGTCTTGGTAAAATGGGTGGGCAAACCCGGGCCGGGGCAAAATAAAAGCCGGGGCAGATCGGCAATCGTCAATTCCAAAATACGCATTGTTTTGCAGCAATATTTACAGCGAATACAAATATACTGGTCCGTAACATATCCTCAAAATTTTAATGAGATTGGCATATTAATAACTGCCAATCTTTTGTTTTGCCCCGGCCCGCGTTTGCCTACCCATTTTACCATGACTCATCATGGTCATGGAATACCGAACCCGAAGCTATAAACTGATTGAAACACGCCTTTCCTTTATTATTATTTTCGTAATAACTCAGATTTGAAACAGAATTAGCCCATAATTTTTGCAATTTATATTTTTCTTTCCATAAGGATTATTTATGCTAAATTACATTGAATTTGACTCGGTAGTTCTTGAGAAGAAGATTTTTAAAAATGCACCCCCCTTTTTCTACAGTTTCGAGGTTTTCTCCGCTCTCAATAAAGATCGGTCTTTCATTTTTGCAATTTATATTAACCTTTCCATAAGAATGCTTTGTGCCAAATTTGGTTGAAATTGGCCGAGCGGTTTTAGAGAAGAAGTTCAAAATGTTAAAAGTTTACAGACGGACAGACGGACAGACAGACAGACGGACAGACGGACAGACGGACGGACGGACAGACGGACGACGGACAAAAGGTGATCAGAATAGCTCACTTCAGCTTTCAGCTCAGGTGAGCTAAAAAGCGTACACAAAATTTGATATAAAATCAGACCAAGAAGCTTTGGGTTCCAATATCTTTAAAGATTAACTTATTTTCTTAATACTCAGACTATCAATTTATAGCATTTGTCTGACATGGATTATACATGTTGCCTTTTCAAGAACTGAAAGTTCTATTTCATACTTCAATTCATTTATAAAACAAACTATATAACAAGAAAGTAATAAGAAAATAGGTTTAAAAAAAAAGATAATATTCAATACTGGTAATTGCTGAGAGATAGAAAGATACACATGATTTACAGCTACTGCTCATTGTGAAATAGTAATTACCTTTTCTTGAACAAAAATCATTATGATACTTATATATTCAAATCAAACAATCAAATGAAATTCCAACAAATAATAGATAACTTAATGTGATTTAAAAATGATACCTACTGTTTGGATGAAACAAATCACAGGTAAATTTCATCTTAGGTGGACTCAATGGATAATCTGGAGGGAATGTTAAACGAGAAGGAAAGACTCCTCCTTCAAAACATGTTCCTTCTGGGCCCCTAGAAAATATCATTTATTATATCAAGAGTTTTTTCTTAAACTTGGTATGTTTTAATCATTAAAATAGTATGGTAGATTCTATATTTCAAGAATGTATGTAAAAAATAAGTATCTCAACTTTTACTTGAATATTAAAACTTAAGACTCTTGTGTTCAGTGGCATGCACAGACCTAGAGGGGTAGGGAGAGGGGGTGGGTGTGTCTGCGCCCCCCCCCCCCGGAAAATTCATGCTTATTAAAGGGGGAGAAAACTATATATGTGTAGTACAATAAATCAATTAATTAACATCTACTGTATTTGTTTTTAATTAAAACTACAGAAAAATGAATATCCAAGAAATATCGATTGATATATAATATATTGTTTGACCAATTCTTGATCTGCTCACAAGTACATGTAACATATTTTCACTGAAAATGCATATACATGTATATACATACATAATATATGCTTCCCATTCAAAGAAATTTTCTTCATCCAGTGGTCCAGCTATAATTCCTTCTGGTGGATTTAAAGTTAATTCTAAAGATAGAAAAAAAATATTTTGTATTGTCAAATTGATACATTCTACATTGTACACTATCCACCGGGGCTACTTATACCGTACATCATCAATACACATGATTTAATAGACAGTAATGGTTTTCTGACATAAACATAGAAGATACAAACATAATGCCGGGCCCATTATTCTGTTATTAATTAAATTATATATTAATTTATCTGTTTTAGTGTTTACTGGGTTTTTGGGGTTAAGGGAGATAAAACTGATTGCAAGTCCTTTTCGGTCCTACTAATCAGATAACTCTAAAGAACTCTAGAGAATTCTGGGATTTTTTTTCATTTAAAAGGACTAATAAACGATTTATTATATATGTATCTGTTCAGTTACAGGTTATACTACATAACTACATATATAAACTCATTAAAATTGATTTTAAACTAATTAAAGGCAAATTCCAGAAGGAAATACAATCTGCGTGTTTGTCTAACTCCAAACCGATCTAATCTAATTTACATATGTAAACATCAAGCAAAGTCACTTGTTTCTACAGTTACCTCATGCCATTGGTATAATGATGCACGTAAAAACACAACATAATATATATATTAAGCTAACACATTTCAATGAAGAGCAATTAAGTGCCTGTGCACACGCACCTTACTTTAGAGATATTTTTATTATTCATAGAGATCATTTTCTGTAGTTATAAATATAACGACTTAGATATGTTATTATTATTGTACAGGAAAAAATCTTATGTAAGAAGAAATATTTTTAGGGACCTGTGGTCAGTGTAATGTCAAGTGCATGTTGTAAAAATAAATAATTTTTCTATTTTATTTGCCAATTAATTCATAGAATTTTACAATGCAAAAATGAACATATATACATGCATGTATTACTTTAGACACAAATAAAAAAAAATCAAAGAGAATGTTAGAGTCAACATAGATGTAAAAAAAATAACATGAGCGTGCATGCCCGTAAATTTGTGAAATAACCGTTTTACTAAATTCATTTTTTTTCTCTGAATTATTATAATTCATCAATATCAAATTTATTGATATCCTATACTGTAACGTAAGGTAACCGTATTTAGCATTTCATCATGCAGAAGATGATATATTTTAATAAAAGATGACTTTTAGTTCGTCTTAATGTAGTTTGCTTTTTATTATTCAGTTTGCATTGGTTTTAATTTCTTCTGTAAGGAAAAGGCAATTCATGCACTATTTTTTTTTAAGCCTTTATATCACTTAATTAATATTTACATTTTCTAGTGTCTTAATGTCTGTGATAACACTACGAATCAATTTTGTAATGTACAGTCCAATAAATTCAAATGACGTATTGCTGGGGCGCAATTAGGATTTGCATGATTAATATTCTAATACCAGTATTTAACCGTACAATTGCTGAAATTTGATATAACACCGTTTGGGATTTCTTGGATTTGACCACGCCTCGACCAAAATTATCATCTCCTAATACTCAAAGAGCGATTACTTATTCCTTATTTAATTTTTTTTTTTAACTATTTTACTGTCTTATATCCAAAAACCACCATTTAATTGTTATACCCATTAAATATACAAGAATCTTAAACATTTTTAAAATGCTGTTGATTACATGTATATTGTAAATTGAAAATAAACTACATGTGTCATAATATTTCTATATTAAATATATATTAAATGGTAGCTAATAATAAGAATATTGAAGCTTATCGACATGAATTCTGGTCTCTGTTGTTTTCTAATTTTTCTACTAACTGCATGTACATGCAATGACAGTATATAAGGGGTGTTATTAACTTTAAAGTGATCAAAAGTATAGACTAAATGAATACTTTCATTACTTTTTGAGACTGTAGGGAAATAAGTCAAACTAATTCATTAAAAATGATTTCTGTCAGACTGTTTTTTTTGTTGTAAAGAACTATATATGATATGAGTCAAATTCGGCCCCCGTAATTTGTAATTTTTTAAAGTGTTTCAAATACATTGAATTGTTATGTTATTTTTACGAAGAGTTGATATAAGATATATTTTTCATCTATTTGTTTGATTTATTTGCACTCACTAGCAGTATATGACATCAGAAGTGATGCTATTTTTATAATTCAATCAAAATAATAAAAAAACTGGCATTTTTCTTATCGTTTTTCGAATGGGAAATATAGAGCGCAGCTTTGAACAAGCAAAATCTTTTTGTTACTTATTAGTCTTGAATAGATACATCTCTAATGAAAATATTTTGTTTGTTCAAGGATGCGCATAATACTTTCTGAAAGAAAAACTGCTTAAAAACAAGCCATTTTATGCTAAAAATGAGAAAACGGCAGGAAACGGTTAACTTTATGATGTCATATTTCTAAATTGTGGGCACTTGAATCAAAATGGAAATTATGAAAAAACTTCACATGTATATCTGTACAAAGAAAACAAAGAATTATAGCAAAATGATGATGTTCGTTTAAGGGGGCCGTTTTAGGCTCAAATCATATATAGTCCTTTGAATTTACCAGTTGGCAACTCACATCTGAAACGCTTAGTATCTTAATGTGTATTCCACAACAGTGCCATAGTGGATCTCGGATATTCTTTAGATTGTCCATTTATAAATGCATATTCATGGAGAAGTGTTGTTTTATTACAGGTGAAATTATCAAGATTTAAAGTTGACGACAAGCAAAAAGTCAATATCTTAAAATCGTAACAAATCATGAACGGAGAATAAAGAAACTAACGCTACAAAATATGAAAAATAATTAACCCTAAATAAAATCCATATTAAGAATTATATTAAATGTTGATTTTGTTTAAAGAATTTATAAAGACCTTAAAAAAGAGTAATTTTAATGGACTTGTAAACTGCTCGGGATCGAGATCCTTTGAATAATTTAGTCTCCCCCAACTTATGTTTTGCGCGAAATAATTAATATTTACTTAAAACAAATTATTTTAAATATAGATATTGAATAAAATACAACTTTTATCATCATATAAAATGCAAAAATACGTTCTAAATACTTTAAATATTAAAAAAAATCGCCAGAGTTCTCTCGAGTTCTCTAGAGTTCTCTGTTTAGTAGTACCCAGTCCTTTTAAAGGAAACTAAGAAAAGACAAAGAAGAAAACATTTGTTTAACAACTTACGTTTATACTCTGCCATCAGCCTTTTTAATGCTGACCCGGCCATTTCAAAAACTGACAGGATAAAAGTTAGTACTGGTACAGTAGTGACAAACTCATCTGCTCTCTAATAAAAGAAGTTACGAATAATCAATTGATCACGTGGCTTATTTCGGTGATCTTATTGGACACAAGAAGCGGTTGGTTTGAAATAAAAATCAGTATGGCTACAGACGGTCCCTTAAAGGTTTGTGTGTGTGCACATACTAAGTGAAATGTAATACCATTTTGTAATGAGATCAAGATGTCTCTTGACATATTTTGAGAAAATTTTGTTAAATGACCGATGCAGTCGACGGTTTTTCTCAGACTTGCCACCGAAACTTGTATGTAGCCCAACTTACTCAAAAAGTATACATATAGACATAGACATATAACGGTTATATGTCTATGATATAGACAACCGTCAAATATTATTGTTCCAGTCATTTCCGTAGTTTTTTTTTAATATATATTTTCTGTATTATCGTTTTTTGAATTGCTTTGAGTAAATATTGCAAAAATCTGAGATATGGTAGAATTGTTATAAAATTATCGGGCTCGAAGTGCAGCTTTGCACATAAAATGGAGGGAATGATGATTAGAAAGTAGTAATTGTCAGAATATAGTAGAACTTGGTTAAACCTGAGTCAGCTACAGAGAAAATAGATTCAAAATGAATTAGCACCAATCAGTAATCACCCGATTTGTGTTTACAGACCCTTTTTAATAACATAAGTAAAAAGAATTCGGAAAAGACAACAAAGGATCAAGCCATGTCGGGGGATAATACAGACATCATGCATCTGCCGGCTGCAGCTGAAGGTGGTAAAGGTGAAAAGAAAAGACTGTCAATTGAAAGGATTTACCAGAAGAAGTCACAGCTAGAGCATATTCTTCTCCGTCCAGATACATATATTGGATCTGTGGAATCGGTCACTCAGGTATAATAGTTGTAGTAAAGAAATGTAATTTGTTCCTTTTTCTTTACAAGAATTTCAAAATTGGTAGTTTTATTAATTTCAAAAATTTATATATGTAGTTATATTATCAAGACCAATACAATCTCTTGATTTAGCTATAAAGCTTTAATAAGCTATATAGCTGTATTAAGCTATTCGAAGTAGCTTGATTTAGCTATTTTTTTAAATGTTTTATTATTTTAGCTTGTATAAATAAAATCGCACTTTAGAAATAAGTGCAGTGATAGTTTTCAAAATTTAAATTTAAATTTAAACTGTTATTTAAACTATGCATGTAAAGATTATTCATCAAATTGTGTCTCCTATAGAAACTTTCCACTTAAAAGTTCTAAAAGTTTTGGGGCAATTGATTCGTGACCACACAGTTACTTCTTGAATGAAATATAAGAGTTCAGTTACTTTAAACAAGATAATTGATTGGTAATAATTCAGCACAATGGGATGAAATCATTCTTATCCATGCCTCAATTAGGGGTGTGGAATATTACCGGTATATCAGTATATTGCGGTTTAATCCTTGCTGACAATATATCGCGATATTAAAATCAAATACCGGTATTTTATGATGTATATGAATATATAGTAAAAAAAATAAAATTAAAGAAACAGCTGATATTTAAACTAAATAAAGTGTTTAAAACTCGCCCTGACATCGGCAAGGCACAAGATGTAAATGTAACGATAGTAACTACGGTTGTGTATGGTAGGTGTGTGTGAATACGGGAGAGGATCCTGTTATTAGTTTTATTTATTTTTTTTATGGACTTAAAATATAGAAAATATTAGGATAATAAGAATGACTTAAATATTAAGCGTTACCTGATTTTCTTGGGTTTTTTTCATTTGAGTCGAAGTTGTATTTTCTCGGGAAATGGCAATTTACCGCTCCGATTTGAATAGTATTAACATTGTTTGTTCAAAATGGCTGACGATTACAAAACAAATATTTTATTTGTGAGCAACTTCTCATGGAAATATTTCTTAAGTTTATTTATTTCTACAGTTTTTTGAGTAAAATTAATTAATAAGTAAATAGTTGTTATGTCTTTATCCCCTCGTGCAACTTGTTGCGAAGGGAATATAGCATCGCTGCTGTGCGTGTGTATGTGTATGTCTACTCAGAGACATAAATAATGTTATTGATGTCTCTGGTCTAAATTCATCCGACGTACATCAAATTTTGGTCAATTTTTCCCATATTACCGGTACTTAGAATGGAACTAGTCAAGTTTTAAGAAGATGAATACTTGCGTCATATTTCATTTTTACTCTGATTAATTAAGTTATTGGCATATATGCTTAATGTATGCCCTGTCTTACCACAAAACATTTTGGTCTCCTCAATTGCATTTACTGTTTATTCCTAAATAATGCATCTCCCACATAATGATTTATGTCACTAGGGGATGCTCCACTTAGTCTGGTGCCCTTGTTAAATATGAACTGATGTGCTATATATTACAACACACATTAGAACCTAATTACAATGTTACAAAGTCAATGAAAACCCTAGATTTTGATCACATTTACTAGTTTATTTATAAAAATATCAAGGTTTACGTATTTGCAATATATTGCAATATATCGCAATATTCAGAGTAGGATATTGCAATATATCGCAATATGGTTTTCACTGGCAATACCCAACTCTAGCTTCAATGCACACAAAGAGGTGGACAGTTACCCAAACAATGGAAATGTAGTTTTTGCTTAAAAGTATTCAAAAGCTGCAATGTTAAAACTATAATAAGGGTTATTTTTTTTAATGGTCAATGGTGCAAATATGAGTAGTATGTTAATTGCGATTTTTGGTCTATTTCCTATATATATAGCTAAATCAAGAGATTGTACTAGACCTGATTATTAGCTCACCTGAGCTGAAAGCTCAAGTGAGCTTTTCTGATCAAAATTTGTCCGTTGTCTGTCGGCGTTGGCGTCGGCGTTGTCGTTGTAAACTTTTCACATTTTCATCTTCTTCTCCAGAACCACTGGGCAGATTTCAACCAAACTTGGCACAAAGCATCACTGGGTAAAGGGGATTCAAGTTTGTTCAAATGAAGGGCCACACCCTCTTTAAAGGGGAGATAATTTAGAATTATTTAAAATTTGTAGGTATTTTTCAAAAATCTTCTTCTCAAAAACTATTAGGCCAGAAATTTTGTAACTTGTATGGAAGCATCCTCAGGTAGTGTAGATTCAAGTTTGTTTAAATCATGGTCCCCGGGGGTAGGGTGGGGCCATAATGGGGGATGAATTTTTACAAAGGAAAATATAGAGAAAATCTTTAAAAATCTTCTCAAAAACTATTCGGCCAGAAAAGCTCAAATTGGAGTGGAAGCATCCTCAGATAGTGTAGATTCAAGTTTGTTTAAATCATGGTCCCCAGGGGTAGGGTGGGGCCACAATTGGGGGATGAATTTTTACATAGGAATATATAGAGAAAATCTTTAAGAATCTTCTTCTCAAAAACTATTAGACCAGAAAAGCTCAAATTGGAGTGGAAGCATCCTCAGATAGTGTAGATTCAAGTTTGATTAAATCATGGTCCCCGGGGGGAAGGGTGGGGCCACAATGGAGGATGAATTTTTACATAGGAATATATAGAAAAAATCTTTTAAAATCTTCTTCTCAAAAACTATTTGGCCGGAAAAGCTCCAATTTGAGCGGAAGCATCCTCAGATAGTGTAGATTCAAGTTTGTTTAAATAATGGTCCCCGAGGGTTAGGATGGGGCCACCATGGGGGGATGAATTTTTACATAGGAATATATAGAGAAAATCTTTTAAAATCTTCTCCTTAAAAACTATTAGGCCAGAAAAGCTCAAACTTTTGTGGAGGCATCCTCAGATTGTGTAGATTCAAGTTTGTTTACATCATGGTCCTCGGGGGTAGGGCGGGGCCACAATGGGGGGATGAATTTTTACATAGGAATATATAGAGAAAATCTTTAAAAATATTCTGGGAAAGTTTTCAGTCCAAAAAGTAGTAACTGGTGTGAAAGCACGGGTTGTGCAGATTAAAGTTTGATCAAACCATGATTCCCTAGAGAAAAGTGGGGAGGGGGGGGGTTATATAGGAATAGAGAAAAATCTTCTTACAGGTACAACAACAAAAGGGGCTATGTATTTACCATAAAAATATGTGGATAAAAATCGGTAGATGTTTTAAATATTTTGAGCAAGATCTACTGTTCTTAGTTGTCTTAGATATTTTGATTTTGATACTGTAATGCTAATTTGATCAGATATAAGGCTATTGTTCCTCAGGGCCTCTTGTTATTAATTTCTACTGGTACATCAAATTGCAAAAATTAAAAAAAAGGGGGGGGGGGAGAATATCAGTAAATGTATTAAGGTGGCAGGGGACAGTTTTTTTTAATACAATTCACTGTAGGTAGGGGATGTGTCTTTGGAACTCTGGAACTAGAATTTCCTCAGTTCCCATTCAGAACAAATACCTTTAATTCACTCCTTACCTGTGTATAATTTACTACGGTATGTCCCATCCACCTACTTTTGGTGTCATTTTACCTCCCGTCTGTATCTTGCAATTTTACTGTGTAAAGTTAACACAACAGTCATAGCCGCAAGTTTCGAATTTTTCTTCTGATTCTCATGTACTTAACATTAGAGGCCTACATAAATGCATACCAATTTCAACAAGAGACATCCCTCTAACTAATGATAACCATTAAAAGTCATTTCATGAATTTTAGCAACACTCATAAGCCTTCAAGTACAGCAACTCTCAATTTTACAAAAATCTTGACGGATACTTTATCCCAAACTGTCCCTTGCTAACTAAAAGAAAATATTTTTATTGAAATCATTTCTACTCTTTGAAATTAACTTTGTGATATCCTTTTAGGCTATGTGGGTGTATGACTCAGATTTGGAACAGATGGTTCAACGAGACATCACTTTTGTGCCTGGATTGTACAAAATTTTTGATGAGATTATTGGTAAGAATTTTAACATAATGTCAACTTCTAGGGTTGAAAAAAAAACCACTAACAGACTTAAGATAGATACCCCTTTTTGGGGTATGGTTAAGAATACTAATTTCAAATGCACCATAAAACCTTTTGCAGTATGAGAAAAATTAATCAAGTAAAGTTAAATGTGTTTGTATTTGTAGTCAATGCAGCAGACAACAAACAGAGAGATCCTGGTATGACCACAATAAAGATTGACATTGATCCGTAAGTTGTGTTGATCTAACTTAATTCAGAATTACCCGATCACTAAAAACCAATGAGTTTTTTTTTACCTATTTATCATTGTTTAATTGTAAGTGGTCATTCAATTAATTTGCTTTATTCAAAATTTAAAACCATGCATGTACACATTTGCCCTTTTTTTTTTGCAAGGGCATCAAATGTTCTCTTTTTATGCATAATATGATTGTATTATTTCTAGAGAGAACAACAAAATCAAAGTTTGGAACAATGGAAGGGGGATTCCAGTTATCGAACATAAAACAGAGAAGATGTATGTACCAACAATGATATTTGGACACCTCCTGACATCTAGCAACTATGATGACAGCCAAAAGAAAGTTACAGGTGCAGAACTTATTTTATACATGCAGGAAATTTTTACAGTTTAGTGGTATTTTATTTGTTAATCAAAATTGAAGCTATCCAACAATAAGATTTCATGAATTATGTATTTGAACAGGTGGTAGAAATGGGTATGGAGCAAAGTTGTGCAACATTTTCAGTACAAAGTTCATAGTGGAAACATCATGTAAGGAGTACCACAAAGCCTTCAAACAGGTAAGATTCTCTCGGTTAGGTAAAAAAAAAAGAAGATATGCTTCACATAAGGGTGTTAAAGTTGATTTATTAAAATTATTTTTTCAATTGGATTTTTGATAGACGTGGATTGACAACATGGGAAAAACTAAAGAACCCACTATCACAGATGCCAAAAATGAAGACTTCACATCCATCACTTTCTACCCTGACTTACAGAAGTTCAAAATGGAAAGTCTGACCAAAGACGTGGTCGATCTGTTCACACGCAGGGCATATGACGTTGCAGCTGCATCTAGAGGCGTCAAAGTTTTCCTGAATGGGAAAAGACTTCCTGTAATACATTTTCCAGAATAAAATAATACATTTGCTAAATTTTTAATTCAAAAAGTAGATATACAGTTGAACTTCGGTATCTCGAACACGGATATCTCGAATACAATGGATATGCCGAAGTGATTTGTAAGTCCCAACCACTTATACTTTAAGTACTTTACCCTTGATGTCTCGAATACTCTGATATCTCGACGTTTTTACCAGTCCCATCTAGTTCGAAATAACGAGGTTTGACTGTATGTCTAAATTTTGAAGATTGTTTATGATTTGTATATACATGTATTGAGTGGTTTTTACTTGACAGGTGAAAAATTTTAAAGATTACATCAACTTGTATGTGAAAGACAAAACAGATGACAATGGGCAGCCATTGCCTGTCATTCATGAGGCAGCAAATGAGCGCTGGGAGGTGGCGGTAACCTTGAGTGAGAAAGGCTTCCAGCAAGTCAGCTTTGTCAACAGCATTGCAACCACCAAGGTAAATTAACACGGCCGAGAAAACCCCAAAAGTTGAATTCCTTAACATTATGAATATACATGTACATGTATTTAGACATGGTTACTTATTTCTCAAATTTTTGACAGGGAGGAAGGCACGTAGACAATGTTACAGATCAGGTTGTGACTAAGCTAATAGAAGTTGTAAAGAAAAAGAACAAAGGTGGAATTGCAATCAAACCTTTCCAAGTGAGTATTTGAAAAAAAAAACAAAAAAAAAACCCTTTATTTGTGTTGAAAAATTGACTGTTAAAAGATGTACTGTATGCTTGCACATTAGACATCCATGCTTTCTATTATAGGTAAAGAACCACCTCTGGATATTTGTCAATTGCCTGATAGAAAATCCTACATTTGACTCTCAGACAAAAGAGTCAATGACATTGCAAGCCAAACAGTTTGGATCAAAATGCACTCTTTCTGAAAAATTCATTAATCAGGTACCGTATTTTCCGGGGCATATGTCGATGTGGGGCATAAGCCGAATTGCTCATTTTCAGACAAAATTCAGCAAAAATCCTTAGACTAGCCGATCTGGGGGATAAGCCGATTTTTAATCGATGATTATTATAGTGAAAGTATGACCGCTGATCAAGGAAGTCATCGAATATATACTTTCAGAATATCGATGTAGAAAATCAAATGAGTAATTAGAATTATTTGATTATCTAAATATTTATATTTTAAGTAATTTTTAAAACTCTATCTGCGTTTTGTGCATGATTGGTCTCGGTATCAACGTTACGTACTGTAATTTTACACTGTAACATAAATGTTGTAAATTTTATTGCAACACCAACCTCCGTGGTTCTGTTTGATAGATTAAGTATAATATTTTACCAAACATTTCATATTTTATCAATACCTTATTGCTAAATTTCATTTGATCAAGTTATAATTTGAAAGCTTCTTGTAAATTCGGGGTATGGCATCCATTAGCTCAACACGTGGTTTCATATTCAAATAGAGTTATCCCCCGTAATCGATATAATTGAGAAAACGAAATGCCACATAGAAAATATTAAATTTGTGTTCTTTTCCATTAATTAATTAAATAGTGACTTGCCGTTACGCAAAGAAGTTATAATGCTAACAAACACAGTCAATGCAATGAAGTGTAACGGTGTACACTACGTGCCCCCAGGCTGTGTTTAAGTCACGGGTTTCACACCTTTGTATATACACACGACACTGGAATACCGTTATTTCATCCAACAGGAAATTAATTTGGGTTTGAACATACACAAATTAATTGTAAAAAAAACCCAAAGCATTTTAAATTGATCATACAATTCCCACGAATGCTGACATGAAAAAATTCCGTCATTTTACATTCTACACAGTTTCGTTTTCTTTTTTACTACGCAATAATAGTTTCCAGAGTTCAGACACGATATGATTTGAATTGTAAAGAAATACATCGTACATTTTATTACTCACGATGTCATTACAAAAATTATCATCGGGACAATTATCGATAATAGTTCAAACGGAAGAAAAAACCAAACCTCATAATAAACTGCTACAACAGTACAATGGATAAAAACAGTGGATTTTGTATTTTACTGTTCATTTTTTTTCAACTTTGAGCCTACGATAAGCCGATCCCGGGGGATAAGCCGGGGCTCCCGCATCGTTGAAAAAAAATACCGGCCTATGCCCCGGAAAATACGGTAATTCTGCAAGTTGATTATCCAAAACTATTTACAATGAAAGTTTTAGGTTTTCTTGAATACTTATACATGTACCTACAGTATGCTCAAAGGGGTATTTCATCTTATTAAAGGTCAGTAAATGTGGAATCGTGGACAACATTTTGAGTTGGATGAAGTTCAAAGCACAAACACAGTTGAACAAGAAACTGACTTCAAGTAAAACTTCGAAGATGAAAGGAATTCCGAAATTGGACGATGCCAATGATGCAGGAACGAGGAATTCCCGCGACTGTACCCTGATCCTCACCGAAGGAGATTCAGCTAAGTCTCTGGCTGTTGCTGGTTTGGGTGTTGTAGGAAGGGACAAATATGGAGTGTTCCCCCTGAAGGGAAAAGTTCTCAATGTACGAGAAGCTACGCACAAACAGGTTGGTGTTCAAATTCATTTATTATAGAGACTTTATCATTTAAGAAATAACAATGTGTAATTACATGCAAATGATGATTCCTGTTAGTGTTAAATCTAAAGCAAAATAGCGTGGCGCGGCGCCATGCCCCTTTTTATCAGCGCCATGCCCTTTTTCCAAACGCCATGCCCTTTTAATAATAAATAAAAGTGATGCCCTTTTTATTGAAAGTAAATTTAATTCAAAACCAACATTGCCCTAGCCTCTGTTTTGATTGCAAAGTTAAAACTCGCTGGACTTCACGCACGAGTGACCTGAGACAATAGACGATACAGGTAAACTGGAGAGACCCAAGCTGAGGGTATATACACAGCTGTTTTAACTAAATGGGGGATTTGACACCTAATTACTGGTACAATAATGTGATAAATAACAACTGAATTATCTCCTTGAAATCATTAATTGTAGAAGCTTATCATTGAGACATCGTAAGGTTATCTATAAATAGAATTAACACAAAAGAATATATTTTATGGAGATAATTTGAAATTTTAACACTGAGGCACCTAAAACCATGTTTAGACTAATAAAACAATTTAATAAAAATCTAGATGTGAAGTTTTCTTACTCTTTTTAAGCTTTTAAACAATCGCCAAATTTACCAGAATTTTCTCTGTTTCCAAAAAACGTAACTCTTCTTAAAGAATGCAGAAACTTAATTTATAATAAAAGATTGTAATGAATATTTTAATGCAAATTGATTTTTAAAAAGCTTAAAACAACAATTTCATTATCCATATTTCTGTAGTAAAAAGGGATTCATAATTTTGCCATCAGTTGTCTACATATTCTCTTTTGACTGAGAAGTGGACAGGCATAGCCTACATTCATGCTATGCCCGTCCACTTCTCAAAAGAGAATATTGTCTACATTATGCATGTCCTATGATTCATAACTGGATACAGATGTGTTTCAGTTCACATATTACATAAAGCCTAAATAAAATAAAGAATTTTTAACGCATTATACTTTAAAACTAGTCAGACCAATGCCATGGCTGTTCTAAGGGATAAAAATAAATGTAAATCAATTTAAGAAAGAAAACAAAGATTGAAAATAAAATTTTGAATAAGATATACATGAATTTATCTTGTTTCATTACAAATCATCTCCGATCACACTTGATTACGATGCAAAAGTTTCTTTAAAATACACTTGTTTCAAGGATTAATGATTTATAATATTACCGCAGAAAAAGGTGCCCCTTTCAAGGTTTTATAATAATTACCGCGAAGAAAAGTGCCCTTTTCACCATTATTTAACATGCCCTTTTTAAATCCTAGATTTAACACTACCTGTTAACATCTTTTAAATAGTTTATGTAGTTTAGAAAAAAATTCTTCTAATTTAGATCATGGACAATGCTGAAATCAACAACATCATCAAAATCATGGGTCTGCAGTTCAAAGAAAAATACAATGACCCAGATGCCCTGAAGAACCTGAGATACGGCAAATTGATGATCATGACAGATCAGGATCAGGACGGCTCTCACATCAAGGGCCTTCTCATCAACTTCATGCATCACTTCTGGCCCAATCTCCTCAAGTACAATGTCATTGAGGAGTTCATCACACCCATTGTGAAGGTATAGGATACATGTACCATCATAATATGTATGTTAAGTTTTAGAAAGATATACATGAAAGAAAGTGTTGTACTATGAGGGTTGAGGTTGAAAGATGCTTGAAAGTATAAAATACATGTATGTTGCAGGTCACAAAAGGAAAAACAGAGCTATCTTTCTACAGCTTACCAGAGTTTGAAGAATGGAAGAGAGAAACAGAAAACTGGCACACATACCGAGTAAAGTACTACAAAGGTCTTTATCAATTTTCACCCAAATTACATGTATTACTTATTTCCATTTGTGTTATAAATGAATTATAATAAAAACTGTAAAAATACATGTCTGAAATAATCACAAATTTTGTGTCAATAGTATGACTCTTTACAGTCAATCTGTATTTCTTATTTTCTTCATCTCTAGGTTTGGGTACCAGCACCTCAAAAGAGGCCAAGGAATACTTCAGTGATATGGAGCGTCACAAAATCCCATTCAGGTACACAGGAGCAGAGGATGATGCTGCCATCAATCTGGTCAGTTCTGCAGATTTTCATTTCAAATTCCAAGATGCTCAAATGTACACAATGAATTAAAATTGAATTTACATGTATTTTTCAGAAGTAGCTTTCTATCTTATGCTGTATTTTATGTAGGCTTTCAGTAAAAAGAAGATTGAAGAAAGAAAAGAATGGCTCACAAGTTGGATGGAAGACAGAAAAAGGAGATCTGAAATGGGATTGCCTGAGGTACAAACTAACAAAGCATGTAGAAAAACATCCGTACCTTATTAGAGATTTTTATTTTATTATGTAAGTACATGTAACTTGATCACTATTTAACTCTCATGAGGGGTCCTATGCGTTTTCAGA
Source organism: Magallana ariakensis (assembly GCA_020458035.1). NCBI lineage: Eukaryota > Metazoa > Mollusca > Bivalvia > Ostreida > Ostreidae > Magallana > Magallana ariakensis. The sequence continues at coordinate 49,139,978 of CM035815.1, read as the reverse complement.
ACTACTTGTATGGAAAAGGCACCAAGGTCATTACGTTCAATGACTTTATCAATCGGGAGTTGATCCTATACTCCAACATGGACAACACTCGCTCCATTCCCTCCATGGTGGACGGACTCAAACCTGGTCAGCGCAAAGTCCTCTTCACCTGCCTGAAAAGGAATCTCACCAAAGAGCTTAAAGTGGCTCAGCTCGCCGGTTCTGTGGCAGAAATGTCAGCTTATCACCACGGTGAGGTAAGCAAAGAAAATGCAATGGTTTATACTTGTATTTTGTTTGTCAAGTTTTTTTTTGACATTCTGGAGCTGTGATTAACAATTGATTCATATTGGATAGGTGTGCTGATTTCAATTAAAAAATTTAATTTAAGAAATACATGTTCAACATCTATCTACCGTATTAGATATTTATGCAAACTAAATTCAAGCACATATTATACAATGTAGAAAATCTATACTATTGATTTGTTTCTGAAGTTTCATTCTTTTAAAAAGCTTTTCTCAAAGTAAACATGCTGTTACACACTGATCCTTGTATTTCTGTTTATAGGCATCTTTGATGAACACAATCATCAACTTGGCTCAAAACTTTGTTGGCTCCAACAACCTGAACATCCTGCAGCCCATTGGTCAGTTTGGTACCAGGTTACATGGGGGGAAAGACGCTGCCAGCCCTCGTTACATCTTTACAGCTCTCAGGTCGGTTAAGATACTTGAGCATAACTGTCATAATAAATGCTTAGTGTTAAATTATGGTAAAAATGGCAGCATAGGGGTAGCTTAGCATTTCTAATATGAAGTAAGACAGAAACAAGAATTGCAATTCATCGTTTCTTTTACAGCCCATTAGCACGCATGCTATTCAACGTAAATGATGATCCTTTGCTGAAGAGCAATTTTGATGACAACTTGAAGATTGAGCCTGACTGGTACTGTCCCATCATTCCAATGGTGCTGGTGAATGGAGCGGAAGGAATCGGAACCGGATGGAGCACCAAACTCCCTAACTACGATGTCAGGGAGATCATTGCCAACATCAAGAGAATGCTGGATGGGGAAGACCCTCTTCCAATGGTAATATTCTAAAAAAAAATTACTTCATTGACATGGAGTTTCATTGGAAAAATCTATAGAGAGATTTTCATAAATGATTCATATTTCTTTTCTTTTTTTTTTTCATCCCCTTGAAATAGATGATTCTACACTACATGTATTTATTGATACTGCACATACTTTTATTGTTGTGTAGGTGCCGAGCTACAAGAACTTCAAGGGCACAATAGAGGAGCTGAGTGAGAGTCGGTTCATTGCGAGTGGAGAGGTGGCCATTATTGACGACCAGACCATTGAGATCACAGAGCTGCCAATCAGGACCTGGACCCAGAACTACAAGGAGGATGTGCTGGAGGTCATGTTACACGGGACAGAGAAAACACCCTCAATGATCACGTATGTTTATGTACTTCCTGGATACAAGATAACAGTTATATACCATTTCAAAAAAGTTTAAATTGGCTTGGAAATTGTTAATTTTTATTGAAGATTGTTTTGAAAAAAAATGGAGTTTCTTTTTATTTTTGAAGTGATTTTAAAGAGTATCACACAGATTCTACGGTAAAATTTGTTGTGAAGATGACGCCAGAGAAGCTGGCTGCTGCAGAGGAACAGGGACTTCACAAAGTCTTCAAACTACAGTCCAACATTTCCACAAACTCAATGGTGAAGCTTACAGACACATTGTTAAACAACTCTGAATTAGTCCAATAAGTGACGTTTAATCTTATTAAGAATTATGCTTACGTGAATAAATGTTTGTTTATAGGTGTTGTTTGACCATAATGGCTGCATCAGGAGGTACGAAAACATCACAGATATTCTTAAAGAGTACTTTGATGTCCGTTTGGGTCTCTATCAAAAGCGCAAGGACTACTTGGAAGGGCTGTTAACAGCAGAGGCGAGTCGTCTGGAGAACATTGCCAGATTTATCATGGAAAAAATAGACGGCCTGATTACAATTGGTTAGAATTTCTTAACTTTCTAGGGATCAATTCAAATGAGCAGTTTGTATATGTAAAAAAAATAATAATAATCTACTAAAAAAATTTGCTTTCTACAGAGAACAAGCCAAAGAAGGAATTGATCCAGATGTTGGTCAGAAGAGGCTATGACTCAGATCCATTGAAGAGATGGAAAGAATTACAGGCCAAGGACAAAGTAATTGTTTTGATTTAATGAAACTGTTATTGGTAGTATTAAACAAGCTTACATGTAAATATGCTCAATTATAAACAACCTCATCAAAACTATTGTATATAATATGTTTTGTTCAGTTTGTTAGAAATACATGTAATACCAAATAATTTTGAATGTAATGATCTTTTAATGAACATTATGCTTGACAAGGAGGATGTTGATGAAGATGATGAAGAAGAGGGAGATGTTGAGAGCACAGCCTCTGGTTCATCGGGTGGCCCCGATTTCAACTACATCCTCAATAACCCACTGTGGTGCCTGACCAAGGAAAAGAAAGATGCCTTACTGAAACAGAGGGATGAGAAGGTGAGTGAATCAGAAGGTCTAACTATAGTCTGTCTCAAGATATTTATGCAGCACATTTGGGCGATTTTTAATAAAAAAAAAAAAAAATTGCACATACCTGTGAAAGAAGTGCAATTGAAATCGATGAAAGGGAAAATTTCCAAGATAACTTCATTCACATGGTACCATTTTTCCCTCGTTCAAATTCAAAGGAACGAAAACGGATTTCTTACGGAGATTTTTAATGGGGAATGTTGACATCTTTTCTACATTCGGAAGTCACTCTGAATACCTCGCACAATTTTTCAACGAAAACAGATTTCTTACGGAGATTTATAATGGGGAATGTTGACATCTTTTCTACATTCGGAAGTCACTCTGAATACCTCGCACAATTTTTCAACGTTATCACCCGGATACTTTCATCTCTTTTGTAATGCAAAATCCCCGTAGACTTTTTATTTTTAGCCGTTTATTGAAACCTGACAAGCTAGAGGGGCATTTCAAATGGGAAATGTTGGGATTTTTTCATACTATTGAGTGAACCCAGAGGTATATATAAATATCAAATAATTTAAGAAAATATGTGGCAGAGATATCTTGGGACAGACAATAATAACTAAGTTATACCCAGTAAAAAAAAAAGATAGTACAATTGTTTGATGTCATTATATTGCATTTATAACTTGAATGTATTGACCAAAATTAAAAAGTACATGTCAGTTGATTGAATTACATAAACATGTATATGCAAATGTGCTTTTGAGTGACAGCTGTCGGTTAAAATGATTGGACTATGTACTAACCTTTGTGCATGATTATCTTTCTTTTTGATACTTAGAAATCTGAACTAGAAGCTCTGAAGAAAAAGAGTAAAGAAGACCTGTGGATGGACAATTTGGAGGAATTCATGCAAAATCTGGAGGTATGTTTTTTCATGTTAAAAGGTCTTGGTGCCAGGGTGTTTTAAAAAATGTACATACATGTACTCTACATGTAAGGGGTTTCAAATGTAAATAAAAAAAAGAAAAATTTTAATTTGGTTATTTGATTAACTTTGTTAAAAGGAACTGGAGCAGAAGGAGAGAGATGATGAGAAGCAGTCATTGAGCAAACCTGTCAAGATCAAGGGGAAAGGAGTGAAGGCCCGTAAAGTAGTAGAGGAGATGAACAAACCATCGCCCATGGGTCGGAGAGTGGTGCCAAGAATCGACACTGCCATGAAGAACAAGGCTGACGCAGCAGCAAACAAGATCCAGAAAGCCAAAGTATAAACCAAATAGGAATGAATTTCTCTACAATTAAAATTAATGTTTGAGTTCATTATATATTTGGACCTTATTGATTTGAAATTTTTTAAAGTTGAAGAAGGAGACAAAGAACCTGATGGATTGCTTTGACAAGGAAGATGAGGAGGAGGATATGGAGCACACCAGTTTGGCAGAACGTCTGGAGAAAAAGACAGGCATCAAGTCTCCAACATCTAAAGTTAATGGAGAGCCCAAGACAGAAGCTGCTGCTGAGAAACCGGCTAAAAAGAAACAGGGTCAGTGTTTATGATGTGTAACATATATACCGTCTCAGATAATGATGTATACAATGTACAGATACATAGGAAAGAGATTTAAATATTTCGGTTTTCTTGTGTGCAGTACGCAAGCCAAGAGACACCTCTGCAAGTCCCAAGAAGAAAGGGAAAAAAGGCAAAAAGAAGAATCCATGGTCAGATTCGGAGGAATCGGAGGGTGCCATGTCAGACTCTGACATGGATGGCAGCTTCATGGAGAATCTGAAGCCAAAAATTGACAGACCAAAACGGGAAACAAGTGAGTAAATAAGTGAATCAATAATAAGTGAATCAAGTATGGATATGGCTAGAATGATTCTAGGATTTTGTTCTAGTCTGTTAATTATGAATATTTACAAGAAAGAATAGGTTCTGTTTTTGTCATTTCAATCAATAAAACTAAGGTCAGTACAAATTTCGAATTATTTAAGTATTTTATAGAAATACAACTTGTAATTATGTGATTAATATCTTCAGAGAATGAAATAGCATGGGACACAGTGTACACATTGCAAATTGATATTAAGTTTATCATTGTGTCTTTTTTCCATCTTCAGTAGCGAAATTGAAGTACAAGTCTATTCCAACCACTCATCTCTTAATTGCCACTTTTTAATTTTTCTACTTCAGAAGCTAAGCAAACCAAGTACAGTTTTGATTCTGATGAGGGTTCCATCAAGTCGGACAGTGATGAAGAGTTTGTGGCTGTCAACAATGAGGATCATGAACCCACAGTAGTGTCTTCTGAGGATGACATGCCTGTATCGAAAAAGTGAGTCAACTTGTATGGATAAGGCCACATAATATAAGGGTTTTAACTTTTAAGCTATTCAGAGATAGTGGCATTGCAAATTTTATTGTATTTTCAGTTGAATGTAAAGAAAATATTGCTGCAACCTGTTCAGAAAAAATATCATACTTTCATTTTTGCACTGCACAGAAAACTTTGTGTCAAACTATGTACTGTACATTTATTGAGATTATTGCTAGCCAGAGAAGGAGGATCTAGTTTCTCTTGTCATGCAGGAAAAAGTTCTCCCAATGGGAGCAACTTGATGTAATGAAGGTGTCTATAGCTATAATACGTATTTTTTACATGGCGATCCCAATTAAGCCGGGGACAATAATAGAAGGATATTCAAAAGGTTCTTCATTATGTTATGTTCCAGTTAGGTTAAAAGGAGCTAAGTCCTGATTGGAAAGAACAAATATTATACAGTAACACACACTTATAACGAAGTGTATCAGGGACGGGTAATTTTACTTCTTTATAAGCATATTCATTTTATCTGTCAAGTTTACAACATATAATAAAGTCACAGGGAATGAAAATCACTTCACTGTAAGCATCAATTCATTATAAGCGTGTTCGTTTATATAACCGTGTTTTACTGTATACATTCCAAAATTATTAGCAAAGTTGTGTCAATGAAACTTGTATATTTGATCACTGTGAGATATAAGACTTAAAAATTGAGCCTTTAGATTTTTTCAACACTCCCTGGTATTGTTTATCCCAGTAACCCAGATTTTTACAATGATTTTTAGAGGAAAAGAAGTTTGAAATATCAGTGATGTGATGCTTGTGCATGTTGTGTATTACATTTATACGGTAATTAAAAAGTGCATTTTGAGTACAGATAAAGAATTTGCTTAAAGGTATATATGCCGTTTTTAACTGCATTTTTGCGATGTTGAAAACCAAACCCAAATTTTGTCAGCATGGCTAGATATATGAAAAAGAAGTTTATAGAAAATTTTGCAATTTTTTTATATATTTTAACGAGGAACTAGCCATAATTTGAAAATTATATAACCGCGATCTACAGTACCTATGCATATTCATAAATGAGTAACGTTTGAGGTGGATTTGTGCATGTGCGTGGGAATAGTAATTTAGAAAAGCAGCTTGCAGAACGAGGTTATACGACAGGTTTGTTTACATTTGTTTGAATTCATATAAACAGGTTTGTGTGATGTTAACAGAAAAATATCAGATATTGTCATCTGCATTTTATGAGGATGGTTGCGTATCGGTGTCGAAGACAATCAATGAGAGCTCTTTTGCAATTGACCATTATTTTCATACATTGACAACATGTATTATCATAATAGAACGTCAAAATTATCCCGTCTGGGGCCTCTGAACTCAAAACATATACAATTTATAGATTTTAAGTATTCGAGTGATAGTTATACAAATTTTATCATATTCAGACAATTAATATTATACCATACACATAAGCTTCTTTTCCTTTATGAGTAAATATCTTATTAAACAAAGAAAACACACCGCTGTGTGACCCACCTGTCTATAGCTAGAATCAAGCCCATAGTTAAACACGAAGTTTCTAACACGTGTCCACCGCTCAAAGTGGTCTTCAATATAGATTCTCATTTTACAACGTTTTCTATCAAACTGTTTCTTTCTCTTCGAACACGTTATTCCACTGCCAACGGACCGACCACGTTTCCGCGTTGACCTCTTGTGTACGTTGTAAAATTAGCTTGTCACATCACGTGCTAATGAATATTTCAAAGTTGGGCGTTTATTGACTGGCCCGGTTAAAAAATAAATAGATTCGAATTTATATTAAATACTTTTAAATGCGTTTGATTTAAACTGTATAATTTTCAGAAACTTTTGTAGCTTAATAGAAAAATGAAAACATTTCTTTCTTTTAAAATTTTCATTTAAAACGGCATATATACCTTTAATGTTATCTTAAACCAAGATTTGTAATACTGCATATTCCTAATTAAACACGAATTAATTTCCGCGTAAAATCGCGAGAAGAATCCCTCGCGGAATTTAAATTCTCGCTTTTATTTTTCAGACAGTTTTGAACTATAGGAAATAATAACAAAAAAATCAGTGACCATGATTTCATATTCTTGGATTTGATACAAAACAGTGAACTCGCAGAATTAAGTACTCGCGTAAAATGAGGAATTTACAGTATTAAGAAAGCTTCCCTTATCTACTGTCTTATTCATTTTATTCTCTGTTTTTTTTTTTGTTTTTTTTTTAAATTAGCTTGAGAACCAGAGAATTTTAAATGACCCTTACTCTTTAAGTAGTCTTACAAATGTAGACTTGATTCTCATTTATCCAAATTAAGTTTATATGTTAATATCTATCATGTTATGCAAATATTTCTTTGTATTTGTTAGTTCTCTATTCATTGTTAGTTCTCTATTCATAGCAAAATTAAAAGTAAAAATTTATATTTACCATTTCAAGCCTTAATATATACTTTTAAAATTTAAGATAATGATAGGTTGTGGGGGGGGGGGGGGGGGTTGTAACCCCCTTTGTTTTCATTGTTCAATTTTCCAATATTTTTAAAAACTAATGAATACTGTACCCTTATAAGTTAAATCACTTTTTTTTTTTTATAATTTTCTTGATAAATTTTCCTTTATGATTTCATTCTTCTCATGACATCTTCAATTACATGTATACAATTGTAGCTGTACCGAAAAATTAGAAATTCCAATTGCGCAGACCAGTTGATTTTGATTTTTCATCCATCAAGCGTTTTCACACTGAATATTGCTATTCCAGAGCATCTTTGTGTAACGTGACCCTGTTGTATGCTGTACTATAGAAATTGCTATTGCTTACTAGACATTTGTAAATAAAAGTGGCGCATATAAAACTTGGTTTACAAGACTATTATCATGTCATCTAAACTGTGATACGCTTAGGTTATAATCCAGTTTACCTGAAGTTTTGGGGAGATTTTTTGTTACAAAGAGCTAAAAGCAAATTTTCATGAGGCTGCATTTTGCACATTTCTATTTGTAACAAGATTTCATTCACAGTCAGTTTCACATTCCATTTACGGTATATGTATCTGTAGGTCCAAGGCTGTGGTTGAAGATGATGACTCGCCCGTTAAAAAGATAAAGAAGACAAAAACAAAAAAGTAGGTGCTTTTGAAAAACATGTTGTTCTTGTTAAAAAGTTGCATAAGACCTCATGTTCTTGTTATCAAGATGAGTCATTCCTCTACATCTAATTATCACTCTCATTATGGCTTTAGCAGACATTTTCTATTTGATTAACACATTATGCTATGGTTTGCTGCAGGCCTGCTATGGAGTTTTTGGATTCCTCAGATGAAGAGGATGGTGATTCCCCAAAGTCGGATGCCCTCACATGGAAGTCTGCTACCACAAAAGGTCAGGCTCTGTAGCTTTAGAGTTTTAGCATTTTAATTTCTGTTTTCTTTTGCCAAAAAGCAGCATGTGTTTTCAATTTTTAAAAGAACTGGTATTTACTGCAAACCAACTATACTTATGAAGACAAATACCAGCAAGATTTATTAGTAACCTTTCTTTACAGACACTTAAAGTCAATTTCAGTTTGAAAGAAATAAAATGAGTACTTATGAATGGAAACTCATTGTTGTTGATCAACTCCCAATTGGCCATTTGGGAATAAAAAAAATTCATACTTGATTTACAGTTTATCATACATTATATTGGAAAAATCCATATGCATGCTAAAAATTTTTCATACATGTACATTATCGTGGGTTAAGAAATTGGTCACTGTGGTCACTATCTAATGAAGTCAAAGCTCAACATCTTGATTCTGATGTGTTGAGGAAAGAACTTGCAGATATCTGAGAATCTGAGATACAAAGGGTAAAACACATAAAGAAGCAGTGATAAGGACTTTAAACTTACCTACTTTGATATAGGCGTGACATTTGAGATATTCATGTCTAAGATACAAAAGTTAATTAAGCATGCTCATTTTAAGTAGTGAAATCATTTTGTTCATTTATTTTTTTTTTTAGAGCCAGCCCCAGCAACAGTTATAAGTGATGATGATGATGACGACGACAAAGTCAACAAGGATATCTTCAAGTCAATATCGGAGCCCAAGGCAGCAGCCAAAAAACCGGCAGCAAAAAAGAAGACAGCAGCTAAAAAAGGTTAGGGTGGTTTTTTTGTTTTAAACAATACATGTAAAATCTCATTTGTTCCATAATTACCCTTATACATGAATAATGGTTGTGGACGTTGCAGAAAAGAAACATGATCCACTGACTTGCTTTGTTTAAAGAAAAAAATTCTGCTAAAGTCACAACCATTATATAGTTTTTCTTGAACATGTAGTCCTGAGTAAACACTTGGTTGATGAAATTATGCCTTGCTAAGGTTGTGGTCTGAAATTTTTCACCTCAGTGGCAACCTGCATGTGTATTGGCCTGATCATGGATTTTAAACCAAAGTGATTTTGATTTTTGACTGTCCTCCTGTTCTGCTTTAGCGGACCCCAAACAACCATCCATAGCTCAGGCCTTTAAGCCTAGCACTGAGACTAATAAGCCCAAGCAGCGCAAGCTGTTGACCACCAAGAAGCCGGTCCTGACCATATCTGATGACGAGGAGGGGGACGACGACGACGTCCTTATATCAGGTCTGACAAAGATCTGTTTATAGCATGCTGCGGTTATAGGTTCCTACAGCTGTGTCCAGAGACTGGGTCCACTGTGTGGGGTACTGATTGTACAATATCACTCGCTCCCACACAGAAACCGCTGGATAGCAACTAACCCTTAACAAATAATAAATGTTTATGTTGATATTAAGTTGTTTGTCGGGATGATGTGACTGGGCTTTTCTTATTATTCTTCTGTTTTTCAAGTCTCATTGAATTTTAGTCATCGTTTATTTTGCTGATTACATCTAAGGTTGATGTCAGTGTTAAATGGTATTACAGGTACATGAATAATAATTTGGAGGCCTGTTTTCACAAAAATAGAAGCATAGTACATTTATTGTTTAAAAAACTGGGCAAATTGTGCTTGTTCTGTACCGGTACATTGTTGGTGTTAAGGAGGCTGGATGGTCAACAAATTAACCACCAGATCTACCTAAAAGGACTATGTGCGGTATGGTCAAATATCTGCCCCCAATTTTAACCAATTTTTGAATAGTATCGTATAAAAATAAAATCTTCATAAATCATTATACAGAGGATGCCTATCACTTTAATCTTGTTTTTAGTCAACATTGCTCATTCGCTGTTTATTTATGACGTCACCTAAATGACCTAATTCCCGCAAATTTGCAAACAAATGAAAATATTCTCAATTTTGCTTTATATTTTGCATTCAGAAGTATAGAGCGCAGGTCTGCTCAAGTACGATTTAAACATGTTTTTCTTCAGATAATTATACACATTATACTAAAAAATGGTACTTGAGCAAGTCTGCGCTCAATGTTTCCAAGTCGAAAAACCATCCGAAAACACTCATATTTTGCTACAAAACATCAATTTATCAAAATAAGGCAATCTTCATGACATCATTTCTACATTATGACGTCACTTTGGTGACAACCTTTTACATCCTTATTTTCAATATGATTTTAACTATCTTCCACCTTATTTTTAAAGCTCTTTATAAAACTTTATTGGGGGGGGGGGGGCGAAAAATGCATCATACCGCACTTAGTCCTTTTAGATATGATTTGTGTAGAGATAAACTATTATTTAGTAAAGAAAAAATCCATATATTTTATCATTAAAATTTGGGTATTTTCCTATATTTTTATAAAGAGCTCTTCTTATAAAGAAGGCCAATGCAGTCTAAAATGGGCACGACCATTGAACCCTCTTAAATAATAAAGATAAAATTGATCCATTAAAAAAAAAAAATTTATTATATACTGTTAAATGTATTAATGCAAGTACCAGTTGTTCAAAATTCTTACCTTTTACAGAGAAACCACCAAAAGAGACCAAGCCCAAGAAGGCAGCTAAACCGAAGAAAAAGTCGACAGATGATTCTGAGGACGATAAGCCGAAAAAAGCCACCAAGAAAAGGCCTGCAAAGAACTTCTCAGACAGTGACTTTTCAGAGGACGATTTCCTGCCTAAGAAAGCAGCTGGAGGGAAAAAGGTAGGAGAAAACAGAACAATTTCTGATTTTTAGCTCACCTGAGCTGAAAGCTCAAGTGAGCTATTCTGATCACATTTTGTCTGTCGTCCGTCTGTCCGTCTGTCTGTCTGTCCGTCTGTCTGTAAACTTTTCACATTTTCAACATCTTCTCAAGAACCACTGGGCCAATTTCAACCAAACTTGGCACATAGCATCCTTAGCCTAAGGGGATTCAAAGTTGTGAAAATTAAGGACCAAGCCCTCTTACAAGGGGAGATAATTAGGAATTAATGAAATTTTTCGAGAAATTTTCAAAAATCTTCTTCTCAAGAACCATTTGGCCAGGAAAGCTGAAACTTATGTGGAAGCATCCTCAGGTAGTGTAGATTCAAAGTTGTGAAAATCATGACCCCCGGGGGTAGGGTGGGGCCACAATGGGGGGGTCGACTTTTTACATAGGAAATATAGAGTAAATCTTTAAAAATCTTCTTCTAAAAAACCATTCGGCCAGAAAAGCTGAAACTTATGTGGAAGCATCCTCAGGTAGTGTAGATTCAAAGTTGTGAAAATCTTGACCCCGGGGGGTAGGGTGGGGCAAAAATGGGGAGGGGGTCAACTTTTTACATAGGAATATATAGAGTAAATCTTTAAAAATCTTCTTCTAAAAAGCCATTTGGCCAGAAAAGCTGAAACTTATGTGGAAATATCCTCAGGTAGTGTAGATTCAAAGTTGTGAAAATCATGACCCCCAGGGGTAGGGTGGGGCAAAAATGGGGGGGTCGACTTTTTACATAGGAATATATAGAGTAAATCTTTAAAAAATCTTCTTCTCAAGAACCATTTGGCCAGGAAAGCTGAAACTTGTGTGGAAGCATCCTAAGGTAGTGTAGATTCAGAGTTGTGAAAATCATGACTCCCGAGGGTAGGGTGGGGCCACAAATGGGGAGGGGGTCAACTTTTTACATAGGAATATATAGAGTAAATCTTTAAAAATCTTCTTCTCAGAAACTAATTAGCCAGGAAAGCTGAAAACTGTGTGGAAGCATTCTCAGGTAGTGTATATTTAAAGTTGTGAAAATCATTTCCCCCAGGGGTAGAGTGGAGCCACAATTGGGGATCGAATCTCTACATAGGAATATATAGAGTAAATCTTTAAAAATCGTCTTCTCAGAAACTAATAAGCTAGGAAAGCTGAAACTTGTTTGGAAGCATCCTCAGGTAGTGTAGATTCAAAGCTGTAAAAATCATGATTCCTGGGGGTAGAGTGGGGCCACAATGGGGGTGGAATTTTTAAATAGGAATATTAAGAGTAAATCTTTAAAAATCTTCTCAGAAACTAATCAGCCAGGTGATTATTTAATATTGTTTAGATTTTGGCTGCTGGATGATTCCTGGACAATTGGGTCTCACAAGGTGTTCAGAGTTTGATGTAGGTTTATATCCCATTTATAAACAATTGTTTAGGATCTTTTTGAGAGCTGCAATGCTCAACATGTCATATTACTATAAAATCATCCTGTTAGAAAAGGGACTAATGATAATAAACATAAGAATATCCAGTGGAAAAAAAATTGATTTTTATTTATACAAGATCTACATGTATTATACTAGATTGTCCAGATAGTTTTTATTATGACTCCATTAAGCTGATTTTATCATACCTATTGTTCCTCAGGTGAGCGATGTGGCCCATGGGCCTCTTGTTTGCCTTATCAGAGAGGAACATAACACTTCACCTCAATTTGTTTGCGTTTTTTCACCTCATCAGATTTGTCTTTCTACATTTAAATATTTGATGTAAAATATTAACTATAATTCTAACAGAAAAAGAAGTCAGAAAGTGATGATGAATTTGAAATGGAGGAGGATGTTGATGTACCAGTGGCCCCCCGAGCCAGAGCTGGAGGGAGAGCGAAGGGTGCAGTCAAGTACAACTTTGGGGAATCAGAAGAAGAAAGTGACTTTTAGAGAAAACTGGAAAAGTGCATTTTCATCAGAAACTTTTTTACCTTCATGGAACAAATTTTAAGTTTCAGCATATGGTTTTGTTTTATTATCGTAAGCCTTAAAACATTGTCATTGTTAGTGAGATAGGTTGAGTGAATTTATTTCAGGACATATTGAACATCTACTTGTAATTAGTTTTACTGTACATTAATTTATTTAAATGAAGAAAAAGTGAAGTTGAGTGAGCCAGCAATATAAAAAAAGATTTTTGTATGTTCATCCAAATTTTATTAACATTGTTTTCATTAGCTGTCATAATCCTATATATGTATACATGTATGTTGTGTAAACTTTTGAATTGCTCTGAATCTGAAATCTTCTGGTCTATCCTTCTGTCAGTTTTTTTGTGTTACTGTCTGTAAAACATGATTAAAGCTGTCCATTTATCAAGTGTTTTATATTTTTCTTTAATGAATGGAAGAGGTACATGTACCTACACCTATCCAGAACATTTATGCATGTACATTGTACTAAAATCTTTTGTACTACAATATTTGAAGAGAAGACTGATTTTTTATCAATTCCTATTTTTTCATCAAGACATTTCATGTCAGCAGGCAAAACATTTGCAACTCGAGTCTTTGCTTAAGTACATGTACTTAACTTGATTGTAAGTCATTGGCATAGAGTTTTATTCTTGCAATCCTAGAAAATGGAACACAAAATGTTAATGTTGATAGCATTTACATGTAACTAGTGGTAAGATTGAGGTACAGTTTCAGTCATATTTGGCCCTGTTTTATGGTGATTTTTTAAAGTATCACAGGAAATTGAAATGTAACGTTTATTTACACAAGAATACCCATAAATTAAGAATCTATATATAGCTACTTGATTAGACTTTCACAGGGTTAATTGTGACGTCAAAAAAGTGTATTTCCACAAAACGGAGGTGTCCCATGCCTCCTTAAAAATGAATGTGTCTCACGTACTGTAGGCTGGAGATTGAGGAAATGAATACACTGAATTTTGTGAGAATACTATCAGTTTAGATTTCAAATAAACTACTGGTTAAAAACCACAACAACTCTCTTCAAGCTTTCATCTTTTATTTGACTAGATGTAATCATAGAGTATATAACAGCAGGATATTGAACAGTCATAAATATTTTAGCTTTAACATCATCCCCTAATAAGCTATGGAACAGCCTAGCTTATAAATCAAGCTTTGCAGACTGCAGTATACCGGTAATGTACAATATACATGTAACCTTTAACTCGCAAGATAATTTCTGTGTGTTCCAAATGCTTAAACATTTGAGAGAGATTTTTAAAAAAAAATAACCAATTATCTTTTTTTCCAGGGCCTACATTTAATTACTTGAATCAGTATCTGGTTATATACAAGTGGAAGTATATCTCATGCATACAGAATATTGGAGATATTTTAATTTGATGTATATTGGTAGTAATCACATACAAGGAAACTGTTGCTGTTCAAACTAGCTTGTCCATTCAACAACACACAGTACTAAGTTCTAACACATGAACTCACTTACGGTATAAAAACTAGATCTTCAAAAATATTTTGTTTAATAAGAATAAACATGTCCATGTATATGTAAGCTTGTCTAAGATTAGGTACAAAAATACATGTATAAATTTAAACAATATTTTGTTCTTGTATCACAAAGTATGCATCAGTATAATTTAAAAAGACAAAACCTAAAACAAATGCCATGGTTACTCAGTTTTGCACAACCTCTGTAAATACATGTATATTATAAAAGTTGGAAAAGAACACCCAACAGCAGAGATAAATTACAAACTAGACGAAAATGACTTACTAGTATTATGAGACATTCTTAAAAAATTGTTTTGTGTATGTTCAAATAGTATATAACATTGTAATAACTATTGCTACATTCTTGGGATGAGGTATATTGTTTATTTGGTCATCATTACATTTTCGATGTTTTGCAGTGTACATGTACAGAAGACGTTCATTAATTATCAGTCTGTCCAATCCATCTACATCTCTCAAAATCAGAAAGTTCATGCATACATAGATTTTATCTTGGTTTTAATAAATAGGGGGAAAATTTAACCCCATTTTTTTAGATTTTGAGTACCAATTAAGGAGAAGAAACCTTCATTCAGATTTTTTCCCAAACCCCCAAAAAAAGAATTCTGGAAAAAAATCTAAGTAGTTGTGCCAGACAAAAAGATTTTACCTTAATACTTGTAAAAACAAATACATATAATGATAAAGCTGTGTATTATCTAGAAGGCACTATGGTAAATATCAACTATTAAAGCTATTTTATGAAATAATACAGAGATCAAAAATTAAAAAACTGTCTTCGCTTTACAAGATTTCACCCCTTAAACTGATTCAGCCTTTACTTAGCGCAGAGTATGTTACTTTAAATGAAGACTTAAAGTGATATTAAAAAGAAGTCTCATAGTGATGTGAGCTCGCATTCAGGACTGCACTGGCCAAAGGAGAACCAAATAAACACTCCAGCGGCCGGTGATTAGACTTTGGTCATGTCGGTAGTATGGAGCAGTCGAAGCCAAAGCGTTCCTGGTTTTTGGACCGATGCCTCTTTATCCTTGCCAAACAGCTCGTGTCTGAAGACATGATGACCATCAAACTTGGATCTCTCTGACATATTGATAGTACACATAGCCATAAAGCGATCCCTCATCATGTTCAAATTCCAAATCTGGAGAAAACAAAAACAAGAGTCTACAGATATAGACAAGTGGTGGCAAACAAAATATTTCTCTTTATCTGATAAACAAATACTGTACATGCATTTATAATAATAGGGAAACTAAAGTTCATGTTATACATGTACAAACTTTTAATTTTATCTAGGTAGATAAATATACTGGTACACAGCATACTAATTTGATGAATGAAATTATATCATGATCTACATGAATCGGTATGAGAATCCTGACTAGAAATACTGACTTATTTAAAGTACCGGGGGTACATGTAAACAAGTACATGTACTAGGTTTCATATCTACTGTGTACTGATACTTGAAAACAATACCACACTGACCTCAACAGTGATGTCCTCATCAGGCTTCCTGTGATAGACTGTAATGCGTTCATTGAACTCAGGGTTGATATTGTTCCTTATAACTCGGGTTGTGACTTTTTTCTTCTCACAGAAGACAACGCAATAGGGATCAGAAACTACAAACATGAAAATTTCATCTTTAATTTTTTTCACTTCATACTGCTCCATAACTTTTCAGCCATAGCATATTGGATGGTGATGCAGGTACATATACCGATAAATATTATAATACATCAATGTAGACTTACACCCATCTTTGTCCTGGACTTCTAATCCCTCGGCTTTGAGAATCATTATTTGTGTTGCTGCCACTTTCGGTTTCTTTGCTCCAATTCCCATAAATCCAGAGCTAGGAGGTGGAGGTTCATCCAAATACAGCTCTCTGAACAAATTAATAATGTGCAGTCAAACTTTGTTATCTCGAACTAGATGGGACTGTTTAAAAACATTGAGATATCAGAGTATTTGAGATATCATGGGTAAAATACTTAAAAAATAAGTGGTTGGGACTTACAAATCACTTCGACATATCCATTGTATTCGAAATATCAGTGTTCAAGATATCGAAGTTCAACTGTATTTCAATCAGC
The DNA here is from genome assembly GCA_020458035.1 of Magallana ariakensis. NCBI lineage: Eukaryota > Metazoa > Mollusca > Bivalvia > Ostreida > Ostreidae > Magallana > Magallana ariakensis. The sequence continues at coordinate 49,123,338 of CM035815.1, read as the reverse complement.
ATTTAAATCATTAGGTTTGAGTTTTATCTTACAATTTATGAGTGCCACATTTTGACATAATAACATTCATAGGAATCCCCGTTTTGTTAAATTCTCTCAAAGAAGCTTACTTTAGGTCCGGATTTTTGTCAGCATACACTCTTAACAGGAATCTTCCTGGACAGTTGGGTTCAAATGTAGAGGGTATTATGCAGTATCTTCCTTGTTTTAAGGTTAGGCGGGAGAACTGATTTCTGGCATTGCTGTAGGTTCCTGAATGGACCTTCTCTAATTTATCGTGCATACGATACTTCCTGTTGACATCAGCCTGTCATATAATACATGTATAGCAGATATAGAATCACTTTTTTGTACACTGAAGAATAATAAATAGTGTTTAGAGTAAGGCAATATGTGTACTTGCCTTCATAATGTAGAAGCCTATGGTATCATTTTCTTTTCCGAGTTCACGATCAATTCGTTTGTCCCATTGTTCCAATGATACCATCACATCATCTTCTTCTAATTCAACATCAAACACATACTGGAAATAGATTTAAAAATTTCTTCAATTTTTTTAACACTTAAAAGGCAATGTGTATACGGTATATGCAATAGAATCAATTATATGAAACATTCCATCATTTACATGTAATTTCTAGCATCATGGCACATGTTGATAGAATCAGAAGGAAAATAATCTCATTGCTAAAATGTTTGACAGAAAGATGAAATTCTCATGTACCGTAGAAAATGTGTTACAATGTACATTTGATATAACATAAATTAACAGTACTTTTATGAGTAAATTGACAATGTACCGGTATACTAGTTAAATACTGTAAATCTCTTGAATTCCACATGTCTAAAATTCACACAGTTCACTGCGTTGATACCTTTCACAATGTTTTTAATTTAACAAAGAATAGATTTTTCTGTAATGAAATACTCATGGTTTTATAGAAACAGTTCATGATAGCAAACAGTCTTTTAGTAAGAGAGTATAGTAAACAAGAGGCCAATAGGCCTTGACAGTCACCTGAGTAGCATAACCCAATACACAAACTTGTCAAGGAGTCTCATATATGCATTTAATTAAGTTTTATTCTGGAATAGAAAATTTTTTAATTTGTAATGACGACCACCTCCCTGCCTGAAATCTTTCAAAAAGGACTATTAAACCTATAATTTTAGCGAAAAACTTAAAAGATCATAAAAGAGTGCATGACCTGATATTGAAAAGGTGCAAGACTCTGATAGAAAAAATAACAAGAGGCCCATGGGCCACATCGCTCACCTGAGGAACAATAGGTATGATAAAATCAGCTTAATGGAGTCGTAATAAAAACTATTTGGACAATGTAGTATAATACATGTAGATCCTGTATATATAAAAATCAATTTTTTTTTCACTGGATTTTCTTATGTTTATTATCATTAGTCCCTTTTCTAACAGGATGATTTTATAGTAATATCACATGTTGAGCATTGCAGCTCTCAAAAAGATCCTAAACAATTGTTTATAAATGGGATATAAACCTACATCAAACTCTGAACCCCTTGTGAGACCCAATTGTCCAGGAATCATCCAGAAGCCAAAATCTAAACAATATTAAATAATCACCTGGCTGATTAGTTTCTGAGAAGAAGATTTTTAAAGATTTACTCTATATATTCCTATGTAGATATTTGATCCCCAATTGTGGCTCCACTCTATCCCTGGGGGAAATGATTTTCACAACTTTAAATATACACTACCTGAGAATGCTTCCACACAAGTTTCAGCTATCCTGGCTGATTAGTTTCTGAGAAGAAGATTTTTAAAGATTTACTCTATATATTCCTATGTAAAAAGTTGACCCCCCCCCCCCCCCCAATTGTGGCCCCACCTTACCCTCGGGAGTCATGATTTTCACTACTCTGAATCTACACTACCTTAGGATGCTTCCACACAAGTTTCAGCTTTCCTGGCCAAATGGTTCTTGAGAAGAAGATTTTTAAAGATTTATTCTATATATTCCTATGTAAAAAGTCGACCCCCCCCCTTTTTGGCCCCACCCTACCCCAGGGGGTCATGATTTTCACAAGTTTGAATCTACACTACCTGAGGATGCTTCCACATAAGATTCAGCTTTCCTGGCCAAATGATTCTTGAGAAGAAGATTTATAAAGATTTACTCTATATATATTCCTATGTAAAAAGTTGAAACCCCATTTTGGCCCCACCCTACCCCAGGGGGTCATGATTTTCACAACTTTGAATCTACACTACCTGAGGATGCTTTCACATAAGTTTCAGCTTTTATGGCCAAATGGTTTTTTAGAAGAAGATTTTTAAAGATTTACTCTATATATTTCTATGTAAAAAGTCGACCCCCCATTGTGGCCCCACCCTACCGCCGGGGGTCATGATTTTCACAACTTTAAATCTACACTACCTGAGGATGCTTCCACACAAGTTTCAGCTTTCCTGGCCTAACGGTTTTTGAGAAGAAGATTTTTAAAGATTTACTCTATATATTCCTATGTAAAAGGTCGACCCCCCATTTTGGCCCCACCCTACCCCTGGGGGTCATGATTTTCACAACTTTGAATCTACACTACCTGAGGATGCTTCCACATAAGTTTCAGCTTTTCTGGCCGAATGGTTTTTGAGAAGAAGATTTATAAAGATTAACTCTATATATATTCCTATGTTAAAAATCTACCCCCCCCCCCCCATTGTGGCCCAACCCTACCCCCGGGAGTCATGATTTATACAACTCTGAATCTACACTACCTTAGGATGCTTCCACACAAGTTTCAGCTTTCCTGGCCAAATGGTTCTTGAGAAGAAGATTTTTAAAGATTTTCTCTATATATTCCTATGTTAAAAATCGACCCTCCGTTGTAGCCCCACCCTACCCCCGGGGGTCATGATTTTCAAAATTTTAAATCTACACTACCTGAGGATGCTTCCACATAAGTTTCAGCTTTTCTGGCCAAATGGTTCTTGAGAAGAAGATTTTTAATGATTTACTCTATATATTCTTATGTAAAAAGTCAACCCCCCTTTTTTGGCCCCACCCTACACCAGGGGGTCATGATTTTCACAAGTTTGAATCTACACTACCTGAGGATGCTTCCACATAAGATTCAGCTTTCCTGGCCAAATGATTCTTGAGAAGAAGATTTTTAAATATTAACTCTATATATATTCCTATGTAAAAAGTCGACCCCCCCCTTTTTGGCCCCACCCTACCCCAGGGGGTCATGATTTTCACAAGTTTGAATCTACACTACCTGAGGATGCTTCCACACAAGTTTCAGCTTTTCTGGCCAAATGGTTTTTGAGAAGAAATTTTTTAAAGATTTACTCTATATATTCCTATGTAAAAGGTCGACCCCCCCATTGTGGCCCAACCCTACCCCCGGGAGTCATGATTTTCACAACTTTGAATCTACACTACCTGAGGATGCTTCCACCCAAGTTTCAGCTTTCCTGGCCTAATGGTTTTTGAGAAGAAGATTTTTAAAGATTTACTCTATATATTCCTATGTAAAAAGTCGACCCCCACCATTTTGGCCCCACCCTACCCCCAGGGGTCATGATTTTCACAAGTTTGAATCTACACTACCTGAGGATGCTTCCACATAAGTTTCAGCTTTCCTGGCCTAACGGTTTTTGAGAAGAAGATTTTTAAAGATTTTCTCTATATATTCCTATGTAAAAAGTTGACCCCCCATTATGGCCCCATCCTACCCCCGGGGGAAATGATTTTCACAACTTTGAATCTACACTACCTGAGGATGCTTCCACATAAGTTTCAGCTTTCCTGGCCAAATGGTTTTTTAGAAGAAGATTTTTAAAGATTTACTCTATATCTCCTATGTAAAAAGTCAACCCCCCCCCCATTGTGGCCCAACCCTACCCCTGGGGGTCATGATTTTCACAAGTTTGAATCTACACTACCTGAGGATGCTTCCACATAAGTTTCAGCTTTCCTGGCCTAACGGTTTTTGGGAAGAAGATTTTTAAAGATTTACTCTATATATTCCTATGTAAAAAGTCGACCCCCCATTATGGCCCCATCCTACCCCCGGGGGTCATGATTTTCACAACTTTGAATCTACACTACCTGAGGATGCTTCCACATAAGTTTCAGCTTTCCTGGCCAAATGGTTTTTTAGAAGAAGATTTTTGAAAATTTCAAGAAAATTTTCATTAATTCCTAATTATCTCCCCTTGTAAGAGGGCTTGGTCCTTAATTTTCACAACTTTGAGTCCCCTTAGGCTAAGGATGCTATGTGCCAAGTTTGGTTGAAATTGGCCCAGTGGTTCTTGAGAAGATGTTGAAAATATGAAAAGTTTACAGACAGACAGACAGACAGACAGACAGACAGACGGACGGACGGACGGACGGACGGACAGACGGACGGACGACAGACAAAATGTGATAAGAATAGCTCACTTGAGCTTTTAGCTCAGGTGAGCTAATAATAATAACAAGGTGGCTATTATTCATGTTTTATCTAAAACAACCTCCCATCCCATATCCCCCGGGGCAGACAGAAACTCTCCCTGTGGGCATTTAAACAAACAGAAAAAAAACCCAGCTTTATCGATAAAAGCCATCATGAGTTACTCACTTCTCCTGTTCCAGTTTTTGAATATTCAACATTCGTTGAGAATCACCATCTGGCATATATACCAAAATCATTTTACCTTTATATCAGTGATTTTAGTTAGCCAATTATTACTTAACTATTAACAAGTCTATTTGTTTATTTTGAAAGTTCACAAAATGTTTTTGTTTCAAATGATAAAAAGCCTTGCATAACTCTTTTGATCATACAACTTCTTTATAATTACATTATATTCAATGATTAATTACTAAATATGAACAAGCAAAAGAAGATAACTCCATTAGGAAGAAGCAAGGGAAAACAAGATGTAATTATAATCAGGGCGATTATAAAGTCTCCCAAACGAACGAGGCTATCATATAGAGTAGGGATGACCCACAAAGTTTCATGATGTTCCCAGGGGTCCTTTACTATATATCAGGTGAACTAACATGACCCAAGGAACAAGAATATATGTGATTTAGGGGTGGGGATATTAACCGTTTTTCAAGATATTCGGGCACTACCTGTTTGAGGGGGGTCAGGACCACCCCCAGGGCCCATGACCTACATACCATATGATGCCCCTTGACACAAGGAACAAGAATATATATGGTTTAGGGGTGGGGATCTCAACCGTTTTCAAGTTATTTGTGCACTTCCTGTTTGAGGGGGGTCAGGACCATTCCCGGGGCCCATGACCTACATACCATATGATGCCCCTTGACACAAGGAACAAGAATATATATGGTTTAGGGGTGGGGATCTTAATCGTTTTCAAGATATTTGGGCCCTTCCTGTTTGAGGGGGGTCAGGACCACCTTTGAGGCCCATGACCTACATACCATTTGATGGCCCTTAACACAAGGAACAAGAATATATATGGTTTAGGGGTAGGGTTCTTAACCGTTTTCAAGATATTCTGGCACAAGAATATACATGTATATGATTTAGGGGTGGGGATATTAACCGTTTTCAAGATATTTGTGCACTTCCTGTTTGAGAGGGGGTCAGGACCAGCCCCAGGGCCCATGACCTTCATACCATTTGATGGCCCTTAACACAGGGAACAAGAATATATATGGTTTAGGGGTGGGGATATTAACCGTTTTCAAGATATTTTGGCACTTCCTGTTTGAGGTGGGACAGGACCATCCCCGGGGCTCATGACCTACATACTATTTGATGCCACTTAACACAAGGACATCATATCCATGCCTTTAGTTTTTCACAAATATATACAGGAGTAGAGAAGAAGATTTTCTAAGATTTTATACATTTTTACTATATGGCCATATTGGCCCCACCCTAGTGCCTAAACACCTGTCCCAGGGGTCATAAATTTCACAATTTAGGTAGAAGACTTCATGTACATCATATCCAGGCCTTTAGTTTTTCACAAATATCTATGGGAGTAGAGAAAAAGATTTTCTAAAATTTAATACATTTTTACTATATGGCCATTTTGGCCCCACCCTTGAGCCTGAACCCCTGACCCAGGGACCATAAATTTCACAATTTTGGTAGAAAGCTTCATGGTCATCATATCCATGCATTTAGTTTTTAACAAATCTATGGGAGTAGAGAAGAAGATTTTCTAAGATTTAATACATTTTTACTATATGGCCATATTGGCCCCACCCTAGAGCCTGAACCCCTGACCCAGGGGCCATGAATTTCACAATTTTGGTAGAGGGCTTCATGGACATCATATCCATGCATTTAGTTTTTAACAAATATCTATGGGAGTAGAGAAGAAGATTTTCTAAGATTTAATACATTTTTACTATATGACCATATTGGCCCCACCCTAGAGCCTGAACCCCTGACCCAGGGGCCATGAATTTCACAATTTTGGTAGAGGGCTTCATGGACATCATAACCATGCAATCAGTTTTTTCCTCACATGTGTGGGAGTAGAGAAGAAGATTTTTGAAAATTTGGCTGTTTTTTGCATATTTGGCCCCACCTGTGGCACCCTGGGGGTGGTAGAGCCACCAATTTCACAATTTACATTCCTCTTACCATAGAGATGCTTCACACCAAAAATGGGAAAAATTGGCCTTTTAGTTTTTAAGAAGAAGTTAAAAATGTAAATTGTTAACGCATGACGTACGACGCACGACGCATGATGATGGACGAAAACAGATAGTAAAATTAAAAACACCAACAATATTCCACATCTACAGTATTGTTTGTGTCTATATATACTTACCTGTGGGTTTTTGAGAAATGTGTTGTAATTGGGGCACCCTCCGCACTTATCCTTCTTCCACTCTCCAAATGCCTTGCCTTCCTTCCAGGATTTGTGGAAAGTAATTAAGGATGTGTTCAAAATGTGGCAAATGTCCATTGATGTATAGTAGGTCAGGAAGTCATCAAAGGTCATCCTATGTTACAAATATTTAACAATATATAAGTAGATATCGGACATATTAATGTAATAACTCTGGATGACATGTAAATGAAGTTAAGCCCTCTTGAGTCTCCATTTTAATAGGAATAGTTGAATACCTACCAAAAATCTCCATCTTCATCAAATGTAAGACCCATGTCTTTCTTCTCACTGGAACTGATTTTCTCCCATTCAGGTGATCTATGAATATGAAAATGGCCTTTAATATAAAGCTTGAAGTACTTGCTCTTTAAGTTTTGATTAAAAGTAAAATTTTTAACATAAGTGTTGTAGTTTAAAAATGTGTTGCTTTTATATTTGGCAATTTGAATTTAATTCCTCTTTGGCATTGGTGCCCATGATGCAGTTTTAATCTCCATTATGGGGGATAATCCAACATTGAGTTAATTACCCATCACTCCAAGCTCCTTTCCATTCAGTTCCGCCCCATGGATTACGACAGCGGATCATCAGGATTTTCTCCTTGTTGAAGTGGGACATGAGGCCCTTCCCCAGCCTGACCTTCTTCACTGCATTGACACTGTAGGCGTGGCCTTTGATCAGCCCACATGATAACTGAGCCTCCATATCATTGGCACTGGTCACCTACAGGATATAGGTTATAGGATAATGTAGTTTTGACCTGCTTGATAGCATAAGCCATACTGTAAAAATTCTGGTACATGTACATATTTACTAACCCTTTACAGTAACTGCTGTATTGCTCTTTTGCAGAGCTAACTGATATAGTTTGGCAAAGTTTTGGCTAGTTGATTATTAAATGACATCAATTAAACAATTATTTCAATTTGCTTGTAAAAGTGCAGTGCCGCACTAATCATGAAAGGGTATAATCCTTACTGTAGACAGATTATATATCACATGTCAGAAGCAAATTCAATCTCTAATAGCAATGAAAAAGAAGTCACTATCATTTTTCAGATGACAAATTTTTTTAGAGAATTACCGGTATAGCAGCACTGATGAGGGAGTGGTGCTCCTTGCACTTCCGGAGAATCTTGAACAACTTGAGCTTGTCCTCCTCCGTCTTTGTGTAGTCCTTCAGCTCGAGCGCCTCCCCCACTCCCCCCGTCATGTCCACCATAGCATCCTTGGCTTGTCCCCCTTTCAATGACTCATAATCTCCAAAAATTCTGCAACAGATCAACAAGACAATTGACATCAAGTCATCTTATAAACAGATATAAGCACATCTTTGCTAGACAAGGGACCAATTTGAAAGATGATGAAGTCATATCAGAATGCATGAATGTTTATTGCTTTCAGATCATCAAATTACAAGCATTGATATTTTTCGATTGCAAGATTCTAAACAATAAGCATGTTGTGTGACTAAAAAAACTATGTTATTAAGTAATCATCATTGTTAAAGGTAGCTTAATGTTTGTACGGTACTTGATAGTATGAAATTTATCTTCCTCACTGGGACATTTGACTTTACAAATAGAAATGCTCAATCACAAATTTAAAAGTGGCATATTGACTTAGACCTACTTTGCATATGCTTTCTCTAGAAGGGCAGACCAGAACTCGTTTTTGCTGCGTGACTGTACGTAAACTAATTCTCCATTTCTAGTAGGGAGACGGTCGTCAATGACGACATCAATCCACTCCCCCATCTGCCAGAATCGGAAGTGGAATATCCCAGCATACTTGTTATCCTTGCTCCACTCTTGTTCTTCATAGTCAGGCACAATCTAAAATCATTATTTTTAACATATATATATTACCATATAAAAACCAGTAAACCACATCAGCAATAATGTCAATTATCCTCTCATTAACTCAGATACCTCTGGCCCCGCCGTCACCAAAATTTTCAAATCACTCAACTCAGTCCTCAACTCAAATCCTTATATGAAAAGTGCATTGATTTGAGGTAAAAACTCAGACTTGAGGCCGAGTATTGACTTGAGGAAAGTTGGTGATGGTGGGGCCCGGTTGTATATAAATTTCATTCCAGAAGACTATTATTTTTTTATAGAGACATGTCTTCACTTTCATGCATCATTCTGTGCTTACCTTTTTCAGCAAAGACTTATCCTCGGCAATACAAGCACAGGCTGCCACGAACCAACAGTTTCCCAGGGATCCTTGGGCAAAGTCATCAGCGCTCGCACCATCGTCAAAAAACTTGGGATCACTCGCTATTTCCTATTTAAAGAAATTGAACATAGCAGGATTTTTAAAAAAATGTGTGTACTGACATAAAAACGATGTAAGGTTAATAATTTATACTTTCTGAAAAATTTAATCCCAACGTAAATCAATTATTTTCATCTGCATGGATTCAAAATTGTGTTTAAAGATAAGAAAGGGTTTAACTAATGCAAAAAAAGGAATCAGTTGTGTGATTAAATCATCTTTTATTGCAAATTTTTCCTATCAGAATCAAAGTGCTACAGCGAAAGGGAGAAATTTAAAATATTGCATCCCACGCATATAAACCACTTAACTACATATTCTAATATAGGTAATTGATAGCTGCAGGTCTGTAGCTCCAGGTCTGAAAAAATTCGGATGGACGACCTGGGAGCTACAGTGCCTCCCATAGTAAAAAACTGCAATTTACTGCGCACAAAAATTTGCGCTAGTTTTGGACTGATTAACCTTATTTTCACACAAATTCTGTGGAAAAAATTAGTACCATTAAATTCTTCTGTCAATTTACTACTGATATCGGTACTTTACTTGCCTCAAACTTTCTATTAAACACGCTAACCGACCTCGGAAATTGAAGTATGTTAAATTCACATCGAGATCGAGAGTCGCCATTTTTACATGTAAACAAACTGCACCACTTCACATTACGGGGCTAGTGATGGTGTTTAAAAGAATATCAGAGGCAAGTAAAGTGTTCATATCTGTAGTAAAATGTCCGAGGAATTTTTTGGAATTAAATATTTGTATAGAATGTGTTCGGAAATAAGGTTAATCAGTCCAAAACTAGCGCAAATTTTTGTGCGCCGTAAATTGCAGTTTTTTACTATGGGAGGCACTGTAGCTCCCAGGTCGTCCATCCAAATTTTTTCAGACCGGGAGCTACAGACCTGCAGCAAAGGTAATTGACAGTTCTAACTTCTATGCTAATTGTAAGGTTTAAGTGTTAACTGAAATCCATTTAAATAAACAAACAGGAATACATAAAATAGCTCTATTTAGATAAAAGAATGCTTTATCATAAATTTTTGGGAGATAAGAAGAAGTTGTAAAAATTTCCTTTTTCCTTGTATTAATTATGAGTCGTTATTAAACCGATTGTATTGTTTTGTTTCATAACTATAAAAGAATGAGAATGGGAAGCATTATATCTTTTGAAAACCATCATCATATTAGAATAATAATTTTAAAATGAAAACACTTGGATGATTAACATTTAAAATCAGAATCAACTACCGGTAATTCAAGTAGCATTGACTTTATATATAGAATTACATGTACAATTTATCAACTGAAATATCTGGAATTTCCTTTTAAGGTGGCTCACTATACCTTGAAATATTTTCTCAAATCAGAAGAAAATTACTTGATTATGATAAATATCATAATGGATAAGAAGTATTTAAGTCAAATAGGCAAAAAATGTGCAAAGGACTATGTATGATAAGGGCCTAAAATGGCCCCCTAAAATGAACATCATCATTTTACTGTAATTCTTTGTTTTCTTACATATATTTATGTGATGTTTTTACATAATGTTCATTTTGATTCAAGTGCCCACAATTTAGAAATATGACATCGTAAAGACAACCTTTTCCCGCCATTTTTGCATTTTTAGCATAAAACAGCTTGTTTTCAAGCAGTTTTCTTTCAGAAAACATAGACGCATGCTTGAACAAACAAAATATTTTAATCAGAGATGTATCTAGGCAAGACTAATAAGTGACAAAAAAAATTTCATTGTTCAAGCATGCGCTCTATATTTCCCATTTGTAAAAATATAAGAAAAATGTCAATTTTGGACTGGTTTTGATTGAATTATAGAAATAGCGTCACTTCTGACGCCATATACTACCAGTGAGTGCAAATAAATCAAATTAACAGGTAAAAAATATATTTTATATCAACTCTTTTAAACAATAACATAATATTTTATTGTACCCGAAACACTTTAAAAAGTGGCTAATTATGGGGGGCCAAATTTAACTCGTATCATATATAGTTCTTTTGGATGAAAAATTACATTTTCGAAAATTTAATTCAGTAAACATGAACAAAAGCTCCAGGCGGATTCGAACTCATGATCTGCGGTTCAGAAGCCCAATACTTTAACCACTGAGCTACGACGATATACAACAGAATTGAACAATATAAACAGTTTAACAAAACATTTAAATCGCCATTTTGTGATGTAGTGACTTAAAAAGTATAAGTCTGGATGTAGTGAGGTACCTTAACCAACAGCTTGAAAAAAATCAAGTGTGTTAGACAGCATGTTTTTATACAGATCACTTGGTTATTAATCCAGTAGCAAGTAAAACTGAACAAAGTGGTCAACAATATTTTTAATCGTCATCAATATGAGATAAAGATAATTGGTTTTCAAATATTTTAAGAGAGAAAGAGAAATTAATTGAAAATCACATTCATGCTACCGTAAGTGGATTTAGAAATAAGACAAAAATCTGTATTGGAAGAGCCATTTTCAACAATTTCATGTATCCTTAAAAAAATCATGTATTTCAAATCCCACAAAAATTGGGCCAGCATAGCATTAAGAATTTATATGTTTGATGTACTCCGAACCAAATTTTTCATGGTGGGTAGGTAGGAAGCCTTTTTTTTTTTTTTTTTTTTTTTGCACATTGATATTCTGATATTCAAACAATTTTTTTTTATATTGAAAAAGCTAAACAAATTCAATTTTTATTGATACAAAAGCATAATCTAAATGTGTTTTTAAAATGACATGATGGACAATCACTTTAAAAAAAATCAAATTCAAAATGCTGAAAAAAAAATCATTGGGTAGGGGCCATTTTGATGGGTTGTATGTAATACATCAAACAAATCAATTTTTAATTTTGGCCTTGATGCCCATAATTATTCATTAAACAACGGTAACATAGGGGCTATTTAGGCAGATATTCGCTTCTTGTATCGCTGCAGACAAGCCCTAGGCTAAACTCCAATGATTTCTAATATAATATTTCTAGGGACCTACCCCTGGTCTTTTCCAGACAATGTCTCGGGGTGCATACCCAGTGTAGGACAGTGAACTGGCCACTGGTGGAAAGACTGGATCCTCAAAAAGTTTCCCGGCACTGATGCAATCCTTCTTCAGGTGACTGAACTTCTGGTTCTTATATGGAGTGGCCGACTCGAAGAGCCCCGATATCACACTGAAGAGAAGGGAAACAGTGTGTTAGTGAATACCATAGAAGCAGAAATAATCACAGGGGAGTAAATTTTGTTTATTTTATTGATTCCTATTAATGAAACTTTTAAATGGTTATATGTTTAGTATAGTTAGTTTTGAAACAACATTTAAATTTCCACAAAGCCATTTTAAATTTTTAGTATAGTTAGTTTTGAAACAACATTTAAATTTCCACAAAGCCATTTTAAATTCATTACAATTAAATCAATAAAATAAATAAATGCAAAATTTTGTGATTTTCTCATGCTGGAATTTTAAAATTTGAAATCAATTTTCAACAATTTATTGCCAAATACAAGAATGCATGCAGAGGTAGATTTTGAGTTTTGTAATAGAAAATTCAAAAATTCACTGCTCAACAATCACAGATTTATTTTAAGAAAATAAACTCCATCCAAAAATTTAATTCTACAATTCTGACACCTATCCTCCTCATACCTGGATATCAGATTCTTAGGGCTCTGTGGAAAGATGTCATTCAAACTTGAAAGATGGCATAACCAAAAAACAGTTTACGAGTGATAACTATATTTACCTTAAATCTCCATTGGGACGAGTAATTATTTAGTTCTATTGATACCGGTAACTTGTATCATAGATAACCCCACCTACCTTGTGTTAGACTAGCTTGATTCTCGAGGCCCTTTGGTTGTAAATGGAATGCCTCGGTAACTATGATAGTACATTTAACTAACTCTAGAAATTTTGTTAACTTCGCCCACTGCCACAAAGCACTGTGGTATGGCGCAACTGGAGAGCAGACAACATTTTCTGTAGGACAACGCAAGATGGACGACATACTTGAGACCATATATTTTGATAAACTAGACTTTCTGCAATTTACTGAGGACGACATCACTCTTTCACAGATTTGTGATGCAATTGAAAAAGAAGGGGAACTCATTGACGGTATGCATGAAATCAGTTTTGGAAACAAGTCTGATATGAACAGTCATTGATATTCCGGTGTCACCACCTGCCGAAATGCAGAATGTTGATGTTATAGTATGTCCCAAGTTATTGCTTCCATCACTTTTTGATGATTTTTAATAAAAATACACATACCTGTGAAAGAAGTACGGTTGAAATCGATGAAATGTAAAATATTCAAGATATCTTCATTGACAAATTATCCCTTTTCACTCATAAAAGTTTACAGGAACGAAAACAAATTTCTTGCGGAGATTCATAATGGTAAATGTTTACATCTTTCCCATACCAAAAAAAAGTACAAAAAAGTATACTTTTTTCGTGCTTTTAGTACAGTCTTTTTAGTACTTTTTTGAAAAAGTACAGAAAAAGTATACTTTTTCTGTACTTTGTCAAACAGGTCCTCAGATCTGAAGACCTTTTTCTGTACTTTTTTGGGACTTAGAATTTTTCCACTCTACTTTTTTTGTACTGTTTTGGACTTAGTTTTTTTTCAACATACTTTTTTGTGCTTTTGTGGGACTTAGATTTTTTACAGTGTATTTTTTCTGTACTTTTCTTGGACTTAGAATTGTTCACATCATTATTTCTGCTCTGTTTAAACTTTGTATTTTTTCAGCATAAGTTTTTAGGATTTAGAATTTTTTCTTGCAAAGACAGTTTAAATTTAGTATTTTTACCAACCTATTTGTATTTTTATGCACTTTCTTTCTACATATGATGAATTGATTATTAATATATAAGGGATTTGCAGTAGTTAAAATTCATTTAATGGGGAAAAAAAATTAAGAGTCAAGCAAAAAATACAAATTTAACTTAGCAGCAAGCTAGTTCGCTTTGAATTTAAAAAAAAAAACCATTTAATTTAATATTCCTCCTTTCCTATTACATTTTTTTGTAAGGGGATATGGGTGGGGGGGGGGGGTAGGGTAGGTAATAATAATCAAGAAAAGCATTATGTTTGTTATTTTTTTTTTAAACATAGTATATATGTAACTAAGTTTATCAACACATTAAAAAAAAAACACCTGTCCCAAATTCCATTGTTTATATAAGACACGGAACTCAGGAAATCACTTTTCCGCCTGAACGCACACACATCCCAGGTTAACAGTAAAGGGTGTCTAAAGAGGTCATGATTAGTCCGTGCTGTGGTGACACTGGTGTTTGTTTAAGATAAAAAGAACTCAGTGCAGTAGTTTTGTGTGTAATGAGATCAGTGAAAAACAATTAATTGTTCATACGTAAATTCTCTGTGTTTACGTTGGATAATATTAGACAGTATGGAAACCATTATATACTATGCAGAAGCAGTTCATTTAACTACTTTCTACTAAAAAACGAAAATGTAGACACAATGCAACTTGAATAATGGATATATTGCTAGATTTAATAATCAATTCAGACTATTGATGAAATCTATTATGGCATATTTTTTGTTCAACGCGGTGATGGTAGGGAGGTGGGGGGATGGTGCTGTTCATGGAATGATGTTTCACCGTATTATGAACAATTTTTGAAATATACGTATGATATATTGACTAAGAACTATGAATAAAACCCTCAAGTATTTTTTCCCATTCTCATGTTTAATGAACAACCAAAATAATCTGATTGCTAAAACTCTTGTTTTATACGTTGGGAAGCATAATGATGCATTTCAAAACGATGTTTTAACCCCTCTTTGCATATTCAACTATTATTTGAAAGCCTGGAATTGAGATACATTTTATTTTTGAATTTCCCACATGTTGTTAAAATTTATTCAAAATGGCGGCTCTTGAAACCGGAAATGCCGATATCTGATAATCAGTCAATTAATTAAAGGATTGTGAACAATGAAATAGAGGTACAAAATTGTTTATTTAAAATTACGTTGGATAACCACCGTTTAAACAAAATAATACAGTTGTTTTTAGAAAAAAATGTTTATAAATGTTTTTAAAAATAGCCTCGGTAATCTACGTGGCTGTACTGTGATTGGTCAAAATTTAAACTTAAATTTTCGTGAATTCTGATTGGACAATTGCCATTCCGCCATTTATTTTTGAAACTGGCAAAGAAGACTGGAGCTGTTTTGAAATTCTGCCTGATTTTGTTAAAATAAGCAGAAATGCAGTGTGCTGTAAATGTTTGGAACCTACATGGAGTGTTCTTACAATGATGTACACATATATTACTTGGAAAATATAAGGCTTTAATGCAGGATGACCCATTTCCATTTGGGGTAAGTTTGATGAACAATATATATTGTTAAAAACTTCACATGATTGTGTTTTTTTAAATCTTAAGATAAAGTTTTGGACTGGTATTGAAAATTTGTTAATTTTTTTTTCTTCAGAATTCTCATTAGAATTGCCAAATAGACTTGAGAATGTGACTAAAATCCGATTGAAGAGCAGTTCACTATGGTGTTTTGGTGCAACAAAAATGTCAACATGCATGGGTAAATCAGCTTTTTCTGTCAATTAGAAGTAAACATAATGTATGTATATTTATAAATTATATATATGTTATGATCTTTTTTTAAGAAATACATTTCTTGATTAAATTTTGCAAGAATAAAACCAATGTATCATTAATTTATATTGCAGAAAAAATCACAACAAAGTCAAGCAGACAGTACAAGAGATTGAAGATCTTAGTACCATTATTAATAACAGATGAAATATACAGTAAGTCATTATGTGTGTGTATGGTAATTAAATAGTAATACATAGTATATAAATGGTCTTTTTTTTCATGTATGTTTTACAAAATGCAATGCAGGTAAACTATACTGGCGTGCAACCAGTTCTCGCCGAGTACCATTTCTCGCCAGTGCATTGTTTCATCATTTTTGCGTATATTTGATAAAATGACGTCACAGTGCACTGGCGAGAATTGGTACTCGACGAGAACTGGTCGTACGCATGGCAGAATAATAAATATACATGTAATACATGTACGTAACATCTATATTAAAAAAAATTGACCACAATTAAATTTTAATTGCCTGTTTTCAAATATGATAAACAAGTCATATTATAGAGACCAGTTTTCTCAAGGTAGTGGCCACATGCATTATTAGACATGGGTGTGTTATTCTGATTAATGAAAAGCTACCACACATGTAAGTTTAGGGTTATTTACAGCTAAGTGGTAATCACTATATATAATATTCTTTTACATACATTTTAGGAAGGATCGAGATTCAAAATACAGTTTCGAGTTGTATGCTGACCCATTACTGCAGGACGATGGTATTGAGAAACGGGGGAGATTTCAAGACTTTGTTAACTGTGTGATATGCTAGTGACTTATCAACTTGAGAAGTTATTACAATGTGCTGTCTCCTCCAAAAAAGATTTACAGTCTATAACACTGCTGAAATATTGAAGGCAACATATACTAGATGACAGCCATGGCATATAATTCATCATGCTTTTGTATAGCTTTTTAAGTTTAATTACAAAACCTATATATCATTACAAATTATCAGACTCTTCTTGATGATCGAGGTATAAAATTATTTGATGTTTTGTAATGTACTTTTTTGGTACTTGAAATAGTACTAAAAAGGTACCTTTTTTGTGCTTTTTGTATACTTTTTTTAATACTTATTTGTGCTTTTTGACTCTTGACATAAATTTGTACTTTTTTGTGCTTTCAAACTAAACTATATGTGTACTTTTTGTCTACTTTTTTTGTGCTTTTTTTAAATTACACTGCTTTTTTTGTACTTTTCTATTCTTTGTACTTTTTTTGTACTTAATACTTTTTTGTACTTTTGAATCATACTTTTTTTATACTTTTGAAACATACTTTTTTATACTTTCGAAACATACTTTTTTTGTACTTTTCTGTATACTTTTTCTGTATTAAAACTGATTAAATGTGCTAAAAGTATACTTTTAGTACACTGTATGTTTTTTATACTTATACTTTTTCTGTACTTCATAAATAAATGAAATGATATAAAAGTATACTTATTTTATACTTTTGATTTTAACAAAAGTACTTTTTTTGACTTAATTTGGAACGACCAAATGTATGGTTCCAAATTTAGTCGAAAAAAGTATACTTTTTAAGTGCTTTTATTGTACTTTTTTTTCGTACTTAAAATGTACTTATTTTTGGTATGGGTTTTCTCCATTCGGAAGTTATCGGGACGCCTTGCGCAATTTTTCAACATTATCATCCGGTCTTATTAATGGCAGATGCAATGCAAAATCCTCGTAGACTTTCTATTTTGGGATGTGTATTGAAACCTGAAGCGGTAGAGGGGGCGTTTCAAAACAGATAATCTGGACATTTTTCATATTAGTCGATGAACGTAGTTTGAGCACAAAGGTATCTATTATTATCGAAATATCAGGCGAAAAGTGGTGGAAGCAAAAACTCGAGACAGAGTATAAAATGTTTGGAGATTTTGATTTGGATGGAGATAGATCTAGTACTAGTAATAATTTAGAAACAAACAGCGATGAATCGAAGATGGGTTTTGGAGGAATTTCGGATTTTTCTGAAGTAGAGAAGTTAATTTCAAGTCAAGAAAATCAAAATACAAAAAGCAGGCAGTCCGAAAGTACAAACGATCTTGCCCTGAAGTATCTGAAAATGTGAGTAAAAATTTCCATCCGAAAGTATTGAAAACGGAAGCTGCAGCGCCCCTGGATGCGAAGCTCCCAGGTTTTAGGGGTTTTACACTTTCATGAGCTAACCTAGTGGACATAGAGGGCAGTACTTGCAATATAAGTACCAGAAGTTGTATATCCCGGGCCCCGACCTGAACCAGGGCTCTTCCCTGGACCCATTCATCTTTTCTTTTTTTTTCTTGCAGCGAAGTACTTTAAATTTTTGTATATATATTTTTTCTTTATAATCCTTTATAGTCCGCTTGCGCAGCGCCAGCATATAGTCATCAGGATTGATGGAATGCTGTACAATGTAGATGTAGATCTACATGTAATTCTTACATGCATCCGTGTCTGTAGCCTACTGTAAACTAGGGGCCTACTGCAGTACACAGTGTATTGTGTAGACTGTAGGGAAACAATTTGAAATATGTCAAACTATAGCATACATCGTCAATGACAGCCTTATAAATCGATTATCATCAATGTTCCCTAAAAGACTTTACCCTGATATGTTGTCCATTCTAGTTTTTCTTTCGGCTTCTTGATGAGTTGATCGTATCACTCATTTCATGTTTGGTACCAAAATAGGAAAACTTCCAAACGTAATATAAACAACTAAACAATGTCTGGTCGAAACCACGTTTTCCGGATAACAAATAAGATAGTTTCATGCGCAATGCATGGCTTTTTCCTAAAAATTAATTATAGTAAACATATGAATCTGTATGAACAATAGTGTTATTATATCATTTTTATGAATACGTGTATCAAATCATTTTACTTGCGATTCAATAAAAAAATAATCATTCATTCACGGATCAAAAGAGGTTAATTTAGACTGGGTGGGGCTTATTCTCTTTTGAGAAGTGGACAAGCATATCCTACATGGATGTAGGCTATGCATGTCCACTTCTCAAAAGAGAATAGATGTCCATGTAGGATATGCTTGTCCACTTCTCAAAAGAGAATAGATGGGGCTTTACTGCAGGTAGGCCCTACACAAAAACTTAACTTAAACCTTCTCATTAGATAATGTACAGTAGAGAGGTGTATACATGTATTCCCTATCTAAAAAAGTGAAAAAAAACTATTATGCTACGATAAATTAAAATAGAACTGTTTTTACAGTAGAGGACACAGCCCCCTAAAAATATACTGATTGAGGCGCTGTCAAGGAGCTCTCTCTCTCTCTCTCTCTCTCTCTCTCTCGTAATGGCACCGCTTCGCCTTTAATTTCTTTCTGTCATTCACTGTTTCTTATGGGGTCGCTTATTGATTAGGTGATAAATAAGGGTCTCAGCAACTTATCTGAAGACAAATTTTGTTGTTTGGTTTTAGGGGTTTTTTTGTTTTGTTATAATTATACTTTCATAGTTTATACGCTTCTTTCAAAACTACAACAAACGTTTCACTTCTTTTTTGATTATTTTCATGCATATATAATACCAGGAATAATAAGGATGAGACACAGGCACCTGACGTCATATATTTTTCTCATAATAAAAATATACTCCGCTTACCTAATAATAGACTATGATCACTGTATACTGGTAATCTTAACAATAAAATAAAAAATAAAAACATCTGTTTTATTTTCTTTTCTCCAATTGCATATTATTCGTCAGGACTATGCTATTAAATGATGATATTTTTTTTATTATTTTTTTTTTTTGTATTACCAGGGGTTCATAAGGGTTTGTTCCCGTTTTACACACATTTGAAATGCTGGTAAAGAAAAAATGTGTGCAAAACGAAAATTTGTATAGCTGAAATACTATACAGTCTGTATCATAGTTATGCATAGTTTATATGGTTTTACCTTTTAAAGAAAAACACATTTTTTTCGGTATCTGGTTTATTTGATTTATTATGAGTTTCGAAAGGTAATTTATTTTATTTTATTATTTATTTTAGGGGGGTGCGCCTAAATCATAGAACTGCTACTTCCATGTTAATTTTGTTCAATTTCCTATATATTTTTTACATGCTCTCGTGAAAGTGGGGGCAAACTCCTTCAAAATGAATTAAATTTCCTATATGTAAATTTACGAAATATGTTGTTTGCGAGAAAAAGTGTGGGTTTTTTTTTTGGGGGGGGGGGTGTAACCTTGCCCCCTGATGCTACGGGCCTGGTATTACACAACTGTGTATTACCACACGGTGCAAAGCAACTACGTGATGCCGTTGAACACGCTACCTAATTTAGGCAATGAACCAGTGTATGGCGCATTTATTGAAAAATAAAAACGAAGTTGATTTGTAGTTTTATCACAGACAACGACAGAACATGTAAATAAATAACGACAATGTTAAATTAATTATGTCACTACTTCCAAGCTTCTGTACAGTACAGCACTAAAGACAATACTCTACAATTGAATAAAACTCCTTTCACACGAAATTCAGAAAACGTGAAAAAAGTTCTCTTGGACAGACACAAATTGCATTAACCAGACATGGTATCATGATTGATATTAAAGTCATGCGCGGATCTAGAAGGGAGGGGGACCCACCCCCCCCCCCAACCTGAAAAATTCAAATTTTTCAAATTTATCCAAAATTTGCCTCGGACCGTCCTTGGCAAATTCAATCATCCCTCAGATCCCCCCTCGAAAATTTTCTGTATCCGCGCATGAAAGTCCTGCTAAATGTTTCATTTTCTTCAGAGTTCTCCATCTCTATAGACAACTCCAAGATACTCGCTGCGGGAAAGTCGGCCATCTTGGTCCTTGTCGTTATTCGTGAACATAAGTTCGACTAAATTTTCATTTGCAACTCCTTCGCCAAGTCCCATGTCTGATGCGGCAGCTTCGCCCTCCAGAATGGCGAGTTGATATCGGATCTACAGTATAAAGGAACGAAAATAACTACGGGAACAAGAACAACAAAATCATCATCATCATCATCGTTATGATCGTCAAATACATGTACAACAAAATCATATAAAAAAAAACGACACACATTCCAAAATTATAAAACAACGCCAATAAAGCATCATATTTATCATGATCTAAAATAAACATCAACAAATCATCGATCATTATAACAACAACAACATCAACCACAGGGGTTATCTTATCCGCTCTGCTCTCTATGTCATATATATAAATATTACACCTTAAAAACGACAAGCATTCACCATTGCAAATCATAAACCAATCTGAACAACATTACATTCATTATTATCATTAAACATAAGCATCAACATCAATACACCATAATTATAATCAACACATCAACAACAAATGAAGTGTTTTGTTCGAACACGTTTGGAGACATCTGAGGCGTGTTCAACAGAGCGAGTGTTCACGAGCACTCGCCAAAATTCCCTATACCCGCAACACAAACTTTGGCGAGCGCTCGCGAGCACTCTCTCTGCTGAACACGCCTCTGAAGTTGGGTGATGTCGATAACAAAAAAATCAAAGTACTGAAAGTACTGAAATAAGATTAAGACAACATCATCACATTCTTTGCAATGCGAAATTTTACTAAACTATTTCTTAATTAGATTATTTCATTAGAAGAGTTGATTTTGATAGACCGCAATAAGCACCTCTTGTTTTTATTTACCTCTTGACGATCAAGATAACCGTCTCTATTGTTATCAATGGCGTCGAACGCGTCGTTTAGCTGGCCAGCGTCATTTGTAAACAGGAGCCTTACTTGGTACACCAATTCCGAGTTTGCGGGAATCTTGATCCCTAAACAATTAAACGAGTCAATATATTAAACAATAAATTTAATTAAATGAATGAAATTAATTAAATTATTTAATTAAATGAATGAAATTAGTTAAATGAATTAAACAGTTAAGTTTAAATGTGAAATTACTGTATTTCGTCACTGACCTTTCTTTGTGACGTATTCTTGGTCACCGTATCCCAGGTACGCGGGAACGGTTATAGATCTGACCTCTCCCACACACATACCCACAATGCCTTTCCTTAACCCTTTTATATCTGTCTGTGTATTTTCTGGAAGCAAAACAACTGGATGCGGCAAATCGTAGCTAAAATGAATGAAGCAATGATGAAGTGGTTTTTTTTTAAAGTTATACACATGTCTCGTAATATAGGCGATATTTTTAAAAGTCAACGACAATTAATGCGATTTTTAAATACATATAATAATCTAGCCATCACAGTAGAAATGCTTTAAATGAGTATCTGAGATTTATACAGAAGTGGTGTCGAATTGTTCCAAAAACTGATACTACAAGATAAATTTAAGATCAATACATTTAATACCTAGAAAAGAACTCTGTTCCGTCTGGTAGGAATGCCCGGTAATGGACCAGGAAGATCTCGTTCTCCTTGGCTACCACTTCACATTGCTCCGCAAATTCCTCTACATCAACAAACACGTCATCTTGAAAAAACTGTCCCAAAGTCCCAGCACACCAGGCAATGGACAACAGCAGGACGCACTTGGAATAGACCATCTTTATTTGATATTGCCGGAGACGGTATGAGACTATATGGGCATACTGGTTAATATACATGTTCTGAGTGTAAACAAGGTAGCTGAAGCCAATGACATTTGTACAAAATACTCATACGGATTATCCAACAGAGGATACTAACGTTTACCACAAAATAATGTTAATTTATATTTGCATGCAATCATACACCTCTATTCGGTGATTGGGAGTGTTGTCTAGGGCCAATAATCTGTGTTCTCTTTTATCTACCAGATTCGTACGTATAGTGTGGGTATAGCTACGGCTTGTTTTTGTCTATTTTTAACTAAAACTGTATTTTTTAAATGCGTTTATATATTCTTTTAAAAATTGATAAAAATACTTGTGTTAATTAAAAATTGATTTTGCTTAGATTAAGGAGGCTCGATGGTCAGCAATCTGTCTTAAACTTTGATATATGATATTTTTTGCCATAAACTAACATTTAATATTAGTAAAGAAAAAATCAAAATATTTTAACTTTATATATTTGAGCATTTTCCTACATCTTTATAAAGAGCTTTTCTTCATAAAGAGGTAAATATAGCCTAAAAATTGCCACGAGCATCCAGTCCTCTTAAATTCAAGATCATATTTTTCATGGTACAATTAGAATAAATTCATTTTTTTTTGTTTTGCGATTTTTGAATTTTCTTCATCTTTTTATTGCATTTCATTTCATTTTAAGCACAATTATCAAGATAGGAAAATGCAAATAGAGAGTGTTTGAGGATTGCCTGATAAATTTTAAATTAAATTTAATGTTTTAACTTTCATAAAGACAGTAAAACTTTTTTTTTTCAAATTTCGATGATAAGAATTCGTGAGTGTGTTCGTAGGCTGCCTCCCTACATCATAAAAGTTGTATGATAGTGAGAGGTACATTGATTTGGTTATCATCAAATTACTGAAGCAAACCCAAGATTGAGCGACATTTTCTGTGTTACCCTTGCTTGGTGCTCAGTATGCAATACTAGTTTTTATTGAATCCTTCTGAATTTAATGATATCAATCATTTTAATTTAAAATTACACAACGAAAGCGAAATTCTATGTTACAAATGAAGTATGGTAAACAGAACATTCAATGTAACGTATTTGAATCCATACTTTAACTCTCTACAGTCTTCAATTTTTTTTTAAATACCCCTTCCCACCCCACACCCTACCTCCACCCCCAAAGAAGTGTGATAGTTATATACCGATATTTCTTTTCGAAATACATGTACATGAACTGTTCTCCTTTATTTTTGATTTTGTCCTGTTTTTGCTGACGTGTTAAAGCAGGGGTGACTTCCCGGTCTCTGGTCAATACAGATATACATGTATACGTATATAGATCCCAACAAGATATATACTAGTACTAATATGCTAGTAGGTCCCAACACCTTGACCCGAGGTGACCGATACTATCAGACGGTCCAATGGACGTACACAGTAACGAGGGACGTGGCACAAGGAAAAAGAAACACGTCTATCTGATATCATCTAGCTTTATTGCTGATGGTTATATGATAGATATATTTACACGTAATGCTTACACCGGAGGCTAGTATACATCATCTAGCCGTGGATATTGACAGCTCTAGCAATATGCATACAAGTTATAGTTTTACAAGCGTCCAAACAGTATAATATTGCAGAGAGGAACATCAACAACAAATTAAACAAACAAACAAAAATCAACAACTATCCATAACGTTCTTCAATTGAAAACTGGCGAAAAAAAATTAAAATTCAAACAATTGCCCTAAAATAATCTGACAAAAGACATCGATATTATACATTTCATTCACGAGATACATATTACGTAGGACTGGCGCATGATATGATATAATATACAGGTTAAAATAGCGTTATAATTCATCTCTAAAATCGTGGGGGAGCATGTCGCGGTATTCATCGATTGATATCTTTCCATCCTGGTTCACATCGGCGGCTGATAACAGGTTTTGGTACAGATCCTCGAGGACCTCATGCTTGACGCCGATTCCCGAAACCTGAATCGTTTTGATTTGTTCCATAATCTGAGAAATTGAATCAATAAGACAATAAACACAATACTAATAACTAAACGATTGGCTGGATTTAAATTTTTTTTCTTCGGGCCAAGTGGGGTGGATGGGTACTTTTTAAAATTCTTTTTTACTTTTTTTCCCTTTCTTTGAAAAAGCTTGAGTCAAATGTAACTCAATAGCTGTTTTTTTATAAGGGTTAGATTTTGTTTGTTTGGTTGGGTTATTTTTACGGGGGGGGGGATATTGCTTACCTCCTCTAGCGTGATGTGGTTATCCCCGTCCAAGTCGATGGACTTAAAACCTTCTTTGACATCTATCTTTTCCTCAATATCTATTAATTCCACCTCATACAAAAGGGGGGTGTTCGCTGGAATCACACCGCCTAGTCAAAGACATGGTTTCTGTTAGATATTATGTCCCCCGCAGATGCATTCACACAATTTTTCGTCATAAATAACGAATTTAAAGCGATATTTTTAAAATTTTATCATTTGTAACCCTCATTTATATTTCTAAAAAAAGGTCATAGAATACTAGTACCTGCACCAAATTTTCAAAATTCTTTAAAAAACTTATTATTTTTCCAAATAAATGCACTGACGATTAATAAGATAAATGATTTTATATAAATGTACTGGTAGTGACCATTTTGTAGCGGTAGATCCCTGTCCCCCTGGCCGTGGTGTGGTACCGTCAGGAGTCTCTTTTCCCCAACACACATTTCCCGGAAGCCAGTCTCCACATCACTTGACGGGTGTTCAAGACCCAGGGGAACATGCATCACCTGGTCCTTTTCAAAGCTGAAAAAAAATTAATTTAACGATGCGCATTTGTTAAACTTTTCATCTCTCTCTCTCTCTCTCTCTCTCTCTCTCATTTCACTTTCAGACAGTACCTTGAGTGAAATAGAGTCCCGTTTTCAAAAAACACTCTGTATTGAACTTTCAACATATTGTTTGTCTGGGACTTTTTCATGCAGATCCTCGGTTTGTACAAAACTTCCACTTTTATTTCATCATTAGACGCCTGACTTTGGGACAAAAAGAGGAGAAACACCCCCCAAACTGAAATAAGACTCATCAGACTCAACTTCATCGTAGTTAGGAGTATCCCTTTTTGTGCATGCTTGCTTATATAGAAATACTGGATTACGTGGCAGTTGTTGGATGAAACAAAAGTATATTCACCCAGTCTTTCAGGTGATGCTCCTGGGTATATTATTAGCATAAATTAATTAATACGCATATAGTAATTGGTACATGTATAAGCTTTGAGACATCAGTACGAGTATGGATCAGTTCAGATTGAAGCATTCATTTCAACATACTGATTTTTTTTAAAAATCATTGGTCACCTTCTTTGTTCATTTCACTGAGTTTTGATTTCATATTTTTTATGATAATGAATTAAAATATATATAAACAAATTGTTTCGATATATTTTTAGTCAGTGCAGTACACACTGTGCTTCATTGTTTGTCCCTGTGCCTGTTGTTTTTTTTTATCTCTCCAGGCAAATTTGATCAAATACAGTATACGTCATGTATGTAATTTTAAATCATTAAAAGAATTGTTATTTATAATGTGCAGCGTAAAAAAATCATACGCGCTGGGTATAAAAGCTAGGTACAACTATTACATCACATTGCGTCCAGACAACATCCGGGTCACTTGGACTGTGGATATATAATCCGGGGTCTTCAACGATGTTGGCCAGTGATACTAGAAAAAGGAAAATATGGCTTTGCTAAACATTAAGAGATTTGCGTTATTTTTCGTGTTAATTTGTTGTGTTGCGTGTAATATTGTTACGGAAGAAGGGGTTGAAATTGAGATTATAACTCCCCCAGCAAAGGACTGTGTTAAAATCAAGATTGGAGATTGGGTTTCAGTGTTATATAATATGACAAAAGCTTGTGGACATGTCATTGAAACAACATACAATTTAGGGTAAGTATTTAAAAAAAGAAGATTTTATTTGATCAAGCAGGTAATCTTCATAATTCATATAATCTATATGGAAAATATTACTTTATAAAATTGCATATCGGTTCTTGAGAATTGCTAAATAAATTGAGTTTGGATTTTGCAGCCAAGATAACAGAAACCTGCCACAGGAATACTATTTCGGTGTCGATTCAAGAAACGGTGTAGTAATTGGGTTAGAGGGTGCCTGCAAAGGAGAGAGAAGGAAGTTGTCGATTCCGTCAGCTCTTATGTTAAGAGATCCTGAAAGTATGTACATCAAATAATTATTAATAATTATTTGAATTTTGAAAATAACGCTTTGCTTGCTTAATAATTTTGCATAATATCATAGGATATTTTTTAAGAAAAAGTGTTTTTAATTTAGTTACGTTTTTCTCAAGTTGTAGGCGACAAGCTTATCTATGACGCAATTGTAGCAGACCACGTTTCAGCGGAGGACAAACACAGATTAATGGAATTTTGGTCCATAGATTGGAATAGTGACAAATATATAGATCTTGAAGAGGTATGGCTTATACGATATACCATTTTAAATGAAATTATACTACACAATTGTATAGTTTGAACCAGTGAGTATTTAGATGCATGTTGCACATATAGCTGGAAATGTGTCTTTGAATTTCCTATCACAAGCATTGGTCAACGCATCTTCTCTCAAAGTCTAAACTCGTACCGTATATTTATTGTCCCTTTTTATCACACAGGTCGACATGGCTCTTGCACGGGAGGGATTTTTGGAAAACTTACTCCAGGATACCTCTGGAATAGAGAATATGTCTGATATGATCATTAGTGTGTTCGATAATGATGGCGACGAAGCATTGGACCGTGACGAGTTTTTCGAAATGCACAGAAATATTTACATACCAAAACCAGAGGAACCACCAACTGAATCAAAGCGCAGACGAAGGAAAAGGGATGAGCTTTAGTGATTGAGAAAAAAACATAAAAGACTGCTAGTGACCCCTCGTCACCTGATGCTGAATGATGCCTAAGAACTCATTTGAAAGAGTCAACTTTTTTTATTGCTAATTGTAAAACACTACATTCAGTTTTAAAGACAGGATATGTGCTGCTTTTGTAAAATAAAAAATGTTTTTATAAAATGTGTTTTCTATACATTCAAAAAAGTGTTTGTTAACACTGATATTGTACATGTATAAGGCAAAGTTGGAATGAAAACTACAATTCCAAAAACATGCCATTTATGATAAAGTATACTTAATTTTCTGATACTTTAGACAATCGATTAGTATAAAATTAAATCACTTTGTTGTAGCCCATCCCCAAATCTAAATTTTTTGCGATACCAATTGAAAAGTTAGCTAAATATGTCATATTCACTATTATATTTTCACTTTATACTCTACCAATATAAAACAAACAAAAAATGCTGATGATTATGTTTTAGAGGATAAGTAGAGGTGGGGGGGGGTGCACAGAATATGTGGGCTCTCTTGAAAAGAATACACTGAATGAACTACACGCCAGACAATACTTGGTCCCTTGGGGGCTTGCGAAGTTAATGCTTTACTCAACCGCAGTCAACATTTGCGTGCACACTTATTAATGACAAACAATCAAAATCAGAGAATTTTTCTTTTATCTAAATACGTGCAAAATTTGAATTAAAATGCAAATGGTATACAGTTTGAAGAGTTAACCAAATACGGTTAAAAGTTAAAGTCAGACTTGGAGTTTCCAAAGACAATAGGATTCTTCCGATCTTCAGGAAATAAATGCGAAACATGTATTTAAAATGATGTTCATTGTTTTCTCAACGAGGAAGGGATTTTTTTCGTATCTGCTTCCGCTTTCTTATAGTTGTAAATAAACATTTAACGGAACGTGTGCGACAAAACAGGAAGTAAACATGTGCTTTGTAATTTGATGCCCATCGGTAACATTTATTTTTTTAAAGACTTCCTTATATTCAAAACCCAAGCACACGTGTCCCTATACGAAGGACCGGCCAAACACAACACGTTTTCTAACAGCCAGAAATAACAAATATGGCCGCATCAAATCACTCATCGTATTTTGTAGTTCTGATGATTTTGTCTACAATCATTTGCTCTAGATGCCAAATCAAACACAAAGAAGGCGTACGGATAGAGACCGTTTTTGTCCCGTCCCAAGGATGTTACGGTATTAACTACGGGGACTTCTACATAGGCGTAGACAACATGACTCTGGCGGACGGTACCATTTTGACTACATCATACCTGTAAGTATTCATGAATTATTATTCACAGTCACAAACCATTTTTAGTAATCAGTTGTCATGGTCATAAATAATTTTTTATAAAAATCAACTTTTGCGATTTAAAATTTCAGAAAATATCATTTATCTAACTGAATTTTTCATTATTCCATACCTATTGTCATGCATGGTAAACATTTTTGTTTCAAAATGTTCAAATTCTATTCCGAATATAAAACCCTTTGTTCATTTTACTACAAGGCCAAGGACAGATGTTGTAAAGAAGGGCTGGTACCTTGGAAAAAGGGCGAAAGGCATCGACATCGGGCTACAGGGAGCATGTAAAGGGGAGATAAGGAATCTAACAATCCCTTTGCATCTCATGTTTGGCATCGAAAAAGATTGTGAGTTCATTGCTTCGGGCTTTAACAGTCGTTTATGTAGCACATGCACGATACATGCTTCAAATGATTAGTAAACCGGAATTTTTCAAATTTTTATACCCTGTATTTCTTATAATTGTAAACATTACATAATACACTGTAAATATAATATAATCATAAAATAAGAGCACATACCGAATTATTTCTTCTTAATTGTTTAATCTCTTGATTTTTTTTTCAGCGATTAGCTTTAAAGAGACAGTTCCTGCTAATTCCACAATATTTTACCAAGCAGAAATATTGGATATTGTTCCTGAAAGCGAGAAATCGTATCTTGAGGATTTCCTCCATGCCGACTTGAACGGCGATTTCCTCGTCGACGTAAAAGAGGTAAGGGGGGGGGGGCTTTCTTCAGACCTCAATTAAGCCTAATTTTTACTACATTTTTTGTTTATTTTTTTATTTTCTTCCTTAATCGACTAATAATTATACTTATACCGATAAATGTTCAAAAAAAATTTCCTGGTGAACTTGTTCATATAAGTGTCTGAGAACCAACGGTCGCTTTTAAATGCTACATGAAGTGTATTGGAATAAACATCAAATGCTCCTGAAATCGTTATTAAAAAGAATTGAAAACATATCAGAAGTTCTTGGGATTCTTTTTTTTTTCAGATTGACCGCGTATTAACAAATGAAAGGGGTCTTCGGCATATGCTGAGTTCGGCTCTTGGAATGGACAACATTGCAGAATTAGCCTTACAGTGGTTTGACAGTCTCGGGGATGGTGTTCTAGATAGAGAGGAATATTTCACAATGTCCAAAACCATTAATTTGGAGCAGTTGAGAAAAGATGCAAATTTAGACTTCAAAATGACAGATTCAATTAACCAGAACTCAAAAGAAGAACTCTAAAGTATTTAAAAATAGTTCCACCATGAACTTAAATTGTGCCCATGTATATTTCTTTGTTTTCTTGGCTGCTGAATAAAACATTAAATTTTAAACAGTTGTTTTTTATTGATCATAACACTTGCTTTGAAAGTTTTTCTTGAATGAATACTGAAACTTATTGGTCGAGCTATTCAAAACTTTTCTTTTGGAAAGAATATCAGCAAAATGTCATCGTCACTGGCACACTGAAAGTTGTGGAGCGTAATCCTTATGTAATAGGTATATAATTTTGGTGGACACGTAAAAAACTGTTTGGATAAAAATGATTTTTTAAATTAAATATACAAAAAAGTTAAACGCGTTATTTAAACAATAAAAGTACATAAATTAGTACGTTAGATAGAAGAAATTACCAATTCTTCTTATATGGAAATTTGAGTTTGATAGCATCATGGTTATTTCGTGCAGTCCGAGAATTTTTCTATAGAAACTGACATGACTGAAATCTATAAGATCCAGTTCTAACTAGTTTATCGATCGGTCGAAACCTTCACTAACCTAAGGAAAATCACGGATTGCACGAAAAAATCCTGACGATGTCACACTCAAATTCCCATATTATCTAACGTATTGATTGTAAAATAACAATGAACAGATTTAGTTTACGGTCAATTTATTAATTTGTTTCAGGAAAGATGAAAATGGAAACAATAAAATGCTTTCTTTGACGATTCATGTGGATTATGAAGGTAGAGATCATTGCAGAAAAAAATGTACACAGCGTTTAAAAAGGTAATAGAATCACATTTTTTTTCGACAGATCATATTTAATTTTCAAAACGAGTTTCGGATTTATGCAATTCTTCAATGCAGGTTTATCAGCGGTTTGAGGACAAACAAGAATTAATTTTATTTTTTCATTTTAGTTTTTAAAAAATACATATAAGATCTACATAGGTGTCAATTGCATGAAAATCAAACACATATTTGGGTATACCGTATTATATCGTAACATGATATATAAACATTGTATACGTGAACAAATTCTCTCTCTCTCTCTCTCTCTCTCTCTCTCTCTCTCTCTCTCTGTGTGTGTGTGTGTGTGTGTGTGTGTGTGTGTGTGTGTGTGTGTGTAAATCACGTTTATTATAAGCCTTCGAAATCTAAAGTCTTATTTTATTTTATTTCAAATCTTTAGTTTAATTTTTATGCACTTCCTTTTCTTAAACGGGTAACTGATATCTTTGACCAATACCTTCAGGTTTTATATGTTGTATCTGCTGTTAACATACATGTACTCGAACACGGAAGTGACAATTGCCCGAGGCCAGTGTCCGAAGTGGTTACACTCGAGCCACAGATATATCTTGGCTATACAAAAAATATCTTAATAACTATACGGAATACTTTTTTAAATTTTACAAATGGCAACTTCTCAAGGCATGTTGCATTTTGTCCTCGTTTTACTTTTGCAAAGTTCTGCAGTATTTTGCAATGACCAAGAAGACATAAGCTACAAAATCATTAATCCGCCTCATTTCGGGTGTGAACAAGAAGTCAAAGAAGGAGACAACATTCGAGTGAATTTCATAGGAACACTTAAAGACGGAACCGAATTCGTTAACACGTAAGCTTTATGATAATCATTATTTAATCATCATCAGCAGTATTTCTCTCCAAATAACATTTATTATATTGATCTAATTTTTTGACTTATTTTACCCTGACAGATACGCGGATGATTCGCCATATCATTTCGTGGTTGGGTCCAAAAAGGTTCCGAAGGGTTTGTCCAAGGGAACGCTGGGAATGTGTCCCGGAGAAATCCGCGAAGTTAACATTCCTTCCCATCTCGGGTATGGTGATGAGGAAAAAGGTAAAAATATTTTTAAAGAGCTAAACATGGCTCACAGTCTTTTGGACGATTGAATCTGTATAATACTGCATGGGTGCGAAAAGGGATATAATTAGTTGCTTAATCATGGATTAAACATGAACAATTTTAGAACATTTATTTAGAAAAAATAAAAAATAAATAATTGTGATCATATTTGTGTAGCATCATTTTTTAACATGTAGCGCAACAAACCCGTCCCTGTAATTTCACATATGTAGAACGCACGCGCATCGTTGGGTGGCTTTTCAGCTAAGATACAAAATACTATATAAAAAACCGCATTCTCATTCTTACCCAAATGATATCTTTCAGAGAACATTCCCCGTGGATCGCGGCTTGTGTATGAGATAGAGTTGATGGATTTTTTAGAGGTTAAAATCGACTTCTTTGATACTTTGGATGTTGACAAAGATGAACAACTTACTCTAGAAGAGGTAATAAAAATTGATTCAATTCTAAATTATCACCAACAGTTATTTTGTGCATCATTGGCAATTTGTTCATCTTTACAATACGATTTTTAGTATATTTGATGATTTATTCTTTTCTTTTTTTTTTTTAGGTAAAAGAATATTTTTCCCTGCCTGAAGTCAACGATGTTTTCGGTGTGGCGGCGAGCGGCGAGAGCAGCCTAAGCTTTCTCACACAAACACTTATGAACCTAGGAGATGAAAATGGCGATGATCTGATCAGCCGAGAAGAGTTCTACATCCTGCAAGATTTCAAAAAGCAACATCAGATGGAAAAAGAAACTATGATAGAATTTAGAGAGGACCTGTGATGCTTTACTCTAGCTTTCACGTTTATTAATATGTACTGTAATATAAAATATGGTTATTTAAAAATAAATCAAATCATGAATTAAACTATTGTTATATGTTAAGCACTGCTTTGAATCATAAAAATCGTTCAAAGTTTAGAAAAATAATTATGGCTGAAATATTATGTTTATAATAGTTTTAAATTATTTGGTGGGTTTTTTTTTCTAATCAACATAATATATATTTAGAAACGTTCGATAGTATTTTTTTTAAATAAGCATATAATTTTTCACAACAGTGTTTAGCTTATGCATTGAATGCTTATTTTAGGATGTCGTCGGTCCTATGACACACCAATGCGGTGCAGACAAATTGAATACCGCGCGTAACGCGCATTGGTGTGTCATAGGGCCGACGACATCCAATTTATATATTCATACTTATATTTATTATTCATACTCACATATTTATATTCATACTGATGTTTTTTGTATGAAATATATGTGTATCGTCGCTGTAAAGCCATTATATACTCTCTCACTCAGGGATATGAAACACACATGGAACAGCCATATTAACATGTTATTTAGTACGCTTGCACGGCTAAAAATATATAGTGCCATAAACTTTGTAGAGAAAAATCTTTTTAATTAAGGAGTAGATATAATTTAATGATTATTTTTCAAAAGTACATTATATAAATAGTGCCTGTTTCGGAGGGTAACAGTTGAAAGCGTCGGTTGACAATGGTTTTCTCGGGGTGTCAATTTCAACTGTTTCCCTCCCAAACAGGCACTATTTCTTTTATTATACTGAATGTCTTAATTTTAGAGAAAATTTTACTGCTTTTATATAGAAATGACGTGAATTCTACGGCGAACCGTACGCGCATAATTTACGCGCATGTAACAATTCGTTTTATTATACTTTCATTTTAAATACTGAAATCTGATTGGTTTAGACGCATTTGACAATCCGTTCTCTTACCCTCAGCGTTAGCAACACGCTTGGCAACGGGCCGATAGAACGAATTGTTACATGCGCGTAACAACGTAACAAACGTATATGGATACAATTTGCCAAATGTCGTCATCACTAAAACTTTTATTGTTGCACAAATAAGCTTATGGAAATTCTATCATCATATCAATTAGACTTTCATTTCTCTTTCAAGGCGTTAAAAATAGAAATTATCAAGCTTCCGAGATTTTAAGAGTTACAACAACCATAACTCCAAATTTTCTTTTACTATGCTCAATATACAAATGTTTAAAGGTTTGCAATATTTAATACAATACGGCAAGTCAACCAAAGTTGGTATATCCTTTATCTGATAAAGAAAAAAACTCGGAATGCACGAGCTGACCTAAGGTTTCCAAGTAATTGTAGTAACCATGGTAATCTTCACAGTTTCAGAAGAATAGGCTGTTCCATCTGTGTAATAACGTCTCAGTGATGGATAGATGAACAAAGATTCAAAGACAGGTGTAATATATACAGAAAAAAGTTTCATACGGGCTATATATTGAGAAATAGTGAAGAAAATACGTATTACCTTGACCACTTGAAAAAATCGTTTTTATGTTGTTATGCTTGCATTATGATTTTTCAACTTAAAAAAAATTAATACAAGCAGTTGGATTTATAGATTGATGAATGCAGCTGCTGGTAACAATGTTTATATGGCGTTTTTTGGAACGTATAAAATTCATTACAGAAGGATGCTTGCATAGTTATATATTACAAATTCCTTTGAGGAATTAATGATCCTCCTTAATATTCCTATGTTGAACTTTGATCCCCTCCCGACTCATTTTACTCATTTTGAAAGCAATACGATGTATTAAAACTATACTCCATCAGAGATTGAAATGAGTGAAGTATAAATCCAGAATCACGATTTTAGCAAAAGAAAATGTGAATTAAATTCAAGCGGTAACAAAGCAGAAACATCTTGCAATATTTACATTTTCAACTGTCTTTGCCTGCGATAACATTACGAATCAATTTTAAATCCTAAAACCCAATAACTTCATAAAACATGAGTGACACAAAATGGGCGTGTCTAATAACATAGCCGAGAAACGGTATTGGCTGCGCTGCTCAGTAATACATAGCACGTGCTACATGAAAAAATAGTGATTTCAAAATAATTCTGTTTTAAAGTGTACAAATTGGAAATAATATAAATATAAGGAATAAGGAATCATTCTTTGAATATTATGAGTTGATAATTTCGGTCGGAGCGTGGTCAAATCTATCATAAAGCCCTTCGGGCTCTACTGGATTTGACCACGCCCCAACCGAAATTATCACCTCATAATACTCAAAGAATGATTCCTTATTCCTTAAATATCCCTACTCAGAGAATATGGTACATCGCTTCCTTCGATAACGGCATTTTCATATTGCATAAGCAATGAAACAGGGTTGGGGTACCCATAATTTTACTAATTTTACTTATACTAATTAAAGTGGTGCCACTGAGAAAATTGTATGCAAGATATTCAAGCACACGATATACTGATTTTTTTTTTTGGAGGAGGGTGCATTATGAATATGATACTTTCAGTTAGTTGATTAAAATTACCATCAATTTTATCTGATAAATTATAAAGAATTCGCCTAATTAATCTACCGACTGCGCACACCGTATTCCTTAGATAATCAACTCCGACCTTCGGTGGAGGCCTTTAGCTCGTTTGGTTGAAGAAAACAAACCCTTACTTAAACCTTTTACATAGAATTTTTTTTAGCTTTCCGAAGCAGTAAATTATAAGAACACGGACAAACTAGTATAAATTGCAAATTTTATGTGCTTTTTTGGGGGGGGGGTTATTGTCAGTGGCTTAGTATTGAAAGGACCGGTTGCAATTGATAAGACGAATAGAAACTGTCGTTGAGATAAAGGCGAAAAGTCAAGCTGCTTTGACTGTCTCAGCAAATTTCATGGCGGCGATGTGCACCTATATTCGGTATATCGTATCATAAGAAAAGAAAATGTATGTACAACGCCTGTAGTTGAAATACATGTATTTGAATTTTCATCATGTTATATTACATGTTATATATATACCAATATATTTTTGAGTGTACACGTATTTGCGGTTTGTTCCCGTTTTGCACACATTTGAAAATAAGGTATCGAAAAAAATGTGTGCGAAACGGGAATTTGACCGGGTGAGATAATTGCTTAATTGCAATAGTCTGTATCAAAGATTCTGTGAAGGGTTTTGACAATGAAATAAAATAAAACATATATACTCGCAATTCCTTGATGTTTATATTTTGCAGAATTGAATACTGTTTTATACTGAATGTTGTTAATACTACAAAATATAGTCACCTTCATAATTGATGCAAAAAATAAATACATGTGTAATGATAATTTACATTTGGATGGACACTCTATACAGGATAATATGTCCAGCTTGGATGAGGAGTAATCTTCAATAAGATACAGTCTTTTGGTGGTATTTTGAATCGCATCGTATTTTGAATCGCATCGCGTTTCATGTTTCCGGACGTTTGAAGTGTCGCTATGCAATGTACAAAACATTAACAGATTAAACTACCCTACAGTCATAAGTTATCTGTTACAAGTTTGCAGAGAAAATATCATACGTTAATATTTAATTAATGTTTTTGCTGATTTAATGGGGAAAATTTGTCTAGTGAACACGCTGTTAATTATTTTTCAATTATGTTGTAGCTTGAATAATTGAAGAAAATTGACAAACTGTATGATGATAAATCGGCAATTTTATATGCTTCAAGAACTGTAAAGATTTTTTCACAAAACCTATCAAAAGTAGACCTAATTACTGCATTTTCAAAACATTAACAGATGAAACTACCATACAGTCTTAAGTAATCTGTTACAAGTTTAAGAGAAAATATCATACGTTAATATTTAAGTAATGTTTTTGCTGACATCAATGAAGGAAATTTGTCTGGTGAAAATGCTGTTAATTTCTTTATTTATGCTGTGGCTTGAATAATCGAAGAAAATTGACAAACTGTGTGATGATAAATCGACAATTTTATATGCTTCAAGAACTGTAAAGATTTTTTCACAAAACCTATCAAATGTAGAACTAATTCATGCATTTTCAACATTTGGGTATATTGAGTCAATATTTAAAATATTGTTTTTGTCGGAATGTTTGTGCCAGTTTAGCTACTGATTTGAAACACAAGTAAGTGACCCGCAATATACTAAAGCAATGATGTCATAAGAACTACTGTCAAAGTCGCTACTTCACTTTGTGACAATGATCTGTTTCCTTACATAATCTTCTTTCTGTTCATACCAAACAACCAATTGTATACATGCGTTTTACATATTTTGCAACTAAGTTGTAAAAAGGGATTCGGAGTACCCCAGATGACTGTAGTTTTCCCCATTGAATCAGCTTTCAATTGGCTTGGGACCGACAATTTTTTTCTCACTTCTTTCAGTTTTATATTTAACGTAAATGGACAAAAATGTAAAAGTTAAATCATCTATCATTATTTTTCTTATCAATGAACGGAAATTAAAGAATGGAAATATCATCATTTTAATTTCATCAAATGAAAAAAATTGCCGATAGTTATTAGTTATTAATCCTAAAACACAACAAAATATCTATATTAAAATTCTTTTTTTTTTTTTTCATCGTTAATTCGTTAATAAAACACGGGTAAAAATCCAGGTAAAATCTTGGATTGAAAGCAGACTATAATTACTATCACAACACATTTCACACCTATTGTTCTATACCCAATTATCGAATGTGTGCAAAACGGGAACACACCGTATTTGCATGGGCTAAATTACAACGTTTGATTTGAAAAAAAATCACCATTGGGTCAACCAGGTCGACTAAGTTTACCAAATACCGGACTTCCTTTGATTTTTTATCTATCTATATATTGTCCAAAAGGGAATAAAGTATTGCAAGCCTCCAGGAAGTACATAATGTCACCTGTGTAGCTAGGTTGAGGAAGTTAGAACGTTGTTATATACCCTCGTAACTAAAAGTAACATCTTGCCCCGCAGGCATCTAGATATAGTGTACGTGTCTTGCTCAGGGCTCTTGCTTGACTGCAAAAGGACAATCCATCAATTCCAAAGTCTTCCTATTTCACTGAATACCGTAGACATATAAAGTTTAGTTCTCTCGACAGACAAATTATTATCTATTATGTCTCTAACCAAATATACCACCCTTTTTGTTGGCCTCTGCTTTGCAGTGGTTCTTGTCTCTTGTGAGGAGAATGCCTCGCCAAAGAAGGTGGATACCTACACGATCGTTCCTCCACCCGGGGACTGCGAGAAGAAAGCCAAAGAAGGGAATGTCGTTCAGGTTCATTTTAAAGG
This sequence comes from Magallana ariakensis, assembly GCA_020458035.1. Taxonomy (NCBI): domain Eukaryota; kingdom Metazoa; phylum Mollusca; class Bivalvia; order Ostreida; family Ostreidae; genus Magallana; species Magallana ariakensis. Next base: position 49,085,440 of record CM035815.1, on the reverse strand, counting down.
AACTTTAGAAAATGGCACCGAATTCTTTAACAGGTGAGTCAAACTCGTTTGTTGATTTCATAATCTTACTATTTAGAAAAAAATGCTATAGTTAGCGTTACTCTGTTTTCGCGAAAACTATTCCCTTTGCAAATGCATTCTGGTCAGTACTAAACAACTTTCATTCTTTACAGCTTTGAGGGTGAACCAATTTTTTTCACGTTGGGATCAAAACAAGTAATCAAGGGTCTGGAACAGGGTGTAGAGGGAATGTGTGTGGGTGAGAAAAGGCGGCTTACAGTTCCACCAGCCCTGGCCTATGGATCCAAAGGCATTGGTATGCTTGCGCTCTCTCTCTCTCTCTCTCTCTCTCTCTCTCTCTCTCTCTCTCTGAACGACTTTTCACCCCTTTAAAAATAATAAATAATATTGTATTCTGGATATATTAACTTTACATGTATATTATAGTATCTGAATTGAACTTTTACTTATCATTTGTATTTCAAGATGCTGTACCAGGGGGAGCCACTGTTATTCTTGAAGTAGAAATGCTTGCCGTTAAAGATCAGCTTGATATCCTTGACCAGTTCCATAGAATGGACAAAAACAAGGACGGGGCTCTAGACGCCATGGAGGTAAAAATAATCAAAACTTTTAATCGATCCCCATTAATTTTTCAATTAAAAAAAATCAATACTAACCGCATTGTCTTTTGATTATGACAGATTGTGGAAGTGGTTAATGGAGAACAGTTCAAGAAGCTGATGCCCATGGCAATGGATGACAATATGAAAGACATGATGATTCAAACTATGTTCACCATGGCGGACAAGAACCGAGACGGTCACCTTGACCCTTCAGAATTCACAAAGTTGTCCAAGATTGGAGAGAAGGCTATGAAGAAAAATAAGCCGTCTGATGAACTTTAAAAGTTACAGTTTATTTTTATATTATTGTTATGTGTATAATAAATTATCTAACTAGTTTTAATGGTTTTGTTGTAAATGAGGGTTTTTTTTATTATAGAGGAAAACGACTTACAAAAAATCCAAAAATACATAAAAAATATTAACCTGGGATGTCATTTATATAATTTTGCAGCTTCTTTGATCGTTGTAAACGAGAGGAGCGGATCCACATTTCATACAATTTTATTAATTTGAAGAGATTCTCGTTACGTTGAAACCCCGTTTTCGAAATTCGATTTAATTAAGACCCATTATTCCATTACAATTTTATTCTTTTTTGTCGGAGGAAATTGGTATACGGTGGAACATATAACATGTTGTTTGTTATATTATTTCATGCGTTTAGTGAAGCGACAATGCATTTATAAAGCAACTTACTGTTGGTGATCATGAACTCACCAACACGAATGTACATGATATAGGTAATCAAAAGCAAAACTTGCTAAATATAGTTGGCACATTTACTCACACATTTTATATTTGGGTTTCTTAATCAGCTCGAATTAAGTGGTTAAATATCTTTTAAAGGTTTAAATTTCTAGAAATTTGAATGCGATTCATATTTTTAAAAAATCCCCTGGGCGGGTTATATTTAAGGAATAAGGAATCATTCTTTGAGTATTATGATGTCATAATTTCAGTCGGGGCGTGGTCAAATCTAATAAAGCCCGAAGGACTTTATTAGATTTGACCACGCTCCGAACGAAATTATCACCTCATAATATTCAATGAACGATTCCTTATTACTTATATTTATATTATTTCCAATTTGTACATTGTAAAACAACATTATTTTAAAACCACTATTTTTTTTATGTAGCACATGCTATGTATTACTACGCGGCGCAGCCAATACCGTTTCTGCGTTATGCTATAAGACACGCCCATTTTGTGTCACTCATGTTTTATGAAGTTATTGGGTTTTAGGGTTCAAAATTGATTCGTAATGTTATCACAGACAAAGACAGTGGAAAATGTAAATATTTAAAAATACCGTCATAAATAAATAATTTGTCTCGAAATATATAATTGTGCCTTAAATAACAGTTGAATCATTTATATTCCGGAGGGCACGATTTGTATTCTTTTATTGTTTTTTTTTCTTTTTTACATCAGTGTGCATCGCAGGCAAAATTTGCATTAAAATAGATTTTTGAATGTAATTCTGGTTAAAATTAGATTGTAATCGTATTAACACTTGTGAAATGCAAAATGTTAATTTATTATTTAAGTTTTGTTGCATTTAAAAAGAACCGACCCGATCATACGAGTAAGATACAGATTGCAGGGAGAGAACTCGTATTGTTCAAAAATATGATTAAAAATATTTTTATTATACATGTATAAGTCAAAGGGATTAATATATTTTCTAGTCTATATTCAAAATATGGTTTCAGCTGGCAAGTGCCAGCTGGTAACAATGTTAAGAACTAAAGGGGGTGGAGGGGGAGGGGACTCAAAATATTCCCAACAAGTCAAAATCAACAAAACCACATGCACTCCCCCGCCCCCAATCAAAAAAAAAAAGAATTCTACCTCGCCCATTCCCCTCTCATCCCCTACAAAAAAAGAGACCCATGGGCCTTAACGGTCGCCTGAGTATGCTGCAACCCTGTTGAGGATCTATAGAATGGCAGTGGTAAGATATACAGAAGAAAATGTTTGAGGGAGGGGGCTAATAAAATGACACAAATTTTTAAATCAAATATTCAAATTTAATTCTCTTGAATGTAAATTACAATTTATTTGCTATATGAGTGTTGGACCCCCCCCCCCCCAACACCATTATCACTAACCTAACAGACATGTCGTATTTAACAATTTCAGCAACAGCCTCTTTACTCGTCTTTATGATGCACCCAGTTTGCCCTCTAGATGCCCGTTAATAGACAAGTTTGCTTTTTTGTTAAAAACTTAATGACCATGACCCCCCCTAAAAGAAGGAAAAAGAAAACCAGTGCCCCTGACCCAAGGTCATGAATGTCCCAAAACAAGAGGAGACTTTGTTCACAACAACCAGACACTTAATTTGCCTTCAGTTCTATATGCCTAGTAGTAGAGAAGAAAATTGTTACTTAAAGAAATAATCTATGTTAACTTTATTACAAAAACAATTCTGCGTTAATACAAGAACCCCTGACCCAGGGGTAATGAATTTCACAGTTTTGGTAAAGGCCTCCTTACTCATCCTGATAACCCATAATAGTATGACCGCTAGATGGCTAGTTGCAGTGGAAAAGATTTTCAAAGAATTAATGCATATTCACTGTATGACCAATAGAGCCCTGCCCTTACACCATAGCCTCTGACCCTGGGGCCATAGATTTCAAAATTTTAATAGAGGCTTCCTTGCTTTTCATAAGCATGTGCATAATTTATCTGCAGAATGTCCAGTTGAGAGATTTTTAAAACATTGCTCCAATATTTAGTTTTTAGCAAATATTTATGGCCCAAGAAAGGTGGGGATCATAAATTTCATTATGAATGTTCTCCTCCCCCTGAAGATGATACACACCAAATTTGGTCATGATAAGCCAAGTATTTTCAGAGAAGAAGCTGAAAAGGTTCAAATGTTGATGCACGAAGGACAAAACTTATATTAGCAATAGCCAATAGGTCACCTGATTCAGTCAGGTGACATAAAAAGTAAATGTTTTTAACATATCTTAAAATTATGAGAATCCTTTAGTTACTCATCTAACCAATATTTAATGGTAATCAAATATTACAGAATTCACCTCGACTAGGCATCAACTGCTCATACATTGACTCACTTTGAGCACCTCCAAAAACTTTAACCTGCACTAGCATCCAGATAATTGAGATCAAATTGTGTAACTAAAGCTAGCTATGTACTTTACTTACAAAGAAACATCAACCATGCAAGTACATATAGGTTAGGGCCAGTAGATGCTTATGTCTGTGCCACAAAAACTTTAACCTGCTCCAAACGTTTAACCTTTTTCAGCATCAAACTACAATGGCTCAGATCCAGCATTCAAGCCTGTCTAGTATATAAAAATCATAAAATATATCATATATCAAAGTTTGATAAAGATTGGACCAGTACATGTAATAACTTGACAGTTATGGTCATCACGGGGCACCTGCTCCAAAAATGTTAATCTGCTCTCAAGACTTCCTCCATCATCTGAAACCTATGACTCAGCTTTAGTATCCAAGCCTGTCAGTATATTAGTAATTACAAAATGCATTATCCATCCAGGTTTAGTGAAGGTAGAAACAGTAAAAATTTAGTTGTAGTCATCATAGGGCACCTACTCTGAAAACTTTCACATCCTTCATCATCTACAGGAGTTTTAATATTAAAATAATCTTAAGTTTGAGTTATATATTTCTGTTTTCTATTATTATAGAAAGTAACATCTTACAAGAGTTGGCATTCCACTCTTTAACTTTGAAATACTGGTATACCGGTATATCTTGTTTACTTTAAGTTAAGCTCACCGAAACAAATTCGGGGAAGCTTATGCTACATGTATGAGACAAAGTCAGGGAAAGCTTATGCTAAACATTCGGCATTGCTGTTGAAGTTTTAGGAGCACGTCCAATATCAAAGTTATAACTGGTAACTAAACTTGCTTGGATTGTGCATCTGGGGATAAGCTTAACAATAATTACTTGATATTCTTGGATGCTGAATCTGAGCCATAAAACCCAAATCAAGTAGTCTAAATTTGAGACAAATCTAATTAATAAATAAATGATGAAAAATATTGTAATTTCTCTTTTATTGTAATTCTTATTATCATGCAAGAGTACTTTTAATAATAAAAAGTACATTTCTATCAAAAATACATCTGTAATACATATCCCAGTTTATCATTCTAATCTTACAGCTTACACAAAACTAAATGTCCTCATAAATAGAATAAATAATATCCTCCGAATTAATGTATATATTTTCATGATTCATGTGAATGAGATACATGTATGTTTCATTTTAATTTGACCAAGTGGAATGCATGATTCTTATCAAATATTGATAAAACATGTACCTTGAATCAAAAAATTAAACAATATACGAAATATGCAAATGCAATGAAATTCAAAAATAAATTGTCTAAACTTTAACAAAAATAAAAGTGGAAAAAATTTGGTAGAAATGGATGGGTAAGGAGATTATGACTTAAAGATCGAATTTAAGAATATCAAAGTTCATCATGTTTTGGTCCGGTGAATTCGTCGTGAGTTATAATCCCATCTTTGTCGGAATCCTCCCAGTAAAAAATCCCATCCACCACTTTTTGGTGTTCTTCGCTTTTGTTATCGACGGGGAATCCGTAGGTTTGTCGTGACAATTCAACGAGGTGGGCGGAGATCTGTGGTAATAGGCCAAACAAATCTCTATCATAAATCTTATAAAATACTTCCATATTGTATCATTTCTAATTATAAGCTAAAGGCTTAAAAAACAGAGTTCTGTAAATAAAAGAAAACTACTGAATAACTGAAACCTCCCTGCACCAATATATAGCAATATTTGGCATTAACGATAACAACACAACCTGAAAAATTATTTAATAAAGTGGGCCACATTTCACTTTATCTATCAATCTCAAATCACCCTTTAAAAACTTTTGAACTTCAGTTTTCACATTAAAGCACACACTATAACAATTGATTTACATAATTATTGAAATTCTAATTTTAAAGTTCATCATGTTTGGGGCCACTAAATTCTTCTCTTGAGATGAACCCATCATTATCCTGATCTTCTTTTTCAAAAACATTTTGGAGAAGGTCTTTGTGCTGTCCATTGTTTTTATCTACGTCATCACTTTTAAAAGCACTTTTTAATTCTTGTAAAATAAACTCAGAGACCTACAAGAGCAAAATAAAAAAAAAACATTTAGCAAAAATAAAGATGAGTTAATTAAGTATACAAAAAATTACTTTTTTGTTTTAACTTTATATTATAAAGCTTTATTTTGAAATATTTATTTCAGAAGTTATCATTGCAATTTTATTTTTAAAATAACTTTCAATATATGTATATTTACTTTTAATAATTAGCCAAATATAATATCTAATAATAGATTCTCAGTGTTTTAAGCATGCATATTATTTTAGTTCTGTAAATGCTCTGAAACTAGTGACATAATTATATATTCTTTGTTAGTAAAGCATGCTTCCTTCCCTCTACACAAGTTTCTAGCTATTTTAAAGAGTCCGATGGTCATGCATGGTTTAAGCTTTTGAGTTAGTGCTAGTTAGTTGAAAATGATAAAACCTACACTAGGATGATAACTGCAAGTTAACCTTAAGATTGAAGAATTATGTGCTATTCAATTAAACTATACCTGTACATATGAGTACTTTAGCCATGTAGGTTATAGGTTTTTGTGCACACAAAAATCATTGATTACAGTGATTTAAAAAGATTGAAAAAAAAAACCCAAAGTAAATAATAAGAGAAAAAGATTGAAAAAATGAAAACAAATATTAAGTAGCAGGCAGGATGGAGAGAATGTCTTGGAGCATAATTCTGTGTAAAGCATGAAAAGTTAGTGTGCTATATTAGCAATCAAAACACTAAACACAACCCTGTAAATAAAGCTTAAAAAGTCAAGCAAATCGGAAAGCGTTGAAAGCAAAATCATTTTAAAATCAAAATCTAAGTTTAATTGAAACAATAAAATTCTTGATAAATTTATTAATTTCCCCCAATTTTTTTTTTTTTTACTACCGGTATATATTTGCTTGACTTTATAAGCGAAGGCGAAATCTCAGTAGAATGTCGGTGCAGTGCTAGAAAAACTTCAAACTGTGTCCCTACAATTCATAAAATTAGAGTTCTTCGTGCTTAGGCCCGCTAAACTCGTCATGAGAAATGTGTCCGTCTTTATCTTTGTCCTCATGCTGGAAGATGTTCTCGACTACGTCGGTATGTTCCTTGGCTGAAGGGTCAATCTTTTGGCCAGACTGCTCTGTCTGTTTAACTATAAAATCTGAGATCTGCAAGACAAAGTCACATTACTGTCAAATAAAATTGATGCATTGATGGATTAAAAAAAAAAATCTTAATTGCATATTCAAATTCTAAAATGCACAACGTGTGATCAATAAATCATTCATAATGTCAAATTCCACTACTTTAGTATTAATGTCATAAAAAAATTTTAATGGATGAGAATGGACATAAAAACAGCTGGCAATTCAATTAAACAAGTAACAAGGTAAATACATACAGAAAAAAACCCTCTTAAGTTAAAAACTTCAATCCACACACCAGCCCTTTTTATCAACATTGATACCTGGTCATGTATTCACTGTACTAGAATATTTTTTCATAATCTAAATGTTATGTAAACCAAACCAAAACATTTTTTTTTTATGTATATATGTAGTGCTTAAAAGGAAAGGACAATTCAATTAAAAAAAAAACCGCAAGTCATTCTTTTGTTACTTTTCAATGATGTCAGATTAATTCATTAAACAAGATTAGTATGAATATATGTACCAGTCCTGAAGGGAAGTTAATGGACAGAGTTAATCACTTGTTATTCATCTGATTAATTTGTGAATCATTCCACCATATTCCCCATTGACCTGTGAACCATTATTGTCAGAACTATTAGTATTAATAATGGATGTACCTCTTCTCTTGACAGTTTGTTATCTTCATCCGTATCAATCTTTTTGAAAATGTTCTCTGGTTTTGGTCCATCTTGAACATCTAAAAGTTCTACTTCGAAAATAAGGGTAGCCTTAGGTGGGATCTTCTCTCCTGTAAAAAAAAATATCAAATTAATAAACTATTTCAGATTTGTATGTACATTTGTATTTTGACATTTATGTATGGATGTTTAGCATAAATATACAGAAGACATTGTACTGAGTATATAGAAACATACATATATATATATATTATATACTAGTATACTAATTAAATGTTCATGTCTGTCCTAGCTCTTTCAATCATCCAACTCTTTCCCTCTTGTATATGTAATGCTTATTGAATGTCTTGTTTGTATATTGGATGTTCTGTGTACAATCCTCATGTTGCCCCTTGAGGGCCCTTAATTGGTTAATAAAGAAATTGAAATTGAAATATATTGAAATTGAATTAAAATATATAACATAAATTATAATATTAAGAGGCTAGAGTATGTGTAGTGTCTTGTGAAATTAATTCAATGCTTGATTTAATTCAGAAATTAACCCCTATTTAATTATTCAGTCCTTCTTCAGAGTTATTTTTAACTTATTAATATGCACATCACACAACCTTTATAGACATAGAGGAAGCCAAAAAAATAGCTGTCAAAGTCTGCTGAAAAATCCATTATTGTTTACCTGAATAAAATGAATTTAAACCTATTTTATCGATAATCTCAATGGGTCAATGGGATGGGCAACAGGCACAGCTAGCCTATTTAAGCCCTTTCATTGGTACAAAAGTCAGGTAGTGAAAATCTTATACATTGCTATAAGTACAGTATCATTCAGATATTTGACAGAATTATGAATAATTGATTCATACATATGTCAGTAAGTTCCTTCACATATTATCCATGACTAATGTACTCATTGGTAAAACCACAACATAGGCATTGATAAAAGAGCCAACAAACCTAAGGCTGATTATGTTGAACCAGTCAGGTCTGTTGTGAATATGTTTAAATAGAACCATTTTAACAAGAGCTTGGGCTTTGGGTAGTTGTGTCAAACAGCAATGTGACATAGGCCTGTCTATTTCATTGTTGGCCACTCAGCCTAGGCTTATTGAAATTAACAAGATTTGTCTGGCTTTTGAGCTAAGACTACTGAAATCGGTGCATATTTCACTTGAAACTAGAGTCATTTTGAACTTGTTTTAATGCAATAAATAGGTAGTCTTGGCCTACTGAAAGTCCAAGGTCTTGTTAAAATGATTCTAATCATAAATCAAAGACAGAAGACCCACCTGCTCCTTGGTCACCATACCCCAAGTGGGATGGGATGGTCAGCTTTCTCTTTTCTCCGATACACATGTCCAGAAGCCCCTGGTCCCAGCCTTTGATAACCTGACCAATACCCAGTTGGAAGGAAAAAGGCTGGCCATGATCAGCACTGTAATAAAATCATAAATATTGATCCTCATTCACACAATATTCTGTCAATATAACTAAATATACCATCATATGTACAAGCAGAATTAAATAATCAATAAACTGCATGTACCGGGTATATGTATGCTGTTATTCAAATTTCAGTATCTACATGTATTAAATTCATCATAACCATTGATTTTAAAATGGACCAGCTGGTATGTAAAGCAACAAATGTTGCATTCAAGCATCTCCAACAGTCTACCATGATTTTTCGACATGATAGATGACAACTTGCGAAATATCAACAAACTGTTAAATAGTTAGCTGATAACTTCTGTTTTATTGAAGAATTCAATGATTCTACCTTGACCAACCAATCATCGTTAAAGCTTGCCTACCTCTGGCCTAACAGCCCCAGTCCCAGTTGGAACACAAACAGTCTACCATGATCTTCACTAATAAAATTAATATATGCACAGGTTGTAGACTTTGGCATACTTTAGAAATACCTTGCTGATGTGATTGAAAGGTTATCTATATGTATACATATATGTTGAAAATTGATAAAATAAACAAATGTTTTGTACCTTATCCCAATAACCATATCATTGCTGCAAATGTAAGCTAGAACCTAGATACAGAAGATTAGGATTATACTGATTAAGGTAGCTCGCGGGTTTACTGCTTGTGAGACAACCTACCCTAAAAATTTGTCTGTCGAATCAGTTGGTTTCAAAGGTTTATTCCTGAAAATTTTATTGAATTCGTCAGCCTAATTATAATATTATCTTATCTTAAACACAGCACTGTTGATTAACACAATGAACGTCATTTCAATGAAATATATAGCAATATTTACATTTTCGCGAGTAACAGCATTCCAAAACCATACTCATAACTTTTAAACAAAGCTGACGAACTTTATTTTACTCAGCACAATGATTGCGAAGATGATTTAGAACTAATCGATACAAAAAAATCAATATGTGTTCTCAGCCAATTTTTAGCAAAAAAAACTTTACAGATTTGAAATTTTCACGTAACGTTATATTTTCATCGCGACGTTACACCATGTTAGCGCGACGTTATCAGTTTCGTGCATCTGTGTGCCGAATAAAAGGACGGGCATTGTTCGACAAAAAAATTTCAAAATAATCCATGCATTTAGCAAATTCTAATTTGTTGATTTTATTTAGATTTTAAAGCTGCCGTTGAATGATAACACATATTATAGAACTAGTTTTTTTCATTGTACTTAGAAGTGATATTTAAATTTTATTGCTCTCCATAAAACAGTAACTCTAGTAATGGGGGATTAAATTGTATATATAACAACTGTTATTTTATTTTGATATACTAGGCCTTTATAATGTTATATCGTATACTTAGAGAAAATATACCCCTTTTCGGCCCTGTGCGATATAAACCGAAAATTCGCCTACCCGTGCGATATAAATCCTAGGGGTGTGATATAAGATTTACATCGTATACTTATAGAAAATATACCCCTTTCCGCCCTGTGCGATATAAACAGAAAATTCGCATACCCGTGCGATATAAACCCTAAGGGTGACACCGTGTGATATAAGATTTATATCACACCCCTCTCCGGCAATCTTCGGATGTTATATCACATCCCTTTCCGTTAATCATCGGCTATTATGACGTAGAGTTCGGTATGTGTCCTTCAACTCGGATCTCCGAGTATAACCTCAAACAATTGCGTCGAAGTCAACTCTGTATACAAACAGCTGGCGCAAAAAATTCAGGGAAGTTTATTAGAGATGGAATATATAGACACGGAGCGAATTGTTAACAATAAACATTCATCATATGATGTTTTTATTGCTTCTTTGATATTTTCAATAAGTATATAATATAAAAATTATAACATGGCAATTTTAATATCGCATCCTATATTAGCCCTCGGTCGCTGTATATCAGCCCTCGAGCCTGACGGCTCTCGGGCTGATATACAGCAACCTCGGGCTAATATAGGATGCGATATAAAAATAGCCATGTAATAATCTATATACTGCTAATGTTATATACATATCCTAGCTGTTCTTGGTATAGATGGTACTATTTAACGTCGAATTCTATTGTGACGTCAGCAAACCCGCGAGCTACGTTAAGGTTGACCTCTCAAAAATCTGCCTTTTATACATACATACACATACTCTATTCTTTTCTCAACTGGTCAAGCAGAAAATCTTTTGAAAATAATTAAAGGTACGTACAGCTTATTTACTGCTTACAGTTGACTGATGACTTAAATTAACTAAAGTATTTATCTTTTTATATTCAATGTACATGGCATATAAGTAATGTGCGTTCAATATCAAAACAGTAATATATTTGCTTTTTGATTTGCTTTAAAAATACAACAGTTAATATGATTTTTGAAGCACCATATATGTGTATTATTAAGGAACTCTTAATTTACTTATTTATAATTAGGCCTACTTAATGACGTGTCTACATGCATGAACAACATTACTACCAAAATAACACTGCAATATGGTAGTTATCAACTTATGCTTATACATATGTCTGACAGAAGCAGCTTTCACGATAAAAGTTTACGAGTTTAATCGATACTGTCAGTGGTCAGCCTGCAATATATGCATGTACACTGTCCACCTGTCCACGTGCTCACCTGGAGTCAAATTTGGTTCCATCTTCTAGTGTTCCTACATAATGCATGCTAAGCATGTCCAGTCGTTTGCTTTTTCTTGTACATTTATCATCTTCTACAGTCTTTAAAACATCAATCTTCAGTTCTCCTTCCTCACTTGCAACAAGGACAGCCAAAAAGCATGCGATGCACAGATACGTTAAATTCGCCATCTTGTGAATATCATAAAGGATGTGTCAGGTGTATAAACAGATATATAAAGCCAATTGTTCAACGTGGCAATTCCTAGTAGATAAGACAGTTTGACATATTCGTAGCTCGAGGGGAAATACACGTGTCGCCCTTGGGATCTGGAATCTGATTGGATTGTTATTTTAAGACAAGGGGAAATCCGGAAATGCATACCGTGAAGCTTTACTTCGAACCCGATCCTTAAAAACTGGCTCTGTAGGATGGATGAAAAACCCTATATTATTCATAATAGCTTATATAGAGGAGGGGAGGGGCATCAATTAAGAGTCCGAAAAGTTTTTATCATTCGACATCAATAATTTAATAAAAACATGCATATTACATATATAAATATATATGGAACTTAAATTTTCAAAAGTGGAATTTTTAAAACACCGCTTAAAAGAAAATTAGGTTTTTTATAGTTATACAAATACCGAATAATTGATAATAAAAAATAATTAACATTCAAATTTTGGGGCTGTCTGGATGAAAACTAGTTTGTGAATATATGTGGGGAAAGTATACCAATAAGAAAATAAAAACTATTACAGAATTATACATGTTTTATATATATTCCGATTTTATAAGTAATTATTGTTTAACTCTATAGATTTTGATCTCGAGGCAGATAATTTTGATATTGAATTTTTATTTCTTTATCAGTTAGTGGACTTTTGATCTTGCACCAAAGTTAGATAACTTGCCAGTTCTTACAACAACTATATTACATTTACATATAGGCCTACATATTTCTAGAGATGAAAAAAAAACTTTATTTTTAAGAACAGGAGACAAACAATCAGAAAAAGAAAACATTCGATACAATCACAGTGCACCGACAGAATCACCGACAGTTCTCCAGTAGCTAGAATAAACTACTAACACCGATCATTTCCATATTTTAAGTTATGTATTGCATACATGATCATGCGCGGATCCAGAAATTTTTTTCAAGGGGGTCCCGAGGCATATTTTGGATAATTTTACTGTGTAAATTTAACAAATTTTCATTTTCCTGGGTAGGGGGGGGGGGGTGTCGGGACCCCCCGACCCCCCTATAGATCCGCGCATGCATGCTTATCAGATATATATGCGATACTAGTAATTCAACTATCTAATGTTCAATAAACTCTAGCTGTACATTCTTGCAAGAGTTTGATTCACTGATAACAAAAGAAAGTTTTGTATACGCAATATTTTGCTTTGATGAAAAAAAAAACTTGCCTGAGACTATTAAATCTCGTTAAGAGTTATCTCTCTTATCAAAGGGATAGATATTTCCAGCTACTTCAGAGGTCCGGATCCCCCCACCCTGCAAAATTCAAATTTCTTTTAATTACATTATAAAATTACCAAAAATATGACACTGCCCCCCCCCCCCTCCCCGGCAAACTCAAATAACCGTCGGCTCCCCCTCCCCGCCTGGAAAATTTTTCTGGATCCGCGCATGTATATCAAGTTCTTGACATCCTAAATCAGTTTGATAATAATTTGGAAAGCTTGATGTTATAGCCTTCGTCATATGGTTATCCCGATAATACTCGACAGTCTTTCTGCTATCAAAAGAACGTCATTAGTTGTTATTCCATTGTTCCCATGGAATCATTATTTTAAAAAAAAAAACATTTTGTATTATATGTTATTTATTTTTCTTTTTTAATGAATATGTACAGCGCCGTTTAAATTATTCGTACAGTTATTCTTGTTAAAACTTAAGTAACTTTAATTAATTTATTAATTGGATTTCCTTCCTTTGCGCGCGAATATACAAGCTTATGAACAGTTATACCGATATAGAAACATACTTTTTAGTAAGCTATATGTATCTCCCATTTAGATGCTTTTGTTTGACCACTTTGTGGCAAAAACACCGGCTATCGTTGCACGTGGTACGCCATTTATGTGAAGACTTATTAGTTTTTAGTGCAAATACTGACATTTATTATGAAAAAGTGATAGTAAACATACTTAGTTGTGGGATATAAAGTGTTGGTTAAAATTATTGTGTACAACAAAGACCACAAACTTTACATACATTTTTAGAAATAAAAAGTAAAAAATAAGTAAAAATAAGTAAAAAGTAAAGTAATAAGTAAAAAGTAAATAAAAGTAAATAAGTAAAGTAATAAGTAAAAAAGTAAAAAATAAAGTAAAAATAAATAAAATTTTTAGAAATAAAAGACGTTTTTAGTGTGTAATTTCTGGTGTTCTGCAATGTTTCTTTCTTTTAGAATGCAAGATAAGGTATGGATCCAATTTATCATAGGTACTGTTTAATTAATTTAAAAAAAAAGAGGCGGGATCGACAAAATTCCTACTGCTTCTAAGATAGATAAAAATCAAAAAATGCTTCCGCTGCTTACTACATGTAAAATAGAATGCATAAACTTATTAATTTGGATTAATTCACCGATGGTTCTTAGTTAACTTGGCACAGTACATAATCACAAACATTTAGGTTCGAAGTGCAAGGAACACATTTTTAAAACTATTGAATGCTTGGCAAACCTGTCAAAATTTTCAGTAAACATATGATTTCGAAAGCATATATAAGAGGAACTTTGAGGACACGGATGCGAACGCGTGGACTATGAAATTAGTGTTGGGGAGTGCATTTTACCTTGCATAAAGCAAATATTCCAACAATATATAATTTTGTCAAAAATATCTGTAGAATACAAGTAATTATAGCTAGTGTTCAATTTTGAAGAATAAATTCATACCTGCATTGCAATTCATCAGAGAGAGAGAGAGAGAGAGAGAGAGAGAGAGAGAGAGGCACGCTGTTTTAATGTCATTAAGTTTTTTTAATTGATAAAACCAAAGCAATGTGCGTTTGTTCATCTTCCACGGGTCTAAGACAACAATTTACAAGATATACCATTTTTACGCAGAATTTCCAACCGACTTGAGCAATTCTAAAGTGAATGGGGGTTGTGCTGTGTTAAAATATGTGTCTCGCTGATGTTAATTTCATACGCACGTCACCGTTGACGGAAAGTGACCCTTTCACGGTTATAGTTCAGTTTGACAAATCGCTTTCGTTCTACTGTCTCCTGCTCCACAGGAATATGGTCCTTCTGTCGTCGAAATACAACATCGGAGTTTCATAACTTGGAATTTTTGCGACTAACGATGGAGGGGTCTAACTAATACGGATTATATGATACTTGATTAACTTTTCATGACTTCTTTCAGAAGTTGTTCAATTCCTGACTTAAAATGTCGCACCTGTATGTTATGTTATGCGTTTTACTACAAGGAATTTTTGTATTTTCCAAAGGTAAGTGTGCAGGTTACTAATTTACTTAATACATTACAAGAAAATGTTGATAAATGTTTTTAAATCGCTTACCCATGTAGTATAAGAGAAACTTTTATTTTGCAAATTACGCTGTTTTATTAAAAATAGATTTTTTATTGAAAAAAAAATCCGTTTGTTATGTAATTTTTGCAGCAAAGGTATGTATTTACCACGTGGTTCAATGCATTACAAAATTTGATCGAACATCTCGATCAGAGTCGATGTAAATCTAACGATTTCTAGCAAAGACAGAAAAATACACATACATGCATGTGCCAATTAATTATGTATTTCAGTTATGAAAACTCCCTTCAATATAATCTCCTTATCTTGTTTCCAAATTTCGTCGCAATGTTTTATTGTGCTAGACATACGAGTAATTTGTATGCAAATTAATTGGGTGCTGCATGTGTTTTATGACTGTGAGAAACTACAGGTTGGAATGCATATCACTTGCTCAGGTGCCAGATATCGTTCATGCATGAAAAAATGCGTTTCCATCCATGTGCTTTTCGAACTTGAGCACAGAACAATTGAAAGGGGTGAATAGTGTGATTGGGGGGTGGGTTGGGGTGTTAATCAACACTCTTCCAAATTCTTGAATCTTTCCACAAAAACAAGTAGATGGGGTCATTTATTTAGAACTTAGAACCTGGCGTTTTTATGGCCAAAACACCTGGTTTTTGTAGTAAAAAATGTACATTGTTTTGTCCATCTCTTTTGTCCATGCGAACACGTTTATACAAATGGACTCCTTCCTAAAGAGATAATGGTTCACCCCCCCCCCCCAAAAAAAAACCCCAAACCCCATACTCTCCTTATCATATAGATATACGTGTAATCGAAAATCTTACAAATGTCAATGTGTAAAATTGATAAGACATCAATGGGTTCTATATCCCACGCCCACCTCTGTAAAGCAATGACTGATTTGACACTACGTGTAAATATTAAAGTAAAGGAGTGAGTGCTGGCAATTAAAGTTGCGTATATCTCAGTTCTTCTTTTACTCTGATATACACATAATCGGTATACCTTATTTACTATACACAATGTACAATTCTTAATATAATCTACAACATTTATTATACAACGTGGGAACGAGAATAATTAATTTTTGCATAATATCGATAAATTATCCAGATATATATATCGTGCACCTGCCCTATGACCCTAGATCCCACACGTGATGGGGAAGATTTGCATTAATTTCCATTTTATCTCATTATCTGGCAAGTACAAATGACAGACGTAATTAATGAAACGTAGAATGATGCAGTGTTAATTGTTGTCAACAGTTATCTATATATATATATATATACACAGATGAGATCTGAATCTAACTGGTAAAATCAGAACGTTATTTTACCATTTTTCTTGCCTTTACATTTTAAATATATTAAATTGATTAATAATACATATCTTAATTATTCTTTAGACTGTTATTCATGCAAAAAAAAAAATTAAAAAAATCCTCTAATAAATAACCAAAATTGATCCTTAAAAAAGAAATAATAATTTAACTTTTAATACTGTTAAAGACGATCTTAATTATATGCACAGCCAAAAATCAGTCTCGTGATGCACGTCGTAATTCGTATCACTTGTATGTTACAGATACATTACAGATGTATCAAGTTTTGTATTTAAAGAAAGAGAATGCGAAAACAAAATTCTCTCCTTTGTACAGGAGGTGTTATTTGTAATGCTACAAAAAGAACTGTCCATTTTATTGGCCACTTGATACAATTATCCCGACAGTATGGCATTTATAGAGTCGTAAACACGTGACAGAATGGTCACAACCCAAGGGTTGCTAATTGGGAGGCATTCAGCCGAGTGCATCAGTAGCTGGCGCAATAATACACCGGTTATTATTCCTATTTAATGAAGGCCTGTAGGGAGCCAAGACCAGACAACACGTGTGCAGTGGTCTTTGTGAAAAATGAATTTGCATAAATTGTTTTAATTAAAAGCTACCACATTTTCTAAAACTCGCGGTTTTTATGGCATACATCAAGAACAAGGAGTTTGTATCTTTTTTGCCTACTATATTAATAAATTATTTCTAAATTTTAATTTGAGAATGTCAAAATAATGCTGGTAAAGATAATGGTATGACGAAAATGTAATCCCCCCCCCCGAGACATAAATAACATGTTATTTATTTATGTCTCTGCCCCCCCCCCCCATTCTTAAACCAAAAATTCTAAAAATAAACTCTTATCACTAATTTGGTACAACTGACCTTGCTTAATATCGACGTTCACATCTGTCAAATCAACAGATACCTATCAACTCTGTATGAGAGAGACATCTATAACGGTCACTACCCCCCCCCCCCCCCTTTCTAAACAACCGGAAATGTCATCCTTACCCGACTTCAAAATCAGGTGATCAAAATGGCGGCAAAATCGACTGCTGAAACTGAAAACACGGAAGGAAAACCATTTTAATTATAATTGTTTAAAATAGTCTGGTAAAAATATGTACATTTATGAATATAACAGAGAAATTGACGGACAGTTAATGAGTTTTAATGAACAGAAGGGATGGATATTAGTAAAATGGTAACTAGCAATGTATATAATATATGGCATATTTGGACTTATTAAACTTATTGTTATGACTTTGGTTGTCAGTGTTAAATGATAAAACGCCTACTGCGAGTACTGCCATATACATGTAATAACGTACCTACAAATACCTTTGTATTTCTTGTATATAGACCCCTTTACAATAACTGCAGTAATTGTCTCTTACAGGAAGAAACAGCGAACATATGCTTGTGTATTTTTTTTGTATACATGTAAATTGTAAATTTCAAAATATAATCTTGCAAATTTTCTGTCTTACTTGCTCTTGTATTATTTTTGATCTGATTAATTACTGTATTAATTTATTGTGACATATTGATCTTTCGTGTTCATTGTGAAGAAATAAATGGGTACGCAATATCATTTGCAAATGACTTCATCACTAAATGCCATCTGAAATTTTATGTTCTGTAGCATTGCATTGCAGATTCAAATAAAGGTACTGGACCAGTGGTACGTCATCATTTTTGTTGTAATGTGTATTTTTTTCTTCCAATAGGTTGTGAACTACCTTGCAACAGTAATCAATTCCAATGTAAAAACTGTCGATGCATTCTAGAGTCAGATAAATGCAACCACATCAATGACTGTGGTGATAATTCAGATGAAATGGATAAATGCAGTAAGTATACACATGAATTCCCGTAGGTACTGACAAAAAATGTGAGTTCATTTTTCACTTGTGTATATTCAATTCATTTTATTGATCAATTAAGGCCTCTCTGACAAGGACCAACAAGATGATTGTTCAATTCTGAAAATAAAAATTATGGATGATATATACACATACAAAAGGAAACAGTTGTAGATTTAAAGCTAGAAGACAGAAATAAAGATTTACGTACATGTATCATCATCTGTGTATAAGATGAAGCTCAAGACAAAGTGGTTAAATTTGGAGTTTGTATTTATAAACAGCTTACAAGCCCTGTTTGGGGGACCAGATGACCTGTGATAACTACAAGTGTGTGAACCAGACCAGTGTTTGTGATGGCAAAGACGACTGCGGGGACTCTTCAGATGAGAAAGGCTGTGGTGAGTATCTGATGAGGTTTTGTGGAGAAACAGATAGCTGACATTTGTTGTTACAGAAATAAAATTCTGATATAAAGAATAATGCATTTATTATGGAGATAAGCTTTTTCATTCATTGTGGATATTTACCTTTCACTGCACTGGGCAGTAAATCTGTCATACAAAGTTTGTCAAACTCTGGTTTTTGAAAAGGTTGATTTCCGTGATTAGAAAATCTTAGAAGAATGCATAATTTAAAACAATGATATTTGTGTCATGAAATCAATTAAGATTTGTATGGATGCGGGCCATAATAAAGTACATATAATTCCTTGTGCATAATATATGTAAAACTGGTTTTCAAATTCTTGCAAAAGGAATGTTTCCCTGTCCATTGATTTATGAAGACATAAATTTCTAGGTAAAATACTTCTGTCTGCATTTTTTGTTTGAAATGCTACAGACTTTTGCATAAAAAAATGTGATCTTTGACTGTCCATTTAGTTTATATGATATTCAGATCTTGTTTGTTTGAATTCCTATAAACTACACTAATTTTTCATCTATGACTGGACTTGCATTTTAATAACAATAAATTCTTTGAAAAGCATGCATCCATTGGCTACTCTGTTGGTAGACCAAGTGTTGTTCTATCCTATCAATAACTTAAGAACCCTTTGCTATACAGACATCAAACTTGGTACCCCATGGGGAGTAGATGACTTCTATCAGTTTTGAGGTCACAGGGTCAACTGTCAAATTTCTCTGGATATCAGTCTGTAGATTAATTAAGTGTGGTCAACAATATCTTGAGAGCCCATTGTTTTGACTGACATTAAATTTTGTACATGTATAGGTACCCCATAGAAGATCAAGTATGAATAACTATATAAACCAGTACTCTGAACATTAACCGGTGAAGAAAGTGTGGTCCACTCAACATCTTGAGAACATTGAATAAAGACCCCTATTGATTTTGAGGTCAAATGAGTCTGAAAATGGAAAGATATTGCCTGCATGCATATAAATATCTTAGGGAATGGCCCTTAGAGTAGGAGTAATGTTAGAAATAGAGAGCCTCTATTGATTTTGAGGTCACAAGGTCAAAGGTCAAGGGTCAAACATTCTGGACATACCCGATACAAAGATATTGTTTGCTCAATATGAGCATCGATCTTGAGATTTGTTTGCTTGTCTGCTCAGTAATTAGTTAAAAAATTGATCCTTTCAATATTGTCACATGTTGTGCAGTTGTTTCCAAAACTTATCTTTTTATTGAAGTTTTGCTGAAGTAGATTTGCCAGACTGCAATAATTGCTTTATCATTTAATCAGTGACATGAATGTGAAAGTTGTGGATAGTTTTTAGAGTTTTATGATTGAACAGGAAACAGGAGGTTAAAATGTATATGCCAGTCAGGTTGACAGGCTAGGCCTCTAACAGGTCACCGATTGCCAGGTTACATGTCCAGATTGTGTGATGATTCCCATAAAATTGACCTCTTTGAAGCCGCCCATTCCAACAGAAATTTCATCCTTGTGACAGAATGCATCATGCCCCTTGTTTTTTGTATAAAATACTATAAAATTACTCATATCAGTTTATTGGATATCATTTCTGGATGTTTTATACCCTGTTTCTTTCCCTTTATCTATCAATGATATTTTTTTTTGTTCTTTCTAAGAAATGTCACATACTAGCTTTCATTGAAACTGATATTTAACAGCAAGTGATATGTGTAAACTAATGCTACAGATATGAAATGGTGTCATGTGCTCTAGCAATAAAAGATAAAAATATTTATTTTGGGCGGTGTGAAAAGAAAACCTCAAATTCTAGTTGAATTATCAAAGAGAAGAGTGTCAAGGCAGATAATCTGTTGTCCTTCAATAGCTCCAAGATTAATGTCTAATAGTTCCTTACATTTACATATCCTATCTTTTGTAGTCTCTCGTGATTATTCCTTACCATGATTTATTTCTATTGATTATATTTGATTTTCCTATCATAAATATTTCATCATTTAATGAATAAAAATAACCTGCATTTTCTGTTGTGTATAATTCTATGATGAAGTATTTTGAATTTTCAGTATGTTTTTCATAATACCTTCACAATGAATTTAAGGACTTGAAACATGCTTAGTATTCTAGCTCGTTCATCAAAGTTGGGTTCCCACGATTCCTTGAACTATTTTCACATTTTCCCAATCTGATTAAAACCAGATCTATTAATTGAGAGCAGCAAGGATCTAATTTTAATCAGACTGCACATTCTACAACACTCTATGTAACCTAATATCATTACATCTATTTCACGGTTTTGAATATTCTATGATTCCTAGTTATGCAGTTTCATGGTAAAATGAGGAAGACAGTGAAACAACAAGAATTATAATCAGGTATTTCATGGTTTTGAAATATGTGCTTTATTCCTGATTTCAGATAGGGAGAATTGTAGTCCCCAGGAATGGCAGTGTCCAGAGTCCAAGCAGTGTATCCCCATTGGCAAACTGTGTACTGAGACCCCAGACTGTCCTCACGGGGAGGATGAAGGCCCCACATGTAGTAAGTACCACCACACCAACATCTCTACGCACACTAACATCAGTATCTGTTTACTGTAAACCATATGTACATGTAGTAAGTACCACCACACCAACATCTCAACGCACACTAACATCAGTATCTGTTTACTGTAAACCATATGTACATGTAGTAAGTACCACCACACCAACATCTCTACACACACTAACATCAGTATCTGTTTACTGTAAACCATATGTACATGTAGTAAGTACCACCACACCAACATCTCTACACACACTAACATCAGTATCTGTTTACTGTAAACCATATGTACATGTAGTAAGTACCACCACACCAACATCTCTATGCACACTAACATCAGTATCTGTTTACTGTAAACCACATGTAGTAAGTACCACCACACCAACATCTCTACACACACTAACATCAGTATCTGTTTACTGTAAACCACATGTAATAAGTACCACCACACCAACATCTCTACACATCATGTAGTAAGTACCACCACACCAACATCTCTACACACACTAACATCAGTATCTGTTTACTGTAAACCACATGTAATAAGTACCACCACACCAACATCTCTACACATCATGTAGTAAGTACCACCACACCAACATCTCTACGCACACTAACATCAGTATCTGTTTACTGTAAACCACATGTAGTAAGTACCACCACACCAACATCTCTACGCACACTAACATCAGTATCTGTTTACTGTAAACCACATGTAGTAAGTACCACCACACCAACATCTTTACACACACTAACATCAGTATCTGTTTACTGTAAACCACATGTAGTAAGTACCACCACACCAACATCTCTACACACACTAACAATATCACCTGTATACTGTAAACTTTCTGTAGTAAGTGGTTGATGGATCTGGTTCAGAATGGAGGGGGGGGGGGGTGTCAACACAATAACTAGAATGTATACAAGTTAAATGTTAAATTAGGTCCATTATTGTCTGTTTATATGGAGGGGAGAGGGTTGAAGGGTTGGGGGAAAACAGTTGTGAGTATTTTACATAGGATTTTATTCCAACATTTGACTGGTAGGATAAATGGGGTAAGGAGGTGTTTGGGGAGGCAGTATTTGACTATACATGTAATATATAATGTAAGTATAAAAATCTTTTTTATTTTCTGGATTGGTAATAGTGTATTCATGAAAATGAAAATCAAGCCAAGCACTTTATTCAAAATTAAATGCTGTAAATACTAGATGTTTGATTGCTGTAAAACTAGATTTGATAAGGTACATATGCAAAACTAGTTCTCGGTTACCGTAAGACTAATCAATCTCCTCTTCTTAGTAGTTTCAAGTCCTTAGCTTCTCTTTAATGAAATACCTCATTTACATTAATTTGCATGCACAAATGTACTTGTCATCACTTTAAAATATGATATAAGGCTAAAGCTCTAACACACATACATGTATATAATAATTCAAAAAACCAGAAACGTTTGATTTATATACTGTTGTAAATAATGTTCTCATTGACTTAAGAATTCACTGTGGTAATTAATGCTGTTTTGTATCAGAACACAGTCCTTGCAATTCTATTTTGTTCTACTTGTATTTGGATTCAATTACCGGTAGAAAAAGAGTAAATAGAAGAGAGAAAACCCAATTTTTTTCCAGATCAATAAATAAAAAAGTTTTTTTCTTAATCATATTTACATTGTTTTAAAGTTTTTTTAAAAAGTTTAAGGCAGATACTCAGAGTCTTAAACAAAAAATTAATCTCAATGACCTTGGTGCATACTGGTAATTGTAGGTTATTCGACAAATTGTATATGTGACCTTTGTCCTATAAAGACACTGACGTTTCTTCCTGTTACAAGGAATTAAAAACATCTTACAAAAAAAAAAGTAGATAAAAAGAGAGAGAAATGTACCTTGTCATTTAATGTTAAATCTAGTGAAGGCAAGCTCTATTCATCATTGATTTAAGGCAATTACCAGTAGTAGGCTTGAAAACATGACCAGATGGTTACAGAGTTTTCTCCCATCCTGTAACTGCATGTAGTTTGATGAGTATTTTTCATAGATTTAATAAAATTCATATGTATATAGGTAAATTCATGAAGAATGGTCCCACTGATGAAAATTTATCACATTTCTTACCAATATGTGAACATTTTATTTCATGACTCAACAAGGAGATTCACAAAAATTGGTGTTAAACAAATAAATGATGTAAAAAATACAGTTCATGTATAGAAACACTTGCAGTGCTGTAAATTTTGCCTATTTCCATTCTCTTGTGAGAGGCAAAAGGAGTCAAAATCACAGATGTAAATCACCAGAATCGTGTATTTTGTAACAGTGCAAATGAATAACTGTCAACATTATACAGGGTTTTATTCGCCAAGCCAAAACAAAATGAGAGAGAAAATGTAACATCTCTTTACTCTGGATCAAAGAGTTTGTCACCAAGTAGATATGATGAATGGGATATGGAGGGGATTAGGGTTGTATCAAACGAAATATGCCACCAATAAAGTTATTCAGAAATACTCTGCTCAAATGGTGAAGTGAGTGGGCATGCATGTTATCTTCAGTATTGGAAATAAACAATCAACATTACCGGTAATAAAAACTCACAAAACTAAGGATTTTAAAGGTTTTCTCTAATAGCAAAGTTAAATTTAGACTTAATTAGTACATATTAATGAAATGATGCATTGTTGTACATGTTTTTTTATTAGCTCACCTGAGCTGAAAGCTCAAGTGAGCTTTTCTGATCAAAATTTGTCCGTTGTCTGTCGGCGTTGGCGTTGTCGGCGTTGGCGGCGTTGGCGTTGTAAACTTTTCACATTTTCATCTTCTTCTCCAGAACCACTAAGTAGATTTCAACCAAACTTGGCACAAAGCATAACTGGGTAAAGGGGATTCAAGTTTGTTCAAATGAAGGGCCACACCCTCTTTAAAGGGGAGATAATTTAGAATTATTTAAAATTTGTAGGTATTTTTCAAAAATCTTCTTCTCAAAAACTATTAGGCCAGAAATTCTGTAACTTGTATGGAAGCATCCTCAGGTAGTGTAGATTCAAGTTTGTTCAAATCATGGTCCCCGGGGGTAGGGTGGGGCCACCATGGGGGGATGAATTTTTACAAAGGAATATATAGAGAAAATCTTTAAAATTCTTCTTCTCAAAAACTATTAGGCCAGAGAAGCTCAAATTGGAGTGGAAGCATCCTCAGATAGTGTAGATTCAAGTTTGTTTAAATCATGGTCCCCGGGGTTAGGGTGGGGCCACCATGGGGGGATGAATTTTTACATAGGAATATATAGAGAAAATCTTTAATAATCTTCTTCTAAAAAACTATTAGGCCAGAAAAGCTCAAATTTAAGTGGAAGCATCCTCAGATAGTGTAGATTCAAGTTTGATTCAATCATGGTCCCCGGGGGTAGGGTGGGGCCACAATGGAGGATGAATTTTTTACATAGGTATATATAGAGAAAATCTTTAAAAATCTTCTTCTCAAAAACTATTCGGCCGGAAAAGCTCCAATTTGAGCGGATGCATCCTCAGTCTATAGTATAGATTCAAGTTTGTTTAAATAATGGTCCTTGGGGGTTAGGGTGGGGCCACTATGGAGGGGTGAATTTTTACATAAGAATATATAGAGAAAATATTTAAAAATCTTGTCCTTAAAAACTATTAGGCCAGAAAAGATCAAACTTTTGTGAAGGCATCCTCAGATAGTGTAGATTCAAGTTTGTTTACATCATGGTCCCCGGGGGTAGGGTGGGGCCACAATGGGGGGATGAATTTTACATAGGAATATATAGAGAAAATCTTTAAAAATATTCTGGGAAAGTTTTCAGTCCAAAAAGTAGTAACTTGTGTAAAAGCACGGGTTGTGCAGATTAAAGTTTGATCAAACCATGATTCCCTAGAGAAAAGTGGGGCCACAAAGTGGGGGGGGGGGGGGTTATATAGGAATAGAGAAAAATCTTCTTACAGGTACAACAACAAAAGGGGCTATGTATTTACCATAAAAATATGTGGATAAAAATCGGCAGATGTTTTAAATTTTTTGAGCATGATCTACTGTATTTAGTTGTCAAGATATTTTGATTTTGATACTGTAATGCTAATTTGATCAGAGTTAAGGCTATTGTTGCTCAGGTGAGCGATGTGGCCCCTGGGCCTCTTGTTAAGAACAGTACAGGTAAGCAGGGATGGTCTCTTTGATGTGTATATGGTGTACATTTATTGCCTGTATATAATTCCGACATGTGTATAAGGTATTAAATGTAAACATCCAAGTCAAAATGAAATTAAAGAGGTAGAGGGATTTTTATTTGCAAAGCAGGTTGCTTCAGCTTATGTTTATAATTTATTCTGTGGTTCAGTCAGATCCGAATAAAACCCAGTAATTATGCAGCAAACATCGGACTATGTAACTTTGCATTTTAATTGTAACTTGGTTGAGATGTGGTAATTAGAAGACACATCGTAGAAGAATTAACAAACAAATTAAAGCTGAAAGGCTTTGTTTAACTGATGATGATATATTTGTTTCATTTAGAAATTTCAAGGAAATATAGAGTCGTTGATTGTTTCTTCAGGTAGAACCTACTGTCAGCAGCTGTCATGTGACTTCAGGTGTCAGGCCACACCCACTGGAGGGATGTGTTTCTGTAACACTGGCTATCAGATAGACCCCAGGGACAACAGGACTTGCATAGGTACATGTATCCCCCTACCAAAAGTTGTTGGTATCAAATGACATGGCAGATCTCTGGAACACCAAATTGACAAAAATTGGAATAATTGATGGTCTCTTCAATTTGAAGACATATATCAACATTTCAATTATTGCATATGCAACATTTTATTTTTGGTACACAAGATATGCAACAATTCAATGAATAAGGTCTTAAAATAATGGATGGTATCCTCAACTTTGAGTTATTGCTCACATCAATCCAAATGTTGAAGAACATTTACTTGTTTTTTAATGCTCTCCTAAATTAATGTATGTGAACAATAATGGATTAATGTGAGCAATTGGAATTGAAATGATACACACATTTTTTAATGGAGTAATTCTGTTAGCCTTTTTTTTATTTTACCAAACTTTTAAAAAATTTCAATGTATCATTTTGATTTCCAGATTATAATGAGTGCAAAGCATGGGGATCATGTGACCAGAAATGTAAAAACTTTGACGGTTACTACACATGCGGCTGTTACCCAGGGTACATTCTGAACGGCAAGAAATCCTGCAGATCAACGGCTCCTCGTAAGATTTTTATATACATGTATTGCTCTCCAGTCCTTTTTGACTTAGCATAAAGAATGAATTCAGTATTTCTTGGTGCATGTTATATATACATATATAAACCTGATGGTGAGAAGGTGCACAATGATTGAGTTAGATTCTATCGTTTTTATCTACTTACAAACAATGTGATATGGAATGAATATGGGTCGACTTTTTCAAGTAACGTCACAAAGGAGTGTGACCATTGATCAAAGATTGAAAGTATCTTGGAAGTATCAAATATTGTTAAGGAAACAGCGTATTGTTTATGCGTGTTGCGTATTGGTATTGACAAAAGAACAAAGTAGTGAAAGCCATAACTTAAAGCATCTAGACACACATCACATAGCATTAAGGAAACATGTATTGTTTATGAATTTTGCATGTTGGTATAAATGAAAATAAAAGGGCAGAGGAGAAAATGACAAAAGCATCTGGACACAACAGCAAAATGAAGTTTTATTATTATAGCATAATGTCAAGGTAAAATACAAGTACCAGTGCGATTATATACAGGTAAAAGGTGAATGTATTTTGCAGATGTCATCTTTGGACTAGATATTCCCAGGTTTATGGTCATTTATTACATGTAGCTTTAATGCATTTAAAACCTAAGATACAAGAGGAAAATGCAGTTAGATATGAATCATGCATGTAGACGAGTATACACTATACATATGAATTATATATGGTCTGAGGCAGAATGGGTCACAAATTCTAGAGGATGGCAAGGAATGGGAAAATATGGTGATACTTAATCTTCTACATGTATACCTTATATTATAAGTTTAATTCAGTGCTTAGGCTTTTTTTTTATGGTAATGATGATTTAGAGCAAGAAGTGAATTAGCTAGCTGAAAGTAATGACATATTAAGTTAAAGTGATGTATGTCATTTGCATTTAGATTTGTATTCATGTCCACCAGACTAATATGGTAGATATCTGATCAGTTTTTCATTAATTCACTTTGCGGATATTTTGACATCATTTTGTTTGGTGACCTAATTTTGGTTTTTAAATATGGAGCCCCATTAGGATTAATGAGCATATCACATTTTTCAGTGTCAGTCATTTATGATTACTCCATGAAAATGTGTTCATGCATGATAATTGCATGTAATGGAATGGCATAAATACACCAGGTCCTATAATTTATGTACCGATACTGCAATATTTATTAGAACCATTTTAAAAAGAGCTTGGACTTTGGGTATTTGTGTCAAACAGCAATGTAACGTAGGCTTGTATATTTCATTGCTGGCCACTCAGCCATGGCTCTTTGAAATCAACAAGATTTTTCAGGCTTTTGAGCTAAGACTACCAATTAATGGGTGCATATTTCGCTTGAAACCAGCGTCATTTTCAACTTGTTTTGACACAAGAAATAGATAGTTACGTCTTACTGAAAGTCCAAGGCCTTGTTAAAATGGTTCTATTTTGTTAGAGACCTGATGTCAAGACCATGGTTAACTGTGCATTTTTCCCATTGTCCTCATCTTCAAATTCAATACACATTTATCCTAATTAATGAACCGTAAATAATGGAAACTTCTTACTTTGTGCACCTCTTTTTCAAAGTCGTAGGGGAATTCCAAAATTTTTGCTATAAGCAGCTGCACACTCTAGGGATTGCATTTAAATAACACATAATGTTAAATTGTTCTCCTGGACTTTGTATGTTAATTGTTTTGGAAAAAATGTCATATAAACCCCCCCCCCCCAACCCTCAGTAACCTTACTTGGTTCACTGAGAGTTTGTCAACAACAGAGGAGGGAGAGTTACTGCTCCACTGACTTGTCATCTAGTTGTCAACAGTGTCTGGTCAATGAGGAATACAGTATGTTGCCCTTAATGACACTGCCACATATTGTTTATGTACAGTCAAAAAACTCTCAACCAAATGCTTTTTGAAGAAAAAGCTTTGTGTCATATACGATTGTACTATGAATATTAATATACATTTTTAGAGTTAAAACTGCTGCTGAATTGGACATTGAGATCAATTATTTAGATGTCATGTTTTATTTGTAGGAAGTCTTGTGGATTTTTTTTTACTGAATTTGTATTTTCTTCTTGAAGTTTACAGTCAATCCAGAGTTCACAATCTTGCAATTACATACAATATTGTATGTTATTGTAATGGTATATACAGGGAAAGTTAATTAAGGATTGACTTTTGATACGTATAAAGATCCCTAAAATTCACTCTCTCTACGAGATTCTTAACTCAATGGTAATACTCATATGTACAAGATAAATAAAATCAAGCTCTCTTTCTTTAGAGACAGGTGTTTGGTTTGTAGCAGACCGACGTAATTTAATTCAATTTTTTGTATGATATGTAGGAGCTTCAATGAGAGTGTTTGTCGCCATGGAGGACCACATTTTCAGTATGGATGCTGACGGAAATGATCACAAAGTGGTCATCAATGGATCAGTGGAAGATATGGACTTTGATGTCTACAATAACAAAATGTTTTGGATTGATGAGGCCTCCAAAAAGGTGATTAAAAGACATTCTGAACATTTCAATAACAATCATTCTGATTTTCTTTCAAACTGTTATAATTATCTAAGAATACCTGTATTTTATGAGTATTTTAATTACCGATAATAGATTGATGGATGTCAAAAAAAGGTGATAAAATAGGTAGAGGATCGGAAGATATACATGTATAATAACAATTTTAAATGTGAAGGGCATTTTTTTTTTAGATCTTCACAATGGACCTTCGAAAAAATATAGAAAGGAAAGAAATACTGGTGAATGATCTGTACAAGCCACACAGCATAGCTTATGATTGGATTGGCCAAAACTTGTATCTTGTTGACCAGCGGGCCAAAGTTATAGATGTGATAGATCTGAGTTCTCAGCATCAAACCAATATCATCAGTGACAATATCCAAGATCCCAGGGCCCTGGCTATTGATCCACTTACAGGGTAAGGGATGGTTTATTGTGTTTGTCCTTTAACGTAAAGTTGTAAGATAATTTTTCTTGACATATTTTGAATGTACACTGATTGAGATATATGAATTTATGGAGAAGGCTTATCGTATGTAGACATGATAGAGATATTGGAGATTTATTAATTTTTAGAGAGGCTTATAAAAACAACAGGTGCTGCATAATCTAATTATGTTTTGTGCATAAAAAAATGTTTAAATAAGAAATAATGTTAAAAATGTATAATGAAATTGGCAATAATTTTGATAGGAACTTCCAAACTTTTCAGGTATCTGTTTTTCTCAGACTATGGTAGAAAGCCGAGACACAAGACTCGCATTGAGCGTGCTTACATGGACGGCAGTAAGAGGTTTTTGCTGGTGAACAAGGATATCATTGCTCCTACCAGTATCACCGTAGACGCGATCAACAAGAGAATTTTCTGGACAGATAGCAGATTAGATCATATTCAGACGGTGGACTTCAGTGGAAGATTCAGGTACATGTAACAACAATAGAAATCTTTTAAGAGTTGAAAAGTTGAAGTTCATTACTGTGGATTTGTTTAATTAATAGCACTTAGAGCCAACTTCTTGTGCGGTTTTTATCCAAGGTCTGTTGGGAAGTATATAATTTCATGAAGTATAAATTGTTTGGCGAGGAGTACACTCAAAATCAACAAAAAGCCATCAAAGATTTCAATGACTTCACAGTACATAGTACATTTTTATGCAGCCATTAACATAAGCTTCTCCATTGCAGGTTTACAGTTCTATCGAGTGGTATTAAGATTCCCAATGCGATTGGTCTGGCTCGCTTTGAGGATAAGCTTTTCTGGGCTGATGACACAAAGATGGGAGTGTTGAAGGTAGATAAGTATGGGGACGAAGATCCACAGCAGATATTCCAGGATCAGAAAAACAAACGACTCCGCAGTGTCAAAATCTTCCATCAGTCCATCCAGCACCAGAAAGACAGAGCAAGTAAGGGTGTTGGATATTAGGCTCAATGACCATCATCAAATGGATATAGTTTGCATTCAGTTATAAGACTTAGTAAAAATGATCACAGGGCAGTGAAAAAGTTGCATGGTTTTGTTGCTTTAATATAATACATATATGTACATGTACAATAGTTTTTTCTTTAGTCAATGAATGAAAATGATGAGATTCTATTTTTGCTAATTTGGGATTAAGTCCAAGAAGATGCAATTTCAGAACTTTTAAACATGTAATTGAATTATTGAAAGTCAGATTTTATGAACACTATACTATAGAACATTTCTATAAATATTTGATTTCTTTCATGACAAAATATGATCATTTAACTTAATGTGTATAGTACATAACCTCTATGAGTGATGATGTAACATCTGTCCAGCTTATACAGTGAAATATTCTATTGTAGATCCTTGTTCTGAGAACACTTGTGAGCACATATGTGTTTTGACACATGTGAGGGAAAACAATGGTCTAGGATACAAGTGTATATGTGCAATAGGATATGAACTTTCTGACAACGGGATGAATTGCACAAGTAAGAACAAATTGTGTAGTAAATCCAATATTTTAACATAGAACAGACAAACATTTTATGATAAGAAATGTTTATCAAGATTCAAAATCTTATAAATCAAATGAAGATTTTTTTAATGGTTGATATGCTGCATAATGCATAGTTCAGATTAGTGGTTCTCTTGGGTTTTTTTTGTTTTTTTGTAAATGATTTGTCACTGATATAAAACAGAAATAATCCAAATTGATTCACAATCTGACAGTATACTTTAAAAAATGTTATACATTCATGTATTGTAATTACATTTCAACAAATGTTTTGTCACAGAAATTAACAACTTCCTCCTGTTTGCTGCCAAGTATTCAGCAAGGGGGATTTCCCTGACTCCTCCCTCTGATACTGCGTATGCTGTGGATGCCATTCCTCAGCTCTTTGCCAAAGACACCGGTCACTTGGGTGTGAATTATGTGGCCGTGGACTATGATGCTGAGGATGAGATGGTATACTTCTCGGATATCAGGAACTTTGCCATCATGAAAGCCAAAGTGGATGGATCTCTCAGTAAAGCATTTACAGTAAAACACGCTTATAACGAAGTGCCAGGGACGGGCAATTTTACTTCATTATAAGCGTAATTTGTTATATCAGTCAAGTTTACAACATGTGATATAGTCATGGGGAATGAAAATCAGTTCTCTGTAAGCGTAAATTTATTATAAGAGTGTTCGCTATAACCGTGTTTTACTGTAGATATAAATTGTGAAAGCTCATATTAAAACTATGATTGATATACATGCACATGTATTACCGGCAGCTCTCTTGTTCCTTGCTACGACCAGTAATTCTTGACATACATGTATGTAGGAAATGAGATTCTTTTAAAGAAAATCTCTTTATACAGTACATGATATTGATCTCATCACAAATACTAAGAGTTGTGAATTGTAATGTTGTAGGACCCACAGCTCTGACAGTGAAGAAGGTGCGCTCTGTGGAAGGGTTAAGCGTGGATTGGGTCTCCAAGAACCTCTACTTCACCGACTTCTTCCAGGGCACTCTGTCTGTCCTACGACTCAAGTCCCCAAACGAGACGTTGGTCCTCATGTCAGGGACGGGTAAACCAAGATCAGTCGTCGTTCATCCACTGAAGGGGTGATTGATTCTCATTCTTCCTTGATATGTGTACATGTATTTATATCAACTTGTTTAGTATACTTGTGACTATGTACCACAATGGATAATTTAATTACTTTCGTACTTTTAGGTGGTTGTTTTTCTCAGACTGGATGAAAAATACCATGCAGAGTCCTTATATAGCAAGAACATTTGGTGATGGCACTAACATGACCAAAATCAGGAAGTACGAGCTGGGCTGGCCCAATGGTCTCAGCATAGACTTTCATACTGACCGACTTTTCTGGGTGGATGCTTACTTTGACAGGCAAGACTTTTGATTTTTTTTAGAAATTTCCTTAATGGATATTTCAATCTATTGGTAAATCATCAGTTATGACAAAAATTTTTTTTATTCTACCAAACAGGATTCAACACTCAAACTTTGATGGGGAGGATGTGAAGACAATAACTGGAGTTTCTATTGCTCATCCTTTTGGCATCGTTGCATATAGAGGTTTGCACTTTTCAAGTACTTTTATAATGGTTGACACTTCTTGAATATAACGTTCTTAGTACTAATAAATATGTTTTAGTTTTTGAGCAGATCTAATATTACTCAAAATCCAGTAGAAACTAGGGTACATATACATGTATGTGTATATTCCTCTATTTTCTTTGTCTCTAATGTCTGTTTTTAGGACACCTGAGTAAACTCAGGTGACCTATTGCTATCTGTTTTCGTCCGTCGTCATGCGTCGTGCGTTAACAATTTACATTTTTAACTTCTTCTTAAAAACTATAAGGCCAATTGTTCCCATTTTTGGTGTGAAGCATCTTTATGGTAAGAGGAATGTAAATTGTGAAATTGGTGGCTCTACCACCACCAGGGTGCCACAGGTGGGGCCAAATATGCAAAAAACAGCCAAATTTTCAAAAATCTTCTTCTCTACTCCCACACATGTGAGGAAAAAACTGATTGCATGGTTATGATGTCCATGAAGCCCTCTACCAAAATTGTGAAATTCATGGCCCCTGGGTCAGGGGTTCAGGCTCTAGGGTGGGGCCAATATGGCCATATAGTAAAAATGTATTAATTTTGAAAGATTTCAGGCAGGGAGGTGGTCGTCATTACAAATTAAAAATTTTTCTATTCCAGAATAAAACTTAACTAAATATGCATATATGAGACTCCTTGACAAGTTTGTGTATGGGTTATGCTACTCAGGTGACCGTTAAGGCCATTTGGCCTCTTGTTTTTATTACCTATTGAGAAATCTTAATTGAGTCTGTGACACCAGATTGGTATTGCTCTCCAGTAAAATAATGGATTTTCATGTTTTCGTAGGACATATATATTTCTCTGACTGGAAACTGGAGGCTATCATCAGAATCAACAAACAAGGAAATCAACAGGTCACACTGAGAAAAGGAATAGAGTTTTTAAGAGACATAACAATTTATGATAAGGATATTCAACAAAAACCAGGTATAACCAGTAGTTTATAAACATTACTTAGATTCCTAATTAACACAACGAATTAATATCCTTGTAAAATCGCAATAAGCAACCCTCGCAGGTTTTAAAATTTCATTTCTGTTTTTCAGATGGTTTTTAACTACTGGTATACGAAATCATAACAAAAAGTTATTGCTTACTATTTTATATTCTCACGATTTGATACAAAACAGTGGGATCGGGGAATTAAGTATCGCGTAGAATTTATAATTTACAGTTTAATGTTAACATTTTGCAGCTAGCCATGCCTGTGTTAAGAGAAATGGAGATTGCTCCCACTTCTGTTTCCCTGTGCCTTACTCGGGGGGTGTTCAGAGGCTGGGCAGGAAGTGTGCATGTCCGTTTGGGATGAAGCTGAACGAGGACATGAGGACCTGTCAGCAGGATGAGGAGGTGTTTAAGGAGGAGAAGTGTAGGGCAGGGTTCTTCACCTGTGACAACAAGCGCTGTGTTCCTAACACCTTTACCTGTGACCAGGAGAACGACTGCTTGGATAAATCAGACGAAAAGAACTGCACAGAAGGTGAGTATGTTATGAGAGAGAGAGAGAGAGAGAGAGAGAGAAAGAGAGAGAGAGATTTGAATTACTGTACATCACTGCATTTCATTGCTCATTTAGGGAAGACCTGTGGACCACAACATTTCCAGTGTAATAACAACCGCTGCATTGACCTGAAGTGGAAGTGTGATGGTGACAATGATTGTGGGGATAGCTCAGATGAAATCGGTTGTTGTAAGTATTACCCAGTAAATTACTGTTGTTTTGTACTAAATCGAATCCAGAGAAATGTGTCTGAGTAAAGTTGTCAATAGAATCCCTACCCAATTGAACTTTGTCCTTCAAACCTTTCTCTTTAATT
This sequence comes from Magallana ariakensis, assembly GCA_020458035.1. Classification (NCBI taxonomy): domain Eukaryota; kingdom Metazoa; phylum Mollusca; class Bivalvia; order Ostreida; family Ostreidae; genus Magallana; species Magallana ariakensis. The sequence continues at coordinate 49,050,849 of CM035815.1, read as the reverse complement.
TCAGCCAATAAAACTTGTGGTCCTACACAGTTCAGGTGTAATAACACCCTGTGTATTAATATGAGGTACAAATATGCTTTATCCAGGAGTGGAATGTTCAAAACGTTTGGGGAAAATTGTGATAAAACTAACTTATAATCAGTGAAAACTAACAAAGGTGTCAGGAATTAGTACATTAAAATACTTTATATGTGGAGATATTTTCGGAGCCTTGGAATTGGTTGCATGCTTTATGTTACTAAAAAAATAATTTGAATGAAATGAAATATGGGGTATATTTTTATGCATTTCTTTTCTGAAATTACTCAGTGTATGTTGTGTACTTATTTTTATATTATGTATTATCATGCAAATTTAATTGCAGGTTCAAGTGTGATACAGACAATGATTGTGGGGATGGATCTGATGAAGGAGAATTCTGTGGTAAGTTTATTGGAAATGTGATATGCATCTTTTATTATGGATGTGTTCCACATGTATTTTAGTATAAAATGTTGATGTTTAATTTTGCATGAGTATGAAATTCAGTGTACCAAGTAGAGAGGGATATGCAAACAGAATAAGAAAATGCTGTAAAAACTGAAGAATTTTTGAAAGATGTAAACAAAGAGACATTCACATACTGTACACTGAAATTACGATATTTCATGATTGTATTAAAAAAAACCTAATTCAGTTATGAACTTCAGAATATTTTATCAGTAAGTATTTTATTAACAAGTAATAGTACATGCATGTACATATATGAAATGTTTATTAAGAGTCACAAATCAAATTACATGCATAAGGTAGCATTAATATTATGCATGTATGTAGAGATTACAGTTCACTGACATCATTGCTAAATTCCTTTACATTGTTTTTTTTTGCAAGGTACTCACACCTGTGATGTGGACCACTTCCAGTGTGGGGACAAGCGGTGTATCTACACCAGGAAGGTCTGTGACGGTCAGGAGGACTGTTACGATGGATCCGACGAGAAGGACTGTCCCCCTCTACAATGCACGGATGGTAAATGGACATGTAAAAAGACGCGACAGTGTATACCTGAGAGGTACCACTGTGACGGGGCTCCAGACTGTGAGGATCAAAGTGACGAGCTGGACTGTCGTAAGCTAAACTTAATATAGAGTCAAAATAAAAAATGTAAACTGTCAGAAAATGTTCTACATCTACTTAATACTGTATACAGGGAATTTTCCTCTTTGTTTTTAGCTCACCTGAGCTGAAAGCTCAAGTGAGCTTTTCTGATCACTTTTTGTCTGGCGTCCGTCCATCTGTCTGTCCGTCTGTCTGTCCGTAAACTTTTTACATTTTCGACTCCTTCTTCATAACCACTGGGCCGATTTCAACCAGACTTGGCACAAAGCATCCTTAGGTAAAGGGGATATAAGTTTGTTAAAATGAAGGGCCACACTCTCTTTTAAGGGGAGATAATAAAAAATCATTGGACATTTGTTGGAATTTTTCAAAAATCTTCTTCTCAAAAACCATTTGGCCAGAAAAGCTGAAACTTGTGTGGAAGCATCCTCAGGTAGCGTAGATTAAAGTATGTTCAAATCATGACCCCCGGGGGAAGGGTGGGGCCACAATAGGGGGTCGAATTTTTACTTAGGAATATATAGAGTAAATCTTTAAAAATCTTCTTTGAAACTGATCAGCCAGGAAAACTGAAACTTGTGTGGAAGCATCCTCAGGTAGTGTAGATTCAAGTTTGTTCAAATGATGATCCCCAGGGGTAGGGTGAGGCCACAATGGGGGGTCAAATTTTTACATAGGAATATATAGAGTAAATCTTTAAAAATCTTCTTCTTTGAAATTGATCAGCCAGGAAAACTGAAACTTGTGTGGAAGCATCCTCAGGTAGTGTAGATTCAAGTTTGTTCAAATCATGATCCCCAGGGGTAGGGTGGGGCCTCAATGGAGGAGTCAAATTTTTACAAAGGAATATATAGAGTAAATCTTTAAAAATCTTCTTCTCTGAAACTGATCAGCCGGAAAAGCTGTAACTTGTGTGGAAGCATCCTCAGGTAATGTAGATTCAAGTTTGTTCAAATAATGATCCCCAGGGGTAGGGTGGGGCCACAATGGGGGTCGAATTTTTACATAGGAATATACAGAGTAAATCTTTAAAAATCTTCTTATCTGAAACTGATCAGCCAGAAAAGCTGTAACTTGTGTGGAAGCATCCTCAGGTAGTGTAGATTCAAGTTTGTTCAAATGATGATTCCCAGGGGTAGGGTGGGGCCACAATGGGGGTCGAATTTTTACATAGGAATATACAGAGTAAATCTTTAAAAATCTTCTAATCTGAAACTGATCAGCCAAAAAAGCTTTAACTTGTGTGGAAGCATCCTCAGGTAGTGTAGATTCAAGTTTGTTCAAATGATGATTCCCAGGGGTAGGGTGGGGCCACAATGGGGGGTTTCAAATTTTTACAAAGGAATATATAGAGAAAAATCTTCTAAAACACAAATTGTCTAGAAGAGCTCTAACTTTAGTCAGTTCAGTCTTCAAATAGTCTAGATTAAAATTTGTCAAAATCACATTCTTCAGGAGTAGGGTTGGGCCACATGGGAGGGGGGGGGGGGGTGGTCCAATTTTACAAAGGAAAACATTTAAATTGTTCACAAAAACTCAAAAATGTTTTTACATGTATATATGATTTTACTTATATGCAAGCATTTTGACATATTGTTGATTCTTTAAAATTGTTTAGACTATGGCCCCTGGACAATTCTTAGAACTCACAAGGGGTTCAAAGTTTGATGTAGGTTTATAATCCATATATAAACAGTTGTTTAAGTCTGATCATCTTCTCGATAACTGCAATGCTCAATATGTGATATGACTGTAAAATCATCCTGTTACAAAGGGGCTCAATGATAAACGTAAGAATATGCAGGGGAAATTTTTTTTATACAGGATCTATTATACGTCATTGTTCAGATATTTTGTATATGACTCCATAAAGCTGATTTTATTATGTCTGTTGTTGCTCAGGTGAGCGATGTGGCCCATGGGCCTCTTGTTTTTTTAAAACCAGGACTAGCCCTCACTGACAGTGGGGGAAATTGAAAATTACATGTTATTTCTTGTTAACTAAAACTGAGTCAGGGCATATTTAGAATTAAGTAAAATGTTTTACAACCATGATTGAGTGAAAATAACAGGGGACAAATATAACTCTGTATACAGTAAATGCATGTAAATGTTAATATGTATAGAATATTCACAGGGATGTATGATTATTTTAGCAACAAGAGGAGAAAATAGATGTTTGGTGGATGAATTTAACTGCACACAAGGTGGGTGTATTCCAAAGAGTTGGAAATGTGACGGACAGCCTGATTGTGAAGATGGATCAGATGAACCTGACACTTGTCGTAAGTTCTCAATTTTATTAATTAATACTTTGTATCTGTCCTCTATCTTTGATATAATAGTAATGTATTCTTTAAAGTAAATTTTAATTTACCTTAAAAATGCTTAAAGAAATGCTATTATTTTCCCTTGTAATTTTTATCCTTTTTAGGTATATAGTTATTGTTTTGTATCTTTTTCTTAAAAATATTTTCTTCCAAATTATATCTACATTGTGAAGAAAAAACTTTTCATACTCTGAAAACTTGAATTTTAATCAAATGATCAGGAGGCCCAAGGTCATTTATTAAGTTCAAGGCCAAATTGTTCACACCGATAGATGGTGTCTCAAATTAAATGTGGTCATGCTGGGAAGCATTGTGTTCAATGGTTTCATCTGATTTTGACAGCTGAGCCCACCTGCTGGTCGGATAGATTCAGGTGTGCTAACGGCCGCTGTATCTCCCAGTCTTGGATCTGTGATGGAGACGATGATTGTGGGGATAATTCTGATGAGGATCAGAGTCTTACATGCCGTAAGTCAATGTTATCATCTTTAGTGATTGAATTTACCTGTACAATGGGACAAGAACAATAGATTTTTATTGTAACATCTTTTTACAGCACCTCCCTCCTTTAAATGTCCCCATTATCAGTGGGAATGTCCAGGGAATTCCAGAGTGTGTATAAATAGAACAAAAGTTTGTGATGGGAATGCTGACTGTCCCAATGGGGATGATGAAAGCCCTATATGTAGTGAGTTATTTGTGATATACTATATACATGTATGAATAGTTCAACAGTACTGTTCATATCTCACAAATGGTCTTTTTTAAAGAATAGGTACATGTAGATTTTTAACTTCAATTGCTATTTTATATATAGACACAGATGAATGTGGGGTAGAGAATGGTCACTGTAACTTCCTGTGTATCCAGACACCCAGAGGGGCTGAGTGTGTTTGTCCTGTGGGTCAGGTCCTAAATGGTACCAAGGAGTGTGTGGGTAAGATGTAAAACCCATAATGTTAAATGTTCATACATTATTATGACTCGTGCATCATCTCTTGGACACTGTATATTTCAGATGACAATGAGTGTGAACCCCCAGGAAAGTGTAGTCAGCACTGCATCAACACCAAAGGCTCGTTTAAATGTACCTGTGATCCAGGATATGAACTTGTCAATCAAACCACTTGTCTTGCAAATAGAAGTAAGTAGATGAATTTTTTTTTACAGTATATTGATAAATCTCATAGCGAACAAAGTTTGAATGAAAGATAGCAATATTTTTGCTTCATCCATGTCTGTGCACTTTATTTCTAATTCATAGCTTTGTTTTTTTGTTTTAAACAACTATCAAATGCATCCCCTTGACCCTTGTAAAAGGTCATCTGAGGAAGATCAAGGTCACTTCAAAATTAAATCAATTACTGAGTAAAATTCATTTCATTTGATAAACATCAGAGGTTATAGGATACTTGATATAAATAATCTTCTTTTTCTGTAGATGAGACAAAGCCCTATCTCCTTGTGACCAGCCAGGAAGACCTGATGAAGGCAGGCCTGGATGTGATGGAGCTGAGCAATATACAGCTCCCAGGGATCAAGGCTTTGGCAGGACTGGACGTCCATGTAGAGAAACAGCATGTTTATTTCTCAGACTCCTCTCTAAAGAAGATATTCAGGGTCAATGCTGATGGCAGCAATCTGACAGAGGTATGTTTGTATGTGTAAAAGCGTAGCAGGGAAAAATAATTATCATACTCTAGTGCCAGGTTTTTTTTAGAATTTTTGAGCCAGCTCATAAATTTTTAACAGAATTCCATTCATACTCATTTATTTCAAAATATCAGTTTAATATAGATATTGATGCAAGATTATGTGAACATAGTTTTTTCCTATATACCATATTATTCTGCTTTTTATGAGATTTTTAAAAAGTTCAATAATGCCATAACAATTGTTCTGAAAAATAACTTTTCATAATGAAGGTATTCCCAGTAGGAGTGAATGTGGTAGAGGACCTAGCAGTTGACTGGATTGGTGGAAACTTGTACTGGAACGACTATGTCGTCGAGACCATTGAAGTCGCCAAACTAGATGGCAGCATGAAGACGATTCTGTTCAGCGAGAACATAACCAACCCCCGCGGCATTGAAGTGGATCCCCGCAGTGGGTACAGTACAGCATTTAACAACCTTTGTGCAATTGTGCATCTCTATTATACTGCAGACCAACTTTTGGGAGAAAACCTTGCAAGGTTTCCAAGAGCCTTGCATATCAATTGCTCTGTGTCTCTGTTTAAGATGGTGAATGTAGTTTAGGTCACAAAAATAAAATCACAGCAAATCAGTTTACCACTGGTGAATCCTAGAATAAAGCTGTTGCAAATTGATGCAAAAGTTGGTCTTCAGTGTACAAACATGTTAGAGCCTTTTGATGTACATTTATTAAGGTTTTTTATGTTTTGGGAATTTGTTTTCGGTTCCAGAGCACGATATCTTTTCTGGACTGACTGGGGACAGAACCCAAAGATTGAGCGGTCAGGAATGGATGGTATAGGAAGGAAAGTGATCATTTCTGAGAACTTGTACTGGCCAAATGGTTTGACACTGGACTACCCCAATAGAAGATTGTACTTCACAGATGCCAGGCTTGATTTCATTGAGTTCTGTAATTATGATGGATCAGGGAGAAGGAAGGTGTTTGCCAATGACCATGTAAGTGTAAAGCAATTCATAAAATGTGTTGCATGTTTTTTTTCATGACTATTTTTGGACTCTTTGCAATAGTTATGGTAAAATTAATACCGGTGTCATATAATATTTTGATACCGCTAAATATTGAACCCAGGTTCAATATATTATGCGATATTATGAACCCGGGTTCAATATATCGCTGCGAAATATTGAACCCCCCTATAAAATATTGAACCCAGGGTTCAATATATTATGGCTGCGATATTTTGAACCCCCCCTCTGAATTTTATTGCTATTGGAGAGGGGGTTCAAAATATTATGGCTGCGATATTTTGATCCCCCCACCAATTTCAAATTCCCATTGGAGAGGGGGTTCAAAATATTATGGCTGTGATATTTTGAACCCCTCCTCTAATTTTCAATGCTATTGGAGAGGGGGTTCAAAATATTATGGCTGCGATATATTGAAACCCCCCCCCCCCTCTAATTTTTATTGCTATTGGAGAGGGGGTTCAAAATATTATGGCTGCGATATATTGAACCCCCTCCAATTTCCAATTCCCATTGGAGAGGAGGGTTCAAAATATCGCGGCCATAATATTTTGAACCCCCTCTCCAAAGGGAATTGGAAATAGGTTGGGGGTTCAATATATCGCGGCCATAATATTTTGAACCCCCTCTCCAATAGCAATGAAAATTAGAGGGGGGTTCAAAATATCGCGGCCATAATATTTTGAACCCCCTCTCCAAAGGGAATTGGAAATAGGTTGGGGGTTCAAAATATCGCAGCCATAATATTTTGAACCCCCTCTCCAATAGCAATGAAAATTAGAGGGGGGTTCAAAATATCGCGGCCATAATATTTTTAACCCCCTCTCCAATGGCAATGAAAATTAGAGGGGTGTTCAAAATATCGCGGCCATAATATTTTGAACCCCCTCTCCAAAGGGAATTGGAAATAGGTTGGGGGTTCAATATATCGCTGCCATAATATTTTGAACCCCCTCTCCAATGGCAATGAAAATTAGAGGGGGGGGTCAAAATATCGCGGCCATCATATTTTGAACCCCCTCTCCAATAGCATTGAAAATTAGAGGAGGGGTTCAAAATATCACAGCCATAATATTTTGAACCCCCTCTCCAATGGGAATTTGAAATTGGTGGGGGGATCAAAATATCGCGGCCATAATATTTTGAACCCGGGGTTCAATATTTTATGGGGGGGTTCAATATATGGCAGCGATATTTTGAACCCGGGTTCAATATATCGCGGGTTTCAAGATATTATATGACACCGGTATTTAAAAAAAACCCAAAAAACTACAAATAATTGTCACTCTAGGTTCATCTGTTTGTACTAAGATGATATACATGTAGTTGTAATAAAAAATAACTGAAAATAAACCAATCACTATAATTGATAATTGTGCCTTTTTTCAAAAATAGTGAGAATTCTTATTAGAGTTGCAATGAGTAAAATAATAATGTAGATCAATCAGCTAATCAAGTTTATTATAATTCAATAGTCATACAACCTTTAATAATGAGAGCATTGTGCATATAGTTTTTGAGACATCCCCATGACCTGGTTGTGTTTGAGGATTACATGTACTGGACAGACAGGATGGCAGGGCGTGTCTCCAAATGCAATAAGTTTGACTGTGCAGGGCGCAATGTGGTCGTCAGCTTCATCCTTCGCCCCCTGGGAATTGCCATCATGCACCCCGCCCGACAGGTCATTCTCCCTCAAGGTCAGTTGATTGAAGATGAAATACTAAGTTAGCATCAGAATTACAAAGAGAAGCTTGATTACTGGTAATATTGTGTACTACATGAATTTATTGGTACAATTGGAATCATTCAAATTCGTGGTGGTCAGTTATTCATGGGTTATTTGTCAAGTTTGTTTTTAATTTTGTGGAGATGCAATATTAGTGATAACTTGTATGTATGGAGAATAAAGATTGTGTTGGGGATGTTAATTTGTGGATGAGGGGTACCCAGAAAATCCATGAAAACTGAGGCACTTCAATTTCAAATGATTCCACAGTACACTGTACAGTAAACCAACTTTTATTTGCTTGTGAGAAATTTTTGTGAGGTTCACGAGAGCCACAACATTTTGAATTTTTCTCTCTGCAAACCAGTCTTTAAATGTCCATGGTACATCATTTTTCAGATTGCGGAAAAATTAGTCACCATGAACCAGTTTATCTCTTGCAAATTTCAAATTTAAGTCGCCATGAATAAAAGTTGTGAACAATATCAACAAAAAGATTTCTATTCTGTACAGACACTAATCCCTGTGCCTCGGCCAGTTGCAGTCATCTCTGTCTGCTGTCGGCTGACAAACGCTCTGGATACTCCTGTGCTTGTCCTGTGGGTATGAATCTCAACTCAGATGGCAGCACCTGTCAAGAAGGTACAATGAAATAAGTAAATTCAAAATCAGATTTTCAGTAGCTTTTCATTTATAAATCTGTTTACCGTAATTAAACTTGTGTTTAATTTGGTCTTATTTTCAGTTGTCTTTTTATACCCCCGCTCCGAAGGAGAGAGGGTATACTGTTTTACCCTTGTGTGTCTGTCTGTCCGTCCGTCTGTCCGTCTGTCTGTCCGTCCGTAACAAAAATTTCTGTCGCATTTATCTCAGCAACTATTTATCGCAGATGCTTGAAATTTTTACACAGTGTTTGTTAGGGCATGCCATATCGTGGGATATATTTTTGTACCAATCAGACGTCAACTTCCTGTTAAATGACGACTTTGGTTATTTTTTAACCAAAATTTTCAAACAAATTTTCGTCAAAGATTTCTCAGCAACTATTTATCGCAGATGCTTGAAATTTTTACACAGTATTTGTATAGGCATGCCATATCGTGGGATATATTTTTGTACCAATCAGACGTCAACTTCCTGTTAAATGACGACTTTGTTTATTTTTAGCCAAAATTTTCAAACAAATTTCCTTCAAAGATTTCTCAGCAACTATTTATCGCAGATGCTTGAAATTTTAACACACTATTTGTATAGGCATGCTTTATCGTGGGATGTATTTTTGTACCAATCGGACGTCAACTTCCTGTTAAATGAGTACTTTGTTTATTTTTAGCCAAAATTTTCAAACAAATTTCCGTCAAAGATTTCTCAGCAACTAATTATCGCAGATGCTAGAAATTTTAACACACTTTTTGTTTAGGCATGCCATATTGTGGGATATATTTTTGTATCAATCGGACGTCAACTTCCTGTTAAATAATGACTTTGTTTATTTTTAGCCAAAATTTTCAAACAAATTTCCGTCAAAGATTTCTCAGCAACTATTTATCGCAGATGCTTGAAATTTTTACACAGTGTTTGTTAAGGCATGCCATATCGTGGGATATATTTTTGAACCAATCGGACATCAACTTCCTGTTAAATGAGTACTTTGTTTATTTTTAGCCAAAATTTTCAAACAAATTTTCCTCAAAGATTTCTCAGCAGCTATTTATCGCAGATGCTTGAAATTTTAACACACTATTTGTTTAGTCATGCCATATTGTGGGATATATTTCTGTACCAATCGGATGCCAGCTTTCTGTTAAATGTCGACTTTGCTTATTTTGCATATTCACATCAGAGCGGGGGTATCACTAGTGAGCATTGGCTCACAGATATCTTGTTTTTTTTGTTTAACAATATTTGTTACACATTTGATGGCATCATTCTGTTTGTTTTCTTTCCTCTGTTTTCATTTGTAATGAATGAAATCAATTAGTACATGTAATACATTAAGGACGGACAATTATTTTATGTATGTATAATGTGGTTTCAGTGACTCAGGAGTACTTGGTGTACATAACAAAGACAGGCCTGGTAGGGCTAAGCCTGAACAATAACACCATCCATGATGTGCTACCCATCTCTAGTAAACAAAACGTCCTCGATGTGGCCTTTGATACACTCAACAAGACAATGTACATAGTGCAGAGCCCAGAGGTGGGAAATGTAAGTCAGAGGCAGAAGAATTGTACTAAGTCTTATCTAATTTTTACAATATGGCCCACTAGGATTCATATTCAAGTACCTTCATGAAACTATCGTGACATCTATTTTCCAGTCATCTGTGAAGGCCATCTCCATAGAAACTGGAAAAATAAAAGAAATGAACCCGACGCTGTTTTCTGGGAGCCCCCGAGCCATTGCAGTGGACTGGATAGCTAGGAACCTGTATTGGACGGATGATGAGTCGGGGACGATTGAGGTTATGAGGATGGATGGGGAGAATCACTTCAGGAAAGTTCTTCTCAGTAACACAGGCAAAAACTATGACTGTGCACGACCTGTGTCTTTGGTGTTAGATCCAGATCATGGGTAGGTCAATGTCTCATTAAATTTACTGAACTTTATGCAGTAATAAAGGATTCTTTTGATCCATAAAGCAACATTTTTACCATAACTATTTTTTTAAAGTACATTCTGGTTTAACATTGGATTTTTTCTAAAATCATTGTCAAGTTAGTGAAATTACAAATCATTGGGTACTTATAAAATTTGAACATTCTCTGTATGATATAAACATATATTGGTTATAGGAAGTTGTACTATGCTGACCAAGGAGGAAATGGGCTGCCTTCCAAGATCGGAGGAATGAGCTTGAGTGGGAGTAACCCGTTTGTTGTCCTTCAGAGACGAGTGGAAAAACCTGAGTACATTACAATGGACAGAAACACTGAGACCTTGTACTGGACAGACTCAGGCAGACAGTGGGTTAGAATTCCCGTTGACATTTGTTCGGCTTTTAATTGTTAAAAGACCTAGATTTAATATGGATTATTTCTCATTTTTGAATGATTGTGTAAAAATTGTTACCTTCAAAATTGTGCTCTTCATTCGGCTCATATTACTGTGGTTTCAGTTAAATTTGTGGGCATCAATTTTGAGGGATTTTGAAAAAACACACAGTTAAGTCATGATGGGCTGCAGCTCTACTTATAAAAAGTGCTGTTGTGTTTCTTTCTTTGACAAAAAAAAATTTGATTGTAGTGGATAGGTTCAATAAGAAAATCCACTAAATTTAGTGCTCAATAAATACATGAAATGATAATTCTACAGAAATTTAACACCGATACTAATAATGGCATTTCTCTTGTTCTCAGATTATGAAATGTGGAATACGGCCCCGCAGTGTGACTGTGTTTTTGAACCACTTGAGTCACCCCCGGGGGATCGCTGTGTTCAGAGACAAACTGTACTATGTGGATGCTGACTTTGAATCCATCTTCTCTCTACCACTAAATTCCCCTAATGCTCAGAAACAAGTTGTCAAGACAAATATTGTGATGCTTCATGGACTGAAAATCTACAGACAACTCCATCAAAACAGTACTTGTACATTTATTCAATTTATGATTAATATTTCGCACAACCTCTAAGTGGGTTGTTTCAGATGTTAGAGAGTGATAGCATATCAGAATAGCTGATTTTAATCAGATTGTATTTGGCAAGAATTGGCTTTGGCATACCTGAAATGTGGGATATGCATTCAACAACTAACCCACTCTAGCAAAATTTACCATAAAATTCATGAATGATGGTTGAAGAGTGAAACTTCAAAAAAACTTTCATGAAACTTTGTGTGCCTGCTGTTTTAAAATTGTTATGGTCAAATTGTGAGATTTTTTGGTTTCCTCATGATATCACAGAGGTCAGGGTAGTGTTTAAATACCTTGCAAAATTCAATATAAAGAAATTAAAGGGATATTTTTCCTGCTATCTTTCCTGATATCTTCATGCACTCTAATCTACATCTGGTTTTTAACAGATGTACAGCCGCATGGCTGTGTTGTGAAGTTTGGGGAGGTGTCCACTGTCAGGAAGATGAGCTACGGGAACTGTGAACAGCTCTGTCTCCCGGGGCCCGGACAGTTCCGCTGGAAGAACCTCTGTCAGTGCTCCACAGGTTTCCAGATGAACTCCACCACTGGGAAATGCCAAAGTATGTAAAGATCATCCAATGCTGCTTATAAGTGTACATACTTATGTTTGTACGTTGATACAGTGTGAACATATACATTTCAGTGGAAGACACTTTTGCAGTGGTGTCGATGCTGGAAGTGATTAGAGGATTTTCTCTGATCCCGGGTCACAACGATGCTATGGTTCCTATCAGAGGACCAGGTAACTTTTGATGAAAATACTGAAAAATTCTTAATAATTTCTTGGGTCTCCTCCTTACCCGCACAATTTATGTCCTCATAAAAATTATTGTAAACGCGAGCATAAATTTAAGTATTCAAAATGTGGATATCACTTATCAATCAAAAAAGAGCACATCTAGAGCCAAACTTTTTGCTGTTGTTTTGATCCTACATTAGCCTGTTTTTAATTAGTGGACAAAAAGCAGTGGAAAGGAAATAAAATATGATTTCTGTTAAGTTAGTGCTCCATGAAACTGTAGATAAAGAACAAGCCAGAAACGCATATATAGCCTTAAGTTTAAAATTTAAATGATCCTATGATCCCTTTTATTATTGACTGAATCTATTTCATGAAATGTAAAATTCAATTACTGTTAGTCCTTTTACAAAAGTAAAGTACAGAGTAAAATGTTGTTTGAATGTTTTGCAGACCGTGTCGCTTTACATGTTGATGTCCATGTGGCTGGCCAGCACATATACTGGTGTGACTACGACCCAACAGGCCTGAAGTTGGGCAATAACAATGGAATCCGACGGATCCGTGTGGATGGATCCGGATACGAGGAGATCGTGGTGGATGGCATTGGTATAAAGTCTGGAGAGGGCATCAAAGGAATAGCTGTCGACTGGATAGCAGGCATGTAGATGTTAACATAGGACAAGTTTTATTTAAATTTGCTTTTTTTAATTGACATATAAATCACAGCTGGCAAACCAAAGATATCCAAGGCAAATTTATTTCATTATGAATACATTTGCTGTAAATAAATGGTTATGGGTACATGTAAATATTATTTCATTGCAAATTTTGTCTGTGACTGTTTAATTTGAAGTTCTTAATGAATTTTATTCTTCACAGGAAATTTATATTTCACCAACTCCAAGAACTATGTGACTTACATGGAAGTGAGCAGAATGAATGGAACTCACCGAATGATACTTTTCCAGGAGAAAGAGGCTACTCCAAGAGCCCTGGCTGTCAACCCCATCAAAAGGTCAGGGCACCATTTATATCTAACAGCCTAAAATGTAGTATCTTAACATTGTCTTTGTAAAGCATGAGACACAATAGCTTATGATAATGTTTCACTTCAGAGTTGATAAACTACACATTTCTTCCCCTATGTTATTAAGTTAGAAATAGCTATTTTTGACTAAATAAAATTTGGTACACATGCATATTTTTTTTTTGTAGATATTTGTATTGGTTGGACCAGGGTCAGTTCCCTAAGATAGAGAGATCCCATCTGGACGGCAGTAACAGAACCGTTCTTGTGAAGCATGGGATCATATATCCACGAGGAATCACCATTGACATCACAACCCATGAGGTCTACTGGGTCGACTCCAGAGTGGATGCCATTCAGGTCTGAGTCTTATACTTTTATTTACTTATAGAGTGTATGTTGAGCTGAAATAATTATTTATTAACATATTTGACTTCTAACTACATGTAAAGTTAGTGGATCTGAGTTTTTTGTTTCAATTTGGTTTTTTTCCCACAGAAAATGTCCTTCAGTGGAGGAAACAGACAGTATGTAAAGAGTAATCTCCCTTCACCATTTGGAATAGCCATCAAAGACGACTTCATGTACTGGGTAGATCGCAACCTGAAGAAAGTAAGCATTTTGATGTACAGTAGTTCAAAATTATTGTAAATTATTAATGGCATGATTAGAGTTCCAATGCTATGTATGAAAATATTGATACATTTAATAACTAAATACATGCACCATGGAAAACAAGTCACAAGTCTTTAGAGTTATTCAAGAAGTCTTATTGTCCCCCGCCGCAACGCGGAGCGGGGACATAGAAATGCCGGGCGTCCGTCCGTGGGTCCGTGTGTTCGTGGGTCCGTGTGTCCGTGGGTCCGTGTGTCCGTGCGTCCGTCCGTCACACTTTTTTGTAAGCGCTCTCATGCCTACAAATTTTGACAGATTTTCATTACATTTATACCAAATGTTTATACACCTATTACCTTGGTCAAGTTCGAAAATCAGCATTGGTCGATACTTTTTGTTGGAGTTATGGAACTCTGACCACAATAATGACTCCGTTTTATCTAAAAATTGACCTTGTAAGCGCTCTCATGCCTACAAATTTTGACGGATTTTCATTAAATTTATACCAAATGTTTATACACCTATTACCTTGGTCAAGTTCGAAAATCAGCATTGGTCGATACTTTTTGCTGGAGTTATAGGACTCTGACCACAATAATGACTCCGTTTTATCCAAAAATTGACCTTGTAAGCGCTCTCATGCCTACAAATTTTGACGGATTTTCATTACATTTATACCAAATGTTTATACACCTATTACCTTGGTCAAGTTCGAAAATCAGCATTGGTCGATACTTTTTGCTGGAGTTATAGGACTCTGACCACAATAATGACTCCGTTTTATCCAAAAATTGACCTTGTAAGCGCTCTCATGCCTACAAATTTTGACGGATTTTCATTAAATTTATACCAAATGTTTATACACCTATTACCTTGGTTAAGTTCGAAAATCAGCATTGGCCAATACTTTTTGCTGGAGTTATGGGACTCTGACCACAATAATGACTCCGTTTTATCCAAAAATTGACCTTGTAAGCGCTCTCATGCCTACAAATTTTGATGGATTTACATGAAATTTATACCAAATGTTTATACCACTAATACCTTGGTCAAGTTACTAAATCAACCTTGGTCGATACTAGTATACTGCTTGACCGGCGGGGGACCCAGGAATTCTATTCTTGTTACATGATGTATTTATACATATACGTGATTGTATGTGATATAAATATTACAGGTATTTAAAGCCAGAAAAGACAGAGATAACTCTAGGAGCACAGTAGTAAAGAATAATTTGGAAATGTTACGAGATATTGCAATCTTCCACGTTTCTGTTCAGCCAAATGGTAAGATAACGTCACAAAAAATAAAGTACTTTAAGAAGTAAACCCCTTCATCTTTAATATACCTATTTTTGTCCTCCGTTGCAGTGTCCAGTCCATGTAGTGAAAACAACGGAGGCTGTGAACAGCTGTGTTTCTCCTTCCCAAACAAGACGGAGCCGAAATGTCAGTGTGCCACAGGTGTCTTGGATAAAAATGGGAAATCTTGCAACGGTATCAACATTTTCTTTCGTAATTTTATTTTTGCCCACCTCAAAATTTTTAAATTGACTGAGAATTGCCACAAAAAATGTTCTACATTGTACATGTACTACTGGATTGGTCATAAGCACCACTGACTTTTGTATACACGAATACTGTTTCGACTAAAAATTGCCAAAAAAGTAAACTCATAATAGAATTTTATAGATCAATCGTCACATAATCAGTCATTGAGATAAGCTCTACTAACATGTACAAATTGTTTTCCAGCTCCTACCGAGTACCTCGTGGTTGCAGCAGAAACAGAAGTTATCAGTGTTTCTCTGGATCCCAGAATTAAGTCCGCCCCTATACCACCGATCAAGGGACTGGTGGGAGTGGTGGCCGTTGACTTTGACTATGACGAGCGTTACATCTATTTCTCCC
Organism: Magallana ariakensis; assembly: GCA_020458035.1. NCBI lineage: Eukaryota > Metazoa > Mollusca > Bivalvia > Ostreida > Ostreidae > Magallana > Magallana ariakensis. Next base: position 49,035,070 of record CM035815.1, on the reverse strand, counting down.
AGGTTTTGAGACGGGCCATCAGTAGGGTTAAAATGGGTACCAATGACATAGAGGATATGGCAAAGACTGGAAATGACTCTGGTATGCTGCAAATAAAAAGGATATCATAATGAAGCTATGTTTCTTCATTTTCAAATAACACACAATTTTGTCCTTGTCTTTTAATGTGTTTAACAACTGTTTGTTTTGGTATACAGATATATTTACATCTGAACATCAAACAAGATTTACATGTATACTTTCAGGAAGTCCCAGAGCTAACTCAGCTACAGCTGAGGGGCTGGCTGTGGACTGGGTAGGGAAGAAGATCTACTGGTCCGATGTGTTTACTGGTCAGATCATGAGTATGACCACCAACAAGACTCACAAGACCCCCCTCAGCCATGTGGCCACCCCTAGAGCTATAGCTGTCCATCCTTGCAAGGGGTCAGTATTGAGAAATAGATAGTTATTGAATAGACACAGTCCATACCTGAACACATTGAATTTAGCTAGGTTCGGTTATTATTATAGTTAGATTAACATGATAATTTTTCCTGACAAAAATTACTAGTGTATTAAGTGGGGTCCATTGTACTTTGATGAAGAACCATCAAAGTTGACTTATGATTTTATGCACTTTTGATATTCATGTCAAATTTAAGTTTTTACATGTTTATACAGCATACCAATTGGCCTAAGTGGGAAGTGCACATACAGAAATAATAAGTAGTTATAGAACATATATATACATCTACATAGACCTACCGTACTTGCAAAAATAATGAATCGGTTATTGTAGATGATAATTACTAGGATGAATTGGTATTTCCTTTGTAGTTACCTGTTCTGGACAGACTGGACTCTTCCTAAGATAGAGAGGAGCACCATGGCTGGCAATCTACGTACCACCATTGTGGAGACAGACTTAGGCTGGCCCAACGGGCTCTCTATTGATTACGATGAGGACATGATTTACTGGGCAGATGCCCTGAGGTTAGTTCAGGACCATTTTCTATATTAGTAAAAGTACCATCAAACAGAGGAGATTTTTGGCATTGGTAGTTTTTAAACATTAGGTACATGTATACTGTATACAGGGTTATTTTTGCCCCATGTAAATTTTCTCCCTTCTACACTTTCAAACAGTTTCGCCCTGTATATGTATTGAATTCACAATTTTCACAATTCACAACATTGTTGTATTTAAAGAGAGATAATATGAGACTTTAGAATTTGCCCAGTCTTAAATGCGCCCACTGACATCGAAGGCGAAAGGAGCGAAAATAAATGGGGGCGAATATTTCACTGTATACAGTAGTAAAAATTTTTCCTAGTAATAAAATTTAAAGTACTTTGATTTGTGGTTATATAGAGATAGGATAGAGAGAGCAAACTTCAATGGACAGTACCGAGAGATCATTGTACAGTCCACGGTCCACCCCTACTCCATGACTGTGTTTGGTCATTACGTGTACTGGACAGACTGGACTCTCCGTGAGTACAACTAGATTACTTACTACTTTACTACTGGTCTAATACTGTAAACATATTACATTTTGCTGTGCATTCTATTTAGTGTTTTTGGTGGAATGCAGCTTCCGCTAAATCAAGTACATCGCTAAATGCATTGCATATATGTATAACAATAGTCACATTCAGGAATACATTAATTCAAATCCACGCCAACTTTTTCAGAAACTATTTTCCGCCAAATATCATACACGCCAAATATAATACGTTTACAGTACTTTATTGTTACGCAGCACCAGAAATTGAACATAGATTTTATTTTTGATGACATCCGTTGAAATATTTTTCCATGAAATTTATGTTGAAGATGGTGTGTATAGAGCTGAAAAACACACAGGGGCGAACATGGTGGTCATGGTGGAGGGAATTTTGAAACGTCCAATGGGAATAACCGTCTTCTCTCCCCGCAGGCAAAAATGTAAGTTTTTTTAATAATGGATAATTTATTGTATACATGCACTGTTAAAATATTTAGATCCATGAAATATGCAGACTAATATGTTTGTGAATCCATGAGATATTGCATAAGTAATTAGCATGCATTTCTAAATGCATAAAACAAGTAGTACTGTTCATGTAGAGCTTTTGAATTGAAGTTACAAGACTTTAGTGTGAATTACCCCAATGAAAATGAAGAACTGCATGAATAAAGGGGGATATATTATAACAAATTTTAGGTGATAATGACCCCTGTACTCCATTTAATGGCGGCTGTAGTCACAGCTGTCACCCTGCTCCTGACGGTCAGGCTGAGTGTAAGTGTCCCGAGACGGATGGCATGACCTACAAACTGGGCAACGGAGGCAAGATGTGTGTACCCAGCAACCACACCTGTAAATCCAACCGCTTTGTGTGCAGCAACGGACAGTGCCTCAGCTACAAGTGGGTGTGTGACTCGGACCCAGACTGTAGGGACGGATTCGATGAAAATGAGAATATGTGTGGTGAGTAGTGAATCAGAAATCACACTAGGTGCAATGTGCAAAATCAGCAATCTTAAGTTATATTGACTTCAGGGGTAAATGAGTTATTGAAGTTATGATATTTTCAGTTGGATTAATAAATTATTGTTATTAGTAAGATTTAATTAATAAAATTTTTTTGACATGACAGCAACCCACGTTTGTGACCCGACCTTTTTCCGGTGTAACAATGGGCGGTGTATTCAGCCCCAGTACCGCTGTGATTATGATGATGACTGCAAAGATAATTCGGATGAAGCGGACTGTGGTAAGTCAAAGACTAAGTAATAGTTGATACGAGATTACATATTTCTACATTTGAATGGCATACTTGCAACATTTCATATTTGTGTTGAAATGGATATTTTAGCAGTTTTTTTAGCAATATGAGGGTGTTAAATGCTTCATAAAATAAATTGTAGCATTAGTTCTCATGTTTGTCATAAATCATGCTTTATTTTGGAAGATTATCCAAAGTGCACAGATAAACAATTTGAGTGCAAAAACTTCAGATGCATTAGCAAGAGCTTGGTCTGCAATGGAGAAGACAATTGTCGAGATGGCAACAAAACAGATGAAATCCATTGTCGTAAGTCTTCATCATGTCCTACAATTATTATAAGAGTTTAATTTCCTTTGTCTTTGACCAAACACAATTGTATATGTCTTCTCCTGTAGCGGATCGTCCCTGTGAGAAAGGAAAGACAAAGTGCCCCAACAGCAACAAGTGTCTGGCTCGCCGCTATCTCTGTGATGGGGATGACGACTGTGGAGATAACTCTGATGAGAACCCTCTGTTCTGTAAATCTGTGGCTTGTACTGATGGTAAGATGATAGATAAATGAGAACCCTCTGTTCTGTAAATATGTGGCTTGTACTGATGGTAAGATGATAGATAAATGAGAACCCTCTGTTCTGTAAATCTGTGGCTTGTACTTATGGTAAGATGATAGATTAATGAGAACCCTCTGTTCTGTAAATCTGTGGCTTGTACTAATGGTAAGATGATAGATTAATGAGAACCCTCTGTTCTGTAAATATGTGGCTTGTACTGATGGACTGATGGTAAGATGATAGATAAATGAGAACCCTCTGTTCTGTATATCTATGGCTTGTACTGATGGTAAGATGATAGATAAATGAGAACCCTCTGTTCTGTAAATCTGTGGCCTGTACTGATGGTAAGATGATAGATTAATGAGATATCCCTCTGTTCTGTAAATCTGTGGCTTGTACTAATGGTAAGATGATAGATTAATGAGATCCCTCTGTTCTGTAAATCTGTGGCTTGTACTTATGGTAAGATGATAGATTAATGAGAACCCTCTGTTCTGTAAATCTGTGGCTTGTACTAATGGTAAGATGATAGATTAATGAGAACCCTCTGTTCTGTAAATATGTGGCTTGTACTGATGGACTGATGGTAAGATGATAGATAAATGAGAACCCTCTGTTCTGTATATCTATGGCTTGTACTGATGGTAAGCTGATAGATTAATGAGAACCCTCTGTTCTGTAAATCCATGGCTTGTACTGACAGTAAGATACTAGAGACAATTGGTGGTACTTGATTAAATAAGAAATTAAAAGTCTTAATCAAAATGGGATTATGCTTACTACATGTTTCTTTCAGAATTTCTAATTTGTGGGCTGCTTTGATGGTAAAATATGCTGTGAAACTTCTGAGAGCAGATCGAATTGAAAATTAAAATATTGTAAATACCTATAAATGCACATTTGTATATGGTTATAGAAACTGATGAAGCAAGGCAAATGCATACTTGATATTTAATATTACCGTATATACTCGCCTATAAGTATTGTTTGCCTATAAGTTGGTTGTCATTTTAGACCTGTATTATTTGGGTTTTGATGTTGACTCTCTTATAAGTCGGGCGACTTTTTCAGGACAGCTGATATACAGATACACTCATTAAAATTACCACATTTTATCATACAAAACTGAATTTTAAAAAGTCATTATTTGATCCCATAATTGCTTCTATACTCTTTGTTTCTATCATAGATCTTCCTTGTGGATAATAACTTTTGATTTTAATACCATTAGTTTATAAAACACTCATTACAAGTTGGTAATTATATAGTTTCAAAACTATGGATATTTAAAATGCTTTTGAAAATTTGATGATAGTGATTTAATCCCCTACTGACTGGTTAGGTTGGTAATTAGCCCCTTAAACTGGGGTGTTGGCTTGTGTTGTTTTAGGTGAAATATGACGCCTATAGCTATTATCACCTCAGATATAAATGATTGACTGTTTAAATTACGTCTAGAAATAACAATCAAATAAATATTGTTTTCTTTAAAGGAATACAGTCTCAATGCATTTATGAGTTTATCGTTGATTATTTCTCTCTTGTGCAAAATTATTTTTACTATGTCTCACCTATAAGTCAGACCCTCAATTTTCACTCAATTTTCTACTCCCCAAAATCCGACTTATAGGCGAGTATATCCGGTACTGACCTCCTTGGGCAGTCAAATACTAAGCAAAACTTAATTTTGATCTGTCTGATACAAGGATGCTTCTTGTTTATAAAAGCTGTACCAGAAATGTCATATTTTAAACAATGTATTTGAATTTAAAATTGTATTATTGATAGGTTACTATGAATGTAACATTACCCACAAATGTATCCCCATGAACTGGTTCTGTGATGGAGACGATGACTGCGGAATGGGAGAGGATGAACTGCCAAACTGTAGTGAGTTTATATCCCTCCATTAATAACAATTAATATCAACTATCAGTATTAGTTTGGCATAAAATAAAAAATACAGTAAAACACGGTTATAGCGAACACGCTCATAATGAATTGACGCTTACAGCAAAGTGATTTTCATTCCCCGAGACTTTATTTCATAATGTAAACTTGACGCTTATAACGAATTACGCTTATAACGAAGTAAAATCGCCCGTCCCTGGCACTTTGATATAAGCATGTTTTTCTGTATATGGCAAACTACAGTATACAGGGAAATATTTGCCACCGTTTTATTTTCGCCCCTTTCGCCTTTGTTGTCAGCAGGGGAATTTAAGACTGGGTGAATTCTAATGTCTCCAATTGTCTCTCTCTAAACACAACTATGTCTGGGCGAATTTAAGACGGGGCGAAACCGTTTGCAAGTAAAAAAGGGCGAAAATAACACGAGGCGAAAATAACCCTCTATATATACAGTATATGCAGGGTATTTATTTCTGCCCCATTTGCCAGCTCGATGAATGCTGATTTTGGCAAATTATTAGATCATTTATCTGTGCTGGTGTTTGAAATCACATGGCAAATTTAAACTTGAATAGAATACACTTGGCAGGGAAGTACACAATTATGTATAAATGTGTATTGCTGGTTATATAGTAATGAAGTTGATTAATTTATTTTAGAGAAGAAAAACAATTCCTGTTCCAGTAACCAGTTTACCTGTGCCAGTGGTCGCTGTATATCCAAGAGATGGGTGTGTGATGGAGACGATGATTGCATGGATAACTCTGATGAAGCCCCGGAACTCAAGTGTGGTCAGTTAAAATAAGAAATGAAATTGTAATGAAACATTTACAAATTCATCCTTCACATAGATGGAGGCATTTACACTATAATAAATTTGTAAGTTATAATAAGTTCATAAATAGGTGCATGATAAAAGCATAAAGTACATGTACCGGTACATTTGTAACCAAATTTCAAACAGTAAGAATTTTAAACTTCTGATTCTGTCTGAATTCAGCGGAGAGAGCTTGCCCGGCAGACACGTTTACCTGCGAGTCCAACAAACTGTCCGGCCGCTCCTCCTGCATCGACAAACAGCTGGTGTGTGATGGCGTCAAGAACTGTGTGAAGGGCGAGGACGAGATGATGAACTGTACGAGCCGCACCTGTCAGCCTGGAATGTTCCAGTGTACCAATGGCATCTGTATTGCGCAGTCCTTCCACTGCGACCACTACGACGATTGTGAGGACGGCTCGGATGAGACAGAGGCCTGCAGTAAGTGACTACAGCCAAAATGCTGGCAATGATGAGATATCTGTAGTATAAGTGACTACAGCCAAAATGCTGCCAATGATGAGATATCTGTAGTATAGCAGCAGCGGTATGATATCGGTAGTGTACATGTAATGATAAAATACCTGTAGTGTACATGCAATGATATTATATCTATATTGTACATACATTGATGAGATATCTAGTGTACAGGCATAATTGATGATATATCTGTAGTGTGCATGCAGTGATATGATATATGTAGTCTACATGCAATGATATATCTGTAGAGTACATGCAATAATATCTGTAGTGTATTGATACATGCAATGATGTGCAATACAATTTGTTGTGTACCCAGTACTTTTCAAATGAAAATGGTATGATATTATATGATTTTTTTGTAGAATATCCCCCCTGTAGTGAGGGGAAGTTTGAGTGTAACAACAAGCGCTGCATTGCAGAAAGATTCGTGTGTGATGGTGACAATGACTGCAAAGATAACTCAGACGAGAAGAACTGCAGTAAGTCATTACAACATGAGATGAAACAGAATTTTGTGATTTGTTACAATTTTAAATGTCTATTAAATTTTATTTTGTAAAATCTACAGCTCACACAGAAAACAAGTGTCCCAATGGAGAGTTCCAGTGTAAGAATGGAAAATGCATTGACTTCAAGCTGGTGTGCAACAAAGAATATGACTGCGAAGACGAGTCAGATGAAAACAAATGCAGTAAGTAGTTCCTTCAGCAATTACTAAGTTTTACGAAACATTGAATATATTATATACAAGTAAATGTACAAGTTTAAACAGGAGATTTTTAATAGAGCAAGCTGTACATTTGCAAAGCTGTATCAAACAGCTTTGATATGAAAGACTTTTGTTGATCTCAATACATGTGTACACTGTGTTTGTAGATGTCAATGAGTGTGAGTCTCCTATGACCAACAACTGTGAGCACAAGTGTAGGGACACCATCACCAGCTTTGTCTGTGAATGTGACCCAGGCTACAAACTCCAGACTGACAAAAAGAGCTGTGAGGGTAGGTCAAGCAATACTCGCCCTTTGTGTATCTGTCTTTTGAAATATTATTTCATATAGCGTCCACAAATATACTGTAATAATAATTTGTAAGAGGACACACAGCTAGAGATTATGTACAGTGTAAATGTTTGTGTGTGTACTTGGCAGACATCAATGAGTGTACAGAGGTGCCTGGATCCTGCAGTCAGACCTGCATTAACGCCCCCGGCAACTACACCTGTAAATGTGAGACTGGCTTCAAGAAAGAAATCAATGGCCGGTCCTGCAAAAAAACTGACAGTGAGTACTGAAGATATGCAGAAGTCTGGTTTCTTTCTCAGCCTCTGTGTTCATGATTTGTTGTTTAAACCTGTGTCTGTGATATTATAATGGTGGTATTTCCATTTCTAGATGTCACCCCCTGGTTGATATTCACCAACAAGTACTACATCCGGGAACTGTCCACAGATGGCAAGAACTACCGGCGCGTGTCCCAGGGCTTTGACAATGTGGTGGCCTTTGACTTTGACTACAGGGAGGATCGGTTGTACTTCACAGACGTCAGGGCCAAGAAGATGTACAGGATGCACCTGAACGGGACCAATAAGGAGGTGATTGTCCGACACAGTATGCTGGGAGCTGAGGGACTAGCGGTGGACTGGATTGGAAGGTAATGCCATACAAAATAGGCAAAGTCATTGGAATCTACACTTTGTTATTTAAAAACCATTATAATTAAGCTACAATATTATCGTCATAATTGAACGCTTAAAGGGGCATGGTCACGATTTTGGTCAAATTCTATTTTTCTGTTTTTATTATTTATAATGCTTTAGGAATGCATTTCTAATTATCAACTGAAATTTGAGAGTCAGTCGTTGAGTTATAAGCAAGATACAGGGCTCACAACGCTTTGTCATGTAAACAAGGCTCGTGCCCTGTTTTTGTTTACATATGTTCAATATACCAGTAAAAATATTTTTTCAAGCTGATTTGTCTATCTTCTTGTTCATTTTAAGCATAGATAAACAGTTCCTAACGTTTAACACATTCATTTTAGGTTTAAAACTGGAATTTTCACTTCAACATTCAAAATGTAAACAAAAGCTTTGTTTACATAGCAAAGAATTGTAACCTCTGTAACTCTCTTATAACTCAACGAATGACACTCAAACTTTTGTTGCCTATTAAACATGCCTTACTGAATCATTGTAAACATTAAAATCGAAAAAATAATTTTGACCAAAATCGTGACCATGTCCCTTTAAGTCAAAGCCCTATACTTTGTACAAAATATTTTGTACTCTATTATAATTTGTATATATTAGATATATATATAAGATATAATATTTTGGATTTGATTTTAACGATTGATTTTACTTCCACAGAAAAGTGTACTGGGTGGACAGCAGAAAACAGTCCATGTATGTGACAGAGCTGAATGGAACTAGTAGGCTGACTCTATTCAAGGGAGGATTCATGAAGAACCCCAGGGCCATCGTAGCGGATCCAATCAGGGGGTGGGTGTGGCTCATAATATAATGGAAATAACTGTGAAGTGCAGGTCTTTCTTATAATAAATTTTTATCTTATATGTTGAATGACATCATATCCCTATTCAGATACCAGATAAGGTTATTAGAACTGTTTTGGGTTTTTAGTTATGCCTACTGGACAGATTGGACTGTTACACCATATATTGGATGCATAGGGATGAATGGAGTCAATGCTTCCAAAGTGATCACCAATAAGCTGGGATGGCCCAATGCTCTGGCTGTAGACATCGTCAATGGCAGACTGTGGTGGGGAGATGCTCATCTAGATTACATAGAGTGAGTCACTTAGAAATATTACAACAGTTTTTATAAGAAGAAAAATTAGGATGTTTTCTACATGCAATGTACAGTCAAACTTCGTTATCTCGAACTACATGGGACTGTTTAAAAACTTCGAGATATCCGAGTATTTTAGATATCGAGGGTAAAATACTTAAAAAATAAGTGGTTGATACTTACAAATCGCTTTGACATATCCAATGTATTCGAGATATCAGTGTACGAGAAATTGAAGTTCAACTGTATTTAGTGAACACAAAGAGAGTCGGGTTTGATGTGTATGTGATATTAAATGATATCCATGTACATGTATCGAGATCTGTTAAGATTTTACTTGAATACACATTTTAGAAGTCGCGATCATGATTTTTATAGGAACGCTCTGCAGTAAAATCAAAATTTCTTCCTTATTAGATATGCTAACACAGATGGCACAAACAGACACATTGTGATGCAGGGTAAAGTGCCCCACCCCTTTGCCATCACGCTGTTTGAAGACTTTATGTACTGGACCGACTGGAACCACAAGTCTGTGGAGAAAGCCAACAGGTTCACTGGGGCCAATCACACAGTGCTTCAACACATCACCCACAGACCCATGGACATCCATATCTACCACCCTCTACAGCAACTCAAAGGTCTCTGCTCTCTTCATATTAAAATTGAAAATCATGCCAAGAAAAAGTATAATGATTGATGTTAAATAAGAGCAAGGACAATGTTGGCTTTGATTTTTGAACAATATCTCTAACAAATATATGTTATGCCATGTAAATAAAATTGAGCCATACATGTATATTGGGGTCTGATTTTAGCTGAAGTAATTTCAGATAGACTGCTTTTTTGAATCAAAATAAGAAAATTGAAATCTTCATAATGTGGAATAAATTTTAAGCTTAACTCAGATTTAGCAATACCTACACCCTTTGTTATTATCCGTAAATTTAAACCTTGAAATTATTTCTGTATGTACATGTGTTAGAAGGATAGAATTAATTTATACAATATAAACAATTCTAGGTATTAACCCATGTGGGAACAACAATGGGGGCTGCTCTCACCTGTGTTTGATTGGACCTGGAGGTAAAAACTACACCTGTAACTGCCCCAACGACTTTTTGCTGAGTGTGGATCAGAAAACTTGTGTAGCTAACTGCAGTAGCAGCCAGTTCAGGTGCGGAATCACAGACGATAGGTGTATCCCTAAGATCTGGAAATGTGACGGAGAGCAGGACTGTCTGGACAACTCGGATGAGCCTGAAGACTGCCGTATGTATTTTTATACTGAATGAATTTCTTCACATCCAAATTAAAGCTACAGTTAATATGCCATATAACTGGTAATTTCTACTTGTGCGCATTTTGCATTTTTGTTCCAAAGTATGTACATATTAAATGATATTTTGCATAATATTATTTTTTAACGACTGAATTAATGGCAATAAATACCATGTAAAATATAAAACACAATATTTTTGTTTGAATTTTTGTGTGATTAAATTGATGCTGCAAAATTTTAGCACAAAAAATAGGACTCTGCAAAAAAATCCACTTTAAGCCTGAGTCTCTTAAATTATTTATATTCATTTTGATATTAATATATACATTTGTAGCCAGAATTGCATATGAATTATTTATGTTTATTTTATTTAAATAATGAATGACCATTATTTTAAACAGTGCCACAAAGAATACTTTTTAGATACAGAGAATACATGTATTTCTGTTTCATTTCTTTCTATAATCCTCATTGTTTTTCTGTATTTAGCTGCCAATCACTGTGCCCCGGGCCAATTCCAGTGCAAGAACAAGAACTGTACGTACGCCTTCAGTGTGTGTGACCTCCACGACGACTGTGGAGATAACTCGGACGAGGAGAACTGTGAGAACAGGCAATGTGAGCACTTCCAATTCAAGTGTGGCAACAACAAGTGTATCCCCCAGGGCTGGGTGTGTGACGGGGACGATGACTGCGGGGACAATAGTGAAGAGCACTCCTCCATCTGTGGTAAGAAAACAATTTCTTTCCTGTAGAAATAGAGAAAATCTGATTTGTTTATTTCTTGATACAGGTAACTCTCGATGGCTCGAACTTCGATCGCTCGAAGTGAGTCTAGGGTCCCGGTTTTTTTCCCTATATAACTAAGCAAATTTACTCTTGATTTCTCGAACTCTTGATCTCTTAAAACCCTTGATCCCTCAAAGTCAAACTGCAGTCCCGTTATTCATAATCTATTGTTTTTTACTCCCGATACCTCGAAGTGGCTGTGTATATCCAAGCATTACCTAATTAACACCTACTTTGGTCATTTAAATGGCTCCAGGCGTTAGACGCGGGACCCATGTCACGGGTTGTTTATTCAGGCAACACTTGTCCTGCAAAGTGATAATTGATAATTGACCATACCGATACCTAATCTATATTGACACCGATCGTTTTACGATAATTTGGAGACGCAGTGAAAATGAGAAATTAATTGAGAGGAAACGATAAATTTGAGCCATGGTCAAAATTTTAGAATTATAAAACTGTAGAAATTATGCTTATCAGCATCATTGTCATTATAATGATTATTGCTGAACAAGTTCTTACAGCTGGCGAAGGACCCATACAGTGGGAACAATGGGTGATACTCAGTTATCTAATTTATGACATGTCGTCTCGCAGTCCAGTAGTACTGAGCAGCCTGATCATAAAATGATGCATAAAATGAATAATTACAATGTATCATGAATTTATTCAATATTTGTTTCTATTTAGTTTTTTAAACATCCAGGTCAGTATATTTAATAGCTGCAGGTCTGTAGCTCCCGGTCTGAAAAAATTCGGATGGACGACCTGGGAGCTACAGTTACAGCTATAGTAAAAACCTACGATTTACGGCGCACAAAAAACGGCGCTAGTTTTGGACTGATTAACCTTATTTCCACACAAATTCTGTGAAAACAATTAGTACCATTAAATTTTTCAGGAAATTTACTACTGATATTGTCACTTAACTTGTCTCTGATATTCTTTTAAACACCATCACCAGCCCCGTAAAGTGAAGTGGTGCAGTTTGTTTATATGGAAAAATGGCGACTCTCGATCTCGACGTAAATTGATATACTTCATTTTTTGAGGTCGGTTAGCATGTTTAAGAGAAACTATGAGGCAAGTAAAGTGACAATATCAGTAGTAAATTTCCTGAAAAATTTAATGGTACTAATTGTTTTCACAGAATTTGTGTGGAAATAAGGTTAATCAGTCCAAAACTAGCGCCGTTTTTTGTGCGCCGTAAATTGTAGGTTTTTACTATGGGAGGAACTGTAGCTCCCAGGTCGTCCATCCGAATTTTTCAGACCGGGAGCTACAGACCTGCAGCTATATATTTAACTGAAAAGAAAACGTTGTTTAAGCACGTGCGTAAGGTTACCACTAAATAAATGGCTTAATCATAACATCCTGTAAGACTAATTTTAAAACCCGTCGGTCAACCCGGAAAATTCCGAACTCTTGAAAACTCGAACTCTTGATACCTCGAAGTTTTTCCTCAGTCCCATGGACTTCGAGCTATCAAGAGTTACCTGTATATTGTGTATCTTGCTACTGTATACAGAGAAATATTCGCTCCCACTATTTTCTTCCCTTTCGCCCTCGTCAGCTCATTGAATCATTATAAGCAATAAACATAAGCAAGGACGTATATATACTGACAGGATAGGCAACTTCTACATTCGCCATGTTTACTTCCCACACTATCATGTGATTCTTGACAAATTTGTAAAACTCTCTTCAATCCCAGTAATATATATCGTTTTTTAAAGCAATCTGGTTATACCATCGTTGGGGAGGCACTGTACTCCAACAGTTATGTATTAACTTGTTAAAAGCATCGAATGTTTTACCAAAGAAAGTGTGTTTCCTTTTAAAGGTTTTTTACAAGTGCCTGTTTTAAACTCTGCGATTGGATCAGCTACACGAAGCTGCAGCCAATCATAAAACAGAGCTTGTCATCAAGTTTTTGTAATGAGATCTGCCAAGGGTTTATGGGGAGCAGAGTGGACCAAAAACCCTTGGCTAGCAAAGATGTTGCAAGTGCAGAAGGGCGAAAATTACACTGGGCAAAAATAAACCTGTATACAATATCTTCCTTCTGTGCAAAGTTAAGGAATTTTTACTTGTTGAAACAGAAGTGGTGGTTTTGATTTGTTTTTTCATTCTATGATGTGTTTTTAGCTCACCTGAACCTTATTTCAAGTGAGCATCTTAGAAGTTAAGATATGATGTCCCAAAAGTAGGTTTTGGTGTTCTTCTTTTTATATATTGTTTTAATATGTATTGTCAAATCTTTGAATATATTAGAATTCTTGCAAGTTTTACAATAATTTAGAAGAGTTTTATATTTAAACATTTCGAAAGAGAAACAAGAACTGTTGTTTAGGTGAGTGATGTGGACCATGGGCCTCTTTTTGTGTATGCTGTTGTTGGTGTTTGTGATTTTTTAACTCCTTAAATATGTTTTTGTGTGTTTTGCTAAGTTGCTATCTCTGGTGTTAACAGGGAACAGAACATGTGACTCCCACCAGTTTACCTGTGACAATGGTAAATGTATCCCCTCCTCCTGGCATTGTGACTATGATGATGATTGTGGTGATGGCTCAGATGAAAAGAAAGAGTGGAACTGTGGTAGGTTATTTCTCCTGCCAAGATCAGGTTTATAATGTTTTACATGTAGGCCTATCCTTGTCTATTGTACCGGTAACTTTGGCCATACTTTTTTATCTTTACAAAATCTGGTAAGTTGAAAGGTGAATGTTAGTTTAATTAAGATCAATAGTTGTTGGTAAAGTGTTTCCCAAGCACAATTTGTTTATTTCAATTATGTATTAGATCAAAGAAATATTTTTTTACACCTTAAGTTTTTTTGTCATTTTGGCTATAGCAATACATTTGTACCTTAAAAAGATATGTTACTTAAAAATGCACCAGTGTTGTATGATGTTGACAGAGGCCAGAAAATGTGTAGAGGGATGGTGGAAGTGTAAAACCAACTACCGGTGCATACCTAATTGGCAGCGGTGTGATGGGAGAGATGATTGCCGTGACAACAGTGATGAAAATGAGGCAGATTGTCCTACTTGTCATCCTACAGGAGACTGGCAGTGTGCCAACAAACGCTGTATTCCCAAACGCTGGCTTTGTGACTTTGATAGTGATTGTGATGATAAGAGTGATGAAGATCCAAAACTCTGTGGTAATTATTGAGATCTAGCATGTAACCTTTGTATAAAACAACATTTTTAGAATACTTGGGTTTTTTTATGGTTACTTATCGACAATTTTATTTCTGCTTACAGCAAATTTGTATAGGAACTGCTCAGAATCGGAGTTCCGATGTGACAATCAGAAGTGTATTCGCGGGAAGTGGCGCTGTGACCATGACAACGATTGTGGGGATAATTCAGATGAGGATCCAGTCTACTGCAAAAGTAGGTCCTATTTTTATGAACTTAATGCTTCAGATATAGTGTCACAATTTCCTTTTCCTTTTGTCATTAATATCCTTTTTATATTGAGTCATTATCTTTGGCATCTAATTTTTCCGTAGAATACCACCAGTGTGAGGCTGATCAGTTTCAGTGTGCGAGTGGTCACTGTATCAGCAACAAAACGCTGTGTGACGGACGACGGAACTGTCAGGACATGTCGGACGAGAAGAGCTGTAACCCACGCTTCCCTGGTGGAAGATTCTGTCCAGCATCCAAGTTTGAGTGCACTAACACAGTAAGATTCAGAGAAGAGAAACATGATTAACCAGAATCCATGTTATCCACTTCGCTGTCATTTTATATTTCTAACATTTTAAAAGTTCCAAAGTTTGGATTTCATTAAATGACCTGTCTGCTCTAATGAAAATCTATTGTCCTTAAACAAGTTTTACTGTATTTGGAATTGAATGATCATCAGATTATTTGATATGAGAGAAAGGAATTGAGAAAAAAGTGACCGTTCGTTAATGAAAAACATAAATGGTACACTGTGCATTCGTATTTGAAGGAATTTGGTATTATACCAGTTTTCATCTGACTCTTTATACATGTAGATCTGCATTCCCAAAGATTGGCGCTGTGATGGTAATGATGACTGTGGGGACAAGTCGGATGAGGAGGATGCAGTCTGTAGCAACATTTTATGCGACCCCAAAACCCGATTCCGCTGCCAAAACAACAGGTGTATCCCCAGGTGGCGCCTGTGTGACAAGGTGGACAACTGTGGAGACGGATCAGATGAAAACAATCTGGATATATGTGAGAAATGATGCTCATCACAAAAAAAACCACAATCCATTTTATCATTAATCATTAGTAAATGAAGTTGTCATGAATAATAAAAGTTGGTTAACATTATTTAAATACCCGGTATGTATGTTTGTATGATTCTTCAATTTCAGGTGGCGAAAAATTTGGCCATTGTAATACTTCACAGTTCAAATGTGCTAATAAACGATGCATCAATGCCACTGGTGTATGTGACAGTCTGGACGATTGTGGAGACCACTCTGATGAACTGGGTTGTCGTAAGTGAACAGTATTTATATGTTTTGTAGAAAAAAATTCAGAATTATTGTGCTCTCTTAATTTAACCTCATCCTGTGAAACAATTTAGATATATTTGTGTGAGAATATTTCAGGAGGTTCACATCATATTATGAATATTACTTACTGTGAATCAGGCTTTTTTAAAAAAAGATCGCACAATTCAATTGTTGAGAAGGCCTTTGTTGCTTATATAGGTCACTAAGACCCAATTTATCTTTGGAAATCATCAAATAAATTTGTTAGGAGTAAAACATTGTTCACAGTTATCTCTGTGGAGGCAGACTAAAACTATTTGGTAGGATCTTTGCTCACAAGGATTTATACACTCAGGTATATTCATATAAAATGTAATTTATTAAAATAAATTCATTTTATTTTATTTGATGCTTGTACATGGAATGCACACAAATCTTTTGCAGATAAAACTTCCGGTCACGTAAACTGCAGTGTAGACAATGGAGGATGCGACCACAACTGTACCGACCTGAAGGGCTCAGGCTACCTATGTTCCTGTAAGCCTGGCTACCAAATCTCCAGCAACAAGAAAACATGTGAAGGTCTGATTCATTCATTAATTCAGCTCTCCTCAGAATAGTGTGTGTGTGTGTGTGTGTGTGCGTGTTTGGGAAGGGGGGGGGTTAGAAACTTTGTCAGATGTCTATGATAATGTTTGTCAGATTGTTTGTGATGATGTACATGTCACATCTATGAGGACGATAAAAGATCCTTGTTGGATTGAGAATGTACATGTAACCTTGAGAAAGTTATTTTTCGATTGGAGATTGAAATTTTAAGCATGTGTTCCTCAAAAGAACCATACTTTGAAAAATTTTCAAATTCAATTTTTATTCACCTTCAAATTACAGACATTTTTATGTGTGAAATTATTTGACATACAACTAGTCTTAGTTATGACTTGCCAATGTAACAAGACTTTTTAGATGACAACCAGTTGATGTTTGGGATTATTGACAATTTTGCAGTACTTGTACAGTATTAGTTTCCATTTATTGGTATTTAAGCTTAGGAAAATTAGTTTAGTTCTCAATTTTTTTCTCCAGATGTGGATGAATGTGTAACCTGGGGAAATCAGTGCCCACATATGTGTCACAATGTGAAAGGATCGTTCAAGTGTATGTGTTACGCTGGATTCTCTGATGTCAAAGGCAAAGGAACAGTGTGCAAAGCAGAGGGTATGATACTGCATCATTTACAACATAAATATCACACATTAATGTTTTCTAATTTTAAAGCTTTCTTTAATGTTTAAAACTCTTTCTTTAAGTAAAAGATTTAAAATCTTTTCGTCAGGTATGACCACTGTTTTCTTTACCACCGGACATGAAATTCGCCAGATTATCCTGGACAGGAAGGAGTACTCCGGAACAGTCAACAGTGGGCAGTACCTGGGTGGAATTGACGTGGATATGAGTCGGAAACTGATCTACTGGACAGATACTTCCATGAAAAAGATCCGACGGGCTGGTATCCCTCGAAACATGAAGGCTGATTCTGAGACTGTGCCTCAAGATCTCAACATCCTGACTTATCAACCGGAAGATGTGGCCATCGACTGGGTAGCAAGGTAAAGGTTTTTGCTGGGAAAAAAATATGTTGAGTGTTTCTCTTGTGCTTCCTCTTTACTTAAAGCCTAATTTGAATTGAGCATCATTCATAGCATATGGGTACCTCCCTAATCTAGGATTTTTGTTTTTTTTGTAGGAACATCTACTGGACAGATTCAGCCCACAATACGATATCTGTTGCAAAAAGTGATGGCAGATATGCAAAGATTTTGATCCGGAATGATCTTCAATTTCCCCTGGCTATAGCTGTCAATTCTAAATTAGGGTATGTTAGATTTTTTTTATTCGAGATCATAATTGTAGTACATGTATCTTTTCAAGCTTGCTTCTGTTGTTAAAAATATTTTTGGTGGATGTTTTGATAGTTGGATGTACTGGACAGATGCGAGTGGTTCTTTCCCAAAGATAGAGAGGGCCTGGATGAATGGTGAGCATCGAGAGGAGCTGGTATCCACCCGCCTGGGGCGCCCCACAGGGCTTGCCATCGACGACCATATGAATGACCGAGTGTTCTGGTGTGATTCCAAAGAAAACCTCATTGAGTCAATGAATGCTGATGGCTCAGATAGAGTCATAGTTATTGGGAAAGGTGTGCCATATGTACACATAATGTTCTTTATAATATAATCAGGTGCAATGGATAATTTTTGTGACAACTAATACATGTTAACATGAACTTGTTGTAAATCTTCTATTTACTATATGCCATGGTGCCTTGTCTCAAAAGAAATGAAGAGATTGTCTAATGCAATGTACTCGTGTACATAGTAAGATGTATTTCCCACCAATTGGTTGTTTTGCATAAAATTATCCATATATCTTTGGAAGGAAAGAACACTTCTTATTATTTATTAACTTTTTACCTAAAGTAAATAGATGAAGCATATATGGCTTTTTTTTTTACCGAGAAATATACTGGCATCTTTTGATAGGTATAATCAACCCTATAAGTGTGGACGTGTTTGAGAGTACCGTATACTGGGCCTCCCAGCAGACAGGAAAGCTGATGACGATGGACAAGTTTGGGCGGGGGGTCAATGTCACCCTCCAGGCAGGACTCCTGCTGCCATCCTCCCTCAAGATCTTCCATCCACTACGACACAATATGACAGGTAATGTGGTGCTTAATTTTATTTAATGATGGACTTTCAATAACCATGATAAGTGTTGTTTTTTTTTATAAAAAAAAATGGATCAATAAATATTTAAACGATTAAGGAATGAGGATATTTTTGATAAATGAAGACATCCATATTAACATACATATTGCAGTTAAAAACCGCTGCCTGAACTCCTCGGAGAAATGCAGTCATCTGTGTTTGCTAACACCTGATGGTTTCAGCTGTGCTTGTCCAGAAAGGGCCCAGTTCAGGGATCCTTTTACCTGTGATGCAGGTAAGAATACCTTACCAAAGTCTAAGGTCCCTAAAAATTTTCCTTTATCATGTTTGACAATTAGTAACTATGAGTTTATTATGTACAATCATGATGTTGAAAGAATGTTATACACCCTTTCAGGTGAGGGTTCAAATTCTATCTCAATTGCTCTCATTCTTGGAAAATAGGGTGAAGAAAGTTGTAGAAAAACACTTCTGAAAAGAGATCAGAAAAAAATGTTGAATAATCAGTATGTGCACTGATGACCACACTCTGTAGTTTAATTAAACTCTATCGCAGCTAGTTGTTTTCACTGTGTTAATATAGCTTATGTTTACTGTTGTAAGCTTGGGAGGAGGAGATCCCCGACCCTGAGGTGTGTGAATGCTACAATGGAGGAACTTGTGTGATGATTAATGGCACCGAGTCCTGTCTGTGTAGAAGTGGTCAGTATGGAGGGCAGTTTATCAATCACTTCATTGGTGTATGATCAACATTGCTATTTTTGTTTCCAAATTAATACAATGGAAATTAAGATTATATACTTGAATTGTGGTTTTTCCTCTGTAGGATATGGCGGTGATGATTGTCTGATAAAACTGCCTGAAAAACTGAAGAATCAAGAGGAATCAGCCACAGGTAATGGTATTCATGAATGTGAGTTTCACCTTTATCTGTAACTACTTATTTTAGCTGTATTTCTTATTTCATTTTTATTGTAAAAAATCGGTTTGTTTTAAAATGTAAGTACCTGTATTTCTGTCTTCACAGATGTGATCGGTATCATTGTGCCTGTTGTGGTCGTGACATTTGTAACCGTGGCTTTTATCTTACTCCTATTCATTCTTAAGAAAAAAGGGTAAGGACTTTTATAAGATATAATTTTAAAAATGTACAGGTTGTTGTAATTTTAAAAATGTACAGGTTGTTGTAATTTTTTTTACAAAGAGTAGTAAGTTTTTCAAAGAACACCATAATAAAAACAAAAATTTAAGTCAGAGTGACTATGGTGACGATATTTCAAAGTGATAACTTATTAAGTGTTGATACTATCTGAAGTAATTGAGAAGATGAATTTAAATTCATAATAAAATGTTAAATATACTGAAATTTTGTTCTTGGTATTGTAATTTTCTAATAAATGACACGTTTTTGACAGAAAACTTTTGCTAAAGGCCCGAGACTTAAAGGTTGGATCTAGCAGCGTGTCATACCGAGATGGAGGCAATGTCCAGATAGCTCCCCCATTTAATTTTGAGGAGGTAAACTGATAACACCACGACAGGTTTATTTAGACAAAATTATAAAAAAGCAGAAAGTATTGTGTTTTGAAAAAGCAGAAAAATGTTAAAATTTTTAAAACTTTTTATTTTCTTTCAGCCAAGTGTGATCAAAGGTCCTGAGGATGGAAGTGAAATAGACTCCACAAACTTTAGTAATCCAATGTTTTTCAAAGCGGAGGGTATAGACACCACGCTCCGCAGTGCTCCGGATATACAGGCTCCATCAGACTCCATAACATTGTCACAAAGTGATACTGCTCAGACAAATGGACATCTAGACTCATCCATTTAACCTACTGTGTATAGCAAATCACCAATCTACAAACTTCTGTTACTGAGAGACGAGGGAAGAATGTATGATGTGAATGTTGTATGTGTGCTAGTGAATACAGCCATACTTTTGTATTACATGTTTATTTTGTATATAATCAAATTCATATCCAATGTTTTTTTTTTTAATATGTCACATGTTTTGATATTGCTTTTGCAAAAAAAGAAGACACAAATGCATGGTTGCAGGATTTTTTATAATTATTTTAGGTGCATCATAATAACAGATGAATATCACAATAAACCTTTGATTTTACAGATATTTTCTTCTTTTTCTGCTTAACAATATTATATTTATTCCTGTCCAAATATTTTATGCAAATCATTAGTGAATGGTAATCTGTATAAACAAGACTTGGGTGTACATGTAAAGAAACATTCAGATAACAAAGCAAGACATCTTATTTCAATTGTAGGATTGTTTTGGACACTTTGCAAGTTTCTGTTAACCCCTCAACTCTACTCCCTGTTTTAGATACAAAGAATTCAGCAACACTAGCATCAACACTGTAGCTTGATAAAGGACTACTCCAAGGGAAAAATTTGAGTTTGTGATATTTTTTGCCACAAGCCTTTGTGTTTTTTCCAGAAGTTAAACCTCTTTTGCAGAAGATGGAGTAGACTAATCGTGGAGGAAAATTTTGGTCAAAATGATCTTATAAAACCCAGCCATGTCCTAAAATCACTCTTTGCAAGCTTTAAAGATTGCATCACATCTTTTAAGGTGATGAAAATGGATGGGAGTAAATTATCTTTTGGATAGTGACTCTGGGATTTATTTAATGTCGAAAGAGACATTACTTTGTATAGGTAAAACCCGTCTTGTGTTGCAAAGCGGAAATTACAAAAAAACCTGCTAGTATTCTTAAGATAGTTCCGTTTTAAGGGGCTTATTTGGTCGGGTTTTAATACGAGAGTACATTATAAACTCCTGTCAACAATGTCCAGCTTGTATTGCACTTCACTGTTGTAAGTCTCTGTTCAATTGGTTTATAGATAAGATGCAATGATGTTTCTCGAGAAGCAAGATGTCGCCCAAAATTACGTCACGACAAGCAGCATTCATCTTGTTTTGAAAAGCACGTGTTATTTCATTTCTATCGAATGTTCACTCGTCCAAGTTTGCTGTCAGAACTGGCAATAGTTCGGAGTGCTTCAAAGGAACACTCCAAATGAAGTAATTTTACTTGTTCCTACAATTGTGGTACAAGAAACATCTGAATTGTCTTCACATTGGTTTAATGTGTCAAGTGGAAACTGGTTTTCACTTAATTTAATGACATCCTTTAAAATATTCTTTTATCATGTTAAAGTATCATATTCAATCCTCTTTACGCCTTGTATCTTTACTAAAATGTTAACAATTAATCTGGGTTTCAATTCAATAAAGGGCCACAATAATTTGTAAAGGCAAGATAGGCTTCTTAAAAAATAAATCTAGATTTGACATGTGCATGCACAGGTTGATAAAGTTAGATGAACAGAAATTGAACAGAAATTAGGAGATAATTAAAGTATTGTCACAACCATGTCCTATCTACCGCTCTTTCCAAAAGATTTCTCCATTAGACTTCATGGGCGAAGATCACGGAAGAGAGTTCAAGTTCCCTGGAAGAGAGTCCCTCCTCTTCCCCGAGTTGGATGGTATACCCCCTCCAGGATATTCTTTTCATATGGTTTAAAATCATAAATTTTGTTTTAAAAAAATTTTGTGCGTATTTGGGATATTCTCTCCTTTTTCGACCGCTTTTCGTCACAGTCCAAGACACAATTTTTCAAACTGAAATGCGATCCAGTCACATTTCATGCGTGTGACTACGCCACTCCAAATAGTATTATAGAAAAAAGCAGATATTGATTTCATGTTTTGAATGTTTATTTCAATTCTTGTTTTAAATTATTTTTTTTTTTAAAATCCGAAAATTAAAATTTTACTTTCCATCTGCTCCCCGATTTCCGACATGTCGCGTGGATGCGAAAGCGCAAATAGAGGCTAGACAAGTCAGACTGAGTTTTGTATGTACCAAAAGGAATTTGAGAAAAGAAACACAATAAAAGAAAGTCCACATTTTATGTATAGAAATATATAGGAAAAATTCCTCTGCATATATTTCTGGTTCTAATTTTAACGTTGAAATACAGTCGTATAAATTATGTGATAGAAACATCATTTTCTGAAAAACGCCGACATTAATCTGAACATAACAAACTAATATGAAGAATTTTCAAGTTTTTAAATTTTTTTAAAAAAAATAACCCCATGATGCACTGTATTTATTGGTTTTCCATAATATATCTGTAAAACTGATCACGAAATGGGTAAATGCTATCTACGTGTACTATATAATAATTATTCAGTTTCAAGCCGAGTAACTGTATTCCTACAAAACGTAACTTTCCACATATAGCGGTTTTCTTTAAAAGCTCTGCCATAGTACAAACTTTACATGTAATTGTGAAAAAAGTATTTTAGATTTAAAAAACCCCGAAAAACAGTAAAGGAAGGGTAAAAGTAAACATATACCGGCATCTAATTGACTACATTTGGAGATGGGACCATATTTGATGATCGGCAGTCCTATCTTATCAGAGGACAAGGATCGTTGCAATCCAATCCGCGCAAGCATCCCATGCCTTGCACATAGCGGGTCCCTGCAGCGCAGCACGATCTAACACTGTGACTGTTCATGCATATCCAATATGAACGGCAACCATACACACTCATTCCATAGGTGAATCCATTGGGAGCGCTCCAGCAGGGATCTGAATCAAAGGGGGTGGTTTTAAAACAAATCAGATTTTTTTTATACCTTATTAACAACATATTAATAACTTACCCATTGAACAACGAACATTTAAGGATGGTGCACACGTTAGATTTAGATACTGGTATTTTATCTTTAAGTACTTTTAAATGCATTTAATGACCAACAATTTTCAATGCTAATATTTTAAAACTATTGTTCTATTTCAGATAATATGATATATTATCATCCAAATGGCGGGTCTCAATACAAGGCTGATGTCACAAAAAGTTAACAACATTAATCCCCCGTTATTGTTGTTACATGTATTGTTATTGTGAGAATTGAAAAATCATTGTGATTGTTTCAACAAAAAACAATTGTATTTTTTCATGCATCTACAAAATCTTACCTTCCACTACGTCACCCGATCCGCGAAAGTTCAAATTATTCGTGTATGGCTGTAGACCCACGTGATCCCGAATGGCGCTGACGTAGACGGTTAATGTTCCGTAATGGTGAGCGCTGGGACTGGAGTATAATTTGTTGACCACAGTACTGAGGAAACGCTTATGGCATGCCAAGCTTCTGGAAGCCACAGAACCTTGAATTAAAACAGTGATTAAAAAAAAAACAAGAGCATACATGCCAACTTTTGAAAATCTCCATGGGGGATTTTACGCGCGACGACATTTTCCTAGAAGGAAATTTCGCGGCGTTTTGTCGTGTAAATGGTTTGCATAAACTATTGAGCTCTTAGAAATTCATCAATCTGTTTCTTTATCAATTTATCATTTATCCTAATGTGTTTATCAATCAATCTCCTCTTTCAAATGAAATCAAGAATAGAATAAAGTACATAACTTTATTATCATATATTAATATCAATCTTTGAAATCTCAACAAACAATAAAAAGTAAGGTATAGCAGCACAAAAAGCAATAAGTTCTGCAATGAAGTTGGCAAACAGGACTTCTGCTCTCTTGACATCTACAAAATAAAATAAAATTATTTTAAATATGAAAAAGCATTTAAGGGTAAAGTTGCTATATAAAGTGGTAGTGAAAAATTTAAGTATTTATAATTGTTTCCTGACTTAAGAAATTTTATAAATATTATATATTAAATAATTTAATTCAAAAAAAAAAATATAAAAAGTAAACAAATTAATGCTAAAAAATTAAAGAAAAGAAAATTTATAGTTACCTTCATTTGATCCAATTTTGATTTCACTAAGAAGTTGGTAGCAGCAGGTGTTGATTTCTGGGATTTGATGCTGGCTTGATGGATGGCTGCATGTTTTCGTGTGCTTTGTAACATCATTCATTCCACCATGGTCCACCCTAAAATCCCTCAAAAAAATAATTTTTATTGTTACAAAGTTTAACATATCTATTCTTCTTGTAGATAATGTATATACTGGACCTTTGCCAATTATTGTAATTGTGTTTGTGCCAATAAAATATTTGTATTTCCATTCGCTGTCAATATGTCGTATATAGTGTCATGTGTATACAATAGAACGTACAAACGAAATGTAAAAAAAAAAATCACACGCATAAAACTTCGAACTGTCGATTTTGTACGACCTCCTACCATATAGTCAATAAATTTATTCAATTGTACTATATATAAGTTAAACAAACCTATATGCATGGTTGTCACCCAGTTCGGATCCCGATAACCATCCCGAAAATCGGGAATCTGCCTCCCACTTGCTGAGTTATCGGAACAAAAGTTTCGCTTTCTTCTTTGGTGGTGTAACCCCCATACTTGTCGAAGCTGGTGTATATTGTGGCATTTTGCTACTCATCCCGATACTTCCCGATCAATTACTATCAAAACATGCTCCTTATTAGGTTTGCAAACACCCCGACACAGGTAGTGTACAGGTAATTACACCAATTCACACATCCCGATATATCCACACACGCGATACACATGATACAGGTAAACAGCAATGGCGGTCATAATCCCGCTTTTTGATTGGTTAGCATAGACAAGCAGCGCGGGATTTTAAATTTTGGATGGAAATCGGGAAATAATGTCGTAAAACGGGTTAGATTTTTTGAGAATCGGGATTTCGGGGTATTTTGACAATCCCGATCGGGATATCGGGATTTGTATTTTTGACGACGTCAAATCGGGAGAATCCCGCGAAAATCGGGATAGTTGGCATGTATGCAAGAGGCCAACAGACCTGAACTGTCACAAGAAGCGTGTTCAACGAACGAGCGCGCTCGGCAAATTCCATATACATGTACCTGCAACACGAATTTTGGCGAGCGCTCTATTGAACTCGCCCCTGAGTACCACAGCCCATACACAGACCTGTCGATGATTCTCATATATGCATTAAATTAAGTTTCATTCTGGAATTAAAATGATCTAAAATACGGTAATGACCACCCCTCCCTTTCTAAAATCTTGCAAAAGGACTATGAAACATATAATCTTAGTAAAAAATTTAAGATAATAGAGGGCATGAGCTGATATTGAAAGGTGCAATATTCTAATATGAAATAATTTTCCCATATTTGTTAACTTTCATATATATATGTTTTCATAGATAAACTAAAGATGACTAGTGTACATGTTTTATTTGAAACAACCCCTGGCTGCAGAAATGTAGCTCCACGGAAAATTCGGGTTGACGGATCATCCGAGTTTTCTGTGGAGCTACAGTTCTGCAGCTGAACAACTCCCACCACCCATCCACAGGGGCCCGACAGAAACTTTTCCCCTATGGCATTTAAATGAAAAAAGTAAATTGATAAATTGTTTTCTCTTCTCACTTCCAATGTTTCACCTGTTCAGTATTGTTCCTTCCATGCAAAGACACTATCTGACATTTACTTTATACAGGGAAATATTTGTTTTATGTACGCTCATTTCGCCCTTGTTTTCAGTGGGTGAATCTAAGATTTGACGAATTACAATGTCCCAAATCATACCTATTTTAACACAATTGCGTCTCGTCAAATTCAAGACGGGACGAAACCGTTAGCAAGTGTTGAAAGGCGAAAATAACACGGGGGCGAAAATTACCATGTATACAGTATCCAAAATTCATATCACAGATACCACACATCAGTTCTTTTGGCTAACCAATTTTTACTTTACTATTAAATATTTAAATTTTTAATCATTGAACATTATAATTTAAAAATTGATTTATTTTATTATGCTCTTGAATTCTAATGACAGAAATGAGTACATATATATTAAATTTTTAAATTAAACATGTAATATACAGCCCCCTTCCCATTATATGCAGTAACATGACCATTAAGGCATTTTGGATCCACCCTAGAGAAAAAAAAACCTTTTCCCCGGGGGGCATGAAATTTACAGTGACTTCCTGGTCTACATATTATGAATTCAGTTTTTCTTACAGATACATGTATGTGGGAGTAGAAGAGAAATTTTTAAACATTATAATTATGCACTAACATTATATAACCATTTTGGCCCCGCTCTAGAGTCAAAATCCATACCCCAGCGGACATGAAATTTATAATTTTGGTAGAGGGCTTCCTGGTATACATAATTTCTTACAGATGTAAGGGAGTACAGGAGTAGATTTTTGAAAAATGGTAAAGTTTTGACCATTTGTGCCCTGTCCCTAGGGCCCATATAGGGCAAGAGTCATAAAACTAACAATTCAAGTACACCATCTATTCCCCAATAGTACTCGCAAAAATCAATATACACCAACGATACTAAAATGAGCCCCAACGAGGGTTTTTGATTCTCTATAATTGCGATCGTTGAACAGCCCCATTTCTGATGCGAAAAAGCATCTTTTTCCCGATTAAAAAAGACAGCAAAATATAAAAAACAACACTAATTTTATTAATTGAGTAGCAAGAAGAAAGAACTCAATTCCTATACAATTTTTTCTAAAAATATTTGAAACTGTTTTATGAGAGTGTTGTGTTTACTTTATTTTATCTTTAAATTAAAAAATAATTATAAGCTTATAACATTTTTCATTTTTACCTGACTTTTTGAACAAATATTACCATTTTAATATATTATAGAATTTCACCCAATTTTTAAGTCTTAAAATGTCTTGTTTGCAGCCACAACAAATTATCACTTTCTGTGTAAAAAGGGTACTATTATATCAAATTGAAAAAAAAAGATAGTTTATCGATCCATCTAATAGTCATTAAAATCACAAAACAATGATAATAACCGTAAGAAAATATCTCTTAACCGACTGAGGTTATCAATAATAATTAAAAAAAAAAACCATGATAGATTTATTTATAAATGTACTGAAATTCACTCAATATCATTTGATTTGGTCTGCAGACTTCCTATGACTTATTTCGTCAGGAGACAATGAGCAATTAATAGCTGTTTCTTTTCAGACGGCTGTGTATGTTTAGGGTGTCTCCATAGCTAATGAAACGCGTCGTTTTGAATCGACCAACATTGTTCATTAGCCCTTATAGACTGACCTCTTCCATCTAAACTAATGTTAATTTGATAGCGTTAAATGCTAATTTGTCATGGTATTAATTATGATGTTTTGTAAAATGCATTTCTAATGTACTCTGTGGTAAAGCAGGAAAAGGAGATTGTCATAATTTTATGCAAGTAAAAAAGACAGGGAAATAAGCTCTGATATTGAATCAAAGTTTTTAAATAAAATACTAATTATGAATTCATTTTATAATATGACATTACTTTTGGATGACCCATGTACTTACTGTACACCAGACCCCATTCGTGCTTAATGATAATTATGTAGAATGATGCACTACTGGTATCTGTGTGCAGTTATAAATAGCGAAAATGATCCATTGCACTACTGAAATAAACTAGCATTCAGACATAACTTTTAAAACTAATTAATATATTAATATAGCTTTATCTCATCTGAGTTACACCATAGGGAAAATACTTCAGTGTGAACGTAAAAAGACTCGTACTACTTTCACGTAAAAGGGATAACACTTCATGAATTTGTTTTAAAACACACACACACACACACACACACACACACACACACACACACACACACACATATATATATATATATATATATATATATATATATATATATATATATATATATATATATATATATATATATTTCAGTCCAAAAGATAATTGAATCTAATCCAAATATCAGTAAATGTATAGAATCCATAAATTTTGTTTTTCTAAATGTATTGATAAAAAGAAGATGAGAGAACAAGATAGCGCAAATGCCAATTTTGTTTTGTCGTAAAATACAATTTCAAATTTACTTTTTTCAACTAAATATACTTGATAATGTTATAATAAAGTTACAAAAGCAAAATTTCTAACTACATTAAGTTTTGAATATTTGAACAAACGATAAGAAAAAAAAAATAATTCTAAAGTTTTGGTGGTATCGAATGCACATTTACCTTGGGAAAACACAAATATTCCTTGTAATAAAATGCATATGGCAGCATTAAAAAATGACATTTTAGTTGAGATTCGAGCAACGTCTATCGTTTAATATTTACATTTACCGAGTATGATTCCCTCTATATCTTACGGAAACTAATTAATTCATAGCTCTATAGAAACTAAAAGGACTTATATCGACACACCCCGTTTATCGATTGGTCGAAACCTACAGCGACTGAAAC
The DNA here is from genome assembly GCA_020458035.1 of Magallana ariakensis. NCBI lineage: Eukaryota > Metazoa > Mollusca > Bivalvia > Ostreida > Ostreidae > Magallana > Magallana ariakensis. The sequence goes on along the minus strand of CM035815.1, from coordinate 49,006,192 downwards.
TGACATGAAATTGACAGGACTAAAATCAACACGCCCCTTTTATCGATTGGTCGAAAGCTACAGCCACTTAAGAAAAATCACGGACTGCACGAAATTATCATAATGATGCATTAGACTCAAATTCCAATAGGAGACGATTTGGCTGTTTCTTTTATCTAACGTACTGATGTTCATTGGCAGTAATTTAGCTAATTAAGCTTACTTTTTCCAATCAATTTATTAATTTCTTAAAAGAAAGATGTAAATATAAACAATAGAATGCTTTCTTTGATGATTCATGCGGGTTATGAAGGTGGCGATCACCACCCACTCCGACACAATATGACAGGTAATGTGGTGCTTAATTTTTTTTTAATGATGGACTTTCAATCCCCATGATAAGTGGTTTTTTTTTAATGGATCAATAAGTATTTAAACAATTAAAGAATGAGGATATTTTTTTTGATAAATGAAGACATCCATATCAGCATACATATTCCAGTTAAAAACCGCTGTCTGAACTCCTCAGAGAAATGCAGTCATCTGTGTTTGTTAACACCTGACGGTTTCAGCTGTGCTTGTCCAGAAAGGGCCCAGTTCAGGTATCCTTTTACCTGTGATGCAGGTAAGAATACCTTTCCAAATTCTAAGGTCTCTAAAAATGTTCTTTTATCATGTTGACCACTATTAACTATGAGTTTATTATGTACATAATGTTGAAAGGATGTTATACACCCTGCCAGGCGAGGGTTCAAATTCTATCTCAATTGCTCTCATTCTTGGAGAATAGGGTGAAGAAAGTTGTAGAAAAAAACACTTCTGAAAAGAGATCAGAAAAAATGTTGATTTATGAGTATGTGCACTTATGACCGCACTCTGTAGTTTAATTAAGGTAGTACAAAACAGTATCCGAAAAACAAACACTTCGGAAATCCTCGCGCAAGTCAAACGTTTACGAGAAACAAATAAATGACGTACTTCACGTTCTACATGTCTTATTATGACGTCACGCCGTGCAAGAACTGTTCAAAAAATACTTTGTAACAAAGTGGGGGAGGGAGGTTTAAACTTCTTTTTAAAAATATCTAGTGGTGGAATTGTTTTGGTATTTACATAATATTATCTAACAAACAATTTATATGGTAGTTTTTCGTGGAATTTGAATGATAGGAATTTAAATAAAAACGGTATTTAGTATGGCGAATAGCTCCAAAATAGGGCCTTCTTGCATATACTTTGGACTGATTCTATTGCTACAAAAATTTATCAAAGTCAATGATTATTTTTTTAACGTTTAACGTGTCTTAGTCTCTTTGTTAATAGATATTTGCCAAAAAATAATATTTTGACAATTTTTTTTTTAAATCATGTATTCTGATGAGTCTAGCCCTTTTCTTACAGGGTGTCGGAAGCCATAGTTGTGACCTAGATTACGAGAAAACTAATGGTGGAATTTTTAAAAACTTTATATATATATATATATATATATATATATATATATATATATATATATATATATATATATATATATATATACAGTTTAATATGATTAACATTTAGTGCAATTTAAAAAAATGAATTATCTGTTTTGTACTTCCTTAAACTCTATTGCAGCTAGTTGTTTTCACTCTGTTAACATAGCTTATCTTTACTGTTGTAAGCTTGAAGGAGGAGATCCCCGACCCTGAGGTGTGTGAATGCTACAATGGAGGAACTTGTGTGATGATTAATGGCACCGAGTCCTGTCTGTGTAGAAGTGGTCAGTATGGAGGGCACTTTATCAATCACTTCATTGGTGTATGATTAACATTGCTATTTTTGTTTCCAAATTAATACAATGGAAATTAGGATTAAATACTTGAATCCTCTGTAGGATATGGCGGTGATGATTGTCTGATAAAACTTCCTGAAAAACTGAAGAATCAAGAGGAATCAGCCACAGGTAATGGTATTCATGAATATGAATTTCACCTTTATCTGTAATTACTTATTTTAGCTGTATTTCTTATTTCATTTTTATTGTAAAAAATCGGTTTGTTTTAAATTGTAAGTACACATATTTCTGTCTTCACAGATGTGATCGGTATCATTGTGCCTGTTGTGGTCGTGACATTTGTAACCGTGGCTTTTATCTTACTCCTATTTATCCTTAAGAAAAAAGGGTAAGGACTTTTATACGTTATCATTTTAAAAATGTACAGGTTGTTGTCATTTCAGGAATGTACAGGTTGTTGTCATTTTAAAAATGTACAGGTTGTTGTAATTTTTTTTTACAATAAGTAGTTAAGTTTTTCAAAGAACACCGCAATTAAAACAAATATTTAAGTCAGAGTGACTATGGTAACGATATTTTAAAGTGATAACTTACTAAGTGTTTATACCATCGGAAGTAATTGAGAAGATGAATTTAAATTCATAATAAAATTTTGATTATTCTGAAATTTTGTTCTTGAGATTGTAATTTTCTAATAATTAACACATTTTTGACAGAAAACTTTTGCTAAAGGTCCGAGATTTAAAGGTTGGATCTAGCAGCGTGTCGTACCGAGATGGAGGCAATGTCCAGATAATTCCCCCATTTAATTTTGAGGAGGTAAACCGATAACACCACGACAGGTTTATTTAGACAAAATTATAAAAAAGCAGAAAGTATTGTGTTTTGAAAAAGCAGAAAAATGTTAAAATTTTTAAAACTTTTTATTTTCTTTCAGCCAAGTGTGATCAAAGGTCCTGAGGATGGAAGTGAAATAGACTCAAACTTTAGTAATCCAATGTTTTTCAAAGCGGAGGGTATAGACACTACACTCCGCAGTGCTCCGGATATACAGGCTCCATCAGACTCCATAACATTGTCACAAAGTGATACTGCTCAGACAAATGGACATCTAGACTCATCCATTTAACCTACTGTGTATAGCAAATCACCAATCTACAAACTTCTGTTTACTGAGAGACGAGGGAAGAATGTATGATGTGAATGTTGTATGTGTGCTAGTGAATACTGCCATACTTTTGTATTACATGTTTATTTTGTATATAATCAAACTCATATCCAATGGATTTTTTTTAATATGTCACATGTTTTGATATTGCTTTTGCAAAAAAAGAAGACACAAATGCATGGTTGCAGGATTTTTTTATTATTTTAGGTGCATCATAATAACAGATGAATATCACAATAAACCTTTGATTTTACAGATATTTTCTTCTTTTTCTGCTTAACAATATAATATTTATTCCTGTCCAAATAATGGCAAATATTTTATGCAAAATCATTAGTGAATGGTAATCTGTAGAAAAAAGACTTGGGTGCACATGTAAAGAAACATTCAGATAACAAAGCAAGACATCTTATTTCAATTGTAGGATTGTTTTGAACACTTTGCAAGTTTCTGTTAACCCCTCAACTCTACTCCCTGTTTTAGAAACAAAGAATTCAGCAACACTAGCATCAACACTGTAGCTTGATAAAGGACTATTCCAAGGGAAAAATTTGAGTTTGTAATATTTTTTGCCACAAACCTTTGTGTTTTCCAGAAGTTAAACCTCTTTTGCAGAAGATGGAGTAGACTATTTGTGGATGAACATTTGGTCAAAATGATCTTATAAAACCCAGCCATGTCCTAAAATCACTCTTTGCAAGATTTAAAGATTGCATCACACCTTTTAAGGTGATGAAATTGGATGGGAGTAAATTATCCTTTGGATAGTGACTCTGAGATTTATTTAATGTCCAAAGAGACATTACTTTGTATAGGTAAAACCTGTCTTGTGTTGCAAAGCGGAAATTAATAAAAAAAACCCTGCTAGTATTCTTAACATAGTTCCGTTTTAAGGGGCTTTTTTGGTCGTGTTTTAATACGAGAGTACATTATAAACTCCTGTCAACAATGTGCAGCTTGTATTGCACTTCACTGTTGTAAGTCTCTGTTCAATTGGTTTATAGATAAGATGCAATGATGTTTCTCGAGAAGCAAGATGTCGCCCAAAATTACGTCACGACAAGCAGCATTCATCTTGTTTTGAAAATCAGAAAAATCGATGGATATCGGATAGGAAGCAGCTTATGCACTTGTAATTTCATTTCTATCGAATGTTCACTCGTCCAAGTTTGCTGTCAGAACTGGCAATAGTTCGGAGTGCTTCAAACGAACACTCCAAATGAAGTAATTTTACTTGTTCCTACAATTGTGGTACAAGAAATATTTTAATTGTCTTCACATGTCCTATCTACCGCTCTTTCTCTCCAAACAATTTCACCATTAGACTTAATAGGCAAAGATCATGAAAGAGAGTTCCAGTTCCCTGGAAGAGAGTCCCTCCCCAGTTGGATGGTATACCCCTCCAGGATATTCTGTTCATATGGTTAAAAATCGGAATTTTTGTTTAAAATAAAAATTTTTGTGCGTATTTGGGCTATTCTCTCCATTTTCGACCGCTTTCGTCACAGTCAAAGACACAACTTTTCAAACTAAAATGTGATCAGACACCTTTCGTGGGTGTGACTACGCCACTCCAAATAGTATTTTAGAAAAAAGCAGGTATTGATTTCATGTTTTGAATGTTTATTTCACTTTTTGTTTTAAATTATTTTTTTTGAAAAATCCGAAAATTAAAATTTTATTTTCCATTAGTCTTGTCCTATGATCCCCTGCTCTTCGATTGGGGAGCAGGCGATCATGGGACAAGACTAACTTTCCATCTGCTCCCCTATTTCCGACATGCCGCGTGGATGCGAAAGCGCAAATAGAGGCTAGACAAGTCAGACTGAGTTTTGTATGTACCAAAAGGAATTTGAGAAAAGAAACACAATAAAGTCCACATTTTATGTATAGAAAGAATTATTAGAAACTTTGAGGTCACAAAATCTTACCAAAATCAATAGCATCAAAACGTACGATTTTTCAACGCTTTATACAACCATTCCCCACGACAAATTAAAATCTAGACTTTTTGATATCATCGACAGTTGTTTCTTCAATAAAAATGGATGACGTAAAAATGCATACCTTGTCATTGGAAATCTAAAAAACTATTTTGTTAAAAACCATTCTGATTGCACCACAAGTACTCTGAAGTTGACATTAAAAAGATGCTTGAATTTCTGAAAGACAACATCTATGTAGTTTTTGGAAATCAAGTCTTCCAACAATCTGTTGGAATTCCCATGGGTACCAATTGTGCCCCATTGTTAGCAGACCTGTTTTTGTATTCTTATGAAGCAGAATTTATTAAAAAACTTGTACGTGAAAAAAATAAATCACTCGCTGTGGCCTTCAACTCAACATTTAGGTATATCTACGACGTATTATCAATTAACAATTGTTATTTCCATACTTACGTCGACTCGATATATCCCAGTGAACTTGAAATAAAAGATATCACAGAGTCAGCGTCATCTGTTTCATATTTGGATATTTTACTGGAAATGGACATTGATGGTAACCTAACAACAAAACTTTATGATAAACGCGATGACTTCAATTTTTCTATAGTCAACTTTCCTTACTTATGTAGCAATATACCTTCATCACCTGCATATGGTGTTTTTGTCTCTCAGTTAATTCGATACGCAAGGCCATGCTCTTCGTATGAACAGTTTCTAAGACGAGGCAAGCTACTGACAAACAAGTTGATAAAACAGGACTATCAACAGTCTCGTTTAAAGTCATCTTTTCGTAAGTTCTATGGTCGATACAACGACCTTGTCAGCAAATACAATCTTCCACTGAGTCGCATGCTGACTGACGTTTTTCATACTAATTGTTAGACCATAATTAATTACCTAATTGTCTACGGACTTTTGCGGTTTTTATTTTCCCGATTACGACAAAGAGCACACGGCGGGTGTAACCGGTCAGCAGAGGATGCTCACTCCTCCATGGCACCTGATCCTACCTCTATCTTGGAGGTCCGTGTTGCTCTGCTTTGAATTTGTATTTCGTTTTATGGATTTTTGAGATGGTTGACGGTTTGTTATTGTCATTTTTTTTATAGTGAACATTCCTCTGCATATATTTCTGGTTCTAATATAAACTTTAAATTACAGTCTTAAACTTTATGTGATAGAAACATCATTTTCTGAAGAAAAAAACCCGACATTATTTTAAACATAACAAACTAATATGTAGAATTTTCAAGTTTTTATTTTTTTTTTTCAAAATAACCCCATGATGCACTGTATTTATTGGTTTTCCATAATATATTTGTAAAACTGATCACGAAATGGGTAAATGCTATCTACGTGTACTATATAATAATTATTCTGTTTCAAGTCGAGTAACTGTATTCCTACAAAACGTAACTTTCCACATATAGCGGTTTTCTTTAAAAGCATTGCCATAGTACAAACTTTAGATGTAATTGTGAAAAAAGTATTTTAGATTTAAAAAACCCCGAAAAACAGTAAAGGAAGGGTAAAAGTAAAGATATACCGGTATCTAATTGACTAGATTTTGAGATGGGGCCATATTTGATGATCGGCAGTCCTATTTTATCATCGGAGGACAACGATCGTTGCAATCTAATCCGGGCAAGCATCCCATGCCTTGCACATAGCGGGTCCCTGAAGCGCAGCACGATCCAACACTGTGACTGTTCATGCATATCCAATATGAACGGCAACCATACACACCCATTCTATAGGTAAATCCATTGGGAGCGCTCATGCAGGGATCTGAATCAAAGGGGATGGTTTTAAAACTGAATCAAAGGGGATGGTTTTAAAACATATCAATTTTTTTTATACATTATTAACAACATATTAATAACTTACCCATTTCACAACGAACATTTAAGGATGGTGCACACGTTAGATTTAGATACTGGTATTTTATCTTTAAGTACTTTTAAATGCATTTAATGACCAACAATTTTTAATTTTTAATGTTCTATTTGAGATAATTTGATATATTATCATCCAAATGTCCGGTCTCAATACGAGGCCGATGTCACAAAAAAATAACAACATTAATCACCTGTTATTGTTGTTACATGTATTGTTATTGTAAGAATTGCAAAATCATTGTATTTGTTCATGCATCTACAAAATCCTACCTTCCGCTACGCCAACCGATCTGCGAAAGTTCAAGTTATTCGTGTATGGCTGTAGACCCACGTGATTCCGAATGGCGCTGCCGTAGACGATTGTTCCGTAATGGTGAGCGCTGGGACTGGAGTATAATTTGTTGAAAACTGTACTGAGGAAACGCTTATGGTATGCCAAGTTTCTGGAAGCCATAGAACCTTGAATCAAAACAGTGATTAAAAACAAAAACAACAAGAGGCCAACAGACCTGAACTGTCACCAGAAGCGTCTTCAACTGAACTGTCACCAAAAGCGTGTTCTATTTGAGATAATTTGATATATTATCATCCAAATGTCCGGTCTCAATACGAGGCCGATGTCACAAAAGAATAACAACATTAATCACCTGTTATTGTTGTTACATGTATTGTTATTGTGAGAATTGCAAAATCATTGTATTTGTTTCATGCATCTACAAAATCCTACCTTCCGCTACGTCACCCGATCTGCGAAAGATCAACTTATTCGTGTATGGCTGTAGACCCACGTGATTCCGAATGGCGCTGCCGTAGACGATTGTTCCGTAATGGTGAGCGATGGGACTGGAGTACATATTGTTTACCACGGTACTGAGGAAACGCTTATGGTATGCCAAGCTTCCGGAAGCCACAGAACCTTGAATCAAAACAGTGATTTAAAAAAACAACAAAAAAAAAAAGCAAGAGGCCAACAGACCTGAACTGTCACCAGAAGCGTGTTCAACGAGCGAGCGGACTCGGCAATATTCCATATACCTGCAACACGAATTTTGGCGAGCGCTCGCGCGAGCGCTCTATTGAATTGGCCCCTGAGTACCACAGCCCATACACAGATACACAGACCTGTCGATGATTCTCATATATGCATTAAATTAAGTTTTATTCTGGAATTAAAATGATCTAAAATACGGTTATGACCATCACTCCCTTCCTAAAATCTTGCAAAAAAGACTATGAAACATATAATCTTAGTGAAAAATTTAAGATAATAAAGATCATGAGCTACTATTGAAAGGTGCAAGATTCTAAAATAAATAATTTCCCCATATTTGTTAACTTTCATATATATGTTTTCATAGATAAACTAAAGAAAGCTTGTGTACATGTTTTATTTGAAACAACCCCTGGCTGCAAATATTTATTACTTTTATACGATATAAAATGATTTGGAACAGTTTACGCTTTCTTATAAACTGCAGTTAGAGAATATTTCCTTCATTTCAATAAATCGCTTCTGATTTGTTGATCTGTAAACGTTGACGTAAATAACACTTCGCGACTCCAAAACAAGGTGACGTCATGATAGGCAATCAGTCAAAGCCGCGCAATGCGACGGTTTGTTATCATTACGGATAAAAGGATTGGCGAATTACTGTGAAGTAAAATCAGGTGGAACATCTGTAACTTAATTCCTACAGGCGGCGGAATATCATCAGTGACTGTTTGATGCCGAGGATATTTTGTAAATGAACTTTGCGCAAAATTGAATTCGGGAATTCTATGTTGAACTGAGAAAATTACGGCGATCTGTTTTCAATAACTATCTTAAATGTTGGTTTGTTTCTTCATATTTCAAAACAAATATTGAGTGGGGTTGAGGGCAACATTGATTATATTAGCCCCATTGGGACGAGAATATTGCCCCCGCTTCGCGGCGTGCAATAGTTCGTCCCTCGGGGGCTAATATAATCAGTTGCCCTCAACCCCAGTCAATATTTGTATAGTATTACATTAAACGAGACCCTATTTTTAAGTCTTAAAATGTCTTGTTTGCAGCCACAACAAATCATCACTTTCTGTTTAAAAAAGGGTACTCTTATATCAAATTGAAAAAAAGACAGTTAATCGATCCATCTTATAGTCATTAAAATCACAAAACAATAATAACCGTAAGAAAATATCTCTTAACCGACTGAGATTATCAATAATAAAAAACACGATAGATTTAATTCATAAATGTACTGAAGTTCACTCAATATCATTTGATTTGGTCTGCAGACTTCCTATGACTTATTTCGTCAGGAGACAATGAGCAATAAATAGCTGTTCTTTTCAGACGGCTGTGTATGTTTAGGTTGTCTATATAGCTAATGAAACGCGTCGTTTTGAATCAACCAACATTGTTCATTAGCCCTTATAGACTGACCTCTTACATCTAAACTAATGTTAATTTGATAGCGTTAAATGCTTATTTCTCATGGTATTAATTGTGATGTTTTGTAAAATGCATTTCTAATGTACTATGTAGTATAGCAGGAAAAGGAGATTGTCATAATTTCATGCAAGTAAAAAAGACAGGAAATTAAGCTCTGATATTGAATCAAAAATGCAAGAAAAGTTTTTTAATATAATACTAATTATGAATTCATTTTGTTATATGACATTACTTTTGGATGATCCATTTACTTACTGTACACCAGACCCCATTCGTGATTAATGGTAATGACATGTAGAATGATGCATTACTGGTATTTGCGTACAGATCCATTGCACTATTGAAATAAATTAGCGTTCAGACATTTTTTAAAATTATTTAAGATAGTTTTATCTCATCTGAGTTACACCATAGGGAAAATACTTCAGTGTGAACGTAAAAAAACTCGTACTACTGTAACGAAAAAAGGAAAACAACCATAGCTAAATATAACAAAATATTTTGGTTTAACACATAACCCATGAATAGTTATAAAACATATATAGTTCAGTCCAATAGATAATAGAATCAAATCCAAATATCAGTAAAGGTATAAAATCCATCAATTTTGTTTTTCTAAATATATTAATAAAAATGAAAACAATTTACCTCTTACAATGGGCAGGTTTGTATTATAAATTCTATAAATGGAAAGCTTCATAGAAATTTAGTGGGCATATTAAAAACAAATATTTTTTAAGTCTGAAAACAATATTCAAATTTAAAATGGTTAAACATTAGATTACATCAACATTTTCCTGCAATATACAAATCTTTACTTATTAGTGAAAACGCACATTTACCTTGGAAAAACACAAAAATCCCTAGTAATAAAATGCATATGGCAGCGTTAAAAAACGACATTTTAGTTGAGATTTGAGCAACGTCTTTCGTTTAAGGTCAAGATCTAGTAAAGGAAAGATGCCTACAGGTGTATGAAATTCAGGATATAAATTCTTTCAATGATGCTTCACAACAATACTTTTGTTTGATAGAGTGTACAGAGTCTTAAATTTCTGTTTAACACAATGAAAATCATGTTTTTTTCAATTTCTATGTAATATGAAGGAAAGAAGTAACAAATCTCAAACTTTGTCCAATTTTGACCAATGAAATATATCTAGAATGCCTACAGTCTCTTTCAAAACGGCATTAAACAATCTCTTGACACCCCCTTTAAAATGATGTCAAATTTAATACAGGTATCGTGATTACTTTTTCTTCGATTTGATAAAAAATGTGAAGAAACAGTTTCATTTTCTTCATAATTCCTTTAAGGTCAAGATCTAGTAAATGAAAGGTGCCTACAGGTTTATGAAATTCAACATAAAAATTCTTTCAGTGATGCTTCATAATAATAGCTTTGTTTGATAAGGTGTACCGGGGCTAAAATTGTTGTTAAACACAATGAAAAATCATATTTTGAAATAGCATTTTGTACGAAATATGAAGGATATAAGTAACAAATCTCACAGTTTTGTCCATTCTTTAACTAATGGAATATATCTAGAATGCCTACAGTCTCTCCAAAAACGGCATCAAACAAGCTCTTTACCTCCTCTTTAAAATGATGTAAAATTATAAATAGGTATCGGGATTTTTTTTTAATGATTTGATTAAGAATGTCAAGAAACTGTTTCATTTTCTACATAATTCCTTTAAAGCCGAAAAATACGGGAAATATTTTCATCAAATCAATTATGATTAGCATAAAAAAGACACTCTGAAATAATTTACTATGGGCGCTTTCCATTAACGTTGTCTCGCCGGCGATGTCATCGAGAAACGATAACATAAATGGAACGTTTGGCAACGTCAAAATGCTCTAGCGAGGACGATTGCAGCTTAAAACTAATACTTATCTTGAAATTTAATCCAGAAATTTTGGCTATTTGCAGTTTTAAAGTATTTCAATGTAGTAGGGTAAATTGTAGTTTTAGAAATCCCGGTTTTGTAGAATATGATAACCTTGACGCCATATTGTTTCGACGACGCGCGTTCCAGCAATTGGCGACGAAGGCAACGCCGGCAAATCCGGCGATGGAAAGCACCCTAGATCTTGCACCAGAAAGACATTCTGGAATCATTTACTAGATTTTGACCTTAATTACAGCACGTCATTTGATCGATAAGAGCACGGTCCACAGCGTTGAAGTCTATATCACTCAATGATTGGCTGTACGCTTTTTAATGGTCTATAAAAATACTTTGCAACTTGTCAAACAGAACCCAACTATCCATTGTGACTATTACAGTTCAAGTGTTTATATTTAAATTTAATTGTTATTTCAACTCTTTTTGTGAGAAAATTTATTGTTATTCATACAAACTTTGGCTATTTTAGAATCCATGCGATCCATTTGTTGTTAACTGAAGAGTATATCTAATAACCGAATTGCAAGCTGGAGGCTCTAGTGCGGATGACAGAAGACAGGAGAATAATAATTTTAATCCAACAATAATTGAAAAAAAACCTTGTAAATATGAAGAATTAGAAAGCATTTTTTGGGCTTTTATGGGGATAAATATGCGGGATAGTGTGTGATCAATTTTAACCAAAATATGATGAAATAATTTAAAGAAGTTATCAATTTATTCGTACAAAAAATGAAAAATAAAAAATACAACTGTACATGTATAAGGAATTAGAAAGCATCTTTGGACTTAAATTGGGTCATATACACGGATAAGTAGGTGATAAATTTACTAAAATTAGGTCATGTAAAAAACGAATATAATAACGAATAATAAAAGTCCTTCAAGCTACATGTATATGGGATTTGTTAACGTAACCAACCCGCATTCAAAGAATGATGTCGTATTTCCTTAAAAAATACTTTAAAAAATGAACTTTCAATATTCTAATTCAAATATCGCACCAGATTATATCCTTAAATGAACTTGTGAGTTTAAATAAAAAATCGCGTACATTTTTGTGATTTTGTTTTTCATTTTTTAGTAAAGCACTAATTAATAAAATCGAGCTTCACATTCTTATTCTTTTAGTTACAGATACATGTAACTATATAGTTTCAATCATGTATATACGGGATTTACCTCGGATTATATTTTATATTTTCATACACAACCTATATTGAAAGTAATATTGTTGTATATTAACATTTTGGAGTTTGACAAAAAAATCATCCTTCATATTAATAAATTGGTCAATTGATTAAATAATCAAATTGCTTTGCTTATTCTTTTGAAATTTCTTTCAATAATTTAATTTTTTTTTTAATTAATTAATTGACCAATTTATCAATAACGAGATAATTAACGCGATCTTTTATCTTAAATAAGTTAACGCGATCTTTTCTCAAAGTTACGATATCTTTTCTCGTAATTATGAGATTTATTCTCTCAATTGCGAGATAAAAATATTTTTGTGTGGCCCTATTCGTCTTTCGTAGTTTACAAAGAGAGAGAGAGAGAGAGAGAGAGAGAGTGAGAGTGAGAGAGAGAGAGGAATGTGGTGCATGTGTCAAGTATAGCCGTAATATTGTATTGCATACAAATTATGTGGTGGGATTTATCCCTAAGGATAATTATTTGTAATATGGATAAATTTCAAGTATAATTTGTATATATGATTTATTTTACAAAATCAGTCCACACAGCCGGCGTCTAGAGTACCATGCTTCAAAGAAAATGATCGTTGTTCGGTATAAGTAGATATCTTTTAATGAGACAAACATTTTGTCATAGTTGTTGTAGAGAGCCAGGAGAGAATAAAAAAAGCTCGGAGTATGGTACAGTCACATCGTGCGGGTAGAATACGTCACTCAACGTAAACGGATCTGTGCATCCCATGAAGATGAAAAATGAAAGATTTGAGTTTACAAGCTCCTCTTCTTGACAAAGGGAGGGAGAGGAAAGCGAAGGAACGTTGTCTCCATGCTGTTAGGAACGCCCTATCTTGTTTTGTATGGCCAGTGGTATGCACTCATAGAAGGCGAACTGCAACGACAAGCATGAAATGTAGTACCATGTACATCAAATACAAATGTATATATCCGTATAGACATCATTTCAAACAACTTTTCTTTTCGAAATTTATAAACTGTAATGAATAATGAATAATTTGTAGCTTTTGCAGCAAAAGTTCATTTGTGTTAAACACTTACATCGTCGATTTTTCCTTGGAGACCATCGTATTTTGGGCAATATCCAAGAGAAATCCCCTCTGGACGTGACTGAATATTACCTACGAGATCAACAGGAAAATAACAATCAGCCACAAATTTTTACATATAATTATAGTAGTTGAAGATCACATTGGCGTTATAACTGAGTCTTTTTTATAAGTTACCGCTAATTGGTATTGATGTTTTCTTTTCCCCTTGCCAATTATTCACCATTCCATGCATTTCTCTCCCGTTGTATACTAATGTGACTTCATTCCAGCCTTGAACCTATCATTGGGAAAATAAAATGGTACAAACTTTTTAAACGAACAACCTTAAGTTGATTATTTCTCTCATGAAAACTTCTATTGAGATAAAGTCTTTTTGTTCTAAAGATCAACAGCTATTATAAAATCTTTTGAATAAAAGAATATAAAATGTTTAAATCCACTTACAATTGGAAGAATAAGTTCACCAGGCTGATTGCTTCCATCCGTTACTAAAATCATTTTCACATTTCTTTCATTGGCTGCAATATCTATTGACGGATTGTTGCCGTGACAATTACCAACCAATGATTGGTAGTGGAAAGGCGCATGCGCCTGACGCTTATGTCTTACAACATTATCTGTAGATCGTTTTTTCCTAAGGAACTCTTCGGCAGCAAATAATCCAAACATGTCACCCATTCCAAATCCTCCTGAATAATACTCCTGGCTATCCTGCATAGAACTGGTTCCAGAACCACCTGCGAAACCATTAGAGAGACTTTTCAAAATTGAGTCTAATGACTCGGTGGATGAACCACCGGACGAACTCTCGCCAGAATGAGAATCAGACGGGCCGCCGAAGAGCATGTTAGACCAGCCCTCCCCAAAAGCCGAGTTCACTCTCTGACCGCTGTGGCCCCCCGACGAAGACGATCCCCCTATCCAAGAAGAACCTGTTTCAAGGAGGTAAGAAAGCAATGCCAAAGTTATACAACAAGCTTACATGTAGTGTATGATTCCGAATATAGATTTACAGTTTTTCTAATTAGAAAAAATGGTAATATAAACCATGCAAACTACTGAATTTTACAGCTGTTTAGCGTTTATTTATTAAATTTATTTACTAGTACATGTTCTACATTAATATATAGTGTATTAATTAGTAACCTATAGAGTTCTTTGGATATTAAATTTGAATTGACCAGGCAGAACAGTTAGTTTAGAGATTTCTTTGTTGCTCAATAGAAAGTTTTAAAATATATGCTGATACATTTCAGTGTACTGTTAATTCATTTTAAAGATATTTCGTGAAAAAAGAAAAGAAAAGTTCATGTCCCTCAATTCCGGCACAAGCAATACCTTTTGTTTAATGGATACTAGTATATAAAAGATCCTTTAAAAGATGACTTCACTGTTAAAAATTCGATATATATATTCTTAAATACTATATCAAAAGTTTTGTATTTTTAAGAGAAAGTGGAAAAATATGTTCTCCGTGTGAATAATAAAATTAAAGTCTTAGGCTTTAAACTCATAAAAATATTTTAAGTATCAGATGACATTTATTGATTTAAAGTATTGTACAAGTATGGTTCGGTGGCTTCAGTAAAATATATAGCTCATATTTGCCGAAAGGAGAATAAAACCATTAACATGTAAAAAAAAAATAGAAAATTACTTTACGGAAAAGGGGGAGATGACCCCGCACTAGTCTCTACGGTTTCGCCAGCTAGGACCAATATGTGAATATGTATGATGCAGTAAGATAAACTTTATAATTTTAGTGACTGTTAAATGATGTCTTTTTGGTATAATTCTTTTTTTAAAAGTGTTAGCAAAAAACAAAAAACAAAACAAAACAAACAAACAAAACAAAAAAACCAAAAAAAAAAAAACCTGTAAAACAATATCCAAAAATATGGGGGTATCTTCAAGAAACTATCAAGCAAAAACTAGCTGGTCAGTTTTGATAAACTGTGTGGGTTTTTTGTTTGTTAAGAAACTCTACCGCTTTAAAAATGTTTAATAGAAATAGTATGTAAACAATATGATTTTTTAGAAATATAAAAAAAATTCGATTTTGTGATTTTTAAGGTCATGTGAAAAATAAGTGTAATATTTTTAAAAGTTTTTCTGTAGAAAATAATTAGAACATTTTTGATTTAATGATTGACATTAGATTTTCTTAATTTTTATTTTTATAACTTAACGATGTATTTTTTGTGCATAATAAAATAATCATTGAGATCATGCTTCTTGTATTAAAATTTAGTTGTTAAATGTTTGGACCATCTAAGCTGAAGACCACTGTAGTAAAACAAACGTGCCAAGGTATATATTACATATTTTGGCCTTTTTAGGAAGTGTATAAGTTGTTTTAACTGTTAATTTTTTTTTTAAAGTTTCGTTTGACATAAATTTATGAAAGGCTGGATCTACCTTTAAACAGAATTTTTTTAGAGCTAATATTAGTACTTTAGTGAAATCAAATAACAAAAAACTTAGTACTCACAAATGATTTACATCTTATCGAGAATTGTTCACTTACAATGATATGTGAAAAGTATGTGATCATGGCTTGAAAAAGTTAAAATAATTACTGTGAAATTCATTACCTTTAAAAGTTACATGATAAATTTGGAACGATCGCTTTTGAACAAATCCTCAAAATCAACGCACAAAAAATAAAAAATATATTTTAAATGATTGAATTTTGAAAATATGGGCTCAAAAAGTACTGCTGTTTAACAATTTACTTGCTTCAAATGTCCCGGCGGAAATGTACTTAAATTTGTAAGCACGTTCACTATGTAATTATTTAGGATTTTTTAATAAAAAATTGTTAGTTCAAGACAGTTACTGAAGAAAACGTTAGATAAACGATTTGAAGAAATTTTGAAGTTAAAATACCATGCATCTGATAGAAAACGCATAAAGAACGTTATATGTTTTCTAAGGGGAAAAAACCCGACCCATTCATGCATAAAATAATCGGCATGTCATATTCTAGAACTAATCCCGCTCCCTTGTGATGCTGCGATTTTACCTGAGTCAGCGAAGGGAAACTGAAGCAACCAGCTGACCCACTCACTGTTATCGGCGTCATGGTCGTCATCACTGACGTCCCATCCGTTCTCCGTTACCGACAGGCGGATTCTGCGCTCTTTCAAATATTTCAGCCAATCATCTTTGCAGGATGTGTTGGTAAGGAGAATTTGCATTTCAGTGATAAAATCTATATATTCGGACAACGATTCTGAAAAGTCTTGACGGTCAGACCAAACAAGATTATTTTGCCATGACAAAATATGTTGCTTAAAGCGAGCAATAAACTCCTTCCATAATTTCATGATGTACTTTTCCCCCAATTTACTAAAACCGTATTTAAGACCGAACCAGCCTGACGGGTAACCGGTGAACAGACGTTTGTGCCAGCCCTCCTCATCATACTCCCAGAAAAACTTCCTCACCAATGAACCAATTGGGCGATTCCAGTGACCTCCGGTGGGCTTGCGTACTATATGCAAATGTTTATACCGTTAACATAGAAAGCAGTACAAGAAAGCATTATCAAAAGCCCATTAAAACGAAAATTGCAATTCTGTACCATGCATAAATAATATGTTTGTGCAAACCAATCTAGATAATATAATGGATAATAAAAATACTAATCGTGTGCTATGAACATTGTAACAGCATGCTTATTGTAGAAACAATATTTGACGTTAAATCACTTCTACCTTTCGCAAGCGCAAGCGGATTGCATCATTCAACGCAAAGCGGTTTTTTTTATCTCCCACTGTACTACTGTACAGCACATGTTAGTAGATCTCAGCTAAAGTAAGGCGTAAAGCTGTGGAGCTTCAGGGGATGGCTCCAGCTTTCAAAGCATACCTCTCATTAAGCGGGCGTAAATATAACTCTGTCTTACCGACCCTCCAGTTTGAATAGTTCCCTTTACCCGCGAACCACCAGTCATACTGAGCTCGATTGGATGTGGACATCAGCTCATCATACGCAGTAAAGAGCCAATAGACCCACAATTTATTGTCATTGGCGTACCCCTGGCTTAATACATCCCATCCTTCATTTGTGAGTACTATGTGACGATTTTTACTTTTCATGCAGTGTAGCCATGATCGACGCGCACTGGATAATCCTAATATATTGCGCATCTCTTTGATAAGAGATATATAGTTCTTATTTTTGCTTTTACTCCAACATATATATTTTTTCCATCCCCTTTTGCGCACATTATTTTTCGAAATAAAAAAGCGCCAGAAACGCGCTATTGCCTGGATTCCACTTGGTGCAAAAGGAATACGACTATTTAGCTTCAAACGTGTTGAGTGATGCCACTCTTTTACGCCAAATGATTTGAAAAGCCAATAAAGAAACGAGTCTGTGTCGTCCTTTGAAACATTTCTACCACAAAAACAGTCCCATCCATTGCTTGTAGACGCTACTTTGCATTTATGCGCTTTCAGTAAATTTTTCCATTTATTCTTAACCTCGCCCATGATAAGAATATTACGCATTTCTTGCAGAAGTAAAACATAGTTTACTTTGTTTGCGCCTTTGACATTTCGCAAAGTCCATAATAATTTTTTACCCCATTTCTTTGGAATTTCCTGATTGCGCGCTAGGAATATATCCCAAAGCTTTGAAAGTGACCTTATACCATTCAATGTAAACTTGTTTTCAGATGACGTACCGATATATGACGAAACATCCGTAATGAACAGCCAATCAATTACTGTTCCGGGTGTTGAGGACACGATGGTGTCGACTGTTGTCACGAGCCAGTAGATGAATCCAGCGATGTCGTTCCGTGTTCCACCTAGCTCTATTTCCCATCCCACAGTGGTCAGCACAAAATTATATCCGCTGTTTGCCATGAAATCGATGAATTGATTCCTGATCAAATCGTTATCCAACAAATGTCTCATTTCTTGGAAAAGGAGATAATAGTCTTTGTGAGTAATTTCTCCGGTATGTGTCTTTCTGTGTGTCCAGTACAGCACATTTCTCCAAGCAGAAACGTCTAGATTATTGTGCGCTAAAAATTGTTCCCAAAGTATTACCAACTTTTGTAAACCCGTTGTAGTAAATCCTCTTCTAATATATCGCTCCCAGCTCTGTTTTCCGGGAGTAAAGATCCAATCTATATCGGTGATTGATCGATTCTCAATACTCTCCACTATGTTGAATAACCAAAATATAAATGCTGACGCGTCATTGGTCGAACCACCTTTCACAACATCCCATCCTTCTGAGACCAAGACGATATTATAGTTGTGTTTGGCAAGGAACTGAAGCCATAAATTTCTGATATTAGTATCTGATAATAAATGCATCATTTCTTTCAAAAGGAGAACGTAATGCTGATTCTGCATTGTATCTGACGGAGAACGTAGTGTCCAAAACATATATTTTCCCCAAGTGTTTTTGTCCAAGTTGGTTTCCACCATGAAAAGATCCCATAGGTTCATTAAACTTTGAAGACCGTTCTGTGTTATACTGATCCTTAAATTGTTCAAGCCTTTACCACTAATTAGCCAGCTGAAATCGGTATCAGGTCCAGATGATTCAATTTCATCAACCGTAGCAAAGAGCCAGATGATGAATTCGCCTATATTGTTTTGCGATCCACCTTTGACTACATCCCACCCGTTATGTGTGAGAATAATGTTATGGTTGTGTCTTTGTAGAAACTCTATCCAAAGCTGTCGCATGTAGTCATCAGCAAGAACGTGACGCATTTCTCGGCACAATGAAATGTAGTCTTGTAGTCCTGATTTACCGGTGTTAGATCGAAGAGTCCAGAAAAGCACTCGTCCCCATACATTGATGTCAACGTTCGATTCCTGAATAAATCTTGTCCAAAGATCAGCAAGAGTCTGTACCCCAGTGCTTGTTATTCCTGTTCTCCAGTCTTTCCCAAATATCCAGTCAAAGTCGGCGCCAGCAGTTGAGCTTTCCATTTCATCGACCACTACGAAAAGCCATGTTATGAACGCTGCAAGGTCATTGCGCGACCCGCCCTTAACTATATCCCAACCGTTATTATTTAGTACTATATTGTAGTTATGCTTTTGTAAGAACTCTTGCCACCTCCTTATCATGCCTTCGTTAGATAAAACATGTCGTAATTCTCTAAGTAATAGGAAGTAATCTTTGTAGCCATTGTTACCACTACGTAATGTCCAGACAAGTTTATTACCCCACGCATTTCTATCTAAAGGATTCTCGGCCATAAATAGTTGCCATAGGTCTGCTAATGTTGTAATGCCGTTAGTTGTTATTCCTACACGTCCACCATTGTTCAACCCACCTTGTCCAAATATCCACTCTAACCCTAGACCTAAATTCCAATCGGGTACTCCTTCTTCTACTGGGAACCAAGGCCATGTGATGGTTGTACTTGTTCCGGATCCACCGTGGTTGTTGCCAGTCTGAGTAAAAAGCCAGTATAACCATGCACCAACATCATTCTGGTTGCCTCCACGGACGAGTTTCCACCCATTACCAGTACCGATAATGTTGATGTCATATTTTCGTAAAAAGTCCAGGAAGTGGTTTCGAACTGTATCGTTTGTTAGTACGTTCCTTAGTTCATCGATAAAAATTTCAGTTCTCTGTCCGCCCGTTCCTCCACCAGTGAGAGTCCAAGTAAGATGTGGATGTAAGGAGGACTCCTGGTCTAGTCTGGTGTCTGTGATGTACTCCCTCCAGATGTCTGCAATGTTGTTGACACCTTCGTGCGTGAATCCTCCGTGGTCTGTATGTATTTTTCCTCCTCCCAGTACATAGTTTAACCATTCGCCACCTTTGCCACTTTTTACCAGATCTTCTATGTAGCGGAGAAAGTGTGGATGTTTCTTATGAGCCTCACCACCGTGTGTATAATTTCCAAAGATGGAAACACTGACGTTTCTTCCTTTCAAAAAGTCAAACCACAGATCTTTAATGGTTTTATTACGTCCAAGTACTCCTTCAATTTCACCTAAAAACTCTATTCCAAAGTGTCTATTCTTGTCACCATTAAAGGTAATCTTCAAAATATCTTTCCAATCTCTCGTATTCATACCATGTTCATTGACAAATATCCTCCAAAGATCAGCTATAAGATTTCCCATGTTGTGATCAACATTTAATCCGGGGATCCCGCCTTTGTTCCAGTCTTTTTCGTTCAGGTTGAGTGAATTTAGAAATCTCTGCCAATTGATAAATGCGTGCTTATGGTTTCTTCCTGTATGGTCTTTAATCCAATTATTCATGCCCTCAATTCGAAGAAGGTTGTATAAAAGTTTTCTAACTTCTTCGGATCCGTGAACATTTCCAATTTTCTGCAATATCTGGTTTATCAAATTAGATCCCTGTCCAGAGAATATAATGCGCAGGATTTGAAGAGCATTTGTTGCATCTGGCATAAATCCTAGATGGTAGAGTAAAGCCTTGAAATCAGGAGAGTTGGCGATCTCAATCATGTGCAAATTCATTTGCTGTGCATTTGTTGAACCCATCAGCTTCCGGAACATTCTTGTTAGTCTGCCTGCATTCCACCCTCCGCCGATTGTAATGTTACGAGTCCATGTCTTACTTTGTATGTCAAATCTCCAATGTGTCTCGCCCTTCTCAAAATGTACAACTCTACCTAAAATACATAATGAAAATATCATGGACTTTATGATGATAAAACATTTACAACTTATACTAACGGAATAAAATATAACAGACGGATCAGAATTTTTTGTTTACCAGCATGGTCTAAACTGTCGGGCCAACGGTCAAACTTGAACTTAAAGCTGATGAGAAGTTTGTTTCCGAGGCTCATATCTGCATACTTGTACAGGGTCAGCGCGCTGTTGCCCGTGAAATGGGCGCTTCCGTACGGTGTCATGCTTACGTTCCTCACCATCACTGCAGTGTTGGATCCAGACTTGTCCTCCAAATCGACGTCAAAAGGAAGGTATGCAGACGCTTTACATTGATCTTTTGCAAAAGGAGAAAGACAAACTGATATATTGTACATTTATGTAAAAATAATACAAAAATTCATCATTTTGTAAGACGTATATGATATCAAAAATAGTTAAACATATTTTGATTTACACAGGGCGAAGAATGTCTTCATACCTCCAGGAAGTACGGGAATTAATCCTTCCATATCAGGAATACAGGTACAGTATTCTTTGCTGAATATTGTTCCAGGAGAACAATGGCGGACAAGTTTCTGTTGTGGAACATCGTCCATGTAGAATCTTCTATCCCAATGGGCCTGTTTCTTACACGCTTTAAAATTGAATGAGAAGCAACTCTTTAAAAAAATCTGAAATCTTCACAAAGTCAAACTAATGTAAAATGATATATTAAACGCCATTTACTTAGTTCTAACTAAATGATTTGATTAATTTTCTTCAGCATGGTGTTAATACTCACGTGTATAGATTTTCCCGCCATTCGGAGGACAAGCATCGTTGCATGCCAATCCCCGCATGCATCCCATGCCTTCGACATAGTGGGTCCCAGGAGCGCAGCATGACCCAAGGCTGTGACTGTCAACACAGATCCAATACGCACGACAGCCGGATTCCTCCATTCCGTACGTGAATCCATTGGGAGCGTGTAAGCAGGGGTCTATATAGAAAGTGATTGGTTTTGTACATGTCTTGAGAAATATTTCAAATATTTATTTTCACCTTGATAACAATGTACCGGTATGTGGTATGCCACTTACCCATTGTACAGTGAACATGTATAGATGGGACACACTTCAATTCCTCCTGTTTCCAGAATTCTCCAAATGGACATTGCTTCACGACGCCATGTACATAGCCATTATTTTCCCAGCACTGCACGTACTTGCTGCAGTCTCCAGGGAAGAAGTTGTACCCTGTTCCTCTGTCATAGAGACATCCAGCACATAGACCTGCAAGATACGTACAAGAAATTGGAAGTTAAAAAATTATTTCAACAAACTTCATTACATATGTCTAACTTCATAACATATGTCTAAAAGATATACATGTATATACTGGTACATTGTGTATTTTAATACTTACTTGTGAAGTTATGTGATGGACGTGGAGGTCTTGTTGTGATCGGGGTCATGATATCTAGGAAAGAAAAACAAAAAGAAATAAATTCGTGAGAGAATGCATTAATAAAAATCATAAATTAGATATAATATGAATACATTTGAATTACTCCTGAATAAGCTTATTTGACGTATCTTGGAAGATGTCTTACCATCACATATCAAATGTCGAAGGTTTGGTAAAATAGATTCCAGGCTATTAGCGTTCGGGGTAAGCAAGACGTGCTTTTCACTGGTGGCTGTATTCAGCAGTTCGCCTCTATCCACCAAGTTTCCAACGCCTATAGTATAAAGCTTCACGCCCTCCGTTTTAGCCAGATCGGTTTCCGCCATTGTAAGACGCCGTGTTGATGTCGGTTCGTTGGTGATCATTACTCCGATCTTTGGAGCTGATGGTCTTCCTTGTTCTCGGAACACCTCTCGCAACATCTTTAAAGCTGTTGTTAGAATATAACAAAATTATTAAGAATGTGATACATGTATATACACAACGTTTTTATATCATAGTATTTTATACTGTTTACAACCGACCTGCCGCTACATCTGAACCAGATGACGTCGGTTTCATCATAGAGTTAAAGTAATTCTGCAATTCGAATTTGTCTTTGAATGGCTGTAGACCCACGTGATCCCCAATGGTGCTGCCATAGACGAAGGCTCCGTAATGGTGAGCGCTGGGGCTGGCGTACATGTTGTTGACCACTGTACTGAGGAAACGCTTACTGTCAGTCCAACTCTGGTCATCCATGGACTGTGAACCTTGCAGCATAAACATGATTTCGGCAGGCACGTCGCAATTTGGAACTATAATATCACATAAACAAGCACGGTTTTAATTATCTACCATATAATTTTTTGAACTGAGTGCACAGCGGTGGTGCTGTGTGTTTGTATTTTACTCTCATCTGTATATAGACAACAACCACCAAAAACAAGTGTTTTGAAATACATGTACTACTTGACGAATACTGTATAAATATGTAAATAATCGCTCCCGTTTTATTTTCGCCACTTTCGCCCACGTAGTCATCAGGCGAATTTAATTCTGGGCGAATTAATTCAAAACAATTTTTATATTGCTGTGTTAATTAGAAAAAGAATCTATCATATATTCCATTGTCTGGGCGAATTCAAGACAGGTGAACCCGTTTGCAAATGTAGAAGGACACGGGGCGAAAATAAACCTGTATACAGAAGTTAAGGACATTTTTCTGAAATGACTTTTATTTTCGATTTTGAAAAATTGGTTTTGCTGTCAAGTACAAGATTATAAGCACTATTTTAGATTTTTTCAAAAGTTCTATAATTAGTGCACACGATGATTTCTGTGTGATCTTATGGCGGATATTCCGTGACATTTATTTCCTCACGAGACAACATACAAGAAATATTCCTAAAATTGGTCAGGATTCTCCATCAAGCCTGTTTTATATTTCTTTGACACGTGTAATTCTGAATTTGACATTGTTCGATTCAAAAACCGACAATGTTCAGTGGCCATTAAAAATTGGCCTCCCCCATACAAATCTCTTCTGATAATGTAAAACGCCAATCTGTCAAGGTAACTTTTGTAACTGTGTGTAAATTGCATTCTGTACAGCATACTGCAGTGGTAATGGGATGATTTCTTTGATTTGAATAATTTTATATAAAACACAACAACATAAGTACCTTTCAAAAAATGCAAGACATTTCATTATACTTGGATGGAGAATAATGGAATGTAAATTTGAAAAATTGATTCGACAGCATTTCTGTTGATCTGGTAGGCAATAAACAAAACTGTTTTCTGTTTGTAGCAAAGTATAACATTCACAAGAAACCGTTTACATATACATTGTAATAGCTTTAGAAATAGATGGCACATGTACATATATTTGTTGAATAAAAACACCGCTGTAACACATTACAGGGAAGTAACACATTACAGGGACGGGTAATTAATTCTCAAGAAAAATTAATATATAAATTAACCATCACAAGGGAGCCTTCCGCTAACCCCCCCCCCCTTTCCCCTTTTTGTTGTTTATAAAGATCAAATTCTGACAACTAAGAAGAGATCGTGACATTTTCTTTGTAAGGAAGCTACGAGTTGTCTGTGTTGTTAATGCTTAACCTATTTTGACAGATTTAACTGGTAATCTCTTATTTATTGTTATTTGCTTTAATTGTTTATCACAAAAATGCGGTGTTTTTTATTTACCGATAACTATTAAACCAACCACGTACAAAATAGAAATGTGTAATGGTGGCAAATTTAAATATTAGTTCACGTGATTAATTTTTTCATTAACTATTACTACAACAAAATAAACTGAAGAAAAAAAATATAGATATTTATCCGCAGTTTTTGTTAATAATATGATAAGTGAATACCTTTAATAGGTTTGTACATTTAATGAAGATAAAATCAAAATAAAGCTGTGATAATGTAACTTACTTGGTCCCAGTGTTGTGGTGGCCGGTAGCGGGGTTGTCGTCTGTATAGCTGGTGTGGTGGTGATAACTGCAAATAAGAAAAACAATGCATTGTTCGAATCTAGTCTTAAAATGAAAGGAAAGAGATTAGTCACTACTGAAAAAACTGGTATGAAATAAAGTAAATCTGTAAACCCCCCCCCCCCCCCAAATTTTCAATCCGGCTATGAAAACGACCATTAACTATAGTTGTGATCCATTATGAAATCATTAAATTGTGATTATATTTAATTTTACATTTTTTAAAAAATTTTAGTTTAAACAATATTTATTATTCAGTAATTGGTATTACATATGTACATTGTACATGTATATAACAGCAACAGTGCATAAAAGATTGAGAAACAAGCCAAAAGGCTTATGTTAATTTCGGGTCTCGTCAATTTACAAATGAGAGGTGAATGAAGTTTTAAAGTGCTATAGCATTACACATAAACATTGATTAAAAAAAAGTAGGGAAAGGAAAAAGAAATAAAAAAGACGAAAAAAGAAAAGCTTCAGTTGAGTATTGAGACACATACAGGTGTTATACTTGATTCAACTATACTTTAAATACGAAATATGATATTCAATGTAACATAAATACATGTAATTATAGTAAAACAACAGGTGAACTCAGAACCTTTTACTTTCAACAGGAAATTTCAGGACAAGGTGAAAAATATTGATGTTTTCACTTTCAGATAAATTATCGTTTACATATAACAGTAATTCAACATTAAGGAAATGATGGAGGTGTCAGAATTGTATTAATCCTAACTCTGGAATATGTATTACACTGTAATAGAAAATGGTCAGTACTTTCAACTTCGCCACAAATAGAAGAGTCGAATTGTTTAAGATTATGACCACTATATTATCATGTTAATACATTTTCGTCTTCTGACAAATAAATTTATACTATTTAAATTACACAAAAGATGACTGAAATGACCGATCAAAAAAGAAGAAAAAATGCATTAATTTTCGGGTTCTTTTTATTTATTTTATTTTATTTTATTTTGTGAAGCAAAATATAATTTTTTGATTTCTAACATTCGCGGCGCCTGAGGACATTTTGCATGTGATAACAACTAAAGACCTCTGAACATCGGAGCATCAATCTCGACAAAGGCTGGGCTAGCCCTGTTTAACCGCTGACCGATCTGACCTTTGGCGCCTAAGTGACAATGAAAAATCTTCATCATGTTCAATTGTGACGTTGTCATCCCTCTCCACTGGGCGTAGCTGGATTCTTGCCCACTGCTGCTTCTTTCTTCGCATAGTCATACGGGCATTTCTTTACTTACCCGCCAATTTATCAGCCATACAAGCTAATGGTGTTATCCCCGGGAGCTTACTCTTAATTTTCACTTTGATAATTTAAATTAAGCAACGCTTATGCAACATCATAGGGAGGTGAAGAAAAAAATCGTCGTCACCATCAGTTATGCGTTTTAATTAATGAATTAGTATCAGTTACACGGAAGTGCTCGAAGAAATCTGATGAAGAAATGCATCTAATGCGCAGCGGAATCAAGCAAGATTGATGACGAACTTAACCCTCCTAAACCCTATGACTATTTTGTATGCACTAATTTACACAAGGTCATAATGAGAGAAATGACATTTATTATGATAGACACAGTAGACCGAAATTACCTGTTCAACTTATCTAAATTTATGATGGACAGCCCCTATCTATACTTTAACGCACACACTTGGCCGACTTTTAATAAAGTCAAAATAGGGTGAAATGCTTAAATACACCATGTAGATATCATATCTAATCTTGCCTAGACACGTAGCAACAATTTTTTACAAAACAAATAATTTTCGAAAATTTACTTATTTAAGAAATGAATTTTGAGCGAACTGCCCCGCCGCCTTTTTTATTTTGGACAGTTCTAAAAATTTTAAGGAAACTTAACAAATAGTTAAGATACGACGAACCCCATCCCGAATTAGGATTTTAAAGATTGGCCGAAATGTTTCTGAATTAAATTGTTAGAAATAGTTGCTACCAAGCTATCTTACCAAATATGTTAGTATGAAGTTTTTTAATTGTACATACATGCAGTTGATATACCTACCTTGGCAAATCAAATCTCTAATTGCGATGATGATCCTTTGCAAAGCAGCAAAGTCGGATACCTCAAACAACTTTCTCTCATTAGTGGCAATCTGTCTCAGCTCGTCTCTGAAGATCTCTGTTCCAACACCGACAGCAATAACCACAATTCCCTCTTGTTTTGCTAGTTCCGCTTCCGCTATTGTCTCCCTTGGTCTAGTGGACCGGCCGTCAGTAACGATAACCATGACCTTGGGTGCGTTAGGTCGACCTTGGGTTCGGAAGTACTCCCTCATTTTATTTATTCCCTTAGCAGTGTTGGTACCAACCTTCGGTTGCTTCAAGTTCCTTGTTAGGATTGTTAGCAGGGTCTTTGGTTTGAACGGGGTGAAGGGAATGGTCTGACCAATCAGTGTGCTGTATACTATGACGCTAGCGTGGATTGTATCCAGACCGATGTCAAGGTTGTTTATCAAGTTGGCAGCGAAGTTCTTCTCTTTGATGAACCCGCGGTCATCGATGCTGTCAGAGCCATCCAGTAAGATACCAATATCGGCGGGGACGTTACAGATCAGACCTACAGAATCATTATGTCAAAGCAATATGACACTAAAAGTATTGATTTTCTTTAAGAAAAGTTTCCTTCTTAACTAATGCGTATCTTCTTTATTTACATCTTTTCACCATCAAAGCGCAATAGAGATAAACAAATTAATTTGCTTGAATTACCCTTCGAAAAGATATTTATATAAAAAAAATCAAACATGCAATAACCGATTCATCAAATTAGAAGAAACCAACAGTAGAGGTTTTTCAATACATTGGACATTGATCTGTTTTACCTTCTGGTGGTGGTACTCTGGAGGGTGGTGGGGTGGGCATCTCTGTAGTGGTGGTGGTAGAAGTGGTGGTCTTTATCTCTGTGATAACAACCACAATAATCAACCAACGAGGGGATTAAATGTAACACAAGGTTTTCAAACAAACAATAGCCGTAAAAACTTAGATATTATCAAACAGCACTGTACATTCTTTCAAACTCTCTACAAGACAAGTACCTTGACAGATGAGATCCCTCATGGTGTTGATAATTTCTCCTAGCCTACTGAAATCCCTGACCTCGAAAGCTTGTGTGGGTGAAGACGCCAACTGTCGAAGTTCGTCTTGGAAGATTTCAGTTCCTACCCCAATAGCTATCATTGTAATTCCTTCGGCCTTGGCAAGACTCGCTTCTCGAATGGTCTCTTGCGGCCTAGTAGATCGACCATCAGTAATGACCACTGCCAGTTTTGGTGCGAACTGTCGACCTTCCTCCGCCATCATTTTTCTGACCCTCTGTATACCCTTCGCAGTGTTAGTTCCTATTTTGGGTTGTTTCAGACTCTTGGCCAGAATTTTGAGTAGCGGTTTGCCCTTCGCTGGTTGTAGGCCTATAACATCTCCTATCATTGTGGAGAATACTATCATACCGACATGAATTGCCTCTGGACTGATTTCAAAGTTGTCTATCATGTTAGCGACGAATGCTTTCTGGCGCATGAAGTCAACATCACTAATACTGTCGCTACCATCCATGAGGAAAACGATGTCGCCAGGAACATTACAGATCATGTCTAAAAATATGAACAAGAAAATATCTTTAAAATATAAAACTACCTGAAATGAAAACAAAACTAAATGTTTGCAGTGTACTTAATAAGCAGCATTTAGTATTAGAAAATCCTTATTTTATGAAATAGCTTTAATCCTTACATGCCCTATGCAATATTTATAAACGTTAAAACTGACACCTTGTTGTTGATTTTACGGGAGTTAGTTACCTTTTGGAGGTTCCACAAAGATAGGAGGCTGTGTTGGAATCTTCGGGGTAGTAGTGGTAGTGGTAGTAGTTGTAATCACTAAAAAATAAACAACAGAAAAGGAAATGATTTAATTCAATTTCCGTTTTATAAATAATCACAGAAAGTCTGACAACGAGAAGCAATATTAAAAAAAAACCAAGAACAAACCTTGACAGACCATGTTCCGTATTTCAGAAACCAGCGTTTGCAGAGTTCCGAAAGTTGGGGAGGTGAAAACTTTGCTGGGTTTGGAGGCGATGCTTCGAAGTTCGTCCTTGAACATACTTCCCCCGACCCCGACCGCTAAGATTTTAATTCCTTCGTTTTTAGCAGCATTAGCCTGTAGCTTTGTGTTCCTTGGATTGTCAGAACTTCCGTCCGTGATCACGATTGCGATTTTCGGAACACCTGGTCGACCATCCATTCGGAACTTCTCTCTTACATATTCAATTCCTTTAGCCGTGTTCGTGCTGTCTTTCGGGTGATTAAGGGCACCTGCTAACAGCTTCAGCATGTTTTTGTCTTTGAAGGAGTTAAGGCCAATATGATCGCCAATCCGGGAACTGTAAACCACCATCCCAAGATGAATGGCGTCCCGGGCTATGTCGAAATTATCAATGAGAAGTTGAACAAACTCCTTCATCTTGTACCAGTCACGGTCCTGAATGGAGTCGGAACCGTCAAGCAGGATCATGATGTCAGCGGGTACGTAGCAATTCAGTGCTGGAATATCAAGTAAATTAGTCATTTGATCAAATTGATTACTATATTATGATACGACTTCTTTATAAAGACAAAATTTTAATGATCACATTGCTTTATTTTCTTGGATAATGGTCGTTTATTAACATCAATACCTGGTATATATAAATACTAGCTTTTAAATCAGAAAGTATTTGCTTTGGTTATCATTTTATCAGCAAGAAAGTTAGCGATAAGCAAATGAAAATGTTTTTGAAAGTCGTCATTAAAACTGTTTTATTTTTTCGGTAAATATCCATCTACTATATAAACACGACGAGAAAGCATTTCTTAAGTCTTTTTAAAAAAAAATTGTATATTCAAATTCTTTAAGTTCTTACACTGTAGATAGGCATTGTGGACGAATAAGCCCAACAGTGCCAGCAGGATCGGCAGGCGCATGCTTCAGGAACCACTGTAAAAGAAGAACCGTGAGCCGTGTACATGTCAGATCTTCCGTATAAAAATAATAACCATTAAAAATGAACTCAGTTAATTATCAACTTAGAACACAACTTTTGCACTTTTTTTTCATCAAAACTTTATGGAAACGATGGTTTTCACTTGATACTCAATTAAGTTTTCATGCTGAATTGTGATTTGCAGTGCGTCATCCAAATTGGCTGTTTAGCAGCTATTGACAACGAAAAGTTAGTTTTTGTGCGATTAAAATCGCACGATTGAGATAATGAGAAATGACAACCGTAAATTTCACAAAATTAAGCAATTTCGTCAACAAGCCGCAAGAAAAAAGTCCACTTCACGGCTAGAATTGAGATTAATCAAACTTCTTAAGATGGACAATAATTACCGGTACATCATGTTAAATAAGACAACGTGGGCCAGTGTTTCACGGTTTTGTCACCGAACTACATCCCATCCCTATATTATTATCAACGACTATTTTAAATATTCACAAACATTTACTTATACACTGATTCAGACATTTGTTGTGTCAATAAAAAAAAAGTGAAATGACTTTTTTTTTTACTTACACAAAAATTACATATACATGTAATTATAATATTATTGAAGAAATATGTAAGCTGAAATTTTAATGAAAAAAATTGTCCTTTTCCTCTTAAGTTCGGTATATTAAATAATAAATTCTAACGGGCATTTGGTTAGCTATTGGTTGACTTACCTTCCCAATATTCAAGTTGTTTTAAACGACAAAATACCATCCGAATTAGTATAACTATTGTTTGTTTTTCGGTGCAATATAAATGTTAAGTTCGGACGTATACATTGCGTATATATGATGAGGAATAGGGCTCCCACCTATATATATTAAATGTATAATTAATATTTGTGATTAGTCCTGCCCATTAACCTTTAAACGTCACCTGGGGTGTTGTTTTCCCAGGCTGAATGATCCCATTAACGCAGAAACACGATATAAACAACGAAAGATAAAGGGCGCTGAACAAAATAACTTTTTCTCGGCTTAATTGTTTTGAGGTGGAATTTGTTTTCAAATTCATGTAATATTGAAATATCTTGATATCGATTATTTTCAATACTAATATAGAAAAAAATAAGAATTTTAAAATAATTTCTCAGTAATAATCATTCATACATACATGTAAGGCAGATTGAAAAATATGCCGAATTAAAAGTTAAAAATTATAGTTAGGATATATAATATATAGAGCGGAGATTGAGACTTTTTCCAAAGAGCCTAGGAAATACCTGCAACATTGCTGAAATCCGTAAAACAAAACACACAAATAAGCCCACATCTTAGAAAAGATAACGGGAAATAAAACTGAAACAAAATCAAAGTCCTACCTGTGTGTAATAGAAAATGTTCAACACGACATGAAACCTGTTGGTCTGCAAAGAACTTCCGCTGAATTGCCCAGCAATCTACAGTCTGAGCTTTACAAAGCTGAAATACAGAGAGATTTTTTTCCTCACTTTACTTTGATGAGAAGATTTTGGTTTGGGGGCAGCAAATTATTTATACTGACATATTCAGCATCGCCGGGAGGAGTCGAGAAATGTCCTGCATATAGGTGTATTCTGTGTCTCACATGAGGGGAGTTTTATAAATGATCGAGTGGCGAGATTCGGCCTCTGGTCTGTACACTTTTGTATATGGAGACAAATGAGACTGAAGAGGTACGCGTGAGGTAAAACAGAATCAATGGAAAAAAAGAAGAACTCTCCGGACAGTGGAGGTAATTTATGACCCCAGTCACTTTTATTGTTATCAAGTGACGGATTCCGTGTTATTAATTGATTACATATGTTATGATGAATGGGCATAATAAATTAAAACCATCATTGTCCATCGCGCTCTATATTACAGTTAACTTGTCAGACTTGATGTGAACATTCCATAAAAAAAATTTCCAGGGTCGGAGAAAGATGCTGACTCGAAATATACTGAGTATGGAAAAATGCTCCAACCAGAATTTTGAAGAAAAAAAACATATTCCTAAACCAATCTGTTCTTTCCTGTAAAGGAAATAACTGACTATTTTGCAGACTGACAGATTTGTTTTAAATTTCGATTTGGTAATGCCAAGTTAAAAACAACGTTTAGGTAAATGTATAAAAACACGTAACTAAAGCAATTTCGTTTAATGCAGAATAAAGCATTTTAAAAAAAAAAACCCCAAGAAAATAGAAATCAAGAGTTAGATTGGATTAACAAAGATTGATGTATATTTTTCTCTCAATAAATTTGTATATCCATTGTATTTTTAAAAAACCTAACAAAACTGTATGCTAGAAACTGTACTGGAACTCATTTTATTCACATTCATATAAAATATTTGAAAATACATATAACTCTTCACTTTAGATTAAAATATGCATTAAGTACCGCTTAGCTGATATATTTGATATATTTTAGCGAGAATTATCTTTGCCTCTGTCAGAAACCTTTCGCCTCTCTCAATTTCGAATTGTCACCGATATTTCAGTCATACCTATCGATAATTAATTAAAAATGTTAATTTGTAAAAATAAAAAAAAAAGAAAGAAAAAATACGTGACTATTATCTTTTGTGTAAAAACACAACGCCTCTCATGAGCTTTGGTAACAGTGCCTCGGGGCGTTCTTTTTACATATTTTTAGAATGATAAAGCATTAATAATCAATAGGATGCTTTATTACTGAATGTATATACATTTTTAATTTATATTTCTTATTACAAGACAATTGAAGATAAATAGTATTATTGTTAAAAATATCTATTATTCTAAAAATTAGCTGTGATTTTAACTTGACCCCCCCCCCTCCCATTCCCGACACCCCCCCCCCAATGAAATTATTTAAGTTCCTTATTTCCTTTTCAAACAAATACCCTACACGAACAATTATGTTTTATACTAATTATTTTTTTATATTGGCAATGAATCCAGTACTGATTACATAGACTTAAAGAAAAGAAAAAAGAAAAAATCAGTAAAAATAAATATCTCACAAAAACGAAAAAATGAATTATTATTAAGAAATATAAAAGACTATTAAATTAATTAGAAAATCAACATATTTTAATTTGCATTATCTTATGAATGAATAAACTGTACAAAGGGTGTGGCAAAACCCCCCACAAAATGGATTGTTTATAAAGGTGCAGCAAATAAGTATGACTAAATGTAGGCAACAATGATAAAAAATGAAACAAAGTATGACATGGGGAAAACAATGAACAGATACATAGATGAGTTTTTAAGTAAGATCGCATTTCACGCGCCTCCATCGCACGATATGATGTCATGGCGTACAGTCACGGGGTCCGGGCTTCTTTGCACCCATTACATTGTATCTGGACTCCCCACCCGCAGTGATGAATGTGTTATGTCGGTCGGTTGTTGTGGCAGTCTTAAGAAATCGCCCTATAAAAGTAATAAACGGGTGTACGCGAACACCCACACCCCCACGCGCTGCCTGTCTCCGACCAAATCTCTTGCTAAAAATAGATTATTATCTTTCTATTTTACATCGCCATAGTGTTTCGAAAAAGAACTTGTGTCAATTTTTGTTATTGTCGATTTTATTGAGTATATCTTATTATTTTACATAAATGTAAATTACATGACCGTTGGATGTTCGCGGTGTCCTATAATTCATGGATTGTCCATACGAGGGGACGTAATGTAAATTTTTGTGAATGGTTCATACAATGGTCAATAATTTAAAATGCTAAATAAATATGGTTGCAATTAAAGAAACTCGACCATGCGTCACAATACTTCGTCTTGATAATTATTAATTATCATTATTTGGTTACTATTTATCATACATGTAGATATCTTTGCTGTCCGTGTACTATGGAAATTAAAAATGGACGTCTGATCGTATTTCTTTAATCCTGTGAAAAAACTTTTCTTTCAGGTAAATACTCTTCTTTTCATGACAAGAATTCTTTTATTTTCTCAACAGTTCATAAATTTGTAAACCTGGGATTTTTTTCTATTTATTACTTATTCTTCTTGTTTATTTTCTATATCATTACATGGCGATTGTTATGGCTAAAATCAGGAGAAGCCTTTGATTTGTAGAACTTGTTTAAAATTCTCCTAAATATTGATTAGACGATATGATATCCCCTAACCATATGATACACACAATAAAACAATGTTTACAAGTAAAGAAAGGTTTCTAAACTACCTTTAAAAGACCCCTTTCCATAAAAAACTACTTTAACAAGAAATAAAATTCACAAACAACGAATCATATTTTTAAACACTTTTAGTAAAAAAACCCACTATATTTTGAATTCGACGTTCGTATGCAAGAGCGAATTAGTTGATGTAATCATTGCTAACAAGTGATGAACTTAACTCGTGAATTTTTATGTCGATCATTCCCCCTACATTCATGTTTTGTTGTAAATATCGGCCATTGTCCTTGCAAATAGCACAAAGGGGACAGATCTAATTGTTTTCTTCTTCCTAATGCAAAGCAAATTCTCGTTTAATTAGTTAAACATGTTTTTTTGTTTTTACTGTTAAGATTTATCCATGTCCAGAGGAGATTATATGTTGAAACATTGAACCGGAGTTAGTTTTAAATCATGAAATAAAGAGATCATCTTGACGTTAGAATTAATTAAGGTCTTTAGGCTTAATTAGGTTTTATTTTGAGCAAAAGAAATGAACAGTGTAAACCAAAATTTCTTGTTGATGATAACGCGGATATGCATTATGAAGCAATTAACCATCAGCTTAAGGAAGTACATGTACTAGAAACAAAGTTTTTGAAACGTGAAGAACTACAGAAATGCTGTATTTAGAACCATTTTAACATGAGCTTGTACTTCGGGTAGTTGTATCAAACAGCAATGTGACGTAGGCATGTCTATTTCACTGCTAGCCAATCAGCCATGGCTATTTGAAATCAACAAGATTTGTCTGGCTTTTGAGCTAAGACTACGCAATCGGTGCATATTTCGCTTCAAACCGCGGCATTTTAAAGTTGTTTTGACGCAAGAAAAAGATAGCTACGTTCTAATGAAAGTCCAAGGTCTTGTTAAAATGGTTCTATTTTCAAACATATCTGCCATGATATTTGTGTTTATAACTGATTTACCTTTTCGAGCCTTCGTGTGAGTATTTACTTGACCGAATACAGTATATAAATTGTAATACAAAATGGAGTCACTTCCAATCAATTTTATTCGCTGTTTCTACATTTTTTAATAAATTGTTAATACCACATTATAATAAAGCATTTGAAAATAAACTGTAATACAAAATGGAATCGCCTTACATGCAGGATTTCGGGCATCCTCAAAAAAGGTTGTTTTTGGAACACATTTTTGAATAGCTTGTTAATATCACATTCTAATGTGAAACTAAATTGAAATTGAAATCAGCGCATTATCATAGATATGGCTAGTAATAAAATAGTTTGCAATGTCAAAAATTTATGCCCGGCCTCGATGATAAAACGACCCACTTTTTGCTTCAAAATAGCTGTTATACATAAGAAATCATGATTGTTACCCCTTTAAAAGGGGGAAAATATAACATTTATAAAACCTTTTTCACCCAAATATCATAAAAGAGAACGGGGATAAAACAGAAAACCGAGGAAGCAGTCACGATTCCCCTTGGGACCCGAGGTTCGTTATGAGTGAACCTCTCTCTGATGACCATTCCCTGTCTTTGGTGTAGCGAGGTCTGTATGATTTCGTACCCCCCGGATACAGGTGACACACGGCTGTTCTAGTGCTCCATTGACCTCTCCACACGTCGTTTGTTTACTTTCATCATTAGGAATTGTTCACAAATGACAAGGTGTCCAATTGATGTCGTTAGCAAATATCTCTAGCATTTCTGCTATGCTTACATTTCATTCAGCATGCTCAAGATTACATTTGTACATTAAAGCCGAGAATACAGATAACATTATGTGGGTATATTCCCTATTGCATTTTTTTTAAAAGTTGTTTTTAATTTTAATACATATACAATGAGCTGTTTTTATTTCTGGTTTTACAACAAACTCACTACATGTTGAAAATTCTTGAAAAAAATCAAAACGAGAAAATTCAAACGCTTTATTAAGTGAGTATTAAGCATACAAAAAATATAAACAACAATTGTATATCAAATCGTAATACCTAGGAGTGTCAAATAAATAAATGTCAACTACATTGCGATTTCAAGCCTGAAAACCATGTGTTTTGGTAAAAACATTAATTGACACAAATATCATTTCTATAACAAAAAAAATTTAATTAAGCAAGAAAACACATTTTCAAACACAATTCTGAATTCTGGTCATTAGATTTCTCTTGAGTTATTTCTGAATTACATTTATCATTTATCATTTACATTTAAAGCGAACCATTTTTGTGCATAGAATTAATAATTTGAACATGGGTATACATGTAATTGCATAGTGGTGTTTTAAAGAGTGCAGAGAGCAAAAGGCAATGGTCAAGATGGCGTAAAAACCGCCTTCAAGACCTGTGACGTTTTGCCTTTGGCGTTAGAATAGACAAAGTACACGTCTCGTTTGTCCGTGAACACCTCCCAGTCTGTGTTTGGCAGCACGTCCATCTGGTGAACTCGTACAAACTTCTCCACACCCCGCCATTTGTAGATACTTGTCAGGTGATCACCTTCCAAAGCCCGATTCTGCGCATTAGAGACAATGAGGAAGTGCTCGTCGCCAATGGTTACGAACTCCCAGTCCACTGCGCTGTAACAAGAGACTTTGATCAGTCACGCATTCTGATGCAAAACAAGACCCAGCTGTTAAGGGTTAAATAGGGTAAACTTCAAAGTGGAAACCAAATATTTCATTCTCTAGAAAACTGCTTGAGGAGAAACGAGACATGGGAATGCGTTTTACTGTATATGTACACATAACCAAGGGTGAAGGATTTTTTAAAGGGGGAGGACGGATCCCGGAGCAAGGGACTGAAAGAAAAGAAAGAAATACGTGCAATGTTAACTTTGGTCAGTGGTTTATGTGTAAAATTTGATAATATATTGAAGTCATGTACAAATTCTCTGTACATGAAAAAAAATAAAGTATAATGATCAACAAGCCAGTATTTTTAAAAAATGTGCCACTTTTGCTTTTTTTGGCCTGTTTGGGTGAGGTGGGGCTGGTGCTTCCATCCTTTTTAAATTTAAACATAAACCTGTTATGAAAGTTGTCTCTCTTTGATTTGTTTTGATCTGACAAGGTGATATCAAATAGATTTTACCTGAAGGTTTCAATGGTCTGAAATGTTTTAAAAACCCTTCTCCCTTTATCCAATTTGTAAATGGTTGAGTTGGTGAAATATTCCTGTTTTTTATTGATGTTCTGGGGCCCGTAGTTGTAGGCATTGGCCACTGCTAGAAAGACCGAGTCTCCGATCTGGAAATATTCCAAGTCCGTAGCTCCATTGGTCTGCAAAATTAAAAAAAATGAAAGTTCCAGGAAAGACGAAAAATACACACATAATCTGAAGACAAAAACGATCCCCACCACTCTCAAAATTGATTAATAGATTAAAAATAAATAAATATATATAAATAAATGAATGAATGAATGAATGAATAACTTAACTGTTCAAGTAATTGCAATAAATAGAATCTAATCTTCATACATGAAGAAATACATGTATATTGACAAGTGAAGTTTATTGAGTTTAGAAATAAAAATAAATAAATGGACGGTAGGAATTCGGAGTTTCTGTAAACAACGATTTTTAAATTAATTTTCTTAAATACACTTTTGCACTTTATTTTTTTAAATGGGGGTAAATACGGTTTTAAAGAGTAAAATAAAAAGCGAATAACCTCCATTGTTTGGAACAAAACAAACTTCTTGTCCTGTAAGACATATATTCTAGAGTCAGTGAGCGTGCTAAAGCCATCAAACGCTTGCGCAGCCGCCAGGAAGTGGTATCCATTAACCGAAAAGTAAGTCCAGTCATATGCTCCGGTTGTCATGATGTTTTGGAATAATTTAAAGCGCCGAAGTTTCGTACTCCAAATATAAATCCCCGAGTCAACCGTTTGGCTGGAACCTTTAAAAAAATAGTGGTATTAATTTCACTTTATTCTCAAGTTCTTTGGTATTCACTTAAGAAGTATTAAATATATGCATTATTTACGAAAATATATACACTGTACACTGTTTACTACGTCAGTATTTCATGGGTACCAATGCCTTGAGCGATGCAAGCAAACAATATGTATATATTAAAATTTGTCGATGGCCTATGAACTGCACTTTACATCAAAGAAATAGGATGGCAACAAATAATGACAATATCATACCACATAGATTGTGTAGGCGATACCTTTAGCATGGTTAGCAACTGCCAAATAGTGTTCATCGTTCATCACAAAATGCTCGAAGTCACGTGCTGTCCAAGTGGGTATGATTTGGAATTCTTTGAATCTTTTTCGTCGCTTGTGCCATTTGAATATGGTAGAATTTCCTTGGACTTTCGAATTCTTTCCATAATTAGCAACTGCAAGGAAAAACTGAAATTGAAAGGACGTAGTTTGGTATAAGATGTACTTATCTTTGAATCTGGAAAGTTCAAAACCATAAAATGATTACGAAGATTGCTCACGTGTTCGGTGAAACATCAAAAATAATGAAAAGAACTCACATTGTTGTCAATAGCAAAGAACTTCCAACATTGCGCTGCGTCCGTGTTCAGTCTCTGGTAAAAAACAAACTTCTTTTTCCTCCATTTGTATACAATGGATATATCCTTTTTAGATTTCTTCGGTCGGCTTGACGCAAACACGGCAAACGTTCCCTCGCCTTCGATAGTGAACAGTTCTACGTCAATGGAGGGTCCGGGGGTCCGGATGTCTTGGTGGTAATCTATGTAGTCCAGTCTCCGAGGCAGTTCCGGTGCTTTGGTTGGGGCTTATAAACAAGTATAAATTACATGGTTATCCAAAAAAATAAAATCATTTCAATGTCATGTAAAATATGTTTATCAGATATAAAAACTGTTGTCATATTAAGGCAAGTATGTATCAAATGAATGATAGCCGTTTTAACTTAATTTTTTTTATCTTTCAAGATCCTTGAATCTGAAGTTCAATGGACTCTGCGCAAATAAAGCCTGTTTTGAAGAAGAATTGCACATTTTTGATGTTTTATTAAGATTTTTACATTGGACCGGTATGGTATACCGTAGGGATGTGGTATACCGTAGGGATGTGGTATACCGTAGGGATGTGGTATACCTTCTATGTTGACCATGACGTGCTGCCAGATGCCGTTGACACAGACCTTGAGAGACTTGGCGTGGAGGTCATAGGCGATGTTCCCCACGTCCGTCCACGTGCAGTCGTCCCAGCGCGGGCCCGGGGATCCGATGCGATACACGTCTACAACGGCACACAACTCTATAAACATGACTGTATAAGCTCTACCTCTACAGGTCAATAGAATTTACCAGAAAAAAAGCTTAAAAAGACACCCCTAAAAAATATAAATGAAATTGATCTATGTACCTTAAAAAGCTCGAATAATTTGTTCTTTGTTGTGTTTGATACAGTCTTATTAACGAATACGTTTACACAATATATATATTTATTAGACATAAGCACGTTTTCATATTTTGCACATGATGCTAATATACAGAAACAACAGAAGCAGCCGTGCACAACAATATCATGCAAAATGCCAGTAGGCTATACATGTACGTACCGATCAATCGTCCTGTAATGATTGCAGATTGATGATTTACAATACTGATCTATATTCCTTATAACATCTTGCTCATATATTTCAATTTTATGGAACCTTACTAAGTGATATGACATGATTCACATGAAATGATCTAAACATACCCGGTACAGCCGGTAAGCGGTTGTCAAGATGACGATGTTGAGGCGTCTTTGGGGGACAGGCTCTAACAGCGGCATCAGCCCCAGGAATGAAAATAAGATCTTTTATATGTCCCTATACAAATAAAATCAAAATGGATATAAATTATTGTATCCAAGACTAATATGTATATACATGTATAAAATATTTTGGTAAATGGTCTATAAATGTATATAAATACGTACAATGTAACATACATGTACATTTTAATTAATTTTATTTTATTATTTAATAATCATGTGTTTTAATTAATTTTCTTCATGTGTTATTATCTTTTAACTTGACACCATTTTTTGAAACGGAAGTGAATACTTGGCATGCGGTAAACCCTTGTGCTTCATTAAAACTCATTTTGAGCCATAAATTGTGTGAAAAGTCATTAATTCCACCCCATATACCCTGTTATATGAATGGAAAGCGTATTGGGTGCAAGATAATAACAGGCTTTAGAGTAGGTTTGTTATAACATGCTCAAGTTATTTGAAATTGCGGTAAATGTATCTCATGTCTCTTTTTCCCAAATATTTCAGCAAGACAGATAAACCTGTCATGCAGTTGAAGACATCTATTAGGTTGAGGTTTTTGGTGGCTGATTTTGGGTTAACCCCGGTCAAACGCGCTACCGAAACTATCAGTTTCACGACCAAAGGTATCATTAGGCGAGGCCGCATATATCATTACCTTCTGGGCCCCATATATCAACAACTGAACTTTCTACATATCAATTATGATGTGAATATGTGTTTATCCAAAGTTAATAGAATTCTTTAAAGAAACTGTTTAGATGGGGATGGTTCTTGAAATGTTTCGGGTGGCCGTATCAGACTACATTGGCAAACATCCGTTAGAAGGTACAATCTGGAATCAATTTGGCACAAATTACACCACGGGTTTACTAATACCTAGCAATTAACAGATTGTAAAAAAAATACATTTGAATAAACTTGCACTGAGATCAAGTGGAGGATATCAATCGAGACATCTGACATAAGATTTCTGTAAAGCCATTGTGGACCGCCGTTTATTCGCCTGTCGGCGAACTATTTATTTGCGGTGTCTCTTATTGTGTAATTTAACCGACGATAAAAGTGATACCCGCTAAAGCTATAGGTAATAAATTAACACGCGTCCATTAAGACGCAAACTGACGGGTGCTGACAAAGAAATACGAATTCATTTGAATTCCTCGTTTTTGTCAGTTTGTGGCGATATTGCTTTAACACGTGGCGAGGTATTCGATAAAAATCTGTAAAGGATTATTTAGCCTTTAATGGCAATCTGAGAGAATCGTCTATTTATCAAGAAACGTGTGTATCTGTTCCATTTAGTTGAAATATGTATAAAAAATCGGTGTCAATCTTAAAAGATTTAAATTCTCTAAAGAATTGCCTCAATTTTGTCAAGATAAATCAATTAGGCATCTTCCCCAGTCAATTATGTTGAGTTTCAATTATCAATCAAAAACCAGCTTAAATTATTTCAAATCAAAAGCAAACTGAAAAATAGACAATGGTATTAAAAATTACTCATAAATATTTTTCTCAGTTATGAAACTTAACAATCCTCCGTCAGTTTAATGTATAAATATACACAGTCAAAACCTTTTTTGGAGTTTAGGTAATTAATCCATTAAAATGCATGTAAACATGCACCCTATAATTCGCGTGTATCAAATGAACATGAAATAACATAATATAATAATATGATACCATTTCTACTAGTAATAATGACACATTTAAGGCTGACTAACTTTATAAAAATAGCTGTCTAGTGGAGGAAAGAAGTGTACCGTCCTTTACAAAACTTTAGAATCAAAATTTGTTCATGACAAATAATCTAAATTTTTGTAACGAACAGTATTTACACGTATTCATGATCAAAATATCATATATAAAAATATTTAATGTCAATTAAAAAAAGGATATATATATATATCTTTCTAATATAAAAATCAGCAAAGAATAGTATGCAAAGTTTATCTGCAGTAGCAAAATTCATTTCCAATCTTCAATTTCTTTGATTTTTTTTCAAAATCATATGAAATTCAAATTTCATGGCAACAATTCGCGACATAGCCAAGTACTGTCGCGGTTTCCTCAGTAGCAGATGGTGAGGCTATCTTTTTGAAGGTATTCAATTTGTTAACATCGCGTCAAAATGAGAATTTTATGTTCTAAATTTGTAAATCTTGTGAGGAGACTTTGCGGTGGATACATTATGTAATTATTTACTAAGATAAGCCGGACAAACAAACTTATCGGCTGTGAAATGTATACTCCAACACAAAGTCGTTATGCGACACAACGCATGTACAAGCTTTAAGACGCGTTGTGAGCTTTAGTTAAACCAAATCGGTCGCTTACATTGAAAATTTTTTTTAAAAAAATCATGTTTTTAAATATAAGCCTTGTGTGTTTTATTAATCTTTAACAAGTACTTCGAATTCTTCAGAACCATTTTTATGACTATGATTTGGAAAAAGAATTATTATTTGAGAAAAAATGCCCAAAGAATAAACTATGACTATTTAGGCAATTGTATTCAATT
Source organism: Magallana ariakensis (assembly GCA_020458035.1). Lineage (NCBI taxonomy): Eukaryota > Metazoa > Mollusca > Bivalvia > Ostreida > Ostreidae > Magallana > Magallana ariakensis. Next base: position 48,963,756 of record CM035815.1, on the reverse strand, counting down.
CTAAACTAAGAAAAAGAAAATGATAACTTGAGAAAAGGGGTTTTCAGATAACAGTATGACTATTTGGGCATATATATTTTTTTAATTCTTAACAGGACTTCATAAGGTTGACATGCAAGACATCTGCGTTCATTTACAACTGAACGAACCGCTGAACTGGGGTTGATCTGGTCATTTCGGATGCTAGTATGTACAAATGGATCTTAAACGAACATGCTAATTCTTAACAATCATTAAATGGGCTGCAAGACAATGTCCCCCTTAAAAAAATCTTACTAACCTGTAATACATATATTAGCTAACAAAACTGCATTCATGTGTGCAAGAATGATTTTCTATATATTCAAGTTTTCTTTGTCTTTATACGATATTCATACAAAAGATACGAATTATACATGTATATATATCGAAATTTACTTATATTCTTGCTTAATCACGAGTGTTCAAAGGTCTGTTATCCTGTCATGGGCATGCTTGAACTCACAATATATTTAGTAAACATTTACAAGAGAGAAAATGTTCATTTAAAAAAAATAGATGATAGCGTGTTCAAATTTTTAGTGGGTGGGGGGGGGGGGGGGGAGAGAAGGAGGGGAATGGAGGTTGTATTTTGAACAATAAAATGACTGCTTCGACTCGAAATAAAACACATGAAAAATTTAAATAAACTTATTAAATGAATAAATACATGTAAATGACTGGACAGTTTGGAGAAAGACAATTTATATATGCTGATATAAATATTAAAAATAGCCATCTCAATTTTGTTTTAAAAAGCAATGCTGTTTTCTAAGCCATAGCAAGATAAAAATGAAAGGTAAGCGAAATAGGCTATACAAATGAAATACATAACTGGTTGAATTGATTACTATCAATAACATTTTCTTTTCTTTGTTTCTATGCATACGAATTGGACCTTTGTTAAATGTATACGCATATAATCACTGGAATGCTAATTACATTATTGTACATTAAAAACATTTGCCGTGGCATTCAAATAATGAGCTAATTGATTTTTCAACATGTACAGAGTTTATCACAAACATTAAAGTATTTTAACACGCGTGGTTTTATTTGATTCTTTGTTAACATTTAAACGAAAATTTCATATTTCACAAAATATTGAATATTGTGAGACTGATTCAAAACCGCTAAGAAATTTTATAAAAAATTTGGTGCCCTCAGCCGCTTCTATATGGAAAAACTTCAAAGAAATTTTTACTGTGCCCGACAAGTGAAAATAACTCCATTTTAGAGTTTTAAAAAAGCTCGCAGCTGCTGACCCTGGAGATTTTTGACACGAATATTATAATTGAATATTTATTGTGCTCCTCTTTATATGAAGCAACACCAATGAGACATAGTTAGAATGACGTCATAACCCAGTTTACGATTCTTTTATAGGAACAAGACAGAAAATTTCAGTCATATCTTACCAGCGTTACACCCTGCGCAGGCGCACAGCTTGCAATTTGAAAGGTGGCGTTCTTCAGTGGTAGATTTGACGGCCATTTTCTCTTTAATCTCTTTCTTCTTTTATTCACGCAGTCTGTTGTCATAGTAATATCACTAGCAGATACACTGAATCCGACAGAATGCCATTTCTTGTCCTTCAAAGCGAAATTTCTATATTGCACTTTTCTGTTATTGTAAGTGAATACTATATATTTCCTAGAGAGTTGTATTGACACTAAAGTAATATTGGCTTGTCCTATATGTAATATACATTCCTTTTTGTCATACACAGGTTCATGTTTTATCACAAAGAATATCGAAAACTCGTCAGGGAAATATAAACAGTTCTTAAAGACTTTGGAGACAGGAAACTGCAAATCTATATTGTTTCTTGAGAATTTATACGCATGCGCATGACTGTTGGTATCGTAGAGCACACTGACTCCATTTGGTAGGAACCCGTATTTTGGTATACTTTCTTCCAGAAGGTCTGCTGGTAAAATTCCTGAAACAAAGATTATAAAATGTGTATTGTATTATTCATATTTTTAATATAAATCCATTTAAGCTTGAGCATATACCCCAAAAAAGCAACGAAGAAGAAATAGTATACGTAACCCTAATTATTCATACGAACACTTCAAGTAACCAATGTTCAGTACACAGAAGTACAGTTTGGTCTATAAATACAATGATTATATGTAAGAGAGTTGTTAACCCTTGGCACAAAGTGCCACGTTTTAGGAAGCTAAAACATGTCATGTTTTTATGTTGTTATAAGGAAAGACACATAATCAATTCATATCACTTATTATCATTTTTTAATTAATAATTATCATTTTTTTAATTAATAATTATCCCCGTCTTCCGAGAAGACTCTCGTAACACTGGTGGATCTTAATTATACTGTGGCGCAGGGAAACTTCATGTGGCGCCTAATGTTTCAGTTCGGCTCTACAACGATGTAACGTGGTGTTTGTACATAGTGAAAATGCTAGAGGAGAACCTAATTTGTACGAAATGTGGAACATGTACTTCTAAATACTGAACTTTTTACCATTCAACGAATAAATGATATAATGACACAAGACAAATAAGTTCATCATTGTTTGTTAAAATAACTTAATTGAATATTTCAAAGACCATTTATTTATTCAACCATACATAACAAGAGTAATAAAGTTGTTTTAATTTTTTTTAAAATTAAGTTCAGCAACATCCAAACAAACAATAACATATTAGTAGTAAAACTTTGTACAGATAAAGTTGTTTTATAATTGTTAAAAAAAAAACCGTTATAAATTGAGCATTTCTTGTTGAACTGTCAGTGCTTTCAGATCTGTGGTCTGATCATTAACCTTGACTATCGAAGATGCCTGGAGTCTGTTGCATCGAATGATCTTTTCTTGTTTACACCTGATTAGGGTACGCTCGGAGGAGTTTTCGGGGGGTGGTAAGGGGGTGGCGAATCTCCAGAAGCGCTCTGTTTGCTTTGGTTTTATCAAAAACGTAATGCTATAGGGGTATCTCCGTCCAAATGCTAAAATAATGAGATGAATAAAAGTGTTGAATTCAAACATAAGTTGTCTCATTCAATTAAATCAATTTGAACACGTGTTTTTCTCGGGTCGACACACATTGACGACACGCCCCTTTGGACAAGCAAACCGTCAACTGCCAAACGACATTTAAAAGTCATCTCTGATCGTAAAGGACAGGGCAAACACGGCATTTAACTCAGACTGGTCTAGAAACGTTATTCCTTTTCTTTTGATCGCTTATTCATAATTCATTAAGTTTTAGCCCAAAAAACTTGCTTCAAGCTCATTTTAGACCCGACTCGTGTTAAGGTACCAGCTGATTTTCTTCCTTACAGTTCTCCACTTTCCTAAAGTAACCTAATTGGATTTTTGAACGATTTCTTTGTAAATGATCTTGCCTTTTGATTCTTAAATGTCAAATTAAACTAAAAGTCACTGTTTCTTTACAGAAAAGAATTCGAGGAACGATGACTGTGTCACTTCATTTAATTTCATCACATTTAATTGACTTCTCGTTACTTGGACGAAAGAACAGTCATTTGAAATTTTTGAAACTGACAAAATATTTCAAAAGATATGAGGCATGAATATCTTGATACAAAACGAAACATCATAAATAATGACTTCTATATTGCTACTTAATGGTTTAAAATATTTTCGAATCTTAGATGTAATTTTTTTGATTATTTATGAATAAAGTCGCAGTTTCTCTTTATAGCGACGGCTTAAACGTGAGTGAGCTACCCTTCGCCCGGCATGACTTCATTATAAAATTGCCCACAATAAACACCTGTGCTCTTAAAAGCACAATTGAGACACCAAATGGTGCGTCACTATCAATTCGAAAACATTTAAAACCGCGGAAATGGCGAGTAATTGAGAATTTACATGTTCGGGAAATAAAGAAAATCTTGATGTCTTACTTAAAATGCTCTAGATCAAAGTATTACATGCAAAATTATTTTTAAGTGAACATTATTAAGTTTTTTAAAATGATAAAATGTGGATATTTGATGTTTTATGTTTGGTAAAAGAGGTTAAATGATGGATAACCCATAAGACGCTTTTGATTGGGTACGGGTACGAATCGGTACAGCTGAATCTCGACAAAGTTAATAACTTTATTATTGCAGCAAATAAGATTTTTGTGATAAATATCAATCTAGCAATAGCTTTTTTATTTTTTTTAAAACCAAGATCCAATTATTAAGTTAAATTGTGCCAATGACAGATGCAACTTCATTCACTAAATGCACTATTCATGAAAAAGATTTTTTTAAAAGATTGGGTTTTGGAAGACTATATTTGAATACTTGTAGGCATATCTGATATTTGTTTTCAAATTGGAAAAGACAAAAAAAAATGCATGTACTTTTAAATAGATATTTAGCATTATGTCAACGATCTCTAAGAAATGGAAAGTTCAAATCACGACAATCGTCTAATATATCTGCATAAAATACTCGGATATTTTTTTTACCAAGACGTAAAATTTAATCAACTTTTGACCTTTTTGTTTTCAATCAAAATTTTGAGAAGGTGTTGTATATAGGAACATTTTTAATTCCTCTTCCTTAACCTTCTAAAATAGAAAAGATAATTACCGATTTAAAGAAAGGGACTTATACATTTTGTGGCCATCCCACGCTTGTCGTAATTTCTGCCCTTGTGGTCGGCCTGGAGTTCATTACAGCTTGTATGTGGACTTGAATAATTTAATGAATCGACATGTAGATGTGATTTGCATGTAAACAAACTTTAATGTAGCGAAGGAAATTGCCGTTCGCCTGTGAAAGTAAATAATCTTATTTTATGTGAATAGTATACCATCGACCCTCCGGTGAATAAATATTTATGATATTGTTCCGGAAAATCCTTGTAAAGTTCACCTGACTATTTGCAAATTAAGAACATTTCAATGGAAGTGTCTGTAACCAATTGGTTTAGCAACATTTAAAACATGAGAAGAGAAATGAAGTTTGCCCCACGAGGTCTCGACAAAAATATCCAGTTAAATATTCTAATTTGTAGGACTATAGAGTCACCTTTATAAAATCGTATAAAAGATGCTTCTTTTTATTTATTTGGTTGGCCACTTTAGCTTCGTAAGAGACATGCTGACTTAATGTTTTTTTCAGTAGTCAAAATAGGAGAAAATTCACAAACATCGGTCAAGATAAATCATACCTACAAATATAATTGTTATTATACAAATCACAATATTAATTATTAAAATGATGCCAAACAATCAGTTAATTGATTATTTGTTTAATTTATATGTCTGAAAAACTCGCCGCCGAAATAAAGAAAGAAAAATCAAAGTTCTCTAAATGAAAATTGTGTTGTTTGGTGTAAGCAAATATTCCATCTATTAGATATAGATTTGCATTTTTCACCAGGTATAATGTTTGGGGATCTCTTTATCATTTACAATCTCACAGAGATTGAAGTCAGCAAAAGTATGCGACAAAAGTAAAAGCTTACCTGCACACGACGTCTGGCTGGAAATATTTCCATGGACCCTCTTGCAAATTAAATTTAAATTCACTAAAAATAATATCCTTTTTAGCACCAGAATTAGATCCATTGCTTCTTTCTATGAAAATTAAGTTAATTTTTCCATTCTTTCTTATCAATTCTCCGATCAATCCGTTAAAAAAGAACAAGCCAATGAATGCAAGCTATATCATCACATGATTGCTGACGCGATAAGGACCTTTTTCTACAATATGGCGCTGATTGTCATAATTAAAACCTTTCAAACTTTTTAAACTCCTTTCGCCAATATCATGCCTGTAGTCAGCGAAGGCGGGGCCACAATCACTTTCTGCGTGAATTATTGGATTAAGTTACCGAAAGATTCTTCTCCGGGTAGCTAAGTGTTTCAAATGGATACAGATAGAAGACTAATCAAAGATCTGCTCCTGTTCCCGTGAACGATGTGGCTGACTTAAGTATCTCTTAAACTGTTTCCCTTTTTCTCTGCTTTCGCAAAGAACTGAAAGAAAATTGCAACATTTACTTTCTGATTTTTTTGGAGACAATACTCCATTTATGAAAGAAGGTTATACCAGTAAAAGACCCCACAAGATGTAAAAAGATTTTTGACTTGAAATGACAGAGTTACTTGGATTTTAACCTGTGAAGTGGAATAGATAGCGCATATCATCAAATCAAATCTGGTCATTTTGAAGAAGGTCCTTTCTGTTCTCTTATGAAGCTCTGTATTGGTATACTCTTTCCCAAAAGGAACAAGATCAAGGCATATCGTATGTACCAAACCCGCTTGGAATGCTAATCTGTATCAATAACATGTAATATATCACCTCCAAGCATGGAGTCACTACCAACACGTCTATATATGTAAAACGCCGGCATTTCGACTTGATGTAATTTGGTCGTGACGATAACGCGTGTATCTTGTCGAAATATCAAAGCAACGCAAACAACGCAGTCACTTCAAGTTGTCAACACCCAATATAATAATGCGATGCGACCAATAATTCTGATGTTATGATAAAGAAGTCTCTTCATGCCCAGCTATCGCCATGGGTTGCCGTAGAAGGTCTATAAAGTCTTTTTATCTCTCTCAGATTTGCTGACATCCCGGATTTTTCGTCGATTAGATGGTCCCTCCATTGCTGATCAGTCTGGGACCCTCCAAAATATGCGTCCCCCAGACTGTAAGAGTTGTTTATAATCAGAATAAGGAATATGTCTTACTAAAAATACTGCTTTGAATTTTTATACATTTTATTATTGAAGAAATTTTTCAATTAAGACATAATCATAATGTGTTACTGTACGTAAGAATATTAAAATTTACACAATATATATATATATATATATATATATATATATATATATATATATATATATATATATATATATATATATATATAAAGCACTAAATAAAATCAACAACACTAGGGATCTTTAAAGTGTCGGATCTAATGTATAGATACTAAGCCAGTAAAATGAATATATAAAGCACTGAAAATGGCTAACGACACGAACAATTGAAATTGTCAAATTTTCGGGACAACCAGTCCCTTCTTCAGGACATAAGAGAAACAAAAAGGATTACATAGGTAAAAACAAAGAAAACAAAATCTTCGGATCTTAACCCAAGCGCCGTACGACTTAACATCGGGTGTTTGAATTTTCGATTATTAATTCGGACATCAATTTTAATTAGCCTAATTAACTCGATCAGGCGTGAAGTTGACAGTCGATTGATTACTCCAGAGCGATCGGCCACATTGGCAAAACCTTATCAACATTGTTCATCAAAACTGTATAAAATGTAGTTATTATTTTTTATAGGTTCTTTAGTAGTGTTAGTTGTAGTGCTAGATTTTGTTTTCTTTGTTTTTACCTATGTAATTCTTTTTGTTTCTCTTATGTCCTGAAGAAGGGACTGGTTGTCCCGAAAATTTGACAATTTCAATTGTTCGTGTCGTTAGCCATTTTCAGTGCTTTATATATATATATATATATATATATATATATATATATATATATATATATATACGTCAGAAGACCTCAAACAAATTTCATCCGATGATATAATAATATTCTAGGATATAAGACGCCATTGCATATTATGTTTAATATGAAAAGTTGATCTAATTTAACAGTTTTATATACCATACGTTGCCTGTAAACTTCTGCCATATTATTGACTTTGCAGTGAATTGCTATATATTGGTGCATGTAGCTATTGCGAATAGATTCCTACATTATTGAGGGTTTTTTTGCTATGGAAATGAAATGCAGTGTTGTAAATTATTCCAAGAAATAAAAGGAAAAAACTCAACAACATACGATCTGTATTAATTTTGTTTTATGTCTCATTTTGAATATTACTTTGAGTCATGAAAAATGCATTGAGGTGCTGTCTTTTTCTGCAAGAAAAATAACTTGTAAGCGTGTAAATTGTAATTTTCTTGAGAAGGATTCCTATCACCGCTATATCTTGACTTCAGATAAACTGGTGGGGGAGAAGATACTCTGAATTATAACAAAACAACCGGGATCTTTTAAAGCCACTTTAATTGAAAGCACCCGGGCATTTCACATAACCAGCTATTATGGCTTCTCGGTTAATTTACCAAAGTTAGGAGACATTCTTTCACGTAGTGTGTGAAAGTTAACCACGCCACAATATAAGTCGTACCTCATCTTTCAAAAAAAAAAAAAAAATACAGAATCTGGTATTTTTGTTATTTAAGTATAAAGTAATTTTGTCGACAAGATTACTAGTATTAAACAGATTTTGCTCTTTTTGAGTTCGAGGTACTTTCATTTCAGATTCTTTTTCTCGTCGTGTAGACAGTTTTTTTTTCTTTAACTTCTTAAACCCTTCATGGATGACAATTTAACAGATTATTCCACTCGGTTTTTAAATATTTAATTCGATTTTTTGAGCTTTAATATGATTACATGCTAGTTGAATACGACTGAACAAGCACTCGTGAGGTCTTGAAGTGCCTAAATCCTAAATACAGATACTCCATACCCTGTCAAGGTTTTGCAGCTAAGGGTCGCATTATTTGCTTTGGGTCCTTTGAACATCCCTGGCTGGTTTACCTAAGTCGGGTAGTGACACCTTTGCTAGTCACTTCGTTTTAATCTTTCATCTCGCCGTTTTATCAGGGAGTCGAGAGCAGGGCTAAATATTTACCATGTCGATTTGTCCGCAATTTGGCAGACTCGAAGAAGAGGCGCTTTAATTAATTTGATATACTTTAACCCGCTACCTACTCACCTGTTGTTAAGACATTCTCAACTGGATGAAATTTATAACATTCTATATGGTCCAAGACTATCAGATTTATAACGCACTTTTGGTAGATAGGAATATGGATCTCTTGGCAAACTGACATTTTTCATCAGGTTAAATTAAAATCTTCTTTAATCACTGTTCAGTCTGGCAGTCTCTAAATAGAAAATAAACAAGATGCTGTTTATTCTTACAATATACAGGTCATAAAAGGGATTGACGAAACCGTCTAGGGTTTAAAAATGGAGGTTTAATTTTTAATGAAAGATTGAAAGTACTAGCGCTTTATTTTAATTTTAGACCTTAATTATTTTATAGTCTTTCTTCATTGATTTGATTTGAACATATTTTTATTGTACAAAAATACAATTGGGATTGGGCACAAGTTCCATAACTTAGACCGCCCTCTCCCAATACAAAGATGTAATACAATATATGTGTACACAACATAAATAAAGGTCAGTGGATATAATGGCGGTATACATATATGCAATTGACATGTATATAATTTTCAACGGTGTACAAGAGTTTTAAGATCAGTTAAATCTTTCAGTGTTTTTAATATAAGTATAAACTAATGTAAATAAATGATTGTTTTCATTGTCACTTATTGCACTGTCACCCCAAAGTAAAACATGAGTGTTGACAATGTTAAGATTTACAATTTGAAAAATGTCATTAAATAGAACATTTCTAGCATCTTTATATTTATTGCATGTGAAAAAATAATGGTAAGTGTCTTCGATCTTACCACATGAACAGAGTGGACTGTTTATTATATTACATCGAAATAAATCATTATTAAGTGCACAATTGTGACGAAGTCTAGTATGAATAATATTCAAAAATCTATCACCATATATGAAAAAATTAGGTCTAGTTCTACAAGTAAGTACATTTTCATTTTTGACAGAAACATGTATTTTTTCCTTAAAAATTCGAACAGAGTCACTTTCACGGACATCCGTTGAAAGCGCATTCCATTCATCAACAACAGTAGGAACAAACGAAGATTTATACAAATTCAAACGACATTTTGGTATAGAGTAATTCTGTGCATTTCTGGTAGTATAGTTAGATACAGTAGCCCGCTTGTATGGAAAAATATCCTTTACATAACTGGGTAAAATGTTTCGGTCAATTTTATACATTGTTTTTAGCCTGGATATTTTCCTTCTACTATAAAGCGTTTCCCACCCTGTTTCAAAGTAAAGAGATTCCCGAGAAGCAAAAATAGGTAAACCTGTAACAATTCTTGCTGCAATCAATTGTATTTTTTCTAATTTGTCAGAATCAGAAATAGAACATCCGCCCCATACATCAGATGCATATTCTAACTGAGGCCTTATAAATGAAGTATATAATAGTGACAGTGATTTTCTGTTAAGTTTAAATTTAAGTTTTTTCATTAGTCCCAATTTCTTTTGAGCATTTGCTATAATAGAATTTATATAAGATGACCATGGAAGGTCCTCAGAAAATATAACACCTAAGTGTTTATGAGTGGGTACGAATTCCAAATCGCATCCTTGAAATTTTAACGTAGGGGTTACTGTATTAGGTTTATTATTAAAATAAACAGCCTTAGTTTTTGAAGGATTAAAACTTAAAAGCCATTTCTTAGACCAACCTTCTAAAGTTAAAAGATCCCGATTAAGATTAGATTCCATATCGTGTACATTGATTGCAGCATGTTGAAGACTATTTCTTCATTCAAACTCGGATCACTGGTACATGCTAGTACATGTACATACAAAGAATAAAAAAAAATAACTAAAAGGAAAAAAATAAAACGACCCTAAAAAAAAATTCCAAAATTAAAAAAAAGCAACAAAAATAACAGGTAAGTGTAACTATTAGCAGATACAAGTACATATATATGTAGAAACATAATTATGTTAACGTACGTACACTCAGTTGTAAATGGTTAGGAAAGAGCATACTTTTTGATTGTTTTTAGCATTTCTACATTTGTTATAATTCATCAGCTCGTAAAAGTTTCAACTTTTTAAAAGTTTTTACCTTATAGGCATAATAGGAAATATGAACACGTATATGATATATATTTCGGATTTTAAAATGGGCAACATATTAATAATAATATAATTTGTTTGTTAATAAGTTACAATAAAGCGCTTGAAGCGAGGATTCATTGTGTTCTTTGTTCAGAATGTAATCCGTTATACGGAGAGAATAAACCCATTCCATGGAACGGTGTAAAGTTTTATATTTAATGTGTAGAGTTTGAAAGTCTTCAACGAGAAGAAACATTTTAAATGAATTGTAGGCAGAATTAGCATGGCGGGATTTATAAAACGTTTCACTCTTGAAATACTTAGTAGTATAAAAACTTTTTTTGTATTAAAACATAGGTAACAAAACATTCATGTTGAAATCTAATGGTAGTGATTTCTCAAGTGAACGCCACAAAAATCATCTAATAAGACTTACAGAAAAAAACAAAGTGATGAACTTGGAAATTATAATGTCTTTTATCTGTAATTGAAAACTATAGACATAGCTCATAACAGAGAAAAAAAATATTTTTTAGTTTTTATATTTATTCATTCAGAAATACAACTTTGGGCAATACAGCCGATCAGTTTACAATAATTCAAATATTATAATATAATAAAATATAAACATTAGACTCTTTGGAGTCTAAAATGGTGGGGGGGGGGGGGGCTGAAACCCCTGACCAAGTGTTTCACAGTTCCACGTTTTTCATATAGTAAACTAAATGTATTTACATATTATATACAGATTTGAATATACAGTTTCAAAATTGAATCTTATAAGACTTACAGAAAAAAAAACAGCGTGATAAACTTGTAAATTATGTCTTTTATTTGTAATTCAAAACTATATACATAACAGAGAAATAAAAAAAAATACTTTAAGTAAGTATATAAACCTGTTGATGAATGAAAATTAGAACAGAACTAAATAATTAAGTCAAATTTAGCTTCAGTGACGTCAATAACAAGTGATATCCCTCATTTTCTACTCAAATGGCAAAAAATCGAATTTTCTCTGTCTTTAATGATAAAAACAGAAATTGCATGCGTCGACCAACATAAGTGTATGTCATGTTGTAAATTTTGAATTTACTAGGTGAGTGTAAATACAAAATTTGGTCGACACATGAAGTCATCACATGCAGTCATCTTTTTTCTCGTTAACATCTACCCTAAACTTGGACATTGTTTATGTTTTTGTTTGTTTTGTTTTTTTTGTGTTTTTTTTAAACATACAAGTTTGTCATACTGATAGCGCCATGCATATTACAAAAAGAACATTTTGATGTGGTGTTTTGATTTTTCATTTTTGTTTTCGAGGAATTTAATACATGAATTAATTTCATTTAAAATTTTGGAGGAATCAGAAAATGTTTTAATTTCGAGGGGAAAAGAGAATATGAGATTTGGTAGCTGTAGTATATATCAGATATTTATAGAAAATTGTAAATAATCCTTTCTTCCTTCCTACATATGGGCATATCCCTCAAACTATTTTTAGAATCGGTAGGACAAAGTAGTGCCTTTAAGCCAAATAGTTAATATACTTGCAGAGTGTATATACATTTATTGGGACATTTTAAATCAGAATGCTTTACACATGTCAGAAAAGAGGATTTGCAATTTTAAAAGCAAGTGTCAAAATTGATTTATCATTTGAAGGATAAAATTGAAATTGGTTGATGTACACCATTTCCAAAAACTGTGAAATTCCCTTCTTTTACTTTCATTTTCAGAGTTTTTAATACAGACACATTTTGCCGGAAAACGAATCTTCACCATGATATTTTAACAGGAGAGAGACAATTTGACGAACTTTCTTTCAAGAGGTCCCTCGTTGCTGAACGAAAATTAGGGCCGGAGCTACATGTATAAACCCTAATGTTAACATTACCGCCTAAGGAAAATGCATTAGTCGACTATACCCATATACCTCTCTCACTAAATGACATAATGCATTTATATGCAGGTGTATGATTAGGATATGAAATAAAAAGATGAAAATCTAAGGGTTTTATTTTCGGTCAGTCATGTAACTGCAGGGACTTAGGTACAACCAAGTATATGGCATGTACTCAAAAACAGAGTAAGAGTTTGTACATATATGTTAGCAAATTTTATTCGACAACAGGTACAAATTCATTTGTTTAACATTATGTCCATCTTTTAATGTACATTGAATTAATTATTTTGTTAGGAACTAAAGTATTCCCACACATTTAATAGTTTTTTAAAGAAATTAAAAAGCATAAAATCACAAACTCTACATTTGTGTTTACATTATAGTGCAAACTGGAAACTCAAATTGCACATTAATTACAAAATCTACTATGCCCAGTACCATTGGTTTCCGGATAATTTCCCCCCAAATACTTTAAACAATGACAATACAATTATTTATTACTCATATATGTACACGCTTAAAATTACTGATAATCTTAAAATAAAATATCATATTTGAAGAAAAAAAACCCACAGTCGTTTCCGCTTTGGTGAACTATGCTCCGCCCTAGGTTCAAGTTTCCATATCACGTTTTGTTGATTTTCTTAACTACACATACTAAGTACATATCAACGAGGAACAGTCAAAAACGATTTATTAGGGAAAAAATTTCTTGATTGACTTGCATCTGTTTTCACCCTTGGAAAGTGTCAAGAACGGGGGGAAAATTATTTCCCGGATTTACTGTATATAGTATATTGGAAAGTCTTAATATTTAATACTCTTATCCATTCGAAAGTTCCACCCCACTCACCGTATAAAAGGATTTCATTACCACCCTTGTACTTTCATACCGTTTGCAATTCAGGACCAAATGGAGGCATCCAACTGCACAAAAGAACCCTGTATTAAAAACTACCATGCCAAAATAGAACTGTATAATTGATATTGATATTATTATTCCTTTTTATAAAATTGAACTAACATACTTTATTCGGCCTTGTAGAATTCAAATTCATCAGTAGAATCAGATAATATATGACACCTAACTTTCAGACTAGAAATCCACACAAGCTTTATACTCAAAACGCATAATGAACCAAGGTAAACTATAATTTCTTGATACTGTTTAACTAAAGTAGTTCAGCATATTGCGTAATATACTGCCAAAGACTTTACACAGTAGTCAGTTGTTTTCTAGTCTATGCTGACCCCCTTGATGGTTAAAAATATATTTATTTTTCGCCATTTACGTCAATAAATGACATGTGTTCATTTCTATATCTGTTTTGTTTTTTCTATGCTTAACATCAAAAAACTAAGTGCAGTTGTTTAAATAACATAGGAACATAAATAGACTTTATATGTGTATCATCGATAAGAGATTGAAATGGACATCCATACAAATGACACTCTAGATTTTAAACCCAGTTAAACCCCTTTACCGGCGGGTAAGCCTTCACTGTTCATTTTTTACAAATTTCTAGGAATATTTTTAATCTTTTGTTCATTATTTTGATTCAAATTTGAACTACACAAGGTTCCGCCTAGTAAAGTCACATTTTTAACAAAATATTTATAGCCCACTTTTGATTTTAACGTATCGTCTTTATGTTGATGTTATGATAGTCTTTGAATCAACGATTTGTAGTGAATCTTTGCAGTCAGAAAATAATCAGGAAATGCATTATTTTAACACAACAGAATATGTCATTCTTTAATAAAAAATCCTGTCAAGATTCAACGTATATTTATTTACGGAATACTTTTACGACCAAAGTTGATTATAGTTATATACATGGTCTCGACAGAGGTCAAGTCATTTTAAAGCTGCTTGGTCCGATTTTATGTCAAATTTTGTGTACGCTTTTAAACGATCGTTATGCTAAGTATGTGTATAATAACAGACATTTCAGTAGTTAAGCCAAATTTCAATGAACAAAATATGTACAAAATTTGTTCGAAAAAAAAAAAACCGACATAAAATGGTATTGTTATTTCGCCCCATGTTAAAATTCGCCCATGACGTCGAGACACCGGTACTTTGACACCGCTATAAATAAAGGTTATATTGTTCAGGCAAATTAAAATTAACCGTTGTACATTTTGTTCGCCGATTCTGCTGGTGTAAATAGGAGAAAAGCCATAACTTTCTAAGATAATTGGTTTGTATGGAAAGTTATTTGATACTGTAATAACCAAAAAATCGGACCAAGCAGCTTCAAATAATTTTATCAATGTGACCGTATCAGTATATATAAATATATAGACAAAAGACAGAGGCTGAATGGTAATCCAGACTTTTGAAAATGAAAATGTGGAGGGTTACTTTCATTTTAAGATTAGTGGTCTTTTTTCGATCCTTTATTTGCTTGTCATGACGCGAATTATTACGTGTAAGTAATAAAATGTTTATGCTTAGTATTGTATTGTTTATTTGCTAAAATTCAAATGAATTATAAGCAGTTGAAACATATGTACATAATTATAAATATATAACGCTACACTCTATCCAATCAGAATCAAACAGTTCGCTATTGATGTTAAACAATATTCTAAAAAAATATTATTCATACATGTACATTCATAGGAGGAGAGACCCTATAAATCAATAAATCAAATGATTATAATAATAATAATAATAATATTATTAATAATCATAATAATAATAGTGATAATAATAATACATCAGTTGGATGTACTAGTTATCCGACATCCCGTTTTTTACCTGCCTCACGCAGAAACATTGCGAGATGGCACAATTGTTTGCGATTATGAATGGCAAGGAGTTGAACTAACTTAAACATTGAAGGACGAGACCAGTAATATTTTTTTAAATACAATACCCGTAGACTTTTATAAAATGGACAGATAAGTATGAAATGGAATTCATCCTCGACTTCACCTAAATTACAATATTTACAGATACGCATCGATCTGACAGTTCCATTATAACGGCCTTGCTCTACCAAAAGCATATGCGATGACAGTCTATATTTTGTTAAAAGGACAACAAGGTTTTCCGGAATATTTTTACGCAAATAAAATTGTAACGAAAAAGTGTCAGGCAGATACTTGTACAATAAACATTTAGAGGATGACTCGAAAAATGCGTCTCTTTCCTGTATAAAAAAATCAGACAACCTCTGCTTTACAATTTTTAAGAAAACATTAGTGTTAGCCACATTTTGTGAAAGCCAGACTTCATGCATACCCAGAGATACTAATAATTCTCTGACATTAAAACACCATGTATTTGGTATCAACTATGAGACCATTTCCTCATATACATTGCGTAATATACAATTTTCTGTTTTAATCAATTTCAACCAATACTTAATGATGCGCAATTTACGTATAATACTCATAGGTAGACGACCTAACTCTGAATAAACCATAAAGTTTGACGTACATTTTTTAACTTTCAAAATTCTTTTACAAAAGTTTGTGTGAACTCGTTCTATTTCATCACCAGAATGAAAACCCCATATCTAGTAGTGTGTTTGAAATACCGTTTATATGTGTTAAAAGGATGATTATTATTGTGATCGGCTTCGGCCGATCACAGTTGTGTCCATATGAGGCATCCGGCAAATTTTACTATTTGCGCACGCATTGCGCATTGCACTACTTTATTTACTTTGCAATGATAACCTCATTTAAATCTTTAGTAACACGTAGAATACTAAATAAATGTTACTCTTACCCGTTTGCCTTGAAATTAAAACGTTTATACAGTTACATACAAACTGATTCTAATCACGTTTGTCTTCACATATGCGTAAGAATATTTATCGGAAGTATAATTCGCCTACTAAAATTATAGCATAGTCATGCCTTGCTATTTCGGAACAGAGTAAAGTAAAGTCGTACCCAAAATGAGTCGTACCCAAACAGAATCATAATCCATTTGTCCGGAGATAAACATGATATTTGGATAGTAAATAAAAAGATATGCTGTTAAGGTTAGGTTTTGAATTAATTACAATTTAGAAATTACAAAATAATTGAATGTAGAATTTTGGTTATCTTCAAACAAAGTTTAATGTCTGCCAAAGAGTTTCCTATATCAACATTTGATAGACAACTATTGCAGGCACGTAGCATTGTTTTTGAAAGTAGGGGGCTAGAGTCATCCAAAAATCTTGACAAAAAAAAAAAAAAAAAAAAAAAAAAAAAACCTGGCCCCCCTGCTACGTGCCTGTAAATTCGTTTACATTTTACATGCAATCTTATCTTTGAAAAATGGTTACTTATATCGGAAATTAAATCAACAAGACTGTGCTATATACAGTTTATTGCATGTACATTAACAGAGCTGACCAATGATATTAACCTACATGCCGATCATTCCTTTAAAAGGAATACTTGTTTTTAATTACCACGAGTTAATATCACAAGAGGGGGTGGATGTCAGTCCTACTTCCAAGCACCTTTAGAAGATAAAAAATAAAATAAGTTAAACAAACGTGATTTTTTTTCTCCGGTTATTGCAATTACTTAGTAAATACATGTGTAATATTCAAAAAATAGATGTACATTAAAAATATATTTACCTGGCTGACCATGCTAGATGTGAATAAATAAGTTTCGATGCCTTGAGAAAAGCGAGATAACTTTAATTTCTGGTCTTGCTCATTAGAACTGTTACCAGGTATTTCATTATCATATTTTATGCGTACACATGCTAAGGTTTTTGAAAACTTTCCTACAGTAGAGACGATTACAATGCGTTTACCTTTCCAGCAAATTACATGATTAAATCTTCACAGATACTAGTAAATTTAGTGCCGATTCACGTAATTCTGTTTTTGAACTATCAAAAATTGTGGAGACCACAGATAATACTAGGCTTCCAAATGTTTCTAATCTTTATTCAACATTTAATTTATCCATAATCCGAGCACCTTTGGTTTAAAGTCTTAAACAGCATCAATATTTTTGTTTTAGTTGAATGATTGGCTTTTCCGCATTTCTACTCGTTGAAAAGCTACATGTTGATTTACTTCAAATGTATCTGCATTCAAATCGTGCAAAAATAAGTCTAGATATGGTGGACACGTTCAAATCAACAAAACAAGCAAAGTTTGTCATTTTGATATTTTTAACTTTAACTAGTTGTCAAAGTGTTTGATTTATGTATATATTTGGTATTTTAAGGAATAGGATGTGACTACAAGCTGCCCTATATATTGGGTCCCGAAATCAGTTGGGGAGAAAAACTAATCACGCTTTTAGATAGCAGTATCACCTTATTAAGAAAAAATAGGCACTATATCTTTCAGAAGTCAATTTATTAATTCATCGATATTGACTTTAAGGCAAAGCGGGAGTAAAAATGAGAAAAAATCAATGTTTTTCCGAGTTTTGTAGGAAAGGTACGAGAGGATTCGATTGACATTCTAATTCTCCTTTTTGCACGCTTGCTGTTATTTGATTTTTTTTTACGTAACAGAAAACTCATTGACTATTCCAGGATTCCTTCAACATGCAGTTTATCACTCTTAAGAACTTGACAGACAAAGGCGGTGATATATGCTGTCACGGAATTCCCTACGCCGAGTTTGATCGAACAGGTATGTTGTCCAAATTCCCGTGAGAGACAAGTTGTACACAGTTATGCAAAATGTATATCAATATTTTTATTTCTAGGGCACTGGGGTATTTGGAACTTCATGCGCATAATTGAAGCCAGTAGACATGCAATAACAATAAAAAATGAGATTTTTCGACTAACATTTGAAAGCAAAGATTACACATTTATGACTCGAAGACAAAAGTTCAAATTCAGCCAAAGGTTTCACGACAATATAAGTTTGTTTTCCCGTTTTCTTCCTAAAGTCGCTTATGAACTGGTCGAAATCGGCAATTCTACCTTCACGATACACCAACAGCTTTTCGACAACCTTTCTGGGTCCAGTGAAATATTTGCCGAGTGTCTAACCCGAATAGTACACGTTGATTTGAAAACAAAAAAGCCGGTGGCTTTAATCCCTGAAGCAAACCATCGTTATTCGGACCTATATCGTAAAACCTCGGTCATATGGCATGACAAAAACATCTTTCCAGATGGCGTAGAGAAGAAGCCGTCGTATACAATGTCCGTTTCCGTTCCATACAGTGACATCGACTTTGCGCAACGCATGTCTCATGCCTCATACTGCAAATACTACACAGACTGCGCCACAAACGCCATTGATGCTGGCGTTTTCCGACATTTCGAACAGGACATTTGCTGGTACCCAACACTGGCGATAGACATTGAGTACATAGATGGTTTGGTAGCAGGAGAAATGTTTGAGGTCCAGACGTGGCAGGATGATGAAAACCCTCAACGCCTATTCTTTGAGACGCGATCAAAAGGAAATGTTATCAATAAGGCATTGTTTATTATGGGACTGGAAAAGTCAAAGAAAAACAGACATTCTAAAATCTGACCTTAGACTAATACTCATTACAGTAATTAGTATTAAGCATTTTTTAAAACTTCAAGATTGGTTTAATGAATGCGAAAAACATGTACACATTTAGCCGGTTTACTTACAGTTTATTATTGATACTAGAGATAGAGTTTTATTTTTAAAATTCATATCAAAAGCAATAAAGGACACTTTCAAAACATGTGCATCACCTGTTTCACTTACCTTGGTTCACAACATACAATTTCAAATCTCTTTATTGTAAAAGAAATACATCTTGCAGCATGATTACTCGGTATTTCATGGTAGCCAAGTCACGAATAGAAAACAGGACAGTTAGTCCTTATAAAAAGTTCACATTGATCTTCAGATACTTCGATAATGCTTCCAATTTTTTTTAAATCAATTTACATTTATCTATTTAATCTATGCATTAATCATAAAATTTGATCATTTTAATTTCAATAAGTTTCATCGATGAAGTTTTTCCCCAACAACTAATATAAATTATTTTGAAAAAATTGAAGCATTCATTAGCTTCGTACAACAGGCACATGTGTGTCTGTTCCAAATTTTATCAGATCTGTTCTTGGATGTGAAACGTTATGTATACATACATTGAATTTCACATAACTCACATTTCGGAGACTTCATGATAGAAACAAGACCCAACTGCCCCAAACCGGAGTTTGGTATACTCTGTTGGGAAAAACGTGATTGTGAAAAGATAAGACTGTGCCAAACTTGTTAACATAAAAGGAACCCGTCTTCCTATTGCCAATACTATTGATACCTCAGTATATACCAACGAGTGCCTGTACACAATGGTCTTTTCAGTGGTTTTCGTTGCTTGTCTAGTTTCTGTGGTAAGACCTTTCAAACATCAAACATCCCTCTTTTGTTTAACAGCTCTCGTAATAGAAAATGTATTACTATGCCATTTCTCGAGTTTTGTGTAGAGTTAGACGTTTCTTACTGTTTAAGTACATGTTGCATTCACTAGTTCTGTTTTAATGTTTAAAAAAAAACCCTCGAATAATTAATATTTGAATACGACATAACTTTAAGGCTATTGGAAGAATATCAACCAAAAGACTACACCCAGTTACATGTATTCATCTCCTAGTTGAACATTTCAAGTTTGAAGGCTTCGTACAATATCTAATGAAAAGAATCCAAACATTTATTATCTTAACACTTGTAATACGGGTGCATACTTTGAAGACAAACGAAGTTCACCCAAAATGGATTCTAATGCCTTCAATAATAAGAGGGAAATCATTGTGTTTTGACAAAAAAAAGTACCAGCAAATATATATTTCAATAATCCTATCTATTCTGTTAACTATTTTTATTGGAATGAGAGAACACTGTTCTACAATAATTCCATCAAAGCCTAGAACACCTGGAGTTTTCTCACAAGATCATTTTTAATTTAAGATGTGTTGAGCATTCTGCATTGATGTACAGAGTTCGTATGCAAACAAACCACAGGATTTCTATAAGGGAACTGAAGAACTGTCGATGTGTCTTCTTGTGTAGGTTACAAACTTTTACACTGTGATATGCATTTGTTGACATTTCTTTTTTAAACAGGCAGTGGGTATGACCACACCTCCCGCCCATCACCATTCCCATGTCTCACACCCTCACCATCACACGCACGAGGCCAACATAAACGAAGCTTTCTCCTTCCACTACGATGCTCATTCGGTAAGAATGTACATGTAGTAAAGCAGCACTTCTTTGCTTCTTAGGAAGAGTTCTTTAAAAGTCCAGAGTTCTTGACTGATTAACATCGTGTAATATTGCAAAGATAGCAGTTTTTCAACCGTTTTACCATTATGAATTATAATTTTAGTTGTATGAATAAATAATTTGTCTGTACTTGATGAATTACAGACGTCCCTTGCAGTTAAAACGCACAAACACTGCTACTTGTACATGCTCACAGCCGATGAACAAACCTCAGTACACACCTCAACAGGTCTTCACGCCATCGAGGTAACAAACCGCAGATTCAACTAGTTTGTTAAAACACAAACCTGTGACTCATGGTCTTTTCATTCCCCTGAACATTCATCTCTCTCTCTCTCTCTCCCTCTCTCTTTTCTTTAATGCATACATGTATAAGCTATAATAGTCTGAGTCCCGTACATCTGACTTGCAGAAGACCGTTATCGATCTGATTGACGCTAACAGCGCCACCACCGCCGTCTCGGCACAAGACCTGACCACCATGAGCCACGGACTGTCACATTTCTGTGGAAAACTCACAGCCATGAGATTGAACTGAATAAAGACGTCGGCACTACATTTCAGTACTCTGTTTGTAATTTGTCATCATCAAGGAGTCATTACATTGTGTAAAAATACTACATGTGTGTATTGTTCACACAGTATAAGCACTATTACGAGACTGTTGTTTACGAGTCAATCTCTAAATACATGTATACACATAGTCGACAGAAAATTGGTGAATCCCATACTAATAGTGCACAATCTATTCAACAGCATGCAAAATGAATTTGTAATTGATAGTTCATGAAATAAATGGTTGTAAGCAGAAAACGCTTAGGTTACAGTACGTGTTACATTGCATGATATGCTAATTTAATGCTAAATGTAATATAACAATACACTGTCAAGTTAACTTTCATTACAATATAATCAAGCAAAAACGCCTATACGAATCGCATTTCTTTAGTTACACAAAGTCACCGGTAAAGGGTTATAAATTTGGATCTCTGTCCATCAAAATATAGACTACCGCCGACTGGGACGAGAAGTTGATATATGATTCCGATAATTGTTTGTGATTCCAAAATGGCTTCTCTATGATTTGGTATGGCTTACAAAATGGCTTACCAATATGTCTTACAGAATTTCGACAAGAGATATACAACAGAACGTTCCATAATAATATTGAAACGCACAACTAATGTCAAAGAACAATTTTTTTCCTATTTTTGAGAAATTTTAGCATTAGGCTTTGGGAGAAATTTGTTTTGAGCTTCGTGCAGAGATGAGTTTTTGAGACACAAAGAAAATATATCATTCTCATGCGCGGATCTAGAGGGGGGGGTGTCATTGTTTACATTGTAAAATTTTCGCAAAGATGCCTCGGAACCCCTCTGGTTAACACAATTATTCTTCGGACCGGACACCCCCCCCCTTGGAAAATTTTTCTGGATCCGCGCAAGATTCTCTTGTGATTGGAATGTAAAAAAGAAACCACAATAGAAATACACTTTATTCAAATATGAATTACAGTGGTCATTAAAAGTTATCTGACAACTTACATCGCATGTAAGTTAGAAACAGCAGAGAATTCGAAAGGCCTTTAAAAGAAAGAGAATAGTTTGTTTACTACTACTTATCATGCATGATTAATATGAAATCATATTAACTTAATTTGATAACCATTTGTAAAGTTTTCGCATCATTTAGATTTTAAATGCAACATATATTTCAAATATTTATATTTTTAAAAAGCGTGCTAATGGAAACCCTCTTGCTACACAGACCGTTATGTAACACATACATTTTAACCCCTTCTATCAAGATTACAAAACCAACCTAAATATTACAGTACATCTTATATCGTGACTACAAGGATTAAAATGGGCGATGATAACATTTTCTTGGCGGTCTAAGTACACACCTGTAGTGCCCAAAACCCGAGCAAAAGCCGAAGCAAAAATAATATAATAATAATATAATATAATAAAAATAATATTTAATGTTTGACAAAATATCATGACCATCAAGTGCACACATTTTATTTTATCTTATACTTATTTAAAATAAACAAGCCATAAAGAACATTACAAATGAAAAGAAGAAAGTGTTTGATTAAAATAAACAATAAAAATTCAAAATACAAATGGTTTTACATTACAAATGAAATGTGTTTACAATACAAATAAAATAACTAGGGTTGATCGAAGAACCGCTTTACCGATCCGCGATTCATCGGTGGGAAAGATGGTAACCAACAGAAACTCAAATAAGATAAATTCGAATTAAAAAATATGTTGACTGTGCATATATCTAAAAGCAATAAAATGGTGATACCCATTTTCAAATCACTTTTTGTCTAACTCGAGATCGAGGCGGTGAGGTGTTTCAAATTGTTTTACTGATTTACCGTGTGACACTGTTCAGGCTGTCCAACATTTCAAATGGAACAAAAAAACATAGGGATTTAGAAAATAGTACTACATAGACAATATGGCTTCACGTTTTTCTTCGATAAAAAGCGTAGTTTTGAAGAAGAAAATTCAATCATTTTTAATCACACTTCATTAATTGCTGTTAATAATGAAATATATAAAGTAAAAAGGAAATGGAACAGAAAAAATATCCAAACTATATATGTTTAATATAATCTTATTTTATTGTATTAAACTTTTGAAGATTGATTATATCTTTTACATTTTCTGAGCTTAAAATGTGCACGTTGTCAAGTTTTAGCACTAAAATCATTCTCCAAAAAAATGAGATGCATTTTTACAAACATTGAATATATGAGCAAAGCTAACTTGATGGAATAACAGTTGTATTTTAGTTGATTGCCATCACAAAAATTGATTTAAAACATTTGTACAATAAAATTTAAATGAAAAAGAATTTAGAAACGAAACTAAAATTGTCATTACAAATACAAAAATATTAATATAACAATCATTAATGATAAAATACTCAATAGAAATAGAATTTACACAACACTAAGGTAAAATACACATTATGTATTAAAATTTATCAAATGCATAAAAATATATATAGAAAACAAATGAAAATGACCTCATATTACAACGCTCAACATGCCAACACAAAATATGTAGCTCCATATTCATTGTCTATATTTGTTGAATATTTCATCTTAGGATAATTAATGTTTCAAAGTGAAAAAAAAATGAGTTTTTAAAAAATTTAACGAGTATTCGCTTTTAATTTTTTTTTTAATAAATTCTTTTTTTCTCTTTCAGAAAGTTACAGGATTGATAAAACAGCATATCTTGAGACGTGTTTTCTAAACTCGGTCTCTTCAATGGGAAACTTGACCATATAGACCCATTAAGATAAACATGTCCTCATTATAGTATAAAGCACTCGACAGCCTTCATACTGATCTAGACAATGAACTGACAGAAAGTACAAGGGCACAGGAGGAGGAGAACAATCAAACGAGCAAATCGGAACAATCTTTATGGATAGGATGATGCACCGTTTTGCTCGTTACCTACTTAACGCATAAACACAACAACAAAAGGAATTAAAACTGTCTTTTATTGAGAAAATAAATGACAGAGATATTGGGTTTTTATACATACGTAATGAATAAAGAACAACATCAATTGGTGCAACAGATGAATACAAAAACTGTACAATATCAATACAAGTTTGTATAATTATAACCAGTTAAAGCCAGAGGCCAGCCCGTGAAGTCTGTGCTTTAAATGTGTACGTAGCTTTAGTTTCAGCCGATCAAGAAATAATTCACGAAAAGTAAACATCAAAAGTGAAAAAGATATCAATGAACGATGTTAAAATTATTTATTATAGCTAATTAATTTAAAATTGATATTCAATTAAGTAAAAACCCTGAATTGAAAAGAAGGTTTTAAAAGTTTTAAGAATATTACATTTTTAGGAAGACAATTAGGTTTACAGTACTGTGAACATTTCAGTCTGGTCAGATCAGTTTTGGAATCGATTAAAATCGCTTTTCTAATTTTAAAATTTTAATTTTTCCTGTTTAATGGTAAGAATGATTTATATAGATACTTGTAATGCTTTATCATGATTTGAATGTCAAATATCGATTAACACATGGATACATATTGTTTACATGTGTTTGTTTAAGAATTGAATACTTATTTTTGGATGTCGTCGGTCCTGTAACACACCTAGCGGTGCAGACAAATTGAATACTGCGCGTTAGCGCGGTATGCTAATTTGTCAGCACCGCTTGAAAATATATGTGAAATATATGTGCATTGTCGCTGTAAATCCATTATATATGATATGAAACATACATGGAACAGCCATATTAACATGTTATTTAGTTTGCTTTCGCGACCAACAATATAATGCCAGAATTATAGTATAAATTGTTTGCAACAAGTCATTTTGCAAACAATATCATGGTTATTTTTTCAAAATACATCATTTATAAACATAACAAAAGTTCGAACTTTGTCTAAATAGCAGTGAAATCGAACCTTTTACTTAAC
This sequence comes from Magallana ariakensis, assembly GCA_020458035.1. Lineage (NCBI taxonomy): Eukaryota > Metazoa > Mollusca > Bivalvia > Ostreida > Ostreidae > Magallana > Magallana ariakensis. The sequence goes on along the minus strand of CM035815.1, from coordinate 48,938,357 downwards.
TTCTAACATTCTTGTCAGGTAGACAATATTATACCATTAAAAAATATAAAATAGAATTTTAAAAATGTGAACTCAAATGTGTCTAGGTCCCTTTACGAAAATAATACATAGTGGATGTAACTATAACTTGTTACATTTTTTTTCGCACGACCAACTGTACAAAATGTTAAAAATATAATTAACTAAATTCTTTTTATTGCAACTGACTGGAAAAAATAACAATTAAACGTTCTTTAAATTTCAAACCAGTGAGTTGGAATTTAGTGCGTCGTATCTCTAAATTGTTTTCTTAAGGTAAAATTGTACTATAATTTTTATCACTGTTCCAAATAAGATTTTCAGATAAAAGACTATTTTGAAATTGGGGAGGGGTGTCACCCCCTATTCAGCTTCCCCGTTTTATATAAACATCAGTAAATCATTCATTCATATACTCGGATGCAGGACACAATCTGTTCATTAATTGTTTACAAATTAATGTATAAGGTTTACTACCTAACTATCGTGGTATAGCAATGTATGAATTTTAAAAAAAAAGCGCTAGTGTATGCATATTTATTTGCTTATTTTAAACCAAAGTTGTCAGATTCAGAGTATCTGGTTAACTCGCCCTACACTTTCCGGTATGACGTTAATTAAACAAACCGCGTTCCTGGGCACCCCGTTTTGGAAAGTTCTTACCATCAAAATAAAAATCGCATCAAATTGTTTCACTTTATTGATAAACGTTTTGTTTTAACCAAACCAAAGATGTCCGATCTAAGGTATCTGCCGGCGATGCATGATGAACTCGTCCTACGCCATGACGTTAATTAGTCAAACCGCGTTCTTGATTACCCATTCTCTCACCAGAGGTCGTTCTTCGCAAGCGTTATAATCATCAAAACTAAAATCACGCATTTAAGAAACGAATTGTCTTATATTTATTATTTAACGTTTGTCAAATCTTAACTTCTATGTGTGTTCTAAGTAAGTCCCCACTACATATATTCACTCTTTACGTAATCATTCAATATTATTTCATTGCAAGCATATATTTTGATGCAAACTCCCACTGACTTATATCCGCCAAAGCGTGTCCAACAAACCGGGCTAGTTTCTCGAAAGGTTTTTAATTAATTTTATAATAATTACTTAACAGGTAAAATTCAAATATAGCTTACGGACATCATATCACACGTGGTGAAATTCCAAAAGTGTAAGCAGTTACTCTGGTGCAGGGATTTTTTTAGTTTACTTGTAAAATGTCTTAATTTATAAGTATAATAGGTTTTTAATACTCCTTCAAAATATTATACTTACACCCACTAAGTATGATTCCCTGTTCTTACGAAAATTGGTTGTAATTCAGAGCTGTATAGAAACTAACAGGACTGAAATCTTCACGAACCAGTTCTAACCAGTTTATCGATCGGTCGAAACCCTCAGCAATATAAGAAAAGTCATGGACTGCACGAAATAATCATTATGATGTCAGACACAAATTTCCATATAAGACGATTTTGCTATTTTTTTATCCTACGTTAACAATAATTTAGCTACTTTTATTTTCTTTTTACAATCAATTAAGTAATATATTAAAAGAAAGATGTAAATATAAACAATAAAATGCTTTATTTGATGATTTATGCGGGTTATGAAGATAGCGATTATTGCAAAAAACTAAAGCTAACGCGGGTTCTAAATTTTTTTTCTGCAATTTCGCCACTTTCATATCCCGCATGAATCACCAAAGAAAGCATTTTATTGTTTAAGTAAAACATGTTACTATGTATAGAATTCTAATCCATGCATAAACAATCCATATTTTGTATCTTGTATTTAGAATATATGAAATTTCACAAATAGTAAAAAGTGATATTCATCTGAAAGTATAACAATCATTGACTTATTTTACTTCACCCGTGTACAGAAGAAGTACGTTTTACTCTCTCTCTCTCTCTCTCTCTCTCTCTCTCTCTCTCTCTCTCAAATACATCACACCTGATATCTATAGAAAGCTCATTTGTATATTTCATCAACGTATTATTACGTCGAAACGTGAAGCTAAAAGAAGACTTAATGACCTAGTTTTGTAAGTTCACGTTTCGTATATTTCAGTACTCACCATATTGACCAGCAGAAATAAATACCATAATTATGCAGGTTCTTGGTAGAAGAGAGATAAGGCAGGATACATAAGCTATAAAAGCAAGGAGATGTTGTCAGAAGTACATAACTTACAGCTCAACTTATATATCGTAAAATGATGTTCTCGGCTGTTTTCCTGATTAGCACTGTGTCTCTGGTAGGTAACGATATTTAAAAAATGTCTTTTCTATTTTTCTCGCTCTTTATAAAATACGAAAACCGTAGAGGATTCACTGTGTGTCGTGTGGCTATCAATAATTTTTTTCATATCACATGATTATATATGTACTATTTATTAAAGCATTTAAAAATATTTGCATCACAAATTTTGTTTTTGCAACAGGCAGTGGGTATGACCACAACTGCACATCATGGTCACCATCATTCCCATCAAACGCATGTGCATGGACATCATACAAAGCCAACTCATGAACCTAACATCACTGATAATTTTGTGTTCCATTATGATGCGATGTCGGTAATTGATAAATAAGTATAGATCTACTGAATTTGAATTACAAATATGTACTTTTCTCAAAAGATTCAACTTTTAAAAAACTCCACAATGTGTTGAAAATTTCAATTAATTCCATCTTTGAAAATCTCTATAATTATATAGAACAAAAACAATCTCAAAGTGAGCACTCAATTTACACGCGTTTTGTTAAATGATGCACAGTCAACGTCATGCTGTATTTCTTAAATTTGGCAGCACACGTTGGCCGTGAAAAACAATCGTCATTGTTACCTTTACATGCTCACGGCTGATCAACAAACAAGTGTACATACATCAACAGGACTCCATGCCATCGAGGTATCGTCTTAAATCATTGTCATATCTATCTTATGTACGTATTTGCGGAGTCGTTAAATGATGCATGCATGTATTTGTTTATTGTTTAGATTTCAATTTTATGAAGGTATTAAAAACATGAGTTTTCCCCAAACATTATGTGTAAAATTTTACGAAAGATAAAGGCGAATATTGAGCGTTTTTAATAATGTTTTATCGACATAATCATACATCTTCATCACATAAACAATACATATTTATTTACCTGTTGATTGATCGGTTCTTGTAGAAGTCCATCATTGATTTGATCGATACTAACAGTCCTACAGTCGCCGTCACTGCTCAGGATCTCACCACTATGAGTGCAGGACTCTCACATTTCTGTGGAAAACTCCCTGCCCTGAAATTGAATTAAATATCTATATATCTGACAATTATCTTTGCATTTTTTTTCTGGAAAATGTCAAATCAAGTCTACTCTTAATAATATCAGATGTTGTAATAATTATTTGTTAATGAAAGTAAAAAAAAATTATAAACCCTATAAATTTGCAAAAAAAAAATAAAGATATTGATAAGCCAAAATTAGACTTGTCATCTGATAATTGGAGAATATTCATGAATTTTCCTCAATTTTGTACAAGTAATGTTTTTTCTGTTTCTAATTACATGTACTTTCATTATACACATGGTTTTTGCACTTAACATAAGTGATAATGGATCACACTGTCTACAGTTCCTATTAAGATACACCATACATAATCTATGATGCATTAATTTTGAGTGACACACATTTTAAACCATTATGAAAGGGTTTTTTTTTATCTGTTTCTGACGATATGAAGTTAAACATGTTTAGATAAAAAAAACTGACCTATCCGTAAAAGATTCCACGTTAGTTTTTTTGTCAGAATCAAATATCATAAAGGAATAATATAAACTATATGTACTATTATTATGATATGTAAAGTGTTCAATATTATAAGCAAGCGCAATATTTTCGCTTGTAATTCTGCCTTTTAAACACCCAGTTTCGTAATTATAAAGAAATGATTTGTAAGGAATATTTTTTATTCGTTCAGCACTACAACTTTGATCTTATTTATATACAGTGCTATATATGTAACTGATCAAAAACAAATTTGTGTGTTTTCTTGATTTTGTTATGCAGGTCATAATGCTTATTTTGTATTTGAGAATTGAAGTCGTTAATATCACTCACTGATTTGTGTTGAGACAAAATATCCTAAACACTTTGAGATTTTATCAGTTTTCATTTTCTTTGAAATAATAAAGTACATCAGTACTGGCTACATGCTCTTCAAAACATGAACTCACACTTTTGATGTAGCTAGAATAAGTCACTCATAGATTATTCCTTTTGTTGAAGATGTTAATAACAATGTGCCGGATAATTATGCCAGTGCCAAGGTGGCATTTTTGCACACGTCTAATCTGCATATATCGAAAAATTAAAATATGCCACATGATAGACCATTACTTAAAGAGTTTACAACCACTTTTGTTATCATTGTATTCAACCTGTCAGGTGAGATATTTACCTTTCCAAAATAAATTCATACAGGATAATAATTTTTCCCATAGCAAAAACAATATTCCTATAGGAAATTTGAAAATTCCTATCGGAATACAAGAACTTCCTATATGTATTTTAATTCCGGTAGGATTTTATAAAATTCAATAGGAAATCTTAATTTCCTGTAAGAAAACTACCTGAATGAAATTCTGCAGGAAATACCATTTTCCTATAGGAAATAGAGTTCCTATAGGATTTTTTGAAAAGAAAATCCTATAGGATTGTCAATATTTCCATGGGAATTATCATTTTTGAATGGGATATTAGTTTTTAAAGGTAAACATCTCACCTTTCAGGTGAAACACACTAAAAACATATATATATCGATTTTTCCGAAACTGAATTTTAAGCGGGTGCAAAAATGCCACCTTAGCACAGCCATAATTATCCGGCACAGTGTTTAATGTTTGAACTCAGCGTCTACATTAAATTGTTATTTTTTATTAATTTTCTTACTAACCAATAATTTACTCAAATATTATCTGAATTTCATAGTCGGTTAGTAAAAATGGTTCGACAAGTACGCTCAAAATATCAAATGTAAATTGAAAATAATAAAACGACTTATAAAGAAACCTTCTCAAAGAATGCTTCCTCGTGAGTTTTTATTGACTGTTAATAAACTTAAAAACAATCGTACATTGATATGAATTGTTTTTCATTATTTTGTATGGTTACATAAAGCTTTAAAATCCCAAATGACAAAAAAAAAAAAAAAAAAAAATCAAACATTTTAACAAATACAAACTTTTAAATAAATTTGATGGTTTGAATAAACTTCCTCAAATTTGTTTGTATACATAAAAGGTGGAAAAAGGTGTTACTGTGTAAAAAGAAAATTGTATTTGAATTGATTACAAGAAAAAGAAATTCCAAAAATATAGCAAAATTTCTCATTTTTTCACCCAAATGACTTAGGACAATATATAGTTACAGTTATAAATATAATTTTTTACACGTTGCTGTCATTTATTGTAGACCTGAAGCATGCTAACACTCAACATGGTCAGCACTCATAAAACCAATCCATATTTTCTAACATGCCATATTGAACTCCAAATAATGAAAATAAAACACCAAATCAGATTCACAACAGATTTATTGTTTTCATGTATTGTAATCTACCCCCCTCTGTGGCATTGTTTGGTCTTGGCTTCAAGACAATGAGTAAAATATGTGTAAATAAAGTATTTGTAAATTACATCATAATTTTACAATGGAAATGCCATTAGTGCATTGACACCAAATGGGTATGGTCAAAAACACATCATTGTCTAAAAAATTCAACAATTTTCAAACAACCAACTGTGCAAATTTATTCTTTCCGGTTAACGGCAAAGAAAATATTTGCAACATAAAAAATTAGCAAATGGCTCAAAAACAATATTACAACTTCAACAATTGCAATCAATATAAATGCAAAACACCAACTTGGTCAACTCAGATTCCGGTAAACGGCAACCCGAGACAAAAATTGTTCAACTTCAAATTGTCATTATCAAATAATTTCAACTGCACATCAATTGTGCACAAGTAGATCGGGAACAACACGCGCATTCATCCACATGGCGAAAGTGAATGCATGCACTGCATGTATTCAGTGAAGCCACCGCCACCAAGTGGGGGAAGCGGGTAGTTCCTTAAGCCTAGACCTTGCCACATCCCACATGAACAATAAACTTGGTTCAAAGCTAGTAGAGTTTGGGATAAACAAGTATCCCAGTTTTGCTAAATTGTTCAATAGCAGCACAAATTGTATTTAAAAATATTTCAGTTCCTTTTTCAGACAAATGAACACCATCCCTGTCAAACAACAGCTCATCATTGGGTTTAATATCTGGGTACTTAATGTAGCCACCCCCCTTTCTAACAAGCTCAGCTGCAATGGAGCTGTTTAACCTTTTTAAAGATTTGTTCATGGCATTGACATCTTCAGAGTATCTCCATTTCCTCCTAGGTAACAATTGTGACCATATAATTTTTGTATCAGGCAGAAGTAGCTGAATTTTCCCTAAAGTGGTTTTGACATTCTCAATTAACTCTTTCAACTTTGTTTTGCCCATGTCATTTGCAGCACAATGCATTATCAAATACTGGGGTTTGTCATTAACTTTCAACAAAGTTTTAATTTTTTTATACATGTCTGTCCAGATCATACCCCCTTTTCCTTGCCACCACATATTTATCCCTAACCTCTGAAGACCCAAGGACACTCCACCTGGCCTATCTCTGGCTGCAACAAATGCTCTTTTCACTATAGAAGAACCCACAAACCAAGCTTCAATTTCTGAAAAAATATTTTTAGTAAATGTGACTGTAATTAAGACCACTACATTCTTAAAATCTTATATATGATTTGTAAGAGTTGGATTTCCACCTACCAGCTTTACAGATTTCATCATCTGACAAGCCCAATTTGGCTGCATTGGTAGCCGCACCTATTCGAAAAGAATGGGATTTGTACTTAGTGCTATCAATGCCAATTGTTTTCAATACTTTGCTCAACACCGATGTAAACTGAAAACGAGTAAGCGGCTGCCCCCCAAAGTGGCAAAACAAGTTGCCTTGTCTAATGGGTCTAACTTTTAAAAATTCTGCCATAATATAAACTGGCTTTATGCTAGTTAATGATTGAACATTCTGAATAATAACCATTTCCCCCTTTCCCCTTTGATCAGCTTTGGAGTGTTCCAGATATAATTTCATTAAAGATTTATCTGATGACAACTCCAGGTTTTTAAATTGGACTGCATGACCTACAGCTTGTTTTTTCCCCTCAGTTATCTCACCTACCCTAAAATATCCAAAAAAAGCTAAACTATAAGCAGCTGCAAAAAGTTTTGCTTCATAAATATCATTGCAGACAATTGGCAATGATTTCAATATGCTCTCCAAAATGTTTAATGTTATTGGTAATCTGATATCTTTAGACTTAGCCTTTCTTCTATAACCTTCTAATAATTTTCTGACTATGAAATTTTGAGTCACATCTGTGTAATTATACAACTTGAGATAGTATGAAATTCCAGACAGATAGGTCTTTGCTGTAGATTCTCCCAACCCTCTTGCTGACATGTAACCAACAAATTGTATAATTTGCTCTAAAGGAGGGGGCCAAAGCCTTTCAAGGCTGATAGTATCACGAAATTCCTCAAAACATGTCAACCCTTGTCTGTATGTCTCTTGTGTATTTTGTGCTGTTGCTAGTTGTAATAATTTGTTCACTTCATCTCTGACATCATTGCTAGAAATTCGTCTGGAATGGTCTCTGGGTTCAAGTCTGCCCACTGTGCTAGCTGACGGAAGTGATGAAACTGTTTACGAGATAAAGAATCAGCTATATTATTCTTCTTCCCTAATATGTGTTGTGCTTTAAACATGATGTCATTTCTAAGGAGCAAGAGTACCAATTTCCTTAATAATACCATAACCTTTTTGATTTTGATGTTTGCCTGTTAACTATGGATACTAAAGCATTGTTGTCAATATACATTATGATTTTTTTGTTTGCAAAATATTTTTTCCCCCACAAATACATTGCCAGTAGTATAGGCACTAATTCCAGAAATGACATTTCCTTGAAGATTGAGCTTTCCCAACCAAGGGGCCATGACCAGTAAGACCAATGACCCTGACAGTAAGCACCGCACCCTAATTCTGGATTTCCACTGCTGTCGGTGTACAACTCGATATTGTCACTGCTTAACCACTCACTTTCATGGATCAATCTTACCCCATTAAAGTCTTGCAAAAACTTTAACCACATCATTATATCTTCCTTGATACCACTACCTAATTTTATATGATAATGAGGTTTGGTTATTCCACAAGTTGCATCATAAAACCGCCTATTAAAAGCCCTTGCATTTGGGACACCTTTGCTAAAAAAATTTAAACTCCCAACAATACTCTGAATTTCCTGAAGCTGGAGAGATTTTTTTATCAAACTTGATGTTAGAAGTGCAGTTAATTGCTGTATTTTTTCTGGTGGGATTCTTACAACCATGTCTGAGGTGTCTATTTCTAAACCTAGAAAAATTATGTTTGTACAAGGACCCATGGTCTTTTCTTGTGCCAAGGGAACACCAATGAATTCGCACAAGTCCTGGAACCCTCGCATCAGCTGAACACACTCATCTGAACCAGAGGCACCCAAAAATAAAAAATCATCTAAATAATGAAAAATTTTACCCGTTTCAATTCGTCTTTTCAATTCCCATTGCAAAAATGTTGAAAATTTTTCGAATAGATTACAAGAAATTGCACAGCCCATTGGCAGGCACTTATCAATATAATAATTTCCCTCAAACTTGAAACCTAGAAGGTCAAAATCTCCTGGGTTTATAATCATTAGTCTAAATGCAGACTTTATGTCCATTTTTGCCAAAACAGTGCCTTTACCTAACCGTGCAACTTCCTGTAATACCTGATCTAGAGATGTGTATGCAACCGAACAGTCCTCTGGGTCTATGAAATGATTAACACTATTCATTTCTGGATAAGAAAGATGTGTTATTAATCTCCAGCTACCTCCAGACTTGGGGACTATACCTATTGGCGAAACTCTTAAGTTGGATATTGGTTTGTTTGAAAAGGGGCCTGCAATTCTGCCTAGAGAAACCTCACTATTTATTTTATCCCTTGCTGCTTCTGGAAATTGCAAAACAGATTTTAAATTTTTTGATTCACCCCCTAGCCTTGGACCCTTATAGCCAATTCTAAAACCAAACTGAAAACCTTGTAATAATTCAGTTCCTATAGCCTTATTTGAATAATTTTGTAGTAGTGGTTTTAAATTCTGAATTTTAATTGGGGTATATCCCAACTTCCAGACATTGAGCCTAGTAGTGATTGCCTCTACCCCCTCTAAAATGGAATGCTCCTCTACTCCCTGTATTTTGGTACTGTCCCCTATTTCCTCTATTGGAGCCCTGACTACGAAATGGCTGGTCCCCCCTGGATGACTGCATCTGCTCTTTCTTTGGGCAAATTGCTAGCGGATGCTGGGCATTACATTTTATACACTGATGCAAATAACCGCAGGGTGCCTTGAAACAAGACCCCTGAAAATTATATGTATAACACTTCCTATTCTGACTCTGGTTTTGTGTATCAGCAGCCAGAAATGACCTACTTATAGGTGTAATGTAAATTAACCACAATTCTGAGTCAACTGTCCCCCATGCTCCTGATGGGTTTTTTGCAAGCTTTAATCGAAACTGCTGGTCATACTCTTTAAATCCTAAACCGGATGACCTAGCTGCTGCTAACCTAACGTCATTCATGTATTTCAAGAGATCTAAGGCTTTAGTAGGATGAGCCTCCAAATAAATGCTTGCAAATATGATAAAAGCATCCGTCCATTGTTGAATATTAGTAATATTTTTTGCATTTTTTTCCGTAGCTTGAATCTCACCGTTAACCATAACAAGCGATTGTTTTTGAGGCTCATTGGAATTAACAAACATTTTTGCCAAGTCTACGTACTGACCGTTAATTATTTTGTTTTTCACCTCTGGAGAGACATTTAAACCTAAAACGTTGTTATAGCTAACAATCATTTGAGGAATATCATTGTGTTCAGTAAAATTTTGAACTGTACCTGATTCCGGGCAAGGTTTTGGGTTTCCAACCACATGGTCAACCTCCGGGGATTTCTCAACTGTCTCCGAAGTGTCCCTGTTTACAGATTGCCCCCTCTTTGCTTTTGACTGCTGTTGATTTTTTGTCGGACCTTCTCTCCGCTCTGCAATCCGGATACTCTTCTTTACTTTTGGCATGATGTGCGCACGCTAACGTCAGGCCAACAGAAATCCACCAACATCGACTTAATCCTTTATTTTTTTCGACTATCGACGTAAATATTGCGACTGTAAATTGTTACTAGAACCACTTTCAATAATCTCGCACGATATTTTGTACAAAAGATTCACTTATTTGAAAATATTTTTCTCACAACTATTTCATGTGCATCCCGGTTGCTGCCTTTTTCAAAAAGGAAGTTTGTTAAACGTAAACCAAAACTGTACAAATGTCCGGAATAAAAAATTCCGGAATAATTAAAAAACTTTGCTTCACTCTAAAATAAATTGATTTATTTTTTAATTAATAAATCTTATTATATAATATGGTGGTTAAAGCAAGTTTAATGATTGAGTATTTATTCTGACGATTGCTAAAATAAAGCAAAGGAGAATTAAAATACATGCTAACAATAATTCTCTGTATATACCGGTATATAGACATATACAACATTTAAAACAAAAAACTTTACTATTGCTGTGACTGTATAATTTTAGGTTGAATGCAACCGGTATATTTGTCAAATGCTGTTACTGAAACTCTAAGATTCTGCATAAATAAACAAAATTATTAATTAAGTATTTTCAAAGAATAAGAACTCATATTTAAAAAATAAACTTCTGATACATTTTTTATTAAAAATATTTAGATTCAAATTGTTAGTTTTTAACTAAAAGATTTATTTTTTAAAGATCCATAAGGAAGAAAAAATCTATTGATAATAGATGTGTACATATCATTTTGATTCTTTTTATAATGCATTATTTCAAGTTCTTTGATTTCTCCTTCCATTAATTAATGGTAAAATTGTTATTTTCAAAAAATACTTATGTAATGATTGTTTTAAAAAAATATATTCACACGGGTTTACAGGTTGGAAATTATTAATATTATTTTAATTAATGAAGTTGTCATTTTTGATTGAATGTGAATATATATATATATATATATATATATATATATATATATATATATATATATATATATATATATATATATATATATATATATATATATATATATATTTTAAAGATCCTCGACACCCCGTGACTTCTACTTTTTATGACAGTACGTCACAAAATGGCGATTTCAACGCATTCAGAAACAGTTTATATCGCCAAAGCTGGGTGACTATCTCTGTGGCGAATCGGGTGTAGCGTCGGTCTACAAACCCGCAGGTCCCGAGTTCGAATACTGCAGGGATTTTTATTTTTTGTGAAGAGCGATAAAATTTAAAAAGTTGATTTTCCCCTAAAATTGAAAGTTTTTGTGTTCATTTTTAAGTTGAACACATACTAAAAGTCCACATCTTTAAGTATTTTAGAAGAATGGGCTTGTATGCAAAACTTTCCCCGGGTGTGTGGAGGATCCTTAATATGAATATATCAGGTTCACGATCCGCTTTGGTAAATTTTTATTTTATGATAATTATATATATTTCAGTACATGCATCCAAAACTTGTCCTTGGTTTTTTTTCTCCACATCTGTTCAATCTGGGTTGTGATCAATAACCAAAGCTGTCATGTCCTCCCATTTATGGCCATCTAGTTTTGGATGCATATATTGAAGTCATGCCGCCTTGACGGCATGAACAAATTAAATGACTTCACCAAAATGAACATCAACTAAAGCATCCTGATTTTTTTAGTAGTATCACCATATCATCTTTTGGCTCCATGTACAATCTGTTATTCACTTTAACTAATTTAACTTGTTATCCCCGTTCCTTAATCAGTTTAATTCACACGGTTTCTTTTTGTTTTCTTTTTATTTGGATATTTTTATTTGTTTGTTTTATCCAGTTTTATTCTTTTATTCAACTCCTATTGATTTTTACACTTTTGTGAATATTCACACAAACCTTCATTACGGATTATCCTATAAGTACAACTTAATTAACAGCAACACCCAATCAACTAATTAACTTGTTCGCGTTATCTTTCAGCACTCCCACACAGACAGTTCGCTGCGGCGGACGTGGGTTTAATTTCTTGAATTTTTGATCTTTAATACAAAGATGTAATTCCTTCATTTAAAATGAAGCGTATTTATATTATTAAGATCTTAGTTAATTGCTATTTTTGTAGATGTTTTTCTCCCTTCATGCGTAGTGTTTACATTTTTGTTCTGAAGGGACGGGTCGTCCCGAAAATTTGACAATATTTTACTCTATTGTTCGTGTCGTTGGTTATTTTTTATGGAAATTTAAGTGATGTTGGTTTTTTCAGTGCTTCATCTATATATATATATATATATAATTACATTGATGGCCTATTTTTGAATTGCAAGCTCAAGAAATGCAGTTAACTACACCGATTCAAGCAAACAGCGTTCCTGTGTATGATTCTGCACTGAATAATCATATGCAATGAGTTATTATTCATAGTATCATATTAGAATTAATCGTCAATATGTAATTATACAGTAGTAGATCGAAAATATACAAAAACTTGGAATATATGACAACAGTACTATTATAATAATACACTGAAACGTGAATCCAATGATATACTATGTGAACCTTTACCTTAGATCTAATAGTTCGTTAGTTCGTTCACGTTTCATGTACTTCAGTACGCGCTACGTTGACCAAATAATTAAATACGGCATACTTTGAATAGTTTCGTGCCAAAATCGAGATAAGATAGCATACTTTTGCTTATAAAAGCAAAGAATTGGTCACAATTCTACGTACGATCTCAATTTAAACCGACACTTCAGAAAATGATGTTCTCAGCTGTTTTCTTGATTAGCACTGTGTCTGTGGTAAGAAATTCTCTCTCTCTCTCTCTCTCTTTCTCTCTCTCTCTCTCTCTCTCTCTCTCTCTCTCTCTCTCTCTCTCTCTCTCTCTCTCTATATATATATATATTTCGCTGTTCGAAAAATAATTCTGGCAATTCAAAGCTTTGATTTTGCTGTATAATTTGATAATAATAACAATTCAAAAGGAAAAACAAACTCCTTCTCGATTGTGTAATTGTCAATTATTACAATATGTAAATCACTAGAAAATACTAAAAATGTATAAAACATAAAATTACATAACATTTAAATTGGCTGGGCTAAATTACAAATTGTACTTAAACTACAGCTTGACTAGTTTAAGTTTAAAAAAGAAAGCGACAAGTCACATGAGAAAATTTAGCTCAGCCAATAATACAAATGTCTAAAAAAAACTAAAAAAACCCACTAAACATAGCAAAAAGGTGGTGCAGAAAAAGGCAACAATATAAAGAAAAATATAACAACAAATTATGCCATAAAAGGGAGGAGGATGGGGAAGAGGTGGCTGTTGGAAAATTCCGTGGCTTCTACGCAAAGAAAAATGGCTGGATTGAAGCTATTCGTCTTCGACACATAATCAATTTTATTGGTCAGTTTCAGCACGATGGTCAGTGTAAGAGGCACCTTAAGGGATAAACAGAATGCCGTAGGAAAACTTCGACAATCAAGTACAAAAATGCTTTTAGCACAAAAACACAAAATTTTTGTAAATAAAACAATTTTTTGTACAATAAAATGTTTATATATATATATATATATATATATATATATATATATATATATATATATATATATATATATATATATATATATATATCATACTCTTTTATTCTGTGTCTCTCGTTTATTCCGTGCATTTTGATACAATTAATGAATGCGGGAAAATAACGCCATAAAAAAGAAATTACACCAGATAAATGTCAGTTACTTCAATTTATAACAAGATTATTCTAGCCCTTTTTAAGTGCGGGCCGTCTACTTTAAAAATAAAATTCGTGCCTGTCCCTTATTACTATGCCAAAGATATCATAAGGTATATTATTTTGTTTTTGAAAAAGGCTGTGAGTATGACAACAACTGCACATCATGGTCATCATCATTCCCACAACACGCATGCGCATGGACATCATACTGGGCCTACACATGAACCAAATGTGAACGAAAGTTTTCTATTCCACTATGATGCTCATTCGGTAATTGTTGTAAAGTTTACATATTTATATGTTTTTATTCTTGATTTAAACCAATTTCTTTAAAGTTGAATTAAATTAAACAAATATCTTTTGTATTTATGTCCCTACCATATACAATTGAGTTAATTTTGCCTTTGAATTCCAATTGAGCATTATCTTCTGTATGGATCTTGTTGCATACTAAATATCCTTCTCTTACACTTCATAGCACACGTTGGCTGTTAAAACACAGCGTCATTGTTACTTGTACACTCTCTCAGCTGATCAACAAACAAGTGTACATACCTCAACAGGACTCCATGCCATCGAGGTATCATCTTTTACCCTTTACATATTTATAAAAGCTACATGTAACACTTCAAACATTTCCACATAAATGTTAAAAAATTTCATATTCATTTAGTTTAACTTATAGTCTTGTTGATTTTTATTTAAAACAGTTCATTTTTATGTTCTTTTCATTTGAATGATATATTTAAAAAAAAAATGATCTCCAACTTATTGTCTAATAATTACTTAACTTGATTTTTCTGTTCTTGTAGAAGTCCATCATTGATTTGATCGATACTAACAGTCCAACAGTCGCCGTCACTGCTCAGGATCTCACCACTATGAGTGCAGGACTCTCCCATTTCTGTAGAAATCTCTCTGCCATGAAATTAAATTAAATATGTGTCAAATATCTTTACTAATTTGTTTTTTGAAATTTTGTAGCAAACATTTCGAGTCGCTTTATAAGAGTATCAGACGACTTATTATTCCCATGAAAGTAAAATAAAAAAACCAACAAGGTGACTTGTAGATGATGTATTTTTAGAGGTTCTAATATTACCACTGTGGAATTTCAAGTTGTTTTTGTTGTTGTTAATGAGCTTGGTTCCTCGTTTTCCGAACAGATCTCAAAACCGATCGAATTTACTCCTCTACAATCCCTCTACTTATATAAGAAACATGGGGCTATTATCTTATCATGATTAATCTTAACAATAAATAAAAATAAATGTTCTGACACGCACACACACACACGTATATATATATATATATATATATATATATATATATATATATATATATATACACTAGCGGAAAAAAGAAACTGTGCATTATAAAATTTAGTATAATTTTTCTATATCTATTGTTTGTATTTATAAAATTTAAACAATCGATAATGGTATTGTTTTTGACAATATCGGATGGCAACCGTCCGGGTGCACGTACTTTTTCATGGTTAGTGAGCACCTGTTGTTTATTAAAGAATTTGTACGCACGAGTTTTACGGGCCAATACTGTTTGGAATAAGAACTGTAAAGGATTTGTTTAAACTTTTTTTGTTAAGGAAATCACTTTAATTTTAACAAAATTAACCCCTTTGTCATGCCACGACTCAACGAAAACCAACGTGATCGTGCTGCTGGGATGCTGCAAGCTGGAATGGCACAAAATACTGTAGCAAGACACTTTTGAGTTCATCGGAACACCATCCAGTCATAATGGAAGCGTTTTCAACAATCTGGCAACACCCAGGATCGACCGCGCTCTGGGCGACCTCGTGTGACGTCACGTCAACAGGACAACCACATCAGACTTGTGCATCTGAGAAATCGTTTCCAAACAGCAAGTTTGACTGCCCGTAGCATTCCAGGACTTCGACCAATTAGTCCAAGAACTGTGCGTAATCGTCTGCGCGAGCAAAACATCAGACGTAGACGTCCAGCAGTGCGCCCAGTACTGCTTCAACGTCATCGTATCGCCAGACTAGCGTGGTGCACACGACATCTGCGATTCAGAATACAGGACTGGGCCAATATTCTGTTCACTGATGAATCCACATTTCATTTGGATAGCAGTGACGCCCGTTGTAGGGTGTATCGTCGCGTTGGGGAGCGTTATTAGGACGCTTGTGTTGTGCAACGTCGACAATTTGGTGGAGGTAGCGTTATGGTGTGGGGTGGAATATCAGCACGTGGAAGGACCCCTCTACAAATTGTCAATGGAAATCTCAACGGCGTACGCTATCGAGATGAAATTATTCAGCGTCATGTGATACCCTTCATACAGAGACATCAAAATCACATCACTCTGCAGCAACGTGTAGTCAGGGACTTGTTTGTTCAACAGAATGTCGATGTCTTGCGTTGGCCAGCTGTTTCCCCCGATTTGTCGCCTATCGAGCTCGTCTGGGATGAAATGGAAAGACGTTTACGCCGTTTACCAAATCAGCCAGTGACATTGGCTGATTTAGGCTGATTTAGACCAGGCTTTAACCAACATCTGGAACAACATCCCTCAAGCATTTCTGAACACTTTAGTGGCATCAATGAGGCGTCGCTGTCAAGCATTGACGTTATTCGACGTTGACATTAATGTGTTATGAGTTGTTGTTACGAATACATGTGTTAACAGTATTACAAAAAATAAAATTTGTTCATTGTAATTTTTAAATGTTTTTACATATATTAAATAATGCACAGTTTCTTTTTTCCGCTAGTGTATATATATATATATATATATATATATATATATATATATATATATATATATATATATATATATATATATACTAGATGATATCCCGCGCAAGCGCGGGAATTAACAATAATTCACATTAGTATAATACAATGCTTAATTTATATGTTGAACCAGTTTTTTTTGTTTTGTTCATTTTTCTATGTACTGTGTCCGATTTTTTTTCTTAATTGCTTTTCATAAAATATTTTATAAAATTGAAATAAAAAAGCAACTGCGTGGCTGTAAATTTAGAGGAGAGGAGAGGGATGAAAATCTAAACTGAAATGGAGTAAATATACATGAACATTTACGTGGTCTTAATTCTTTTTGTTGCACCTGACTGGAAAAAATTAGACTATTATCTTATTTCAAACCAGAGTGTGGGTGTATAGTGCGTGGTATTTCTTTTTAAGAACTTTGTTCTCTATGTCAAATTTCACTTATTATTGCCCAAAATAAAATTTTTAGATAAAACACTGTCAACAAATTAATTTGTAAGGTTTACTACCAATCTGTCGTGGTATAAAAAATGTATATCTAATTTAAAAACTTGTACGCACTTTTCGCCATAGTGTTAATTAGTCAACACCTTTTTTTTGGCATCCCGTTCTGTAAAGTTCTTTCCATTAAAAGTAAATTCGCGTCTATTGGTCCATTTTATTTATTAACTTTTTGTATTAACCAGATGTCCGATCCAAGGTATCTGACGCAAAGCATGGTGACTCATCCTACATTCTCCACCATAACGTTAATTAGTCAAACCGCGTTCTTGGTAACCCCGTTCTGGAAAGTTCTATTCATCAAAACAAAAATCGCGCATTCAAGAAACGAATTGGTTCATTTTATTTATTCAACATTTGTCAAATCTCAATTCTTATGTATACCCGAAATAGGTTCACAGGTTATATATTCACTCTTTACATAATCATTCAATATCATTTCATTGTAAGTATATTTTTTGATACAAACTCCCACTTACTTGGATCCGCCAAAGCGTGTCCACCACCTTACTCACATATTTGCTATTTCGGGCTGGTTTATCGAAAATGAAAGTAGGTTTTTAATTTATCTTACAATACTTACTTATCAGGTAAAATTCAGTTATAGCTTACGGACACCAACTCACACGTGTTGAAATGCCAAACGTGTGAGCAGTTACTCGGGTGCAGGCATTTCGAAGTTTATCGGCAAAATGTTTTAATTTATAAGTATATATATATATATATATATATATATATATATATATATATATATATATATATATATATATATATATAAAAACAAAATAACAACACTAATCGTATTTTTTTAATTTTAACAATTATTGCCGGACCCTGTGACTTTTTATTTTATTTGGATATATATATATATATATATATATATATATATATATATATATATATATATATATATAAGATAACTTATAAGTATATTTTTATTGGGAATACATTTCCTACACAAATTAACGCAATACAACATTTATTATCTATTTTCTTATTGTGCAATAATACATTAGGTACTGTTAACATTTTAAATACCGTTCACAAAATATATTTTTGGGGAAAAAAATCTAAGCGCTTCAATTTATTTGCATTCAAAATGATAAATAGAAAAAACTCGATTTGCTAATATTGCAGTTATTGTATCTTACTTCCAGTTAAAAGGGTAGGGGGACACGTAAACTGCA
Organism: Magallana ariakensis; assembly: GCA_020458035.1. Lineage (NCBI taxonomy): Eukaryota > Metazoa > Mollusca > Bivalvia > Ostreida > Ostreidae > Magallana > Magallana ariakensis. The sequence continues at coordinate 48,919,861 of CM035815.1, read as the reverse complement.
TGTAAAACTTTCTTGTAAGCAGAAGTTAAATTGTTCAAGACATGTACCGTTAGCTTTCTCTAGCTTTTTATATTTGTTTATCTTACCCGATCGATATGGCCATGGATAGGACTGAACATTCTTAGTTAAAAATGATAAAAAGGACATTTTTTCAGAAAATCTTTATTTTATTGGTTTTTAATAAAAAGAAATCAAGCATTGATAATACTAATGCTACTTTCCATGTACAATTTACACAACCAACAGTGTAAGTATACTGTATTAATTTCAAGCTTTTCAGGCCAATATGTATAATTCCAGAAAAAATTAACATAATCCGCCAACGCGGGTTACATATTCTGTCTGAAAGTTGCTTCCTTCATACATACATGAATCTCTCGAAAAAGCAATTTATTAAAGATCTCATTTCTACAAATGGCCATGGGTTTAGGTACTGGCATTTTAGATAATCTCAAATGACACCTAATTGCTTATTCTTTTAATATAAATATAGTAGTTTTACCAAAGAACTTTTATCTAATCATCTGTATTTTGTCCTTTGTTTGGCATATATATTTTTGGAAAATTATTCTTTCATAATTTGTTGGATGCTTTTTGGATATGTGTACTTTCATTATCTTAGTCTGTATTTAGACAATGTTACAAAATGATATTTCATCCTTTTTTCTGTAGTATGAACTACAGTCTCACCGCATACTGATAAATAAAAGTTTCTACACTGTTGCAATTGGTGATATTTTTGAACCATTATATTTCAAACTCTACATATTCTGTCAGTTAGAACAAAAAAAATGAAAACGTCGAATAACCAATTATAATATACATGAAATTTTTCTATGTGGTTAGTGATAAAATTATCTCAAAAAGATTATGCGTTGATTTTAATTATTCATAATAGCAATATATAATATAACATAGTATTTTCTCCTCTGTTTTTAAAGAAACCGATTGTGATTCATACTTCTAAAGAAAAAAAAACAGGGCTGAAATCTACAGGATCCAGTTCTAACCAGTTTATTGATCGCTCGAAACCTTCAGCAACCTAAGAGAAATTACGAACTGCACGATAAATCATGATGACACATATTCTCATATAAGACATCTTGGCTATTTTTTGCTTCTAACTTACTGATGTACCTAACTATAATTTAGTTACTTACGATAGATTCATTATTTTGTGAAAATGTAACTTAACAATAATATGCTTGCTTTTATGGTTTATGCGGGAATTAATGAAAATTGCGACATTGCAGAAAATATATATCATCCACGTTAGCGGGTTATGTTAATTATTTCTTAACTTTTATGCACATTGGTATTGATAGGTGTCCCATGCCACCTAAATTGGATTTTTTAAATAAATAAGCATTGTAGTGGACGTTTGTCAGAATCCTCACTCGATGTAAGGTTTTTGTTTTGGTATACGTAGCACGAATTGGTACTCAAAATAATTTAAATTCTTAGACATCAGTACAAAGATACACTGAAACGTGAATCCAATGATAGACTATGTGAACCTTTACCTTATATCTAATAGTTTACATTATATGCGTTTCAGTACGCACTACGTTGACCAAAGAACCATAAATGGCATAATTTGAATGTAGTTTCGTGTCAAAATCAAGATAAGAAAAGGTACGTTTGCGTATAAAAGCAAAGAATTGCCCCCAGTTCTACCATCTCAATTTATACCGATACGTCAGAAAATGATGTTCTCAGCTGTTTTCTTGATTAGCACTGTGTCTGTGGTAAGGAATCGTTATCACTTCTCTTCTTCTTTCACTAATACCATTTTATTGTGTCTATTTCTTTTGTTTCGTGCATGTTATTGTTTATTTTAACATATTTTCTTTAACAAATTAATGAAGTAATCGTATAAAGATAAAAGAAATAGCCGACTCGTCTTCTACGGAAATTTGAGTCTGACATCATCATGATTATTTCGTGCAGTCCGTGATTTTTTTTTTAGGTTGCCAAAGGTTTCCATCGATCGATAAACTGGTTAGAACTGGATCATGTAGATTTCTGTCCTCTCAGTTTTGATAAAGCTGTGTATTACAATCAATTTAAGTAAAATATAACTTTTGTGGATACAATGAATGCGCATCGATATGTTCAGAAAAATGTCGCCATGAAAAGGAAATTATAAGATAGACACCAGTGTTACTTCAAATGATATCAACTTTATAACTAACCTTAGGATATCATGAGTAGGTTATGTTGTTTTTGAAATAGGCTGTGGGTATGACCACAAGTGGCCATCATGGTCATCATAATTCCCATAACACGCATGGACATCATACTGGGCCTACACATGAACCAAACGTGAACGAAAGTTTTCAATTCCACTATGATGCTCATTCGGTAATTGTTGTTTATAAGTTTACGTATCTATTATATTTAATTCTTTTAATAAATTAATAATATTTTCTTTAAGATTAAAAAAAATTAAACAAATATCTTTTATATTTATGTCCCCTCCATGTACAATTGAATTAATTTTGCCTTTAAACTCCAATTGAGCATTATCTTATTATGGATCTTGTTGTACATGTATACTAAATGTACTTCTGTTACACTTCATAGCACACGTTGGCTGTTAAAACACAGCATCATTGTTACTTGTACACTCTCTCAGCTGATCAACAAACAAGTGTACATACCTCAACAGGACTCCATGCGATCGAGGTATCGTCTTTAATCGTTTCCATTTCTATGAAAGCTAAAACCTCAAACAAATCTATGTAAGTTTTGAAGATTTACTTCATTTACGTTGTTTAATCATAATTGAACTTATGATTTCTCTATGATTGTAGAAGTCCGTCATTGATTTGATTGACACTAACAGCCCTACAGTCGCCGTCACTGCTCATGATCTCACCACTATGAGTGCAGGACTCTCACATTTCTGTGGAAAATTCACTGCATCGAAATTGAATTAAATTTGTGTAGATCAAATATCTTCCCTGATTTGTTTTTTTTTTAAAGATGTAGCCAACATTTCGAGTGGCTTCAAAATCATATGAATAGAAAATTAAAAAACAATGTGACTTTGAGAGAATTCTAAAGGTTTTAATAAAACTATGGTTGAATTTCCAGCTGATTAATTGAACGGGCTTTGTTTTCGATTTTTCAAATATATCTCGAAACCGACAGAATTAATTATATTTTTCAATTCCTATACTAACGTTAGAAAGATAATGTCTTAAGTAATTTACATATTCATCACATGGTTTCTGTTTGAAATATTTAGAAACTGTAACAGTTATATTTGTAGTTTTATTGATAATACATTCCATAGACATAATTACTAAATAAATCATTTATTATCTCTTTCGAGTATTGCAACAAAACATTACTGATAACATATTACATACACGGAACAGATAACTGTTGTCAAACGTTTAGCTCGATTTTGCAACTAAAAGTGATAAATACATACATCAGGTGTGCATTTAAAATGGACATTGTCGTTGTTGTTGTTGTTGTTGGTTTTGAGAAAATGAATCGCAGAACTTATCCCTATCAACTCTTTAAAAAATTGACAAATTGATTGATTCATCGATAGATTGATTTCAAACAAATTGTTTTAAACAGATAAATATAGCTGCAGGTTTGTAGTCCCCAGTTTGAACAAAACCCCGGATGGACGACCTGGTAGCTACAGCGCGATCCATTAAAATAAAAGATATTTTTAAAGGACAAAAACGTGCGCTGGTTTTGGGCTAATTAACCTTATTTATACGCAAATTCTGTGAAAACAGTCAGTACCATTAAATTATTCGTGCAATTTACTACTGATATCGTCACTTTACTTGCCTTAAACTTTCTGCGGAACACGCTACCCACCTCGAAAAATCAAGCATGTTAATTAAAATTACATCGAGAGTCGCCATTTTTACATGTCAACAAACTGCACAACTTCACTTTACGGGGTTGGTGATGGTGTTTTACAGTCTATCAGAAGCAACTTTCTTCTGATATTAATTTTTTTTCTTTGTAGAAGTTAAGGGTACGTTTTAGAAGAATAATTGGACGTAAAGCCACATGCACTTGGGGCATTGATGCCGCCTCCTTTTTTTTTATCTTTTGACAATAAAACAAATCCGACATGACTTTTCTTTTGTAAAGTGTCAGTAAAAAAACCCGCTATTTTTAATTTAAGCTTAAAAACGAATGTTACATTATCAATCAAGTATTACACCCCTGCGAATGTGTTCGGAATGTTTTCTTTATTGTTGCTAAGTATGTAATAAATCCAGAGGTGCTCGAATGAAAGTTCACGAGACTTCCCCGAGATTTGTTCAGTTCCTGTGAAATTTCAAGCGGAAGTGTAAGTGTTCGGATAATATTCTCAAAATACGAAAGTACTGATCGTTTTTCATATCATATCCTACTTTGATTTATTTTAAAACATGAAAATGTATCAAGATACATGTCTTATTTCATCGTCTAGCGGTTATTAAAACTAAACGATAATATTCAGAACAGAGTTATCGTTTGTGTTCAATCACTCTACACGTGGTTTAAAATATATACATTAGGTTGCTTGAAAAAATCATAGCCATGTTTGATGCTTTTGGTGTGCAATACCATGCCTTTAAAAAAAAAGAATAGGTGTCTGTTTTGTATTAAAAACATAGTATATCGAGTCATTTTCAAGGAACATTCTGCATAAAATACTGTAAGCGTATTACATTTGGCTGTGTATTTTTAGCGTCTTTGGCGTAAGGCGGCTTCCGCTTATTCAAGTACAACGCTAAATGCCTTCTATATATTATATATATTATAAGCTTTATATATATTAGAATGAGCACATTTTGAAAAAACGCCAATTCAAATCCACGCTAACTTGTTGAAAATCGTTTTCCGCCAAATATCGTACACGCTAAATATAATACGTTTACTGTAGTATAGTCTGTTTCACTATTAATGCTATTACTAGGTCAGGCGCGGATCGAAAATTAATCCTTAGTATGGGTCGCTACTAAGCATGTTAATTGTTGCAACAGCAGAAAAAAAACCTATATTTATTTTATCCACCAATTGATGAAGATAAAGTTTGATATCAATAAACGTCTAGATTTTATATTTGACTACAAGTACCTATATATTAGGAAACAGACTATAAACACAAGGCACGGTTTTTACTGCGAAGCTGAAAGGGTCAAATAAAACCAAGTGGTCTAAATTTAAATGATAATAACATTCTCAGGGGTGTATAATGCATAACAAAATACATAAACAAGATATCAAAAATGTAAGTGTGAGCTGGCCTCGGATTTTTTTAAATTTTCAGATGAAAAAGATAGGCGGGGGAATTTGTAACATATTCCATATTTGTCACGCTTTCAATATGCTAATTGAGGAGTTTGAGCGATGTAGACATACGTCGAGGAAAGAGTTGCATGCCTTCTCTCGTTTAGGTTTTTATATGTCAGTCGAAATCAGGCGATTTTCAAAAACAGCTGATAGAGTCGAAATTGTTTCATTTTCTGTGAAAAAATATGCAAATTAAAATGTTTTTATAGGTGAGTTTTGGCCTCAATCAGATTTTTTAAAATTTAAAACTTATTTGAAACGGGGTGGGGGTCCATGCTTCAAGTGCCTGTGCGTTAAACATAAAAATTATTTACAATAGCCTTAAAATGGTTAACATGCATGTAAAACTAGGGAGTAGTCGTTATATAATGACCTTGATGATATTTAGTCCTAAAACTGCGCAGCACATATTGGCTTCAAAAGTCCTGTTACTTTCGGTTTAACCGATTCAATCCGGTTTTTATCCATGAATATCGTGATTGAAACATACAATGTAGGTAAGGAGATAAGAGAAATATATAAATATATATAAAGTACTAGAAATGTTATTCCACATCTCAGTTTATTGTCCAATTTAAGGCTTGAAAGATGTACGCTTTTGCCATCTTTGCTTGTCTTATCTCTGTGGTAAGTGTTATATGAAATGTTCCAATATTTGCTGTGTTTCATAAATACAAAGTTTGTATCCAAGCCTTAATATCATTATTTATTTTATCAACTGATACATATATACTAGGTCTATTAAATAGAGCCATGTTAAAAATCCGACTTTCCCAGTGACGGTAAAATTTATATAAATATATTTAAGTTCTAATGGCCTATTTGGTGCAATGTGAACATTGAGCTTTAATTAAAAAGAGTTGTTCAATGGGGAAAAATAACTTTTCCTGTAAAAAATTGTAAAAAATATAACTTCTTTTGATATAAATGCTCATACCAGATTTGTTTATGTAAATTGGTTGATATCTGGTGACCACAAAATATCTGATTAATTCGTTGATCTATTATACACCAAAAAAATTCTCATTCCCTTTGCAAGTGCAAGGATGCTGTCAATGTTCCGGTATAGCGCCATCTATACATTAACCTTGAAGTCGTTTCCAAAACATTTGGCACCCCGTCATCGATCATTCCACGAACCTTCCATTGCGTTAGATTAATGGATTGTTAACGACGAATCGAATTTTTCATTTTTATCTGTATAATTAGTTTTTGTTAACTAGACTGTTGCTATGTCGACAACACATGGCCACAATCATCACCATACGGGCCCAACTCACCCGCCAGCTATAAACGAATATTTCTCTTTCCATTACAATGCCCAAACGGTAAGTATATGGTTTATAATCACTTAATTTCAAAGTTTTTTTTGGTTTTTTTACAAATGAAAAAAACCTCATATTCAACAAAGACCTTCAATTTTTTGTATATAATCTTTATTACTATTGTTATAATAACATTTGGGTTTTTTTACATTTTTTTGGGGGGGGTGGAGGGGTTGCATCTGACTATACCGTAACACTTCGACGGGTGAAATCAAAGTAGTTTCTGGGGGCTTGTTTGTCAATATGCTCAATTAGATCGAAAATCGAAATTTAATTGCTCAGTAAATCTATCAACCTATTTTTTTTATATGCCAAAGACACATCATATACTATTAATGGCAGAAATCAAGTCAAGTCCAGATCTTCGTGTGTCTTAAATCATGTTCTTCGAATTCATTTTTAGAGTCCTATCCATTGCATGCAATAGTTTGCATGCAAACATTATGGTTGCAGCCTTTGATGTTTATTGATTTTAAACACAGGCACCTGACGTTATATATTTTTTTCTTATAATAAAAATATCAACCCTCTACATAATAATACACAAGGTACACATCGCCACCATTTTGTATTTGCATCTTGCGACTTTATGCCTGAATCTCAATTATAAAATATTCTTTTGATCCTCTACGTCTTTCGGTCGGGTCGGTCATTCCACATCTTTATTTACTACCAAGGCAACCAAAAGAGCACGATGCATTGGAAATTGAAGTTTCACGATGCAGTTGCAATTAATGAAAAGTCTCCCCTATTCTGCGGCTACTGCCTCAAGAATACGACAAGCTTTGTCCTCGGACACATCTCAATTACATAAAGGTGTAAACTTCTGTCCTACCTTTAGCATCAGAAATGGGGAAACTTTTCATTAACTGCTAATGCATCGTTCTGTTTTGGTTGAATTGGTAGTAAACAAAGATGTGGAATGGCCGACCGCAAGAGTTAGAGGAATATAATATAATTTTTTTTATAAAGATTCAGGCGTAAAATCAGGTTTTCAATAAATTCAAAATGGCGGTGATGTGTACCTTGTGTATTATTAGGTCGAGGGTATATATATTTTTATTATGAGAAAAATATATAACGTCAGGTGCCAGTGATCTTCATGATTATACGCATTTGTTATAATATATTATCATTAATTGATTTGAATATTCAAAAATTCGAGTCTCTTGTTCCGAGTTTCGAACATCAAATGAGGTTTTTCCTGCACAGCTTCATTTATTAAGTTGATGATATATGGCCACTAAATATACCACAATCTAAAATCGTTGACAATTAAATGAGAATTCAGTTAAAACTAGAACCATTTTTTATACAATTATAGCACACAATGGCCGTGAAGACCCATCGCCATTGTTATCTTTACGCGCTATCGTCTGCTGAACAAACAAGCATACACACGAACACAGGGGTACATTCAATCGAGGTAAGACAACAAAGAGATTTTAATACATATTGTAAACATTAATGAAACTACAATATCGGAAAGTCAAAATACTATACAAAAATCTAATTGAATATTTCTTTTCAGAAAACAATGATTGACCTGATAGATGCACATGGCTCTTTCACGACAGTGTCTCTACATGACCTCACTACAATGAGCCGTGACTTGGCCCATTTCTGCGCCCACCTCACAACAATGAAAATTAACTGATTGATTGGACTCATGCTTCATGTTGAAAATAAATTTATAGTGTCAGTTTATAATTTTTTGACATTTTTTTTTCTAAAATTAAGATATGTAAAATTTTCTATATATACTACATGTACTAATGACTTAATTAATGCGGAGTGTTCCTTTATCTTAAGCATATAAGATAACGACTGTTAAAGTTTTGCCTAAAATGGAGACCTTGTGTTATAGAATGTAAAAAATTAAAGTACTGTACGAAACAAAGACATTTTTTTATTCATGTCCTGTTGCGAGTCAACTGGTAAAGTGATGCTTTCAATGTGTCAATCCAAGTATGTTAAGGTGAGAGCTCGGCGGAAGACGAATTCGCCATTTGCAAGCACTAATGCCGCATCTACAATGTATAAGGACAGCAGAAAAAGCCATGGCGCCACCTGTTTCCGGTCCCATATCAAATCAACCAAAATATACTTACATCTTTTAAAAGTGCGAACTGGGAAGTAGTTTGCATGAAAAAAAAATAATGAATTGATACCAAGTTTTGCTGGATGGCCAAGCGTGACAGTTCAATACGGTCTCTACAGTAACAAGTTCGCGCAGCAGATCAGGAAGATAAGTAATGGATAATATACATGATGCCGAAAACGATTCTGTATGAATACATATAAGACAGTTTCGAGGTCCGTTGTTCTTCGTCCCAAGATATCCTCGATTCACGTTTTGCTTAATTACTTGATATTTATAAATACCTCAGTGTTCAAACGATGTTCATTCAAAAGTATGAAAAATTTATAAGATTTCTTAGTTGAAACGCCCCCGTTTGCTTATCAGGTTTCAATACAAGGCTAATAAATGTGATGTCTACGGGGATTTTGTATTGCAGTAAGCCCGGATGATAACGTTGAACAATTGCGCGAGGTATTCCGTGTGACTTCCGAATGAAGAAAAAATGTAAACATTCCCCATTATAAATCTCCGTAAGAAATATATATTCGATCCGGTGATTTTTTTTCGAGTGAAAAATGATAATGTGTCAATGAAGATATCTTGGAAATTTTCCCTTTCTTCGAATTTAATTTCATTTCTTTCACAGGTATGTATATTTTTATTAAAAATCGACCAAATGTGCTGTATAAATATCTTGGGACAGACGAAAGCAAGTTTTTCAATCGGTCGAAACTTTCTGCAACGTAAGTAAAATCACGGACTGCACGAAATAATCTTGATGATGTCAGATTCAATTTCCTATAGAAGACGATTTGGCTATTTTTTTTTTTAGCTCACCTGAGCTGAAAGCTCAAGTGAGCTTTTCTGATCACATTTTGTCCGTCGTCCGTCTGTCCGTCTGTCTGTAAACTTTTACATTTTGAACTTCTTTTCTAAAACAACCTGGCCAATTTCAACCAAATTTGGCACAAAGCATCCTTATGGTAAGACGAATATAAATTGCAGAAATGAAAGACCGATCTTTATTCAAAACGGAGAAAACCTCGAAACTGTAAAAAAAGGGGGGTGCATTTTTAAAAATCTTCTTCTCAAGAACTACTGAGTCAAATTCAACGTAATTTAGCCTACATAATCCTTATGAAAAGGAAAATATAAATTGCAAAACTCATGGGCTAATTCTGTTTCAAATTTGAGTAATTTACGAAAATAATAACAAAGAAATTGGGGGTCGATCAGTTTATAACTTCAGGTTCGGTATTTCGTATATCGAAAACGAGGTTTTGTTTAGAGCAGCCATGTTTCACAAACGAAAACTGGTCAAACTGACAAAGATGAATTTGCTTGTTGTGCAACAGTTTACGTGCGAAGGGAATATTTGAAACTTGCAAAATATATTTGTGCCGATTTTTTGAAGTAAATTGAGGTTTAATGACATGTTCACTTGTCACGATGGTTTTAGCTTGTTTTGATTTTAGTTTCATTTTCGTTAATTATGCCTTTTAACCTGAGGGGAACTATCGCCTGTATTTTGGAATATTTACGTATCAAATCAAACATAGACTTCGGTAAATCAGACAGCTGATTGTTTACCTGCGCAAAATGAGCAAAATCTGATGCATTAACAACATATCGTAAAATAAAATTCATTTGTACTATTCATTTTATTCGTATTTCGGTACGATCTCTACGTAATGGTTGAATAATGCAACGTGATTTGTTAAGATGCTCAGCATTTTCAGTCTAAACGGAGATTATTTTCGCTGATAGAAATATATACTGGTAGGTATTTTTATGATGAAAAATAAATTGTGCTCCTTCTTTGTTTACAGTGCATTTTTTCTTGTTTTCATTGTTTACAATTTTCTATAATTTACTGACCTATCTAAGAGTCAAGTTTAGAGTTATAAGCAAGATACATAGCTTTGTGCACAATGCTATGTTTGTACAAAGAGCTGAGGTGGTGCTTTAATTTCTTTATATTTTAAATGCTGAATAGGAAATGCCAAGTTTAAAAATCTTAAGTTGAATGTAATACATTCATGCATGTAAACAAAAACATGACTCAAAACAAGGTCTGTATCTTCCTAATAATTCTATGATTCACGCTGAAATTTTGGTTAATCATTAGAAATGTCTTGCTAAAAGGATGATATGCAGTAACCACTTTCTGGTGCCCCTTCTTATAGGATGAATTATATATATATATATATATATATTTAATCTTCACTAATTTTGATAGTTTTTTTAAACACAAGTAAATAAAAACGAAGTCTTTTAAACAGTTGCCATAGTTCTGACACATTATTATGAGGATAAAAGCATAGTTAATACATTGATTAGAATTATCATGTTACAACATAATTCAGTTTTATAGTTTATTCATCAGTCAAGTAAGGTTATGAAACGTCATACGAGATGAATTCACGCTAGGTAAATGACAATCATTTATAATGGAGAAGACCAATTCAATTTTTTAATGTTTTTGATTCGAGAATGAGCGCATTGAGGTACAATTTTCTTCTTTCACCTATAGGAAAGTGGGGGGGGGGGGGGGGGGGCTAAAATAAATATCAAAAATTTAGTTAAATATCTTGCATAGGATCTTATTTTCGGTAAAATTTGGATACTTTATGGGGTTTTTTGGTTATTCTACCGAAGGGCCATATGGCACAATATTCTTTGAATGCCCATATAAAGTCATTTTTTGCTCAGGTGAGCGATGTGACCCCATGGGCCTCTTGTTTATCTAACGTACTGATGTACATTAACAATATCTTATTTACTTTTACTTGCTTTTTACGATCAATTCATTAATTTGAAACAATAAAATGCTTTCTTTGATGATTCATGCTGGTTTAGTATCAGTTACATTACCCAGCGATGGGGTAAACGATGTGCTGTCGATGCGTTTTTAGATGAAAATGGCGTGGATGCCGGCCAGACATCCATAGTAATTGGACGGTGACTGAGATCATCTGGCACATCGGTGGAAGACATCGGATAAAAATAAGCTGTAGTTAAAAATCAGCGATGTCTCCACCGAAATCCCACATCGCTTCTCATCGGCAATACATCATTAACACGTCATTCAAGAATCGCCCGATGCATGGCCGATCTTTGTCCGGTGCCCTTTTGAGTCTTAGGTTAGAGGTGTTTAACAAACATCGGCCGATTAACGACCTAAAATTTGCCTATAGCCGATCGATGTACAGCCGATATACGGCCGGGGCGGAGGTGGGGCTCCAATAAGGTGAATTTCTCTGTGCTTTGTGTATATCTATATCATTCACTATGGGCAGGTATATGTCAATTTGAGAGTTATTGCAATGTTTGTGCTTTATATATATATATATATATATATATATATATATATATATATATATATATATATATATATGGACCACAGAAAGTGCACCATAAACGTATATCTATTTAAAAAGGAAATAAAATGGATGTCGCACAGTCAAAATAAAACAATGTCCAAGTTCCAAAATTACTTAATTATTCACAAGCGCTGTCTGCATTTAACATAAGTTCTCAGGTGAACATTCGTGTTGTTTTTTCCCCTTGATTTATCTTTTTTACATATATTACACCACTAACACAAGACAGAAAACAAAACTCATTATCATTTGATTCGGCTCTAAGGTATGTTGACACATAATGATGAATGCATGTTGACTACGATCACCGAAACACAGAACCTCAACTGCGAAAAAAAACACAGCAATAACATTCATTCGTTAACTGTAAGTTTAAGGTTAAATAGGGGATTTTTGTTGGCACATATTTGGTGATGAATTTGTGGTTGGACTTGTATTCTCTAATTATACGGCATGCCGCAAGCTTTTATTCTTGTCTGGACAAAGGATTTAATCTCCCATAGTACAGGTAAGCTGGTCTTATTACTAATTAGTAAAGAAATCAATAATGGGTTCTCACCTGTCTTCTTTAATAAGTATAGTGATCAAGTTGGAACAAGGTCATCTCGTATTTTTAAAACGTGGTCAAATCCGGATTTTCCGCTTCACGAATCAGGGTCAATGAAATATTAACAATTAAAACCATTTCAAACTTGAGGTGTACATAGGAGAGTAACAAACGAAACGTGAACTGACCATACCTGAAGACAAACATCTGACAAGTAAGTGGCCATTTCACAGATGCATATACGTGTTTGAAATTAATGCAGATAATTGTCATTATTTAAACTATATTATATGATTGTATCAATTTGTTCGAGAGAATATTTCTTGATTTTGTATCGTTTTGAAACATATGCACACGTCACTGTAAAATCTGTTAAATCTTCTCCATACTAACAGGGGAACAGTTGTCGGTTAAAATTTCTGGTTTTTTTATACAGCATTATTGTAAGATACATGTAATAGCATTTTATGTAATCATTGTGTATTTTCTGCTGCAATTGCATATATATAAAATAAATCTTTTGGGTTTGTCCGAATTATATAGCCGTTGTATTTTACGCTGGGCCTTTCTATGTCATTTTAATAAATGACAGGCTATTCTATTTAAAAATCCGGAAATCAAATTTCACGTCAAAATGTATTACATTATACATGTAACTGTTTTATTGTTACGCCCTTCGAAATTCATCATGACACGTAAACGCCCACTTCTCCTACGTTAATTTTCATTCACTTCGTATAAAATCTGATAACCTTCATTTAAACACGTGTCATGTTGTAAATTTTGAATTTACTGGGTGGGTGTAAATACAAAATTTACAACATGACAACTTGTCATGTTGTAAATTTTGTATTTACACCCACCCAGTAAATTCAAAATTTACAACATGACACGCGGTTAATTCTTTATGATATTAGACACAATTAATATTTGAGCTCATTTTTTTAAATTCTGTCTTTCCATTTTAATGTTTAGAATGGTTAATATAGGTATTTTTGATTTAAAAGACATGTGACACAAAAGCATTTTCTTAAAAAAAAAAAAACCGTATTTTTTTTTTTAAATAAATCTTCCCACTTGACTAGCATCAGATAAGAGTGTGCTAAAAATCTCAGCTGCAGCCGATCTCCGAGTTTTGCCGATCTTTAATGAGATAAGAAACCCCTGTGTGTCTTGTGTTGTAAAAGATGATTTTGAGCCTTCAATTTGAAATAAAGCAGCATCAGATTAAAGTGAATTTATTAAAAGCATATTTTATTGAAAAGCTTAGCTATATGAACCCTCTCCCGAAAACAAAGTAGTGAGATTATAGAATGTTCTCGAACACATGTAGTATCATGGGTTAATAGAGTTATTGAGAAAGATTTTGTACATAAGATACCGGTGATAGAAAATTGTCAAAATAACAAGTAATTAAATTAAAGTGAATCTGAAAATTCTTTGATAGATAATAGCAAATCATCATCCTGTCAGCCAGACAGGCAACACTTGTATTAGAATCTAAATACCGGTACTCAGTAAAGACGGAAATATGTTTGAAAATGCACAGGTGCCCACCTCATCTGGGATCCATATTGATCCAAACTTGCTAATGCAAAACATTGATTTACAACCATTCTAACAAGAGCTTGGACTTTGGGTAGTTGTGTCAAACAACAATGTGACGTAGGCCTGTCTATTTCATTGCTGGCCACTCAGCGATCAACACGATTTGTCTGGCTTTTGAGCGAAGACTACGCAATCGGTGCATATTTCATCATTTTTAACATGTTTTGACGCAAGAAATAGATAGCTAGGTCCGGTTCAAAATAAGGTGCACCATTTTTTTTTAAGTTTGGTCAACAAAGAATAAATCATAGACAACTCAAAAGTACTACTTAAAATAACATGATCTTTATAACTTATTACAGGAAAGATTAAATTCTATTTGGATATAAAAAAAATTTTCAAGGAGTCTGAGATTAATACATTTCTTAAATCTGAAATCTATGTAGAAAAATATTTTTTTCAGTCTTAATCGATAGTTCTTTTAAGTAAATTTCAGTCATTAATTAAAGTCCATGTATAAATTAAAATTTACGTTTATGAATATATAGTTCTTATAAAGTTTTGTCAAATATAATTGAGAATCTCTTCACTACAACTGTCCGCCTTACATACAATAGTAAATTATCACTAATCGCAATAGTAAATTATCACTAATCGCAAAGCACGTGGCTTATTAATCATAACAATAATGAGTGCGATCAGATGGAAGCAAATTTCGCAGTTTGGTCCTCATTGTTAATGATTATTACAACAGTTAATCGAAGACTGTTATTCAACATTAGACCGATATGATAACGAACCGGAAATATTACTGTAGCACATGCACTATATATGTATGCAAGTATGAACTATCCCAAATTTAACATGTCAAATGAAATTTAATGATGTCATACCGAAGGAAGCTCTTTTAAAAGGGATATCGGCATGAAACTTTTTAAAAATCTATTTTTACAATTTCCTGTGCAGCCAATATCCATTGCACCGTATGCGTAAAAATCAATAGGTAAAATTTTTAATACGTACACAATGGGACTAGTATTTTAAGGAAAAAGTATTACAAACGTATATTCCTTTGAAAAGTCAATCATGAGTAAGTAAAGATTGAAAAGATGTTATTGATAATCATTTTTAATCAATTGTTTCCATTTGGTGATGATTTCTTTGTTCTGGATCAATGTTTTTGCAAGAAACGAGAAAGTAAATAAACAGCGATACATCTAGATATGAAGTATCGATTTTAAAGATTCCGGCCCCATAGTGTCTTTCTTTTAAAAAAGCCCTGGCCAAGTTTTTATTGGGAAATCCTCTTTTTCACGGATGATTGGTTCAAATGTTTATGAAAAGAATTATTTACAGTTTCTTAAGTCTAAAGTCAATTCAATTCAATTTCTTTATTGCATAAAACGTACCTTTTATAGCATTTATAATAATAGAGCAAAACAGGCAAAAATGATTTTTACACTTTTCGCAAAATGTGTTGAATGATTATTCTTAATCATTTAAAACTGTCCATTTTCTCTGCTACATTTTGCCAGATCAGTACTTAGTTGTTGTTTTTTGACGTCCGGTAGTTGTTGTTAATAGTATGGATTATGATAATCTATAAACCCCCCGCACTTTTCAGTAGACCCTGTCCCCAACGTCAGTTAAGGAGCCTCGACACCCCGTGACTTTTACTTTTTATGACAGTACGTCACAACATGGCGATTTGAACGCATTGTGAAACAGTTTATATCGCCCAAACCTGTTGTATATCTCTGTGGCGCAGTGGGTGTAGCTTCAATCTACCAATATGCAGGTACCGAGTTCGAGTACCGCAAGGAATTTTATTTTCATGAATAGAAGTACAATTTAAAAAATTGATTTTTCTCCAAAATTTAATTTTTTTCTGTCAATGTCAAGTCGACACATGCTAGAAATCCATATCTTTAAGTGATTTAGGAGTTCAGGTTTGTATGCATAACTTTTCCAAGGTATGTGGAGGATCCTTAAAAGGAGAAAGAATTATGCAACCCGGATATTTTTGGAGCAAATCATTCATCAAGCCAAAAAGATGTTGAACGAGATCTCTTGATTATACAGTTTAAATAAAAGTGAAAAATGTATATCATTATTAAGTAATTTGATTTTTTTCATCTTGAAAATAAAAATGCGTAGCATTAATTCAATTAATTCTGCATTTCATCATGACATTAAATACTAGTCTTGTATATGTACTTCTGATATCGAAAGAAACTACATGTATATAACAAGAATTATTATACCTAAGCTATTTAATATAGTCAGTTAAATTAAGTTACTTGTATTGTAAAATAAAAACAGAATAAGAAAACTAAAAATTACAGCTGAGATAGCTTACACTGTAGCAAATACAATATATGTAGTTAATGATAGTATTCGAGTTGCACGCATTCCTTTAAAAATATTTTAAATCACTAAAACAAAACGATGAAATAAGTGATTGAATTCAACAGCTTAGTTGACTTACTTTGTAGTACTCGAATAATTAACGAAAATTAATCAGTTATAGTAATTAACTAGGGTGTCTGCGACTTGCCCTATTTAAATAGTGTTGGTTACTGCTGATACCCGATGGGCGTGGTCAAACTGACTGACAATAAGGGTTAATGAATAGGTTGGAAGTGCATCAGTAATTGAAATACACGCCGAGGAGAATTGGAGGACAGCATTGTTGGCGTAAGTTGTTTTTTCTTTAGCAATGTACTTTTTTGCGCAAGTTAGAATGTTTTGTGTTTGCTGTGTGCAGAACTGAGCTGATCGGTAGTTTGAAAGAATATATTCTTTTATTCTTTTTTTTTTTTTTAAAGAATTTGCTTCACTATTTTTTTCATTTTACTTTTTTTTTCATGTGAATCTTTTAACTACCTATAAATAGAAAAATAGAAAGAAACCATTTTCATATATTTTTGTATCAAAAAGAATGACATCATGTGTAAACTTTTGAGCCATTATATATATATATATATATATATATATATATATATATATATATATATATATATATATATATATAAAACAACAATTGTAAATTTAAAACGATCGGCTTAAATTAATCCGTCATGTTCGTAGCTTTAGGCGCATTGGTCTTTATTGCTCTAGTTCTCTACTTGTCATCGAACCATTCCACGTCTCATTAATGATTTTTTTATCAAAGGTATGCATACGTTGTCATAGTTGTGCCCCGGTATTAACTTAGCTATTGATATACTAGCATTGCCATCAATGAGTTATTTCCTTTCTGTCTTTGTTTGTGCTTTCTGTGTTTGGATTTTTTTGGCGAAGGTTGGGGGGGGGGGTTGGGGGTGGTAAGGAGCGTTTTTGTGCTAGATTTATACTAGCTGGTGTCATGTTTAAAAATATAGCGTACGGTCATAGAAGAATTAAGGATTTTTTATAAGCATTGGCTGTATTTACCAATGCATAATACATGTATCTATCATTGACATTGCTAATAGGAATTTTAAGCACAGCAACAGAGACTTTGTTATTCAGACCCACAAAATAGCTTATATTCTGTAGTTGAGTGAATAAACTGAATTTGAACTTGTAGATGACAAAAAGTAAGTATAGTTCTGCACAAACACACTCTATTGATTCAACACGTCGGGCATTGTCAAATCAGTCACTGTTACTGTATAATCACTCATTAGTATACCTGACACACAGTGACAATCGCAGGGAGATTTGAATCCTTTACAGACGTAAGCAAAGTTTCAATTTTCTATCTGACTTGATTTTGTTCATATACTCTGTATGTATTACATAGACAGTAGTAGTTACAATCGAGGAAATGGGAATAAATGCCAAAATAGTTTTACCGTTTTGACAAAATTGTCTACTCTCCTTACCTCGTACAAAGGTATATCTCTTGAATATGAATATCATAACATATTACTTACGTAGTTTTATAAATGGAATAAAGAATTATTCTTAGAGCATACATGTAATGAGGTATAATCGAATACGGTCGGGGTGATCAAAACTAATAAAGCCCGAACTAATGATTTCAGTAATTGTACGATTAAATAGTCATTTAGGAAATGTTTGGGACTATACATTACATTCGTAGTTTTATCTCAGACAAGGACACTGGAAAATGTAAATATATCAATATACATGTATATGTAGTTACAGGTTTGTATATTTTTACATGCATGATTAGCTTTACGAACCAAAACTTGTCGAAGCGTTTAGCTTTATAAATCGTATTACACATTGCTCACTATATGCGGGGTTTTTTGGCTCATTGGTCGTATGATGGATCGGAAACGCTTCCATTTAAAAGTGCATGGGTTCAACTGGTTTATCCGACCTACTCTAATTTTACACAATCCGCAGCCTCTTTTTGTAAAAATTATGTAAAGTAAAAGTATCTGAAGTTTGAAAAAATAAACATTTTATAAGAGGATTTAAAAAAACCAATTTGAATTGGTAGATTGTTGTCCTTCATTTTACTATTTCTCTGCTTCAGTGGTATTTGAACGGCGAGAACATTTTGCAAAATCAGATATATACATTGTGTTAAAAATGTATAAACTGTGTTACATCTTTGGTACTAATTTTAACGTTATTTTTGTCATATGTTCGACGATGCAACATGCGGGCTTCTGAATATTAGTTGGTTTTGTTATGAATTTTTATTCCAAGTGATGATCTAGGTGTAAACTTACATTCCTGTACTGTCGAATTAATATGTTTATTTTGGATAATTATGTACACTCAGATATAATTAGATAGTACATTTTAAAACACACCGGAGTTAACAAGTAAAAAAAAAGCAAATAAAGGTCTTTTATTATCTCAAAATCTTGATACCATTTTTTTAGTTAAACGGAAACGAAGCAATGAACACAATGTCAAAGAACTTATAGTACCAATATGCTTTGCTTTTTAATTCTTATATTTTTAATTTCATTTTGATCATTAATAATGCGTTTCCACAAAATCGCACATACATGTACTACTATCTCAAACCTAAGTTACCTGTATTTCCAAAATGTCTGTCTCAATAAAAAATATTTTGGAAATTATATTGAAATACTGGTATTTTTATTCATCACAAAACACCAAAAAAAGGTTAAATATAAAAAGTATACTCTTTTAAGTTTAATTTTTTCCATCGGGAATTTCGTGATTATTTCGGCCAAACTTATTTTGAAAATCTGTCATTTGTATTCTATAGATACTGACATGCTGTGTGTTAACCGTGTTATATTTTGCTTTTTTGTGATCGGCTTCGGCCGATCACAGTTGTGTCCATATGAGGCATCCGGCAAATTTTACTATTTGCGCACGCATTGCGCCTTGCACTACTTTATTTTCTTTGCAATGACAGCCTCATTTAAATCTTTAATTACACGTAGAATACTAAATAAACGTTACTCTTATCCGTATGCATTGAAATTAAAACATTTATACAGTTACATACAAACTGATTCTAATCACGTATGCGTAAGAATATTTATCGGAAGTACATTTCGCCTACTAAAAGTAAAGCATATTCATGCCTTTCTATTTCGGAACGGAGTAAAGTGAAGTCGTACCCAAACTGACTCGTACCCAAACAGACTCATACTCCATTGTCCGGGGATAAACATGATATTTGGATTGTAAATAAAAAGATAAGCTGTTAAAGTTAGGTTTTGGATTAATTACAATTTAGAAGTTACAAGATACGGTAATTGAATGTAGTATTTTGGTTATCTTCAAACAAAGTTTAATATCATCTCCTTAAAGTTTGCCAAATAGTTTCCTATATCAACATTTGACAGACAATTTTCGTTTACATGCAATCTTATCTTTTTTTCAAAAAATTATATTGGAAATCAACAAAACATGTAGCGGAATGCTTTCGCATTACATTAACAAAGCTGACCAAAGATAATAGCCAACATGCCGATCATTCCTTTAAAAGGAATACTTGTTCCTCTTTGCAATACATTACTTCTCGCTCTTAGTAATCAACGAGTCGCGTTCAATTAGAATACAAATTAACCCTTCTCTTTATCTATTAAAATCAATTTAGTATTGACACAGATGTAAACCCTGCCCCTCCTGCTACAAGCCAATCAATGTATGGATTGTTAAATACTAGTATACCGCAATTTGAAAATGACATAAAAAACATCAACAGATGTTGGAAGCTTATGATCTTTTGAAATCACATACTTTGTTTTATCTCAAAGTCAGAACTCGGTAAATATGATATCAATAGACGAATAATATTTCCTTATTTTTCCCCTTTTCTGGTTTGGTTTCTTTGGTTAATGAAGATGAATTTTACCTCATGCGAGAGAATGGGACTCGAGCTTTGTTTACATAACAATGAAGTCCGACTTCTAACATTCAGTTTGTTTTAAATCGTGCAAAATGCAAGAATAAATCATTGCATACATAAAAAATAAAATTTTAATCTCAAATCATGTCTAGGTCCCTTTAAGAATATGTGATTTTTAAAAAGTTGTTTCATCATTCTATGTACGTTGTATATACATGTACAACCTGTTATGCTGAAGTAAAAAATGATTTTCTTCGCGAAAAAAAATCGCACAAAAAAGTATTAAAAAACTAAATTTTTAACTTTTTAAAACTTGCCTCTTTTTTAGCTCACCTGAACGGAAGGTTCAAATGAGCTTTTTTGATCACATGTTGTTCATCGTCCGTCCGTCCGTCTGTCTGTCCACCCGTTTGTTTGTAAACTTTTCACATTTTTGACTTCTTTACTAGAACCAACAGGCCAAATTTAACCAAACTTGGTACAAAGCATCCTAATGGAAAGGGGATTTTAAATTCTTAAAATAAAGGGCGTAACCCTTTTAAAAAGGGATATAATTATGAAACAGTGAAAATAGGGTGTGTTTCTTAAAGAATCTTCTTTTCAAGAATCACTGAACCAGAAATGCAAATATTTACACCATAGTTTTTATATATAGTGAATATTTTCAATTGTTAGAATCACGACCCCCGGACAATACTGGGGCCCAAGAGGGGTTCAAAGATTAAACATAGAAATATATAGAAAAAATGTTTAAAAACCTTCTTCTCAAGGACCACAATGCTACAATGCTAAAATTTGTGACTTTACTATGCAAGCAACCTCAGATAATGTAGATTCTAAATTAATAAAACCATGATCTCCGAACCAATACAGGGGCATTAAGAGGGGTTCAAATTTAACATAGAAATAAATGGGAAAATGTTTAAAAATCTTCTTCTCAAGAACTACAATGCTACAATTTGTGATATTACTATGCAAGCATCCTCAGATAGTGTTAATGTTAAATTAATAAAACCATGACTCCCGAACCAATAATGGGGCCCAAAAAGGGGGTTCAAAATTTTAAATAGAAATATATAAGGAAATGTTTAAAAATCTTTTTTATCAAGAACTTCAATGCTACAATTTTTGAGATTACTTTGCAAACATCCCCAGATAGTGTAGATTCTAAATTGTTAAAACCGTGAACCCCGGACCAATACTGGGGCCCAGGCTTGGGGCGAATTACATTGTAAAGTAATGCATTACATTACCATCTTCATGAATTTGGGCATTAAATTACCTTTACCATTACTTAACTATCTTGAAGTAATGCATTACATTACCATTACATGAGTAAAGTAATGCATTACCATTACCATTACTTTGTGAAAAGTCAATAAGTTTTAATTAAAAATATAATTTAAGAGCTGAATAAAGAGTTTTTGCAAATGTTTCATATATAAAACACGCTTAAAATATCTACATGTCATGTTCACTATCAGGTTCAAATAGAATGACTTATATTAGATTGCTGTTGCACTTTATGATCATCAAAGTTTCAAAGGTTTCATCATTTTACTGCATCTTGTCGGTTTTGAAAATCTAAGATATAATTGTTCAGGCAATAATATAAAAAATACATGAATCTTTTATGTTCTATCAGTCTAAACTATTGTACTTAATATACAACAGAGAGAGAGAGAGAGAGAGAGAGAGAGAGAGAGAGAGAGAGAGAGAGAGAGAGAGAGAGAGAGAGATTATTTTCAAATGGATTATAATACTGGAAGTAATTTTTAAGCTTCCAGAGATCATGGTTGGACAGCTAGTGCATTCTATTTAGTGCATTCTTTATTGCTTTTAAGGGTGTATGTCTGCTCTCTATTCTAATGGAACACAGTTAAGAGAAGGGTGGGGATAGGGGTGTTAAAAGCACCTCTTTAAAAAACAATAGATTGTTTAGATACTTAGATTATCCTGGGGGCATTGTGTGTTGTTGACACATTCTTCAGAGTAAAGAATTCATTGAATGCACAACTAATTGGAGTAAATTTTCAAATGATATAAAATTCTTAATAACCAACACTCTTAAAATGTTATAAAAATGTGTTGTTATAGCTAGTTATATTGACAATTTAAGAATGGATTTTTAATTTTTTTTTAATCATACAACTAAAATATTTTAATCTCAAGAATTATTTTCTTTTTTTTTTAAACATTTTTAATCAAATACAATTTCAGTTATCCAATTCCTCCCAATTTTAAAAAAAGAAACATAGTAATGCAAAGTAATGCCATGTAATGCCAGCATTACACTAGACTTGGAAAGTAATGCATTACATTACTATTACTTGTAATGCTAAATTTGTGGCATTACACATTACTAGCATTACTTTGAAAACTATGGAAGGGAATTACCGCCAAAATTCTAT
Organism: Magallana ariakensis; assembly: GCA_020458035.1. Taxonomy (NCBI): domain Eukaryota; kingdom Metazoa; phylum Mollusca; class Bivalvia; order Ostreida; family Ostreidae; genus Magallana; species Magallana ariakensis. The sequence goes on along the minus strand of CM035815.1, from coordinate 48,896,944 downwards.
GTATCTTGCTTTTATTCTTATTATGCTTACTTCTTTATTCTTCATTACATTTACACTTGCATGTCACTTTATTGTTTTCATATTCATGCTTATTCAATTTCACTTTGATTCTTTTTGATCCTTCATTGTTTGCTTAATTCTATGTTGCAACATTGTGTTCTTATTCGTGTAAATTCTTTCTTCTATCTCTGTTACAAACGTGAATTCAAACACGCAAACCATAAAGCACTTTCAATAAAGACGAATACAAGTTGCATGAATTTAATGCTGCATTATGACGCCAGGCGGCAGTGTGCGCGCTACAATTGCTGCTCCCCGAAAAAAAAACCCAAAACAACGTAGCTAGCTAAATGTGGGATGTTTCGCACCATGACATTTCGCTCCAATGTTTATATGTTCAGATCAAGAAATGGAGGGGAGGTTTATGTACTAAGGGATAATTTATAATTTTGTTTGCCGGGTAGGGGGTGGGGGGGGGGGGGTAGGTCGAGTTCTATTTTCAGAAGGTTTACTATGTGAATTTTAAAAAGTTTGAATTTTCAAGGGTGGTGGGGTGACTGGACCCCCCTCCTAAAATAAAATAAAATTCTAAGTCTGCGCATCAGTTGTTTATATGAGACGATATAATCTTACAGTTCTCATAATTAGCACCCGTATCATAATTATCATCATCGCAAGCTTGATATGGGAGTCGGTCAATTCAACTCTTCATTTAATGAAGACCAGTTGACAGGTAGACATGTATGAGGTTCATGTCTCTAAGTTACATGTATCATAGCTTAAACACTTTCAAATCTAAACATGGACATTCAGTTACCTGTACATGATTTATATTAAAATTAACAAACCTACAATAAGCATGGCTGTGAATGATACATACACATTTTTATCACTTCGAAAATTTGTGTAAATAAGAAGCATACATTATTTATGTTTTGTATTTTGGAAGAATAAAAATATTTTATTTAGAACTTTATATAAGAATTTTTATTAAGATTTTGATTTAGATTTTAAACCAAAACGTATAAACAGTCATATCACATACCGTATTTTAATCTCTTTGCCTGGTTTGTTTTCGTTTACTCATTGTGTAATTAAGTCACTGATAATTTAGATTCGTTAATTTTACCGCCGCTCTGTGCCGAATCGCAAGAATATAAAATCGCGTGCACCAAACTTTGTTTTCATATCATAAGTTCAAAACTTTTAGAAAAATAAGTGAGATTTTAAAACCTGCAGTTTTAAGTTTTTTAACCCGGAATTTCACGCGGATATTAATTCATCGCATTTAATCAGGGATACACAGTACTGTAGTCTAACGAGAGGTACATAGTGATTCATGCAAGTGATAATTTTCACACGTACTAGAGTACAGGAAAAGCTACTTCTAAGCATTTCGTACCCCAGTCCTTTTATTGTTTTTCAAAAACATCTTTAAATTTGGTTTAAATTTATTTCTATTTCATCTACATGTTCCACGGGTACCTATGGACAGAACCGTGCATCACCCCACCTCTTTTCACCTCAAATGAAAATAAAGTCCTGTCGACAAGTATACTTATGACATGTTCCTCTTCTAAAAATTGACCGTTCCAGTGCAAATAATTTGTTACTGCATATATATACGGTACATTGCATTGCGGATCTAGAATGAGATCAGATCCACCCCCCCCCCCCAATGGAAAATTCACACTTATTTAATCAACCCATAAAAAAAATTAATACAAAATTATCTCTCAGACCCCCGCCCCCCCCCCCCCCCCCCATGATTTTTTTAGAACCGCGCGGAGGCATTTTACATGTATACAAAAAAAAAACGTATCTTTTTGAGTCTGCGTATATCGTGGCTTGTTAAAAGTTGACTATATTAACATGTATTTCATATTCCTATACTAAGCCCTTAATTTGAGATGTTTTCACGAATTTAAATTTATGCCATTTGTTAGTTTCGTTTTAATAAATCTTCGGGAGCAGCAATTGTAGCGCACACACTGCCGCCTGGCGTCATAATGCAGCATTAAATTCATGCAACTTGTATTCGTCTTTATTGAAAGTGCCTTATGGTTTGCGTGTTTGAATTCACGTTTGTAACAGAGATAGAAGAAAGAATTTACACGAATAAGAAGAGAATATTGCAACATAGAAATAAGCAAACAATAAAGAATTAAAGACAATCAAAGTGAAATTAGATAAGCATGAATATGAAAACAATAAAGTGACATGCAAGTGTAAATGTAATGAAGAATAAAGAAGTAAGCATAATAAGAAAAAAAGCAAGATACATAGAATTTTGGCGGTAATTCCCTTCCATAGAAAACATGTAATGCATTGCAATGCATTACCATTACATTTGGCATTACCCCAAGCCTGGTGGGGCCCCATAAGGGGTTAAAAAATTAACATAGAAATATATAGGGAAAAAGTATAAAAATCTTCCCAAGAACTACATGCAACAATGTTTTAAATTACTATGCAAGCATCCTCAAATATTGTATATTTTAATTTGTTAAAACTTTGACCCCAAGATCAATGCTGGGGCCCCAAAGTTCAAAATTCAAATACATATTGTTAAAATACAATTTGTGAGATTATTATGCAAACATTTTACGATAATGTACAAATATAAACAAATATCAAGGTCACAGTGACCTTCCTTCACTTTTTATAATTATATTATAAGTAGTTCATTTTATAATTTGGTAATCTTTAATACGTTGAGACCCAGGATAGGGTATGATGTCCAAAAAGTAGGCTTCTTTTTATATATTGTTTAATGTATTGCCAAATCTTGGAATATCAGAGAGTTTTAATTCTTTCAAAAAGTTTCAAATTAAAACATTTCGAAATAGAATTAAACAAAAACTATCGTTTAGATGAGCGAAGTGGCCCATGTGCCTCTTTTTTGGGGTGGGGGGTGGGGTGGGGTTGGTTTCCCTCTAGCTTAAAGATGGTATTATTTGATTATCGATAAGCTTGTTTGTGGTTTTTGACCATCAGAAGAATGTGCTTATATAAAGAGCTTTGTCGTTAGGTGATCCACAAGCTGTGGATGCTCGATGGACCGTTATCTTTTGCTAGCAAAAATGCTTTGTGTAGGATAAATTAGATATCGGATTTACTAGTATGTAAGAAGGGGAGGAATTTTTTTTTCAATTATGGCCGGAGATTGTTTTATTATATTTTAATGTAATATGATTCGATTCGCGTAAACAGTTGGAACTAATGACGATTTGTATTTATTTAGGTAAGTAGTAATCTTGAGAATTTCTCTTAGTATAGTTTGACATAGTACAACGTTTGTTACAACGTTTGTCAGGGAATAAATTTTGAACACAAGTGGGTAAGATATTTTTAACAATGTTTTGAATCTCGAAGTTTTTCGTCTTGAATTTAGTGTACCCCAGCCTGTTTTGAAGTAAAGTGAGTCTTTAGAGGCAAATATCGGTAAACCGTTCAATATTCTGGCAGCTACGAAAGACGAATAGGGCCACATATAAAAATATTTTTATCTCGTAATTACGATAAATGATCTTTTATTATTATTATTATTATTATTATTATTATTACTATTATTATTTTATGTTTTAAAAAACTTTAATTAACGAAAATGTGTGTGGGGGGGGGGGGGTACAAGAGTAAAAGGAAACTCAATTTACTAGTATCTAAACCTTAGCTCCAAGGTCCAAAATTGTAAACTTTTGGTAATAAGAGACCTGCAGGCTTTTAATAGTCAATCTTTTATAATATTCACAGTTTTATTTATAATGCAAACAAAATGCATACAGCTTATTCCTACAAGTATAAAATGCACAGGACATTAAAGTATATTTACTACAATAGAACACATATTTAATTCCATATTGCGGAGTCACAATTTACCATGTTCAATATATGGTCATATTTATCACCCCTACCCCCGATATAATGCCTCAACTTCTCGCCTGGGCAGTGAATTTCACAATTTAACACCATATTCCTCTTACCATAGAGATGCTTCACACCACAAAATTGCAACAATTGGCATTGTAGTTTTCAAGATGAAGTTGACAATGTAAAATTGTTAACTCACTACTCACACCGCACGACGGACGACGACGGACGAAGACCAATTGCAATAGGTCACTCAGGTGACCTAAAACCTAAAATTACCCATAATGCCGAGAAAACACGGCACAGCGCTTCATTTTGGTAACAGAGAACTAAGCTTAATACAAAAGAATCGTCATTAATCGTTTAGAAGATTAAAATAAGGGTCGTCAGTGGTTAAAAAAAAATGAGTCGGAGATATACTCAAGCAATCTAAAGACGTAGGGAGAGTTTGCATCTTAATAAAGGAGGCTGGGTGACCAACAAACCATCCGTCAGGTCTACCTTCAGTTTTATGATCTGATTTATATACCTATAAAGAATGTACGTATAAACCTTGTAAAGAAAAATTCCATGTACTTGAGCTTTATAATTTGAGCATTTTTAATATATCTTTATAAAGAGCCCTTCCTCTCGAGGAGATCAATATATAAAACTAAAATGGCCACGGCGATCGAGCTCTCTGAAAGGGTTCATGATTTGAGCTCAAAGTTTCCAAATTTTATTTTTGCCATTTTAATTGTTTACAATATATACTTTATTAAAATATTTCTAATAGATAACTAAGATGTAACTGTAGTGTGGCACATTATACAGCGATACACAGCGCTCACAATTCATTTGTAGGTAAAACGGTTCTATTGACTTGGCAACAGATACTCAAACTTTGATTAGATAATCAAATTTTGATTGAATATTTTTAAATACCAAAGTTAAGCATGTCTAACCATTTACATGTGGTAATAATTATTACTAATTCTTTAGCTCAAATAATGACCAGGTCCCTTTGAAATAACAGGTTCTACCACATATGGCTAGTGGTTAGAAAAATGAAATATATTTTTTAACGTAGTAAAATCTTTCTTTTAAGATAAAATGACGTTTGTAAAATACAAAACATTGCTTTATTTTAACTCTTTCGATGATCGAGAACAATATATAACTTCAGCGATTATAAAACGTTCCGCTGGTTTTTATTATACGACACAGGCAACACAACACCTCTAGTGGCCGTGTAATCTTCTCATTAATTTGAAAGACGAAGAGTTCAAAGGGGTAAATTTCATGTGTTCATGTTTCTGAAGTACATGTACATGTGCCATCATGTTGCTGGATAAGAAGTACAAACAAATTCAAGTCTCATCAAAATAAGTTTGACATCTTTCCATATGGAAAATTTTAAGGAATATTCAGATAAAAAATAGTTTTTCACAGAGATCTCAAAGTAATCTTCATGAAGTATTTTGTTATGAGTGGTAAGATTATGATTACCAAAAATCGATAAGAATTATAACGATTTTCTATTACCTTGATTTATCTTAATTCATCTTCGACATATGGTCAGGGTTTTTTCTTATTTTTTGGTGTCATTACACCAGGCATGATTAATGTGTTTGTACCGTTACATCGCCTTAAATAACGCTTACAAATATACATCAAGAAAAATATTACAATTATCGTTCACTTTAATTCATCTTAATCCACATTCAATTATTATGTACAATACATGTATATTTCTTAAAATGTATATATATTTAAGCGTGGTTTTTTTTTTCAGGATGACCAAACGATTTTATATTGGGCTGGCGATTGTTGTAGGCATTGGCATGGGATTTTTCCTGGCTAATCAATACGGAAGTAATGTCAATAGTATGCAAAGAGTATATGTCATGCCCAATCTTAATAAACAATCTGGAAACCCTCCGTATTCTGTCCACACCTACGAAACGGAGCCCAATATACTCACTTCTCAAAACAATGTAATAATCAAAACGAAAACAGATTCAAAGACCTTCAAACCAAACCCTGACCCTAACTGCATTGCAACCATTCCAGAGAAATATATAACGAATGGCGAACAACCGGTGCTAATTCCAGACGACCAGGAACTGACGTCACTGCCAGATAATGCAGTCACATGTTTGTATCATCGTTATGTGACAACGCTTCAGTACTTCTGCGGATACAAGGAGCGCAATGGCCAGATTCCTCGAAATGGATGGTACATTTGTGCTGACCCCTCATTTGTTCCAAGAAACAACTGTGTCGTATTTTCGTCAAACAAGAAGTTTAACGACAACATTTTCCTATCGGACATAAAAGCGCGGTATAATTGTCGGACATTTACAACTCCTCTCTCTCAATCAGATTCCCTTCAAAGCTGGATTACTAAGAACGATGTAGGAAATTCCGTAATTGACGTGTTGACTCTGTCAATTAGTACTTATACCGAACTAGAAGTCATTGATAAAATGGTGGAAGAAAGGTCCATTGGAAAAGTAAAACAACTCCTTCTGGAACTTCATTTTGATCCATCAGTTACCAAAAAAGGAGATTATTTGAAGCTATTAAAACGCTTACAGATGCTGTTTCAAGCAGGCTTGCGTATTATCTGGTACGATAGAGTGTTCCAATGTGTAGGAGTCAATAAATTCAACAAGTGTTACGCTATTTATTTCGTTCAGAAGTCTTTAGAAGACAAGGAGCATACATTTAAAGAAATGATTCTACCTTCAGAGGACGAAATTCGTAAACTTCCAACGCAAGAATTATCAGGTTTGTATTACCGATATCTTATGACGACCCAGTTTTTGTGCAAACAGATCGTACGAATTGGGAAAGTGTTGGACGGTGGGTGGGATGTGTGTCATGATATGATGCTGAAGATTGACAGAAACCCCTGTATCGTTTACTCATTTGGTATTAACTACGATTTCTCGTTTGACGATGACATGGCCAACACCTACAACTGTAATCTGCATTCCTTTGATCCTACAATGAAAAAGAAAAATTCTAAACATTCCGAAAAAGTTTGGTTTTACAACAGAGGTATAGGGGACACGTACAGGAAGTATGGATCGGGTGATATAGCTCCTCTTGATAAAATCAGAAAAGATCTGAAGCACGATAAAGTACCTATTGCTGTTATAAAGGGTGACACAGAGGGGGCCGAATGGCCGTCGACACCTCAGATGTTAAGAACAAACCAGTTAGCAGATGTTTCTCAGTTTTTTCTAGAGTTCCACTCGAATGGACTGGCGCCTGACCACTTGATTGTTCTAAAGAAAATGCATGATGCGGGATTGCGTATATTTTGGTTCCATACAAACCCAGCTTGTACTTTTAAAGCTAATATAGGACAACGTTCAGGTTGCATGGAAGTTTATTTCATGAACACTAAATATCCATTTAATTCATGAATTGTATTGTAATCATCGAGGGTCGCGTACTATTTATTTTGTATGAGTGGTGGACGGACGTCTCATTATCACCTGAGGGAAGTATTGTTTTTTATGCTTCATTGACTATACATATATATATGTAGAATTGGAATATGAATCTCTATAAAATGGGATTGTACAAATTTGTGTATCGTTCAGAGAGTTCACTGTATATTTAAAATGCTGATGTTACAGGGATACATTTTCATGATTATTATAGAATTGTTTTCATTTTTAGTAATATATTGTGTATGATTATTCACAAATAAGAAATTTTGACTGATAAAAAGATTCGTATATATTGTAAGATACCGATAAATAACGCTTATGAGGAGACTGAACATACTAAAGGATTCTTTAGATACAGGTTAAACACTAATCTTGAAAAAAAAAAACCCGTTACAGATATCATTACATGTACTTCGAAAAAATCATCTTTCAAAGAAAATCTATATACATGTATTCACTGAACTCCTTCATATAAACATGTTTTATTGTCTTTAATCAAGAGTAACAGATTGTATTAATTACACCTCATTCATGGGTGTTTGTTTATTTTGAAAATAACGTAAAAATAAAAAGGTCAACAATTTATACTGTTAGGATAACCAAAGCTGTCGAAATATTATTGTAATGTGCCTGGTTTCTCCAACATTTTTTATGATATTCTTAATTAACATTTTGATGCTTTCTTTTGTCCATAAGCTGCAAAGTAGTTTATTAGTTGAAAGTGTCTAAAGAAATTGAAATAACAGGCTTGGGATGCATGACAGTTTTTATTTTGTGTGGATCCGTCCATCCAACCTTGCATAATAAATACATACTGGTATGTATTAGAATAATATTTTTAATTCACATCGTAATAGATAAATCTATTTATCAAAGTTGTTTTTTTCTTGAGGGAACGAATTTTTGAAATAATATATGTATAATGTTTGAAATCTGCACAATTATGAACCATGCATTAATTAAACTTGTGAGTGGCTGGTGTGACATTAACATTTGTAGGAAATGAATAAAGTTAATCTGAAAGAATGATGTGTTACTCAGTAAATTCACAGTGCGCATGTGTAGTTATGTTGATTCATACAATGTGTTATTGTAAAATTGCGAATGTGTCTCTTTACTTAAGATTAATGTGTTTGTAAATAATATAAATATTGGAGAAACTTATATTAACATTATTTACAAATTTGTATACAAAATATTTGTAAAGTATATAATTAATTATAGATTGATATTTAGAATTTTAATGGTTTTGTTATTTACAAGAGAAAGACTGGTGCAGTTGATGAACAGACTAAAAAACTCCAAAGCATAGGCATTGCCCCGAGTTGGAATAGTTGTTGGGGTTTTTTAAAACGTTGAAGTGATTTTTCTATGCGCTTTTGAGATTTTGCAAATAATCTTGGCTTAACACGGTAAAGAGGTGAGAAGAATGTTAAGATTAAAGTTTGTACCAACTGCCACCCAAAGTGAACTTGTAAAATGTTAAAACGAAATAATACACCATAGCAAACATTGAATCAAAGTAAAATCCCAAATGCTTAAGATTAGAACAGTCACATTACAATGTATTATTGAGTGCAAGCATTTATGACAAAAGAGTGGGCAATTTTTTTTACACATATTGGAGAGAAAGATTTAAAAAGACTAAAATTAGCATATGATTATTAAATTATCTACCTTGTTGCTGTATACGTAGAACAATCAAATATTTAAGTATGGCACAATATAACTGACCACCAAGACTAGAAAGTCTTTACAGTGAGATTTGATTTTGTTAAAAACAGTTCAACAAATAAAACACACACATAAACATAACCACAAAACAAAAAAAAAACAAAAAACAAAACAAAAAACAAAAAAACAAAATTGGTAGAAAGTCATAATTATATATAAACATGTAAACATCTATGCAAAAATGGGATTCAGACGTTAACAATACAGCAGATAACTTCTGACCTGTATTTGTAGAAAGAAAGATCCAGCCCTTCAACTAATCCTCGAAAAAAAAACCATGAAATTCACAAGCGAAAACTATCCAGTCTAATGTACTTTTTAATAGAGTCTGAATTCCATCTCCCCATATTTTGAATAGAAGATTCAGAGTACCCCATTCTTGCTGCATGAGTCGCTGCATCAATACGAAAATTATGACCCTTGTATAACTTTAAATAAAGATATCGCTGAACTCAGCTGTTTTGTGACAAAAGAATATGAAAGAGGGTGTCCGTCTATGAATTAAAACAATGGACCTGAATTAGGTCCAAATTTCTGCGTGTACAGATGGAAAGCATGAACTGGACATTTGGCTAAATCCTGAGAAGAATTTAAACACATCATGATAGGAGCATTGTTTGTATTAGTCTTATAATGATTTAAGGTAAAGGTTACTGAATTCAACTTCCCCTGTTTATTTTCAAAAACAATATCAGACCTCTGATTAACCTTTTTAGGAGCTTGGTTGGATTTTAGTACTACTTCTCTTAGACAAAAAAAGGGAATTGAAAGCAGACAGGTAGATGCATTTTAGTAATAACTCATGCAGACAATTTTGTACATTATGGTCTAATAGTTTTACCAAAATAACATCTGTGATTGGTAGACGAGTATCCTTACCAGGAGCTAACTGGTTACAACCCCGCAATACTTTTTTGACAAGAAAATACTCTGTTGGATCTGCTATACTCGGTGCCTTGCAAATATATCCTACGGTACATGCCTAAGATAAGATACCGCTAGACGAGTAATTGTTGGCAAACAAATAAACTATGAAATTGCACAAAACTGCTAAAGAAATGGGTAAGGTAACATAACCTGGAGACAAACCTTGTAACATCTTCCAGGTTCTGTGATAAGATGTTCTTGTACTTGGTAATAATGACGCAGTCAAAATTGTCTGAGGTGTTAGTGTTAAATTATTAAAAGATGCTGAGGTATCGTTGTTTGATGCTGGCTCAGTTGTGGAGCTGACTTGAAAGCTTTCTGCAATTTTAAACGTGAAAGATGATCAGCTATTTCATTGTTATTTTCAGGAATGTGTGGCGATCTGAAGTGTATGTTGTATTTGAGAGTAGAAATAACTAAACGCCTAACCAGCTTCATAAGTGTTTTGTCTTAAGATAATATCAGCTACAGCCATATTGTCCGACATAAACAAAATTCTTTTGTTAAACAATGCATTTTCCCATACCTCTTTAGCTAAATCAATTGGTAATAAATCATTAAATGCTATTTGATAATGTTTCAAGGCACTGTCCCATCTAGATGCAAACCACTTCTCAACTAAAACAGCAGCAAAACCTACTGACCCTGAAGCATCAGTAAATAGTGTAATAATATAATAATATGAAACATTTATAAAGCGCTAAATCTAATTTAAAGATTACTCTAAAGTGCTGTACAATAATAGGAATAGGCATAATACAAAATATAAAGAACAGTAGATAAACCATAAAAATGGACATACAAGCACAAATAACATTATAAAAATACTATTGCTATTGTTAAAAATCATATTTATATTTAAAAAGATTAATATGAATAAGTGCTGTGGAGTAAGCAAAGTTCAAGGGAAATGTTTTTGTAAAACAAGAATGAAAAGTAATTAAAAAGCTATTTCATAAAAATGTGTTTTAAGTGTCTTTTAAAGATGTTCAAAGACTGTGCCTGTTTTATGTCGTCAGGAAGAGCATTCTACAAGTGCGCTGCAACCCAGCTAAGCTGGCGTTCTCCGTATGTCTTTGTCTGGATTTTTAGAAGGCACTAAGCGTGATGAAGCCTCAGATCGCAGTGATCTGGTTGGCTTATATTCAAGTACAAGGTCCTTGATATAAGATGGAGCTAGCCCGTGGTGCGATTGGTATACATATGTCAGTATTTTGAACTGCGGGCGAAAGTACACCGGTAGCCAATGGAGATCTGCCAAGATAGGGGTGATATGCTTCCGTTTCGGTGTTCTCGTAGAAAAGAGACGTGCTACAGTGTTTTGGACACGTTGTATTCTCTCAAGTGTATGTTTTGCCACTCCATATAGGAGGCAATTCCCATAGTCTAATCTGGCAGTGATTACAGCGTTAATCATGGTTTTGCAGGTTTCATTTGTGAGGAAACGCCGTATACGACCAAGGTTGCATACCTGAAAATGACACGACTTGACGATCGAGGATACCTGCTTGTCCATAGTAAGGTGTTGATCGAAAATGACACCTAGGTTCTTCACACAAGGTACACTTTAAATGATATGATCACCAACTTTAATTTTGGAAGATACTTCTGATGGTGCTTTGTTGTAAAGATTATTAACGCAGTATTATCTTGGTTTAGTTTAGTAAATTTAATGTCATCTATGAGTTAATGTTGGTTATGCAGGCCTCCAGTCGCGGGAAATGGTTGTTCCAATTTCCCAGTGGTCTGATTGTCATATTTAGTTGTGTATCGTCTGCATAGCAGTGATACAACATTCCATGTTAATAGCATATAGCGCCAATTAGTTTGGAGAAAAGGCAGTGCAGTTTGGGTCCAAACACAGATCCTTGAGGAACACCATAAGAAAGCTGGCGAGAATCTGACATGATGAATCCGATCCAACGGTGACACACTGTCGCCTATCCTGGAGGTATGACTCAATCCACTTAAGAGCACTATCACGAAAACCATATGATACAGTCAGGCGTTGGAGCAGTATGTTGTGGTCGATGACGCCAAAGGCAGCGGATAAATCCAAGAGGACCAGAACTGCTGCAGATATTTGGTCCAGTGCTGTAATAATATCATTGGGACCTTTATGAGGGCCGTTTCCGTAGAGTGTCTGGTGCGATATGCCGACTGAAGTGGATTACGGAGAGAATTTGCATCAAGGTGACAATCAATTCTACGAGCCACAACTTTCTCCAGTAAGTCAAGTTTGATACAGGTCGATAGTTTTTCAACATTTCCTTGTCAAGCCCAGGTTTCTTAAGAAGTGGTCGAACTATGGCCTTGATTGAGAAATGCGTTCACAATATCCGTGAAAAGCGGTATTATTGGATCGATGCATTGTTTTAATAACGATGTCCAGTTCAATGGGGTCCAGTTCACATGATTTACTGGGTGCCTTCATTATTTATGATCTACATGTAACTTCATCATCTGTTGTACTCTCAAAGCCAGTTAAAAATGGTCCCTTGTGATGTTCATCTATTATTAGATAGTTGTCTACATTTTCAGAATTTTGTTTAAGTGCCTCTCGGATAGTAGTCACTTTTTCTATAATGAAGAGGTTTGAAAATTCCTTTGCAAGATCTTCGTTTGATAACCCTGTTGGAAGGATATGTTCTTGCTTCTTGTCCATCAATAAGTTCGTAACACTGAAGAAGTTTTTTAGATTATTTCCGCATTCCAGGATTTTAGAAGAATAGAATTCTTCTTTGGCCTTGTGTAGTAAGTAGCCTACCTGTTTGCTTTCAGTCTTAAATATCCGCTAATGTATCTGTAGTTTGGATCTACGCCAAAGTATTTTAGCTTTTCGTTTCTGTTGATCTGTGGTCCTGAGTTCGTCCGTGTACCACTGTGTATTGGGTCGAATTAGAATTGACTAAGTCACAAGTGGAGCGTGCCCGTCCAAAGTATTAGAGAGGCGTTCATCATAATATTGGACTAAGTGGTCAACAGAAAAATGTTTGTTTCGTGAAGTACTTTCATGCAAACATTCTTAAATATCATTTTTCATCTCACTTATATTGATGTTGATCAGGTAATCAGATAACCACCGAGTGGGCAGAAATAAAGATTTACTAATGTAATGCTGAATAAAAGAGTACCATGTATGAAAGATCAGTTCTTACTTCAAGAGTAAGTCTAATATAATGGTAAGAATTCTTCACACCACAACCCATTTTAGAAATGCCCGCCCAGGAACAACAATGAACATGCAAAGCTTAGCAGACCAATAATAGACTAATAGACTGCAATTCTCGTAAAGTGACTTTCTTTCTACACATAATGACTTTCAACTTGGACTTGATCTTTAACACCTTATTTCAAGGTAGATGATATTCCATATCCAAGGAATCTACCTCGATACCATAAATTACAAGGGTGGTTGTGGGTATTAGATTTTTTTCCTTTCTTTATTGGGACTCCAGTGTGTTCACAAAGTGAAAGAAAATTTAAATCGCATTGTTCTGAATTTGATAAGCAAATAAAAAGGAAATCGCCTAAAATAAGAGAAAATAAGAGACATTCCTCCTGCACTGTATTTAGATTGCATAACCCATTGTAAAGCTGAACTAAATTGTTTTAAAAAATTGACAAGAGTTGCTGGCGCCCATTAGTAAACACTTATCAAAATAATAATTTCCATTCCATGAAAAACCCAGAAAATTATAATCTAAAGGATTAAAAGGAATAATTCTGAAGGTATCTTCAATATCTGTTTTTGTCATCAGACAACCTCTACCCAACTTAAAAACCAATCTGACAATATCATCAATAGAATCATAATGAACCTGTGAATTTTCTTTGGGCAACCCTGAGTATACTGACGCATTTATGGATAAGTCATGAATAATCTGAAACTTCCCCGGCTAAAATTTGAACAATGCCTAATGGGGATGAAACAAAATGTACAAATGGGGGTTCAAAAAGCCAGCTATTCGGTCCAGTAAAAAACTTTTATCTGTGTGATTTTGAACCACTTCAGACTGGTAATTAACATGTTTGTGATTATCTATACTTATAAATTAAGACATTCGCCAATAAACTACGAAACGCCTGCACCAGAGTAACTGCATATACCTTTGGTATTTCAACACATGTAATATGATGTCCGTAAGCTATAATTGAATTTTACCTGATAAATAATTATTGAGAAATAATTTAAAAACCTACTTTCATTTTCGAAAAACCAGCCCGAAATAGCAAAAATGAGAGTAAGGTGGTTGACACGCTTTGGCGGATCCAAGTCAGTGGGAGTTTGCATCAAAATATATGCTTGCAATGAAATAATATTGAATGCTTACGTAAAATTTGACAAATGTTGAATAAATAAAATGAGTCAATTCGTTTCTTGAATGCGCGAATTTAGCTTTGATGGATAGACGCTTGCAAGCACGACCTCTGGTTAGAAAATCGGATGAACTTTCCAGAACAGGGTAAACATGCAAGGACGCGGATTGACAGGACGAGTTCATCATGCATCGAAGGCTGATACCTTTGATCGGCAATCTATGGTTAATTTAAAAAATATTGATAAATAAAATGAATTACATGTAATTTGATAGATTTTAGGTTTGATAGGAAGAACATTCCAGAACGGGTGCCGAGGAAAGCGGTTAGACTAATTAACGTCATGATGGAAAGTGAAGGGCGAGTTGACCATTGGACAGATACTTTGTATCTGAAAACTTTATTTTGGTTTAAAATATGCAAATAAATTTATATGCATCCACTAGCGTTTATTATTTTTTGCGTAGTAATTTTTTGAAAGCTATTCTTTGTTGTCATGTCGGCTATACATTTTTCGGGTAGATCTTATATATCGTGTATTGTTTATTTGTAATTCACAACAAATTATGTAAGAATATCAAATTTAATATTCCAAACGATACTATTTTATACAGAGGTCTTTATATAAATGTCGGTTTCAGGAACAGTATTCTTATGAAGACTTACAAAACAAAAGTAAGATTAAGGAATACAGTGATTGCAGAGCATTTTTGTCTTGTTAGGAGTGTTTTTTCAGGGGGTTTCTTTTGGGGGGACTAACCAAATCGAAGTACTGATGTACTGAAAAATCGGCTCTTTTGATGCGTCTTTATGCTTAGAGTGTAGTAAAGACTGGCAATCTCTCTCTCTCTCTCTCTCTCTCTCTCTCTCTCTCAACGATATGCACTCTGCATGAACGACACACGTGTTCGGTGTACAGGCGAAGTCAGGCAACACTATCTGTGCAAAATAATACGGATACCTTTAAAAGTTTTTCAAAGAATAAATCTTATTTAATTGATTGTAGTTTCCTTTATTGTTTTTTTTTTACAAACATTTTACTACAATGTGTAGTTCATGCATTAAGGATCCTCGACACCCCGTGACTTCTACTTTTTATGACAGTACGTCACAACATGGCGATTTCAACTCATTCAGAAACAGTTTATATCGCCAAAACTTGTTGACTATCTCTGTGGCCCCACGGGTCTAGCGTCGGTCTACCAACCCGCAACTCCCGAGTTCGAATACAGCACGGATTTTTATTTTTTATGAAGAGCGGTAAAATTTAAAAAGTTGATTTCCCCTCAAAATTGAAAGTTTTTGTGTTCATTTTCAAGTCGAACACATACTAAAATTCCATATCTTCAAGTATTTTAGAAGCATGGGCTAACACGGAATAATCATGATAACGTCAGACTCAAGTTCCCATAGAAGAGGATTTGGCTGTTTCTTTTATCTAATGTACTGATGTACTTTAAGAATAATTCATTTAATTTTCTAAACTTGTATGATCAAGGACAGATGAAAATATAAACAATAAAATGCTTTCTTTGATGATCCATGCGGGTTATGATGCAGAATGCGCTGTCGCCACCTTCTTATCCTTCATGAATCAGCAAAGAAAGCATTGTATTGCGTAATTAAAACGTAACTTGTCCTTAATCAAAAAAATCATGATAGCATTAACAGTGATACAACGTTTTGTTGAAGTAGAATTTTTGCAATAGGTACATTTGGAAATATTACTTAAATTGTTTCAGATCTTAGTAAGTATTATTTAACACTAACTGATATATACCCAAATCAATCATAACATTTCCACTGAACTCAACTCTATCATAGCAAGAACGCGAATCAAGCATCGCAAGACCAACACCAATGAGAAGTCATGAAATCAAATTCTACGATTACTTACACTGCTTTGTCACTTTTTCAACTAATAATGTCACGCTATTGATTATCAATAATAACTATTTCATCAATACGTGAATGTTAAAATCATCATAATATTATAGAAATGAATAAAACCTCAATTGTTGATTTTTGAACGGATGGGCAAAAAAGGATTGCAATCGCAAAATATTGTTGCAATCAAATGATAACATTAACTAAAAAAATAGTGACTCATTTTTTTATAATAACACTTTTCATTGGATTTTAGTTATGCTTTTTGTTGAAAATTAAGTAACAACATTTTTTCACAATACCTCAAAAATAACTTTCAATTTCTGTTATACTTGGCATTCTTTATCCCCTTTGAAGTTCTGCATTTTCAAACAAAAACAAGATTACCCAAATCAATATTACAGGTGATCCAAATCTACCTCATTTTCGATTAGCACTTTTCATACAGTGATAGTTTAATGATTATTTTTCAAAAGTACATATCAAATTGGTTATGTAAGGTTGAACGTTTCATTTAATCTTACAAAAATAAATATACTCAAAACACGTGGTGACGTTTATATTTGTGCTCATGGCGCACGAATTAGCAAAGTGTTTTCATAGGAAATTGAACGTCGCAGATTTCCAATGCAAACATAAGGGGAAATATACACTGAATGTAAATATTGTCCGATGACTTTAGAGAATCAGTCGTCACAATCAATCAAGTGGGGCCATTGTTGAAACGGGGTTTATTCCCAAAGGAGAATAATTCAAATTCCGATTTAATAAATTAAAATTATACCCAGATAAAAATTTTCTGTTGTTTGATAAGTTTATGTATACGATTAGATATGCGCGTTCATTGGTTATCTAGCTATACACTAACCAAAAACAAATTGATTTATACATGTATATTGACTTGTTGAAGATTTCTGAGGTACGTGAATATTTATGAAAATTCCGTTTCTGATTTTAAGACCGCGGAACATTATGCAATGTAGTTTTTAACGTTATTTTCACTCAACTTTAATTATAATAAATATATTATAGTATAATTATAATAGTGAAATATAATTATTCTTTAAGAACAACTTTCAAGGAAATTATTGGTATACTAGTATCTTTAGCTGGACGACCGAAAGTTTTCAGAAAATTCACCAACATTGCACAGCTATCTAAAGTTTTTAAAAAATATATCGGAATTACCAATACTTTCATATATTCGGTTCTTTATTACAGTTTCAATCCAATGTTTTTTTCAATGACGATGACAATTTCTTTATTCTCTTTAACTGCATAAATTACAGTGTTGAGATGATGAAAGGTTTATTTCATATGAAACTTTCAACGGAATTACCACCAATTCAAATTTCTAATGTAAACGGTACAGCCAAGTTTGTTTATTTAGATATTGGGAAGATCGAATCTCTTAATACCTAATATTTTTCTTCTATTTCTTCTGCAGACAATGATAATGCGGCTTTACCTAATATGTATAGTTTATGTAGAGAAACACTTTGTAATATTTGTATAGATGAACAAGAAGTGTTAGACATTATTTCAATATTACCTGTAAACAAAGCAATTGGTCCTGATTTGGTTACCCACAAAATGTTGAAGGCAACTCTTTTTACCGTTGTAAATCACTTACATTGTTGTTTAATAGATCACTTGCTGATAATACATTACCATGTTCTTGGAAAATTGCTCACGTTATTCCTCTATTCAAAAAAGACGATCCGTCATTGTTTTCTAATTATAGACCGGTATCTTTGTTATCTTGTGTTAGTATTTTATCATGGAAATGATCGTTTTTAAACATGTGTGCAACTATTTTCATACGAACAATTTATTTTATCGATATTAAGCCGGTTTTTACCAGGTCATTCCACTATTTATCAACTACTAGAAACGTATCACAGCATTGTTCAAAATATTGATGAAAGTAAATTTTCGTGTATGATTTTTTGCGACCTGTCAAAAGCATTTGAAAGAGTATGGCATAGCGGCCTTTTATTCTGCTGGTGTACCCCAAGGATCTGTGTTAGGAACTCTTTTATTTTTTTTTATATGTCAATGATGTTGCGGTTAATACGTTATCAATGTGTAGATTATTTGCTGATGACAATTCGCTTCAATGTTCTTCAAACAACATACATGTACTTAACATTGAACAAATTTTAAATCATGATTTAAAAATTTTAGAATCGTGGTCCAAAAGGTGGCTTCTCGAATTTATTTCAACAAAAACAAAGGGGTTTTCTTTTTTTTTTACAAGAACTCTGTTTTACCTAAATTATTTTTTGAAGGCGATATACTAGTACTAGAGTTTGTCTCGACCCATCGCCATTTAGGACTTTTATTATCACAAAATCTCAGCTGGTCTGATTACATTGATGGTATTGTAAACTCTGCATACAAAAAATTGGGACTTTTAAAAAAAACTAAAGTATAAAATGGGTAGAGAACATCTCTTTTAATTATATATTTCATTTATTAGACCTACATGTATCCTTGAATGTGTTTCAATTGTGTGGAATGGCTGTTCTGTGCATGATGCAGACAAACTTGAAAAGGTTCAATTGTGCGCTGCTCGAATTGTCACTGGGTTGCCAATTTTTGTATCAAGGGAAGCGCTTTACTTAGAAACAGGGTGGGAAATTTTACAAACCAGACGCTACATCGCTAAGATGAAAACTATGTATAAATTTAACATGAGGACTTTGCCTGACTATTTATTCGATAATATTCCTAGCAAGCGGGAAAAATATCACAATACAACACACGAAAAAAGGATCAGTTTAATGTTCTTAAGTGTAGGTTAGATTTACTAAAAAAAAATCATTTGTACCCAATGCTGTCAATCATTGGAAGCCAGAACAGCCATCTCAATCAATTTGTTTTGCAAACATATGCCTAAATGTTACGAAACCCCCTAATTATTTTTCTTTTGGTAAATGGTGTACCAACATCATTCATAGAAAGCTTAGACATAACTGTGTATTAAATTATGATCTTTGTAAACGTAATATTATTTTTAAAAATCCGCTGTGTATATGTGGTCAAACAGAAGATGTGTATCATTTCTTTTTTTCTTGTAAAAACTACTCTAGAGCGAGAAACAACATGTTTGATCAATTATTTATGCTAGATTTAGTCAATATTAATACTAATTTACCTTTATATGGCAACAAAAACCTACCTTTACATATCAACAAGAGCATTTTTGCTTCTGTGCAAAAGTTCATAGACAAGTCTTTACTGAGATTCAATTAATGTTTCTTTGTGAATATCAATTTTTATAATATATTTTCTTTTGTTCTAAATTTTATATGCATGACAAATATTGTTATATTTAAAGAGAAGAACTTGTAAGTTGTTAGAACTTGTTTCTGATCCTTTTGTTTAATCAATAAAATAAGTTCAAAACAAAACAGTGTTGAGAGGGATCAAATGAACAATAATACATTGCGTGCATTGGAGAGTAACAATGTAAAAATGAAAAAAGGAAAACAGTATGATTAGCAGTGAACCTAGAGAGCTAACTCTCTCAATTATAACCTTAATGAATTTACACAGATTAATCAACAATTTTTATTATTATCATGAAATAGTTGTTGAAATTAGTAAACATTTGGTTGTGTGTAGAAATATGGAGGTACGTATAAAACTCTCTTATCTTTAATTGTTATATCTGTACAATGAAATAAATATAATAAAATTGATCTCCTATCTCATTACAGTCACATATGGTATATAGTTATACGGTTTTCACGAGGTACATCATACCATCTATCTCGTTTTTAGGCAATTTATAATTAGGAATCAATTCAGATGCGTCAATTTGTCCCTGTCCATTTCAAGTGTTTTGACTGTAACAGGTGAAATTGACGTGAGCTGTATATTTCCAATTTTGCCAGTTAATGTTCCGCCGTCTTAATAAGTGAAGTATTCATTAAACAGGTAAATTGAATTGGTGGGGGGGGGGCAATTTTTTTCCTTCAAAACAGGCTTTTATCTGAAATTATTATTTGGAACAGTGACAAAAAAATATAGTGAAATTTGACTTATGAACAAAATTTAGATATACAAAGCATTAAATACTGACTCACTGGTTTGAAATTTTAAAAAAAAAGTTTTTCTATTTTTTAGTCATTTGCCAAAAAAAAACCAACCAAAAACAAGAGGCCAATAGGCCTTAACGGTCACCTGAGTACCATAGCCCATACACAAACTTGTCGAGGAGTCTTCTGTATGCATTTAATTGAGTTTTATTCTGGAGTAGACAAATTATAATATTGTAATGATGACCACCTCCCTGTCTGAAATCTTTCAAAAACGACTATAAAACCTATAATTTTAGCGAAAACTTATAATAATAGAGTGCATGACCTGATATTAAAAGGTGCAAGACTCTGATAAAAATAATTTTCCCATATTTGTTAACTTTGAAGATAGGTTTTATGTGTATATGTTCTCAGATAAACTAAAACAGGGTGGCTAGTATACATGTTTTATATAAAACAACCTCTCATCCCCCATCTCCGTGGGGAGACAGAAACTCTCCTGTGGACATTTAAACAAAACAAAAAAAACATCTTCATAATTCTCTCAAGTCTCAAGTTCCAGCTTTTGAATATATAACCTATTAATGAATATTATCACCATCTTGTATATATACCAAAATCATTTTACATGTACTGCTTATCAGTGATATAGGTCATCCAATTATTACTTTACTATTAACATAGGTCATCCAAGTATTACTTTACTATTAGCAAGTCTATTTGTTTATTTAGAAAGTTCAAAAACTGTTTTTGTCTCAAATGATCAAATACTTGTATAACTCTTCTGACCATACAACTTCTTAATTACTTTATATTCAATAATGTAAATTACAAAATATGAACAAGCAAAGGAAAATTACTCCATAATGAAGCAAGGGAAAATAACTCTATTAACTGCCAAAACTCTTTCAAAATGATTTCACAATAACTCAACTTTGATAGACAGCTTCATTCTTGTTCTTATCTAAATATGTGAATTTACTCATTTCTTTCATTGAAATTCCTGAGCAAAATAAAATAATAGGACAAATATGTAACCTCCCCCCACAGCCATAACCCTTGCCTTACATGTAGGTGACATGAAATATTATCAAAGATGACAGCTCAATGTTTTTTTTTTTCTAAATATGCAGTCAGTTTTTATTCTGTGTCAGTAGATGTTTTTCAAACATTATATACATTAACACTAAATGATCATTTTGACCTCACCATGCATCAAGAACCCCTACTATATACACTATATCAGTGCTTTGGCCCCGCCCTAGATTCAAATCCCTACATTGCGAGACATGAATTTAAAACTTTGATAGATTGCTTTATTTCCTTTCTTTATATACAGTTAGTTTTTATTCAGTATCAGCAGAAGTCAGGAAAACGATTTTTTAAACATTAAATGCATTAATACTATATGACTATTTTGATCTAGATTCAGAACCCCTACCCCGGGGGACGTGAAATTTATAATTTTGGTAGAGGGGGGAGTAGAGAAGATTACTTTTAACTACTATATGCATTTACACTATACATCCATTTTGGCCCTAGAGTCAAAACCCATACTCCAGGGGATACAAAATTTACAATTTTTTGTAGAGGAATTCCAAGTTAATATAATTTATGTAGTCAGTATTGGCCGCGTCCTAGGGCCTAAACCCCTGTCCCAGGGGTCATGAATTTAAAAATTTAGGTAGAAGACTTCATGGACATCATATCCATGCATTTAGTTTTTCACAAATATATATGGGAGTAGAGAAGAATATTTTCAAAAAATTAATACATTTTTACTATATGGCCATTTTGGCCCCACCCTTGAGCCTGAACCCCTGACCCAGGGACCATAAATTTCACAATTTTGGTAGAGGGCTTCATGGACATCATATCCATGCATTTAGTTTTTAACAAATATCTATGGGAGTAGAGAAGAAGATTTTCTAAGATTTAATACATTTTTACTATATGGCCATATTGGCCCCACCCTAGAGCCTGAACCCCTGACCCAGGGGCCATGAATTTCACAATTTTGGTAAAGGGCTTCATGGACATCATAACCATGCAAACAGGTTTTTCCTCACCTGTGTGGGAGTAGAGAAGAAGAATTTTGAAAATTTGGCTGTTTTTTGCATATTTGGCCCCACTTGTGGCACCCTGGGGGTGGTAGAGCCACCAATTTCACAATTTATATTCCTATTACCATAGAGATGCTTCACACCAAAATGGAAACAATTGGCCTTGTAGTTTTTAAGAAGAAGTTAAAAATGTAAATTGTTAACGCACGACGCACGACGACGGACAAAAACAGATAGCAATAGGTCATCTGAGTTTACTCAGGTGACCTAAAAAGGTAAAATGTTAACGCACGACGCACGACGACGGACGAAAACAGATAGCAATAGGACACCTAAGCTTAAGGCCACGAACATGTATATATCATCCATTTCAGTTTATATTTTTCATCCCTGTCCGTTTATCTAATTATCCAGCCATGCTGATTTTTATTTCAATTTTAAAGAATAAGTTATGAAAGAAGTTCAGATAAAGTTTTGATTTTTAAAAGCATTGTATCATTTTAAAGGGTAAAGTGTCAATTCCCGCGCTTGTGCGGGATATCATCTAGTTTGATATAAATGAATTAGGAGGGGCCACACAACCCCAGCGAACCCTATGGGAAAAACCATCTAGAATAAATTCAGAAAACTATAGCCCTGCAATTCATGCCTTAAGGGCTCGACCTGAAGTGGGGTTAGAAGACCGTGGGTTTTTATCTGACTTCCGGTCAGTTTGACACTTAATTCTTGGATGATTTCCCCTACATGAAATGCACAAATGGTGAAGTGACAGGGAAACTGCTTGCAAATTTCACATTGGTTAAAGGCAAAACAGAATTTGACAAAGAATTTGTTTGCTTGTTTCCTACAAAATGGCTAAAATTTAGTTTTTGATGTTAGGGAATTAGCAGCAATTGCTTTTACGCGAAGTCCCATCACTGGCTTCTGCCATGGTAAATTAAAATTTTCTTTAAGGTGACGAAAGGACTCGTCATAATTCCGCCATGCTTTTACTCATTTCTCTTACAAATGATGAACATTTCAACAAATGATGAGCTTCTACAAGAAACTTTCTAAATAGACACAAGTAAATATTAAAAACGCATCCGTTCACTGATGCAAAGACAGATTTGGCCTTTGCATTGTGCTGGATATTTATAAATGATAACTGATGTGACTGTCAAGGTGAAGAAATCATGTTCATGATTGGGCAACAGACTACTCAAATCGACATAATCATTGGCCATCTAACTATTTATCTATATCAGACGGTATTCCTAGGGAATACCATCTGATATAGATAAATAGTTTGATGGTTTTGCTGATTGTACCCCATTATAAATACCTTCAAAAACACTGGCCACTAAATGCTCTACTGTAGTCCCTTGGCTTGGTGGATCCACTGATAGGCCACTGTCTTCTCTTCTCTGTATCGACTCTGAACTGATCCCTTGGCTTGGTGGATTCCCTGACAGGTTGCTGTCTTCTCTTCCCTGTACTGCATCTGGTGCGATTCTTTGGCTTGATGGGTCCACTGATAGGTCACTCTCATTTCTTCTATGTATCGACTCTAAATTGATCACTTGACTTGGTGGATCTACTGACAGGCCTCTCTTAAATTCACACTGTATAGTGTAAAATTCACACTTTAATCTGTAAAATTCACACTTTAATCTATAAAATTCACACTTTAAAGTGTTAAATTTACAGATTAAAGTGTAAAATTCACACTTTAATCTGTCAAATTCACAAATTAATCTGTAAAATTTACACTTTAATCTGTAAATTTTACACTTTAATCTGTAAAATTTACAATTTAAAGTGTAAAAATCACACTTAAAAATTCACACTTTAGAGTGTAAAATTCACACTTTAAATTGTAAAATTCACACTTTAATCTGTAAAATTTACACATTAATCTGTAAAATTCACACTTTAAAGTGTAAAATTCACACTTTAATCTGTAAAATTCACACTTTAATATGTAAAATTTAAACTTTTAAATGTGAATTTTACACTTTTAAATGTGAATTTTACAGATAAAAGTGTGAATTTTACAGAATAAAGTTTGAATTTTACAGATTAACGTGTGAATTTTACACTTTTATCTGTAAATTTTAGAGATTAAAGTGTTAAATTTACAGATTAAAGAGTGAATTTTACAGAATAAAGTGTGAATTTTACAGATTAAAGTGTAGAAAATTAAAAAATGTGAAGTGCATATGTGGCACTAATACGGTTCCGTATTAATCACCCTGTCTAGAAAATATTTGTTCCTGAATTTCAATATGTTGTGAATCGTCATGCATTTTATTAGGATCTGCCTTTGTTTTTCTTCGCAGCATTGATAGAGAATGAAAATAGCTATAATTTGCAATGTTTAGAGAATGACTTTCGTTCGTCAAACGCGTCCAATTTTTTTTATTTCCAAGAGTTTTCTCGTTAACGTTTTTAGATTTAACTTGTTTCTGAGGATTTTTTCGACCCGGTTTACGCCGGAAGCCGTTGTAGAAAAAAGTGATTCGGTTTCAAGGTATCACACTGGTAATCGACCAATCAAAATGAACTTTCAAAATGAACTTAGTCAATTGTAGTTCCATATATACTTCAGAATTATTTTTTTCCTTGACTGCATTTTTACATTTTCCTTTACTCGGTTTAAAAATTTTTTGTACCACTAAGAAGGATATTTCATGTATTTTGTTAGATGATGATCTTTTTTCACAGGGACTACTTCTTTCAGGGCACATGCAGCAGCTTCCTTGGTAGTGTGCAGTCTGTTTACATACAAACAGAAAACACGTGGTTTTGAGGGTAGACCTGTTTGAAGCTAGATATTTTGAGAAAATGCCGTATCGTGTGCCCTTTTTATGGTGTTAGCTGATGAGATAGGTAACAAATAACATTTCCTCCGAATATTTTGTCATGAGAAATACAAACTGATTTTTAAGAATTTTTTTCCCTCTATAGTGTTATATAGTGAAAACAATTACCGGTGTGATACCTGAAACCGGCGAAATAACAAATATGGCTGACAATAACATTATATTTTGTTTAATTCCTCTTTTGTTGGATCAGCTTGACGATGCCGATTTTACGTTTACATTGCCTACTAAGGCATTAATGCTTGATCG
The DNA here is from genome assembly GCA_020458035.1 of Magallana ariakensis. Lineage (NCBI taxonomy): Eukaryota > Metazoa > Mollusca > Bivalvia > Ostreida > Ostreidae > Magallana > Magallana ariakensis. The sequence goes on along the minus strand of CM035815.1, from coordinate 48,871,535 downwards.
AAGGTGGGATATTTATTACTTATTAATATACTCTATTGTGCATTTTGCAGTGTTAATTTAAATTGCTAAAAAATGTCATTCCGATTATAGAATCATTATTTCTTCTTTCTCTCTCTCTCTCTCTCTCTCTCTCTCTCTCTCTCTCTCTCTCTCTCTCTCTCTCTCTCTCTCTCTCTCTCTCTCTCTCTCTCTTCAGTGTACGATGGAATAGAGTAAAAACTCAAAACTTCTTTGAAACAACTATTCCATTGTTTCTCCCAGATACATTTAAGAGATTTTTTAGAGTTTCAAGAGGTACCGCCGAAATATTATGTCAGCACCTTGGACGATGTCGAGAGCTTAGAAAAAGGGAATACAGGGGAGGAAGAGAGGAAGTTCAGACAGAGAAGAAAATTCTAATGACACTACGTTACTTGACATCGCAAGAAAATACAATGGAAATTAGTGATAGATTCGGGCTGACAGAATAGGCATATTACAACAGGAAAAGATTTCACTCAGTTATACTTCAAGGTATATGCAAAGATGATATGTAATTTATTCATACCAATATTGGTTGGCCTGGCCGAGTCCATGACGCCAAAGTTTTAAAAAATTCAGACGTGTGGAAAACAGGTTACCAAAAATGTGAGTATGGTCGGTTTCACCTGCTGGGAGACGCAGCTTACCCTTTAAGGGTCTCGCTTTTGACTCCTTACAGAGATACGGGACACCTTTCAAGACAGCAGACTTATTTTAATAAAAGTCTCTCATCCAAAAGACAAATTATTGAGCGGGCATTTGGACTCTTAAAAGGTCGCTTCCGGAGATTAAAATACATTTATAATAGGTCAATCAAGAACACTTGTGAAATTATTCAGGCAGCATGCATTCTTCACAAGGTTTGCATTTGTAGTGGAGAGGAACTGGAAAAATTTCTTGGCCTGGATGAAAATCTAAACATCAACCAGGATGTAAATCCACTGCAGTTGGCAGAAACAGATGCCCAAGGACCTTTGAAGAGGATAACCATTACAAATAGACTGTGTAATTGAACACATTGTGCATACAAACTTGATTAAATATGAACTTTATTAAACACAAGTTTTTTTGTTTATTTTGATAATGATAACATTGATAACAAACAACAAGAGCTCATAAGGCTCCAAGCTCACAAGAGCTATAAAATAAAAAATATATAAAAAATGTGTAAAACAAAATCTTCATAAATCAAACAATTATTTAACAATACATGTAACTGACACTGCTATTTAAGACATAGTTTGAAATATTCACTAATTAAATAATTTCAGTCCATAATGCTTCGATCAAACCATCGGAAATAATAATTACTCTCCAATGTACGTGTATAAATGAGCCAATTTTACAGGATAACGTGTAAATTTTAAAACAGTAATATGTAAATTTTAAAGATTAATGTGTGATATTTAAAGATAAAAGTGTGATTTTTAAACTTTAAAGTGTGAATTTTACAGATTAATGTGTAAATTTTACAGATTAAAGCGTGAATTTTACAGATTAAAGTGTGAATTTTACACTTTGAACTGTAAATTTTACAGATTAAAGTGTAAAATTTAAAAATTAAAGTGTGAATTTTACACACAGATTAAAGTGCAAGTTTTACAGGTTAAATTGTGAATTTTACACTTTAAAGTGTGAATTTTACAAAATAAAGTGTGAATTTTACAAATTAAAGTCTATTTTACAGATTAAAGTGTGAATTTTACACTTTAAAGTGTGAATTTTACAGATTAAAGTGTGAATTTTACAGTGTGAATTTTACACTTTAAAGTGTGAATTTTACAGATTAAAGTGTGAATTTTACATTTTACAGTGTAAAATTGACAGATTTAAGTGTGAAATTTACAGATTTAATTGTGAATTTTACAGATTAAAGTGTAAATTTTACAGATTAATGTGTAAATTTTACAGATTAATGTGTGAAGTTTACAGATTTAAGTGTGAGTTTTACAGATTAAAGTGTAAAATTTAAAAAATTTAAGTGTAAATTTTACACTTTAAAATGCAAATTTTACAGATTAAAGTGTAGAAAATTAAAATATTTGAAGTGCAAACGTGGTACTAAAACGCTTCCGTTGTGACTAAGCATTAATTGCGTTATTGTTTTAGTTAAATGACATAAAGCGTTCAGCGTATATGATAACCGATTAAAAAGAGACATATTTATATTTCCAGTGATGCATATACTGTAAACCAACATTTATTCGCGTGCAAGAAATTTTCGCGAAGTCATAAGAGCCTCTTAGTCGCGAATACATGTATTTTGCGCCACGAACCATTCCTTTTCGTGCGGTTGTTACATGTATAACAACACGGGTCTGGATAAGACTTGGTTGCGAATATTATTCGTCGCGAAATAGTTATCGGAAGTTAATGGCGAAATAAAGTCCTTGCGTCTATGATCATGTGGGGTCGCAGGTCTGAATCATCCTATCAAACGAGACGCGAAGCGAAGCGAAGTTACATACATGTATAACCTCCACTATCTGAAGCTTATGACGTAGTACACAATAGATATTTTTACTTGCATTTTTAAAGTGTTTATTTGGAAATATTTACATTTTCAACTGTCTTTGCCTGTGATAACATTACGAATCAATTCTGAACCCTAAAACCCAATAACTTCATAAAACATCTATCATAAAGCCCTTCGGGCTTTATTGGATTTGACCACGCCCCGACCGAAATTATCACCTCATAATACTCAAAGAATGATTCCTTATTCCTTAATAATTTGTGTTCAATAAATTTAGTGGTTTTGTTTGTTTTTTTACCTTGTGGAAAGGAAATAAATTTATTATTATTGAGGATCATGATCTAAAGAATCAGATGACGTCTCGTTCCAAGGCCAAGATCAATTAGATCAAACTCGATGCTATGGGTTACTTCTGATCTGATGAATGTACCTGGCAACTCCACGTAGTCCGACCCTTTTGATCAAGTTACCCTTGTAATAATATAACTAACATTAACATGCATCTAAATTATTTTATTTGATATGTTAATCACAAAGTAATTCATTCCTTTATTTCTTAATAAAAAAAATTCATACAGACGAAGAAGTCCTTTTGTAAGACTTTAAATAAATATAACTGTTACTAAAAATGAGATAACTAATTTGAATTTGGTCATTAAAAAAGTTTTCGGTAGTAAAAAAAAATTGCCTCTTTCATAATCTTTGTTCTTCATTTTTATTTTATCCATGACATGATTGTATTCGGGATGGAAGAGCCAAATGAAAAAAAAATAATCTTTTTTGTTCGGAAAAATACTAAGAAGTTATTTGTTCTGACTAATTGGGATTTGTTTGGATGAATGATTTATTTGTTCAGAGGAATTAACTAAGTTACTTCATTTTTTTAACCTTGTTCCATAGAGGCATGTTTCAAATTTTTATATGACGTGCATATTTGAAATACATCAATGAGTTTAATTTGGTTCAAAAATAACTTCTATGGTATTTTAAAAATACATGTACGAAAATATGTTTTCAAAATAGTTTTCGCTTTCCATGGAAACATTCTTTAGATGTTGATTTGCCCACTAATGTTTTTCTATAATTTGAAAATTGACCAAATAGTTAATTTAAAATTTTACAGTTCATAACATAAATAAGCTGAAATTACTTCCTATGTTCCTTTAAAGTTGATAAGATTTGCCATTCTTGTATCTTTGGTCTCCGGTACCATGCCAACGGTAGCCCTTAGCAACAAATTTATGTTATCTAGCTTCTTCTTGCAACAATATGTATCATTGTATGCAATATAAAGATAATTGGTGACTATGCGTGCCGGAACTCCTATATTCAATTTTGATTAAAAACTAAAATTATGATTGTTGAGCAAATTAAAGAAAATGAAAAGATTTAATTTCATTCATGTATACAATTATGTATCATTAAAGGGTGCGACTGCAACGCTAATGATATAAAGTTTGTATCATTAGCGGTTGGGGGTGTCGATATTTGCTTGTTTCATTAAGCGTTAAGGCTGCAGTGCAATTGTGACGCTTAATGATACAATTCTATCATTAAGCGGCGATTTATCATTAGCAGTTGGGCATGTCAACTGTTAATGCAAGAGTTTATAGCATTAAGCGTTGCAATTGCAACGCTTAATGCCATTTATATCATTAAGCGGCGTTGTATCATTAACGGTTGTTACAACGCACCCCGTTTATCGATTGGTCAAAACCTACAGCGACTGAAACTGACAGAAAATTGACAGGACTGAAATCTACCCGCCCTGTTTATCGATTGGTCGAAACCTACAGCGACCTTAGAAAAATCACGGACTGCACGAAATTATCATGATGATCCATAGGAGACGATTTGGCTGTTTCTTTTATCTAGCGTACTGATGTCGTTAACAATAATTTAGTTAATTACTTTTTACAATCAATTTATTGATTTGTTTAAAAAAGGTGTAAATATAAACAATAAAATTCTTTCTTTGAAGATTCATGTGGGTTATGAAGGTGGGGATCATTGCAGAAAAAAAATTACATAACCCGCGTTAGCGGGTTATGTATTTTTTCTGCAATGTCGCCACCTTCATGTCCCACATGAATCACCAAAGAAAGCATTTAATTGTTTATATAGAGGTAATAAAAAGTAGCATTGTGTTTATGAAGGTGTAGTTCAACCAGACGCTTTGTCTAAAAGGGAGAAGGGGGTCAAAAGGTACAGATGGACCCCTTGGGAAAAAAATCCTGGATCCGCACCAGGTATTGAAAATTATACAGATTCAGATACATACTTGTGATGTCAAGTGTTCCTCCTTTAGAAGGATTTATTTATGGCATGCACGTGTCTCTAGGGACTGTGAGCTGCCTGAGTTAGGAATGTCGCAGCAAAGAAGGCGTGCTTGGTTTGTACATGTTGTACGAGCCAGCCAATCGATCTGAGATGTTCAATAGCTTGTGAAATGTTAGTTATTTCTTATTAGATTTCAAATATCACATAGATTGGGTACTGACGGTATGATCGAGTAGGTTGCAGCGGGATGGTGGTCAACTCCCGCCTATCTATCGCGTCAAAATTTTGATTTATGTATAAAAACCTAAGTAACTACTTTGTTTATGATGTACCTTACCCAGTCATTCAAATGCTCTTTCAATCCGTAACGGAATGAAGCAAATGATGCTCCTACTTCAGATACACAGTAACCGACAATGAGAGAATGTAATGTGAGAGAGAGAGAGAGAGAGGGGGGGGGAGAGACTGTTATCAATAAACTTTGTGATACATGTATGCACAACATGTATTAGTATTTCTACCACGTGGAAATCGTATCACCCTCTCCCCCACTCCACGCCCACTTCCAAAATTACTTCTATAATTTGTGTGCTAAATGTGATACGTGTACTTATTAATCCATTCATACCATTAAAATCTTTATTACATGTACATCATTTCCTTTTCATTTTACTATCTTTGTGGTTTAAGTTAATGAAGGATTTCAAGTTGTCTTTTAATAATGACTTATTTTTTGAGTGTAGGTATAGTATTACTAACGTTCACGTTTTGTCGAGTTAACAGGTCTTGACTTTATTATGCAAGAGTCTTACTGTTAAAGGGGATTAATAAAACCCTGCAGCGATAATTAAAGTACATTTAAATCTCAACATTGTTCCTTAAATCTCAATCATTGATTAATAGATAAAACTTCGTCCCTTCTATATTGGCTTGGTAAATCCCTATCAAGGCCGCTCAAGTGCTTGTGGTGCAGTTTGCCACTCCAGGTATAAATCGCTGTGTTAAATCAATCAATTTAAAACCATTCCGGTTTAAGGCTTCAACAATTACTCTTTTTAATAAAAATGCGTCCGGTTTGAATAATAAAATAGAACAAATGGTACAATGAACAACCATTGTATAGAGACAGACGTAGAAATCTCGCCATGTTCGTAACTATAGGGGCTGTTAAACTTCTTTGGAATCTATTACTGTACCTCGAAAAATAAACAAAGATTATCCCATTACAAATCACTTTAAGATTATTTTCTATCGTCATTATTCAGGCGGACTAAACATAATTAGGAGTGGTGTATTTTTTAAAGAACAAGTGTCCTTTCCTCATCGGGGAATGAATGGCGTTTTTACACGAAGTAAAAATTTAAAGGAAGAAAACAGAATTGAAACTGTGGTGAGAAAACTAGCGAGTAAACTTTAACATTCCGTTTTTTATTGACATTATTTGTGTAAAGATATGCGAAAGATTATTGATTGTGCAAATCTAGAAGTAGAATTTTAGTTTCTGGCGAGGGCCGATATCATCCGTTTCGAATTGGAGAAAGGTTTTTAAAATCTTATACCTGGATCTCAAAACGTAAGTACATCTCTCTCTCTCTCTCTCTCTCTCTCTCTCTCTCTCTCAATGGATATATCTTTCAATTTCCACTACAGGTAACATGTCTTTCTTCTACAGGTAACATGTCGATTTCTGACAAAGACTGTCAGCGCTTTTTCAGGGCAGGAATTCTTACCCTGAAACATGGAACAGCTTTACTTCAGAATCTCTTAGATTTCAAGCTGCAACAGATGCATCTTTCTCTTCGAGAGCTTCTTTATCTTCATTGTCACGAACTTTTTCACTCGTGGTACAAGAACGGATGCTGTGCTTGTCCCACCGCGAAACCATCTTACTTCTCTGGACACTTAATCAAATCTCAGTATGAAGACTTATTCGATCTCACCAAAACACCGAACCGTGTTTGTAAACACGTCAAGACGTCACTACATGGCATTTGTAGCTGTCGATATGAAATTCGAAAAGACTTGCATTCCCGAAGTCTAGATATAACTGTGTCTTCCACGCTTCTTTTGAATTTAGACGACTTTCGCCTCGACGATGCGTCGATCGAGGCTATATGGGAACTTCGCCGACTAAGAAACGAAATAATTGATCTCGGCTCTGAAATGTGTCTGGTTGAAGACAAATTCCAACTGCTGTGGAATAGACTTGTTTCCTCTGTGGGAGGCATAGCAGCGCTAACATCCGCCGACAGCCAGGATCAAACAACGGAGCAGATCCGGTCACTCCGGGACGATCCTCTGCATTTGTACTCAGCAATGACCGTTGTTAGAACGATTAGTCACGGAAACCAAAGAGAACTGTCATTTTTACAGGTAAATGTGTGATCTGTTTATTTAAGCTTTATGAAGATGCCTTTGTAGAAAGTATCACTGCTTTTTGTGAACAGACCAAAAAGCTATGAACCCTGACGCTGTTTTGCAGGACTTACAAGACGTAATGGGCATGCAGAGCAACAAGCGGCAGGGAGAAGTCCTGACCATGTTAGAACTAGGGCTAGAATTAGTCTCGTCAACTCTGAGTCAATCTAGTTTAGCTTTGAAGGTATTAATTAACCAATGCTTATGTTCTCCTGACTTTTATTGATACCCAGGTGTATTATGTTAACCGCTCTTGTCTACAATTTGTCTTAACCTATATATCTATTTACTCTTTTAGGAATTGCAGAATTGCAAGTTTTTGTTGCACGGCGAAAATTTTACTGGTTTGGCTAAAAACTTATCCAGTCCTTGGATGAAGAAGCTTTTAAAAGCACGACTTCAAGTTCACGAACAAACTGAGATTTGGCGCGAGATGTTGTGGTCCTCCGATCCTTTAAGTAAGTTCTAGGCGCATGCTCTTCAGTAATATAAGTAGGATTTCATTTAAATATTTTTTTCTCGTCAATAGGGTCTAATTTCAAATCCAATGTCATTAACACATATCTTAAAATTATAGAATTGGAACATTTCATATACATGTATTAATCATTAAAATGTAGAGAATCTTTGTAGAGTATCTTTGCAAACTGCAATAAGGGTTAACAAATTAAAGTGAATTTTAAACACTTCAAAACATGTAATCATAATACTAAAACGATTATAATTTGGTTAGCAAAAAAAATCAAACGTGAAATAGAATAAATGCGAGTCCTTTTTAAATTCGTAGCAGTGAGTACAATAATCTTGAATAGCATAATAAATATAGAGAAAATAATCAAAGCAAGGGCGGATCAAGGATTTCAAGTTATAGGCGGCGCCAATTTAATGCAGGGGGTCACAGCGACATATCAAATACGGGAGCGTGAAGGATCTAATTTTAATTAGATTTTCTTAAGACCCGCAAGTTGTACATTGTTTTTGCTAGGAGTATGATTTAACTTTGCTTTGACAATTTTAGTTTAGGAGAGGGGGGTCGGGTGCGCCCCCCCCCCCTTGAATCGGCCACTGCTAAGTAGTTATAGGACATCAAAAAGTAACCAATTTAGCTAATTGCAAACAATAACAATTTGCCAAACTACAGATTTAGGTTCTAATTCGGCGTATCAGTTTTATTAACTTGAAATTGTAAACAACAAGTTTATTTTTATATTTTTATAATTGTCTATAAATATTTATTTTCCATCTGACTACTCTAGTACATTTAAATGTCTAAAGTGCAACATTCAATGTATCAATTTCATCAAATTGTGTCAAATTTTCATCAACATGCATTTTCTAAAAGTTTATTTAACATCTTACTGCGAGTGTGTTTTTGTAAAATTAATTTTTTAGACATACCTAAACGTGTTTTCTTATCAATACTTGTCGTTTCGTATAAAGTTAATGACATGTCATAGGTAAATTCTAAATATACCTTTGATTACCCTTGTTATTCTTCACTGTGTTCTGTTTCCAGAATCAAAAGTCAGCCAAACTCTATCATTCAAATCATGTGGGGAGAACGTCAAACTTTCTAACGACCGCCGGTGTGCTACATGGAATTTCATCGAATCCGATGGCGTCACATTCAGCAACAGACCAATCGATCACCTTGAGCACGTCACACTTGACGTAACCGGAAGTGGGGAGGTAGCCATTGGCGCAATAGAGAGCGACCCCGTTGTCCAAAGTCGGAGAATTTCTTCGTTTTCTACGTGCCCCGACCTAAAGACTGCTGTGATCGTAAAGACCTACGATAGTTCTTATCAGGTGAAGATCTCTAGAGACTCCGATCAGCTGATTGTTTTCTGTGACGACCAGAGATATGTGATGGAGGTTGACCAGAAAAAGAAACCATGGCTCGTGCTCAACTTACGTTTTGGAGATCTCCAAATAGAATTAGGTAAGTATCAACATTTGTGTTGATTTAGTCGAATGTATTTTTAGATGATTGTATAGAATATCCTATTTTATGAAATACCATAAAAAAAAGTCATTACGTTTTTGTCATCACTGCTAAAATCTATTTTGGGATTTATTACTTTATTGTTTCGAAGACAGTTGGCTGTACTTAATTAAAAAACAAATTCGAATAGATTTTTAAAAAGATTTAAATAATCTAATATGTTCCATTTCATAGGAATAAACAAATTCTTAATGAAAAGCAACGACGTATAAGGCCTATAGTTAATTACCGTCTTCCTTGGAAGACGGTATAAAGAGTTGAAATAATTTACAGTCTCCGGGTTGTGCACTTCCTCTCCTTTGTGATTGGTAGAAAATACATGATGTGAAAATTAGCATTTATTTCATTGGTTGAAAAACTGTTCGGCGCAAGGGAGATAATTTTCTGATGATCTTTTTTACGTACGACTTAACAATTTTCGTAGATTTTAAATCTTAACATCAATTCTCTGTAAAAACCAAAAAATTACTGAAGGGTTGCGGCACGCACCATCTTGGATTTTCATTAAACTTTCTCAGGTGATAGATACTCATTTAGTATGACATTATCACCCATCAAAATTTTGTTTTCAATCCTGGTTGCCATGGTAACTGTCTTCTTTCATATTTGGTCCAAATATGCACTATTTCAGGGGGAAAATATTGCAAGTTTGATGTTGCATGGTGTGATTATTATTAATATTTCAAGATATTTTACATGTACTATATAAAGAACAAATATAGCTGTATATGATATAAGAGAAAATTTTTTTTAATGTTCATGCATATTCTACAGCTGGTGGTCCAAAAATGACAATAATTTCAAATTTCAGATATTGTCAATTTTACCTGATATTTCAAGAGGTCTCTCAAAAAATGCAGGCAAGGAAAAATTAAAGCAACTGCAATTTTTAACTCATCATGCAAACTTAAATAAATAATTATAAAAAGTAGAGCGGGTATATTTTTTGTATTCATTATTTTTTAACCTCAAAAGTTCACGTTTTCCTATTTATCATTTTTTTAACTGAACTGTTTTTTGACAATAAATAAAGCAAAAAAAAAAAATCCTCAAAATTTGTTGCACTAATGTGAATGATAAATTCATTTATTGATTTAAAATAATGAAAACATTTAAAAAAATTTAACTTTTAAAGAATATTTTTAACCTTATCAAAATGTTTATATATAATTCATTACAAAGGGCAGATAACTCCAACAGTAAAATCATTGAAAACTGAGTAAATCTTAAATTTCCATTTGCAAACAATTTTACATGAAATTTTTTAAAGTAATGATTAAATTTATAGATCTACATGTTTCAATTCAAAAGTTTTAACATGCTAAGACCATGTTTCACTAAATCCATTGAACTCCATACAACTCCATACACAAGAATTAAACTATTGGAAAGAGATTAGGTGCAAAAAGCATCTTTTCAAGGAAAATCATTTTCCAGTAAATCACCATATACCAAATTCACAAGCAATATTATACAGATAATGTTTTGAATTCTGTTCAACCCATATGTTCATGTATAAAAGCATTCCAAAAACATAAGTTATATTCAGGAATACCGGTATGTAAACTCAATATGGTATATGATTTGATAAAGTAGCAAATGAATGTATTTTTTCCTCATCTAAGTTGGTGATCCTAAATAGGATCCAAAGTCTGTCCCCCGTCATTGCTTTCATCACTTTTTGATGATTTTAAATAAAAAAAAACACATACCTGTGAAAGAAATACAGTTGAAATCGATAAAAGGGAAAATATCCATTGAAGATATCTTCATTAACACATTATCATTTTTCACTCATAAAAAACTTCTTAAGGAGATTTATAATAGGAAATGTTTACCATACATCTTTTTAATTACCATTTGGAACTCTCTCAGAATACCTCACACAATTTTTCGAATGTAGTTTGAGCACAAAGGTATTTGTGATTATCAAAATATCAAGCGAAAAGTGGTGGAAGAAAAAAACTCGGGACAGACTATACATGTATATGTTATTATTATTGACATTGACAACAAGTTTTGTGAGGAGAAATATATGCATGTAACTATTCTGAAATAGCATTCAGAACCTCATATTTTAAGTTTGACTTTTCATTCTCCACCTGTAATGCTCTCAAATCTAGAATGTCCATTGACCTGTCTTTCATACTTAAACGTGAAAAGAAGGAAGCAATATGTTGTCCTGTTAGATATTCTGTTGATGTGAACACATATTCTCCATCATCCTTCTCCCTTTGCATGGCTTTTGCAGCGTCGAATGGGTCAACCTTACTTCCTGTCCTTTTTCCTTTATTGAACAGTGAAACCATGAAATTCTTCTGTTTGTATGAGAAAACAGTTCGTTTCTTCTTTCCTTTGAGGGACCATCCCTTTGTCAGGGAAGTTTTCTGCAATGCTGGCTGAGTTTGGCATTCGACATTGAGAAGAACATTGGAAGAACAAAGATTATGTAGTCTTTCACCATATTGGGATTTGGCTTGATCTGTCAAACACATCTTCTCCAGCTTGTAGTTACAGTTACCAAGTAGTAGATGTTGATCTAGACCCCTAGATGAAGAAAAAGATCGAGAACAGCCATCAACTGGACAGTCGAAGATGGCATTCGTTCGTCTTTTTTTTGATGGTGGTAAATGACACTCGTCAGTATCCTCAGAACCTGAAATAATCATGTGAGACAATAAAATAATATATAATACAATATCATATTGTGGAATATCATATCGTAATATACAATATTATATATATCAATATCATATGATATTAATAGAATCATTCATTATTACGAGTGTGGGATAGTGAAATTCCACCGAGGGGACAAGATTCACGGTCTAGGACGAGGCTCTGCCGAGTCCTAGACCATGAATCTTGACCCCGAGGTGGAATTTCACTATCCCACACGAGTATATAATGAATGATTATTTTTCTCGCTTTATTTTACATTTAAAAACGATGTCTGACAACTTTCTGTTATGACGTTAGAAAATTTACGTTCGGTTTACTCTTCCGCGTGCTTCAAATAGTGCAAGTCAAAATAAGAGCATACGACATTTTTGTACAATTAAAATACGATAAATTGTTATTAATTAAGCAAATCAATTACTTAATGGATAACCTCAATCAATAATTTTGCATTTTCCACCAGCAGACAACGTTTGTTTACGTTTTAAAGTGGCATAGTGATACACAGTGTAAGACAGAAAAATCTCACACTGCTGTCTCACACTGGACAAACCGATCTCACACCGTTGATAATGCGAGAAAATATTATATCATAATATACAAAAAAGTTGATACCCTATCAAAATTCCCAGAAAAATAATGGAATCAGAATTTCCAGGTAAATTGCACATCGATCTTCACATTATGTTCTAAATACATGTACCTACAAAGTTCACACAATTCCATGCAGGGGTTTAAGAGGAGTTGTGACTGAAGGACTGACTGACTGGAGGTTGGGTCAAAAACACTATACCCATAGCAACTTCATTGCTTGGGGTATGATAACTCTATGTAATACCCAAGAAATATTTTTTTTAACTTGCCTCTATTCTCGAAGATTTGAAAAATGGAGTCTGACCAGTCATGAACGACTTTGAGGGGATTTGATGGCACAATGACAGTTGACATGTTCAGCATCACTTCTTTTCCTGTTCAAGTACAAGCATAAGCTTAATAAGAGGCATACTGATCGACATCCTTTAAAGTAGTAAAAGTACTGTATCTATTACAAGTATAAAACTGCTACTTCTAATGTTGTGAAATACTGGTAAAATTTACAGAAATATGACCAATTTGGAGCAGGCATTCCAAAAGGGTTTTTAAATAGAGTAGCTATGACTGTCACAATGATGCCAAACTATGATGACAGACGCATATAGTCATTATGTTGACTTACTAGGTCCTTTATATTGGGCATGCATGTACAATTAAGAGGTTAGTATTTGAATATCGAAATTATCTACAACCTTTATATTTATTGATTTTCAACTTAAAAAAGAAAAAAACCCACTTATGTATGTACCAAAAATAATTTACCTTCTCCTATGCTAAAAGCCTTCCACATTCTTATAGAATCTTCATGAAATTGGAAATTGTACAGTTGAGAAATCCCTGTAATCTGCTTGATGTTTGGTTTCTCAGGGTCAAGGTCTGTAATTGTCTCCACAACTTTTACTCTGTAATTGCCTTTCTGCTTTTTGTCAATAGCCTGTAATAAAAGATTATAAGATTCATGTTTTTTGATCAACTGAACTGTTCACCAGTTAAGTATTATCTGCGGTGACATTATTAACACTTGACCTAAAAATTTGTTTGAAGTCACTGCACAATCACTCCAAACTGAAAGACATGTTTTGACTAAAGTTTGGGCTCAGTGAAAAAAACATTTTGGCAAAGTGATTTTGAATGAATAGACAGATTGGAGTACACAAACTAATCACTATATAACAAGGCCCTTACAACTCTAAATAGGATATATTGTCATGGATATTTATTACTTTAAATCGAGTTGATATGGTTGCCTGGATCTTCATTACTTTATATCAAGTTGATTTGGTATTTGCTAATTGAAAAGTTTATCTAAACATGTACAATACATGTACAATACAAGTATTAAAAGCAAATTATGAATTAAAGATAATTACTATTTTCATTTCACTGGCACTTGTAACGTCATTGCCTTCATTGATGTACCGTTTAATACAACCTTTCACATGTGAAGCTCTTCTGTCGCATGGTCCTGAAATGTAGCATGAAAAAACTTTTCATTTCACATAATCATATGCTAAAGAATTTTAACAAACCCTTGCAAATTTGAAAATGTGTTAAATTTTGGGCCATTAAAAATGCATACATTACATTTCCTTGCTAGATGTATTATATACATAAGTAAGAACCCCAGGACTAGAAATTAATTGGCAAATAAGTATTTAAATAAATATTTCATATACATGTACATGTATGCATCAATTTCCTTTAGTGTATATAACTTTTATAGCTGTACTTTGATGGAAGTATTTGGATAGAAATACTTTTAATAAAAATACCTTTCCCATTTTGAGCCTCACAGAAGTTAAAAGATTTGATGTTTTCTTTAAGCTCTTTCTTCAATATAGCTAATGTTGAAGTGCTCTTGTAACAACCAGCATTGTCGGTGAAGACATGGATATTTTTTGTTACTGGATTGATCATCATCACATCTTTGGCAACATCACATATACAATAGGCCGTGACTGTAGAATCCTGTGCAACCTGAGAGGAAAATATGTGGATGTGTGTAATGGTCTGGAAGGCAGCTCCTCTTTTGCTAAGGGTTACAGCAACATGCCAATTAATCCCTCTTTTGCCAAACCAATCCGTCTGCCCCTCACGGAATTTTCTTGGCAAAAACTTCATGGCCCAATCGCATGTTATAATGACATCACTCTCAGTCATTTCATCGAGAAGTTTAGTTCTAGCTTCTTCCTGATTTTTAGACCTCATTAAGTGACTCTTCATCTCCTTGATGCTGTCAATGGCATGCTGAACCTTAGAAAATAGTTACAATATTAGTTTATACCAAATTAATGATGAATTACTCGTACTGCACTTGCCAAAATATTAATTGACAATGTACATTCATTTATGATTTTGTGTGATAGTTTATATTTATTCTGCTGTTTTAATTAAAATTTAAATCAAAGAAAACAGAACTGAATGATATGTTTATGCATGTAGGAACAGTTGTTCATTACCAATAATAAAGGTTTCAAAAAACAAGATATTTTAGCACATTCTAAATTTATATAAATTCTATTTCAAAAATCTGTAATGTCAGGCATAATGTACATTTAATGTTGCATAAAAAGTACCTGAAAAACTGCTGCTTCTCTGTTTTGCCATTCAGTTTTATGACACTGCGTCTCTATCTCAACTAATACATTATCCAACATGTTGCATCTTGAGCAAGCAACCTCATGTTGATGGTCACAAACCATACTGTAAGAATGGTCCTGGTCACTCAAAGCAAATGCACGACAGTGGTCAGCTACCTGGGAACTCTTATCAATATGAACCTATAAAATATTATATTCACTTTATCTGACATGGTCCAAAAATTTTGCAATTTTCAACAATGGGATAATTTTGTAATGCGATTTGTAGTTTTATTACATGTGAAATGGTATGCAACGTACATGTATATATAATTTCTACATTTTTTAGTACTGGCATTTTTAAAGTGTATTGTCACTCTGTAAAATCTGTAAATTTCATTACCTTGTAGTCAGATTTTAGGTATTGCTTTCCATCAAGAAGATTAGCTCTCATTTCCTTTACTTTGTCATTTGGAATATCCAATTGTCCTATGATCTCATCCAATGTTTGAAATCCCCTGCTTGCCTCTGCAGCAAAATAATCTATACCCTCCATACTTTTCCTTACAGAAGCAGAACATTCATTCAAAATCTTGTACAAAGTGCTTGTTCCTGCAAAATAAAATTCAATTTCTTTAGAATAAATTGATGCAGGTAAATAATAAAAACTCTCAGTAAACTTTATTTAAAATACTGTATACAGGGATATCTTTCCCCCTGTTTCATTTTTGCCCATTTTGCCCTCATTGTCAGCACTGGCCAGTTTAAGACTGTGTGAATTTCAATGTCCCAAAATCTCTCTTTTAACAAAGCAACTGCATGTGTCTGGGCGAATTCAAGACGGGGCTAAATTGTATGTTTGCAAGTGTAGAAGGGCGAATATTACCTAGTTTGATGTCTGTCAGGTACTCTGTACAAAGGTTATGATATGATAATATATTGTAGTTTTACTTTGATGCTGTGACATGTACATGAATTGGGGGGGTACCAGTGTACACAGATTGATATTTCTAATATCTTCATAATGCAAAAGGGACATGGAAACCCGTATTAACTTGATTGCAAGTGTAAAGGACAGATAGATGCATGAACAATTCAAGTGAGAATTTATTGTGGAATCATTAGAATTCCTGGTGGCTCAATTTTCGTGGTAAGCCCTCCCCAACGAATTGACATCCTCGTCAAAAACAATACAATAAGTTTTCTTACTATAACTGAAAATTGGCGCATTCACGAAATTTAACATCTCCACAAACAAGCAAAAATCACACAATCTACGAAAATTCCCCCCCCCCTCCCCACAAATTTATTATAAATGATTCCACAGTATAAATAAATCACAATGAGAATAAGAGGGAAAATAGTATATATGCTTGGGAAATATTCCACAGACTCAGTCACAATAAATCATACCTAAAGGCTGAAATTCCTCTGACTCGCATAATTGTTGGTATTGATCTATAAGAGATGAGGGAGCCATGCACCTCACAACATTTGGAATGTGAATTACTTCCCCACTGGACGGTTTCAATGTCTTCTCACCAAATGGAATATCCTTTAGAATGTCTGACGAAGTTATGAAGTCCAAAAAGTGCTCCAACTGTTCAAGGTTGATCTTGTTTCTGGGTATTTTTTCAGTAGCTACTGGAACCCCACAACCCTTATCAGTAGAGTGTCTCTTTGCTGCATAATAACGCCAACTACTTAAACCTGGTATGAGCTGGAAATAGATATATAAAATATTGTATATAAACACAATGCATAAACATGTAGCTACCAGTAAACAAAATATATATACATATACAAATATATTAATTATTTTAAAAATTTCTAAACAAGAATACAGGTAGCAGAAAAATAAAAGCTTTCCATATACTCATTTAAAACAATTCAAAACTAATAAAATATTAATGTAGACATGAACTACAATGATTGAAAATTCCATCTTGCACTTTCTTTTTCAAAAGAAAGCTGCATGTATATATGACATTGATCAAACAATCTCATTAAACAATTATCATTTGAAATTCATAGATTATTTGTAATTCCAGCTGCATGCATTTACAGTGTACCATAAAACTACCATTATTTCATTTTGATTAAGGTTGTACATTAAATGTAAGAAATCTTAAGTTAAAAAAACCCCATGTACCTGGCTAAGAGCATCAAAATTGTAGTCCTCAGCAAGTATGGAGAGAACTTGCCTTTTAAAAGTCCATGTCTCTGCTGACTTGTATATATCAGCTAGCAAAACAGCAGTATTCTCTGTACTGGACTGCATATTCTTCCCTATAGTTGACATAAACATATCGTGAAGAACATTTCCCTCTCCAGGACAAAAAGTATCGCAGAGGACTCTCACACAATCTCTTAATTTTGACGTGTATCGTCTCTGTGTGCGTTCACTGCATGTGGTCAATGATGTCTGGATTTTTTTCACAGGACTTTTGTTAAAGGAGAGCAAAATTTGATTTAACATATTTAATCTATCCTGGTTGCAAACAGAAGACTGTGACTGCTGGCTGTCAGAAACTGTCTGGCTCTAAAAAATGCTGCCTAATAATTCATATGATTGTTCTAGAGAATGCCTTTCACAATCCTGAAACATTGAGAAAAACAAGAATATCGTCATGCATCGATCACTTCAACTGATTGTAAAATTAATATATTGTGCATTATTTTATTGTTCTGTTAGAACAAATAAGATCTCTTTCATGTAGAAATTTAATAGAACAAAACTGACAGAGGCCAGTGAATAAGTAAAAATAACCTTTATCATAAATAGATTCCTTAATGCACTATGAATCATATTTTCACATGTAAACATGTAATTCTTGTTTGAAATATTCAGAAATTTACTATTTACTTTTATCCTTTTAATAATCACCTGCATTTCCTCATGAATACACTTTTCATTCTCTGTAGGTTTCATACAGGACAACTGAAATGTGTTAAAAAGAATACTTTGAATGGAAAGCATTATTTGCCTTGAATATTTTCCATTTAATTTCCATATACTCTTGTAATTTATGAATGTATGTCTTGACAGCTGCATATGGTGATCAATTTGGATTTAAATCAGTTTTTCTAAATACATTTAATTGTTAACATACATTCTTAATTAATTCATTTTGGTATCATTTAAAAACTCACGTTATCTTCTGTTTCGGTCACCTCATCCTTTTGACAGACTTCATGTTGTTTAAAAGACATTGTCAACTTATGTCTGCAGCACGCACAAACTCCTACAATAGTTTTTTTTTAACGGACTATCCATTATAGTTTACAGCATTATTATAAAAAAATATTTATCAATTCTGTTGTCTCAATATTTAATATTTGGAATAGCATGATACTTTACATGAATTTATCTACTCAACGTGACTATATAGATGTTTTTAATCTTATTTTCCAAGTGCATTTTAATTGGGAGTAAAATACATACCTGTGCCAATCGGTATAACCATTCCCGTACTCTGTCGAATTCTTTCCATGAGGTTTTCATTGATGTGCCTCTCCCGCTTCCTCTTGTTGTCATGATTGCACAAAATAGAGGGAATTCCACACAGTGGGGATGCAAGACGCGCTTTATGATTCTGTTTTGATTTTGCAAGATGAGTTTTACAAATGAAAAATGATTCCGAGGTTGGTCCATAGATTAAACCAAATTCTGATAAAGCAATTACTCTGTCTTGTTCACTTATTGCTCCCAAACTTATTTTATCTGCACTGCAACTGATATTACTGTTTAAATTTTTAAAACTACAAGGTTTATCCATTTTACAAATAATTACATTTTCCCTGAGTCTGACGTCTGCTTGACTATGATTGTTTACATGCATTTTTATTAACTTCAATACAAAAGAGTTAACAAAGGGAAATAACTCTAAGTTCATTTTTGCTGAAAGAGAGATAACTTGAAATAAATAAAGGTAAGTAATGGGAGATTTACCCAAGGCGATATTTTTGTATTTTTTAGACCTGAGATTTATGTTCATAAAAAAATATTTTTCGTTACGTTCAATTGCCTGCCTAAAATAAAATTGATTTTACTAAGTATTCATGTTTGTATCTATTTTTAGCTACATCGACGAAACAAAACCCTTGCTGTGTTGACGTCTGTGCATTTTACTGAAATTAATTTTTGTATACAAATACATTGATTACCTGCCTATAAATTTTAACCCATCTAGTGTTCAAAACCTCAATACATTTCAGAAGCATAGCACTTTTGTACATGGTGGTAGTGTAAATGCCATTTTGACCATCGGTGAAAAATTGCGATGCCGTTGCTATGGAAACTGAGTATGTTCTGTCAAAAATTCACTCATGTAGAGTCTTTATATGGAACACTCTTACATGTCAGAGAGATAAAATTCAGATCCATGATGGTGCGTGGCCACATATTTTTGGCCCTTACAGAGAATTGATGTTAAAAAGTGAGAAAACGAAAAAAAGCAACAAAATTAGCTATCAATGAAATTCAGGAGTTTATTTCTCAGTACAAGTAGTTGAAAGCAATGTTCTATAATATCTATTGAAATTTTTGGTTCTTTTCTTTTTGGATTGTTTATGCAAATACAAAAATGTGAAAATTTGATGCGGTGTGTCTAATATCAGTAAAAAAAGTTAGCATATTAGATACGGTATCGGGTAAAACTAGAATCATTTTAACAGGAGCTTGGACTTTGGGTAGTTGTGTCAAACAGCATTGTGACGTAGGCCTGTCTATTTCATTGCTGGCCGTACAATCATGGCTCTTTGAAATCAAAAAGATTTGTCTGGCTTTTGAGCTATGACTACGCAATTGGTGTATATTTCGCTTGAAACCAGCGTCATTTTTAACTTGTTTGACGCAAGAATAGATAGTTACGACAAGTTCTTGTTAAAATGGTTCTAATATCAGTAAAACAAGTGATGAACGCTGTGGAATTAAGTTTGATTTTATTAAAAGAATACGGCCCTTCCTAAGATCTCCTTTTCCCTACTATAGTCGATCTCAACTCACAAACATATGTGGTACGCATTTCTCAATTTTAGGCACGCACGCTTATGGTACATGTAAAAAAGTTTCAAAAGCCATTGCATGTAGAGGAAGCAGGGACGTATATATATACGTCCTTGGAGGAAGGCGACCTTTATATAAAAAAATTTCTTTGATAACTTAATGCTGTTTAAAGTTTGCTCTAAAGACGGTAAGCTTTTTTAAAAAGCTAAACTTGTTAAACTTAAGTTTTTGAATCTCTTTGATTTAGATTCGGAGGCACACTTCCCAATGAAGTTTCATGAAACCATGGGAACCAATGTACAGTCGGTGGGGGGAACTAAACGTCTGCTCCGCTTAAAGCATGTCAACCTACGCTCCACCTGTCGCCTAAGCAGACGACTCCGTAATGGAGAAGAGGTGTTTCTTAATGTTCGTCAGGAGAAACCCGTCGATGTGAGAACAATACCATGCTACCTCTTACTGGGGATCAGTGCCGATGGCCTTCAGAATGGGTCGTTACACGATGACCAACCTTTCATCTCTGCTTCAAGGTCATGGTTGTTCAGAAAACGTTACGACGAGGCGTTGTGCAGTGGGAAAGTGCGCATCTCCGTGACTCGGAGAGGGGTTTTGACACTTGTCTGTCCCCAAGGAATGACGGAAACAGTCCAACTGAGTAACACTGAGCAGAAAATGGGTGTGGCAGTAGTGTTTGAATTGTTTAGGACAGAACTGGATATTGTTAGCTACAAAATCAGAGGATAAACTCTGTGTTTGATAATTGTTGTTGTCTTTGTTTGTACCTGCATAGAAATATTTGAAATGAAACAGTTATGCAAAGCGCTTTCCCGTCACCTTTTCTTTAAACGTTTCAAATTATCTTTATCTATTTGATTCTACTAAAAATCGAAAAAAGTACCACTGGATGCGAAACAATGACAATTTGATCTTAAAATTATAGTAAAAAAAATCAATTTTTATTTTTACACATACATGTACAGATAAATATTTGAAAGTCGTTAAACAAGAACTTTTAGTAAGAAATTTAGTGTAACAAAGTACTTGGTATCGGATGGTTTCGACAGCGTACATGCATATGGAGAAAAGTATGGAATTTTAGTTTGACAATTACAGACTTTGCATATTCTTTATATTATACTCATACGCATATGAAATAATTAACATACAGTTGAAAGGACTTAATTAAGGTGGCTCACTACAACTTGAAATATTTTCTCAAATCAGCAGAAAATTACTTGATTATGATAGATATCATAATGGATAAGAAGTATGAGTCAAATAGGCAAAAAAATGTGCAATTTTGGATGAAAAATTACATTTTCGAAAATTTAATTCAGTAAACATGAACAAAAGCTCCAGGCGGATTCGAACTCATGATCCGCGGTTAGAAGCCAAATACTTTAACAACTGAGTTACGACGATATACGACCCAATCGAACATGCAATTTTATTCATCTTATTGTTGGGGGGGGGGGTCGGTCCTGTCCTCAAGCACCTGTGGAACGAACTATCGTTATAAAGTGACAAATCAAGGTCTAGTATATCTTATAAATTTACTAGACTTTGACCCGTGCGTGCACGGGTTGACATTGCATATGATATCGGACATTTACGAAATAGATACATCGACACACCGTATTGTTGACATTTACATAACCAAGCTTTAAGCCTACAATAATGCTATTAATTTCACTACATTCTGCTTAGTTAGAATAATCTAACTGTGTCTCAGGACAGGCCTTCACCACAGTTAAAATGTACATATACCCGTAATGTAGCAAAAATTTGCAGAACTTTGGAGAAAATTAATGAAGTTGCATTGAAAATAACAATCAAATTATTCATAACAAACCATTTTGAGGCTGTAAATACCTTTCATCAAAAAATTAATCCATATAAATGAAGAATTCAACACTTTTTCACCAAAGGTTTTTACTCACTTCAAATTTACACACCATGTTGACATTCAGAACTCTCGGGATTTTTCATATTAAATGCACTGAGTTAGAGTTATCTCCCGTATTTTCTTTGATGAACGAATATATAGCAAATTTTCAATGAAAATTGCTTAAAGCAATCTGAG